>CM028913.1:12815064-13415064 GCA_016801845.1 Polydactylus sextarius | reverse complement strand
CAAATAATGGCATCAAACCATCCTACTCCTCAGTAATCTTTGAAACAATGCTGTGAGGTTTACATTAAAGGTTTTAGTTAAATCCTCTTTTAATGCAGCATTTTGCAAATTAACACTGTTTTTTCATCTGCTTTACTTCAACCCTAGCTTGACATTTCTCTGCTGTAATTTCGTGTTGGTTATTGTCTGACTTAGATGATATATGTTAGGTCAACTTTCCCATTAACTAAAATAATAAAATGGAGGACATGCCCGCAACCATTAGCCTCAACTGTGGTACGGTTTCATTAAAAGCCCAGATTTCTCATGTAGGTTGGTCCACAAACATTGAGCTGATGATCAGATCTTGGCACAAGATCAGACCCCCACGGTGCCCACTTCACCTTTTCATCAGTTCTGCAGTACTTTTAATGGCGTAACTAGTGTTGTTTTCTTGTTGTATTGATTGCATGTGTCTGGTGGAACACACACATTATTTTCTCTGGTATAATACTGACTTGCTTATTGCTGAATCTAGTTGAATCTGATGATTTATTGGGTATATTCCCCGTACTGCAGTTGTGGTTTTTCGTAATTTGACTGAGAAGATTTCATGGCAGTGTACAGGGATTCATTTCAACCAATTATACTAATAGTACACACCCACGTTGCACACTCCTTGGCTCTCAAATGTTCCAAGGCCTCCAGATCCTGTCCTCCAATTGTTGAAATGTGGATCTCACAGCCTCACTGACCCAATAATGAGCCATGACTTTTGATACACTTTTACATTGACATCCATAAAGAATGATCCATTTCAGGTTGTTTAAAAATGAACTAAACAAGAAACCACCCCCTTAACTTAACTAACTAAAGGTATTGATTATGACCTCACTGACAGATTTTGAAATTCAGCGATAAAGGTGATTAGTTTTGTATTTTGCCTTCTGTTCCAAGAATCTTGATCTTTATCGGGAGTAGAAGGTTTTGGATAAACTGTGGTGAAGTTAAAGGTATTTCAAAGCATTGTTGTGGTCATAGCAGATATTGATCCTAGAATAGATTGCTGTGATTCAACATTGTGATATAACTATTAGATAGCTGAATTAAATCATTTGAATTCTTCTCCCATCATCAGAAATGGTAGTTTTTTTGCGTACAGCAAAATAGAATTCATGCAAAGACAAATTTTGTTTTGTAAATCCTTATACTTTAAATAATTTAAATCTACAAAAATATATTGACATGAGCAGTTTTACAAATTAATATAATATTCTTTTCATTTTATTATTTTTGTTTTGAATTTTTGAGATTTTTATTCTGTGGTTGCCAAACAAACCATTTAGGATAAAAATAAATTAGTTAAACAACTTTGGGCATACACATTAAAGGTTTTAGTAAAATCCTCCTTTAATGCAGCATTTACCAAATTAACACTGTTTTTTTAGCTGCTTGTTGTGCAGCATATCACACCACAGCTTAGAGGTTTTTTTAATCTTAGGAAAACCAACCTTTTTGAAGTTGGGAGTAAAAGCCTGTTTCCATGTGTGTAAATGTGTGCAATTAGTTTGTGATTGGGCTTCACAGATGAGAAAAAGATTGTACTTACAGTTGGCTTTCTCTTTGTTTTGTAGGAAGAGAGAAACCTAAGTGCCATTCAGCCACCATGGACAGGAGGCAGGGTTTTCTTCTCTGCCTCATCATGGCAGTGTGTTTCTATAGCAATGCTGCTCAGAGGACAGGTGGGTATGATTATGCAGCTATGACATAACTTCCTGCATTCCAGCACATAAAGGATCATGGTAATTTCACCCTAGCTCTGCATTACATCAACCCATAACATCTGTAAAATCAACTTTAGTTCATGCAGTGTATATACAGAAATGACTGTGCATGGTAACTTTTTTAAGTTTATGTCCACTGAAAACATATAAAGAGCACTATTACTAACCCTGCACAAGAATGTACTACCTGCTGAGCAGATGGATATAATGCATTAACCGATGCATTATAATCCATTATTGATGCCTGCATAATAAAAAAGTCCTTAATAGTTTTCTCATGATTCCCTTAAGCTTCTCAAACATAATTATGTACTCGACTTTTCTTTGTAGAATTAAAGGAATGTTCACCTGATCTACCATACAAGATAATTCTTAATACCAGAAATCTAGATTTCTGGTATTTCTAGTTTCCATAGTTTACATCCTTCCACACTGTTAATCCTCCACTGCCCTGTGCGGCATTATAAACCCATCTGTTCATCTATACATGTATGTTCAGAACATACCAAACATTCATTGTTTGTCTACTGCTACAGTACATTCATTAGGACACAGATTTCTTCTTAGCATAGCAAAGTAGGTTATTTGTTTTATTTGTGTTTTTACTTTAGTTGAATCAGATAGAACTACAGTTGCTGTTATCTAGAAATAATGATGAGCTTGATACTGAAATTACAGATTTTCTGTGAATTTTTGCATTAAAGTCTTTTTGGTAAGAGTTTGTTGGAAAAAACTACAAGCTTTTCCCCTGTAGTCCATTTTGATGCCCAACATTTATAAGATTAGTTTGGAACACAATTAAAGTTTCATTGATTTGATCATCTCCCATATCTCCATATTCCAAATGGGAATGTAAATTTGAATCTGTTTACAGTTGAACTGGAAAAATTCCCCAGAGGTATTAAGGTAAAATTTAATATCTATACAGCTTATAAATGTTGTTTGCCCAAGATGAGGTGATGTGTTGATGTTAAAAAACTTGTGTTGAAAAATAGAAGTTTTAAAAGACAATGCAGGGTTAGGTCAGCACTTTATCAATCTTCTGTTTGCTTGATCTACACGCTGAAGGAAATGAACACCAGCTGTTTGCAGCACAACTTTCTTGTTTCATTTTCTTCACAATTTTGCTTTCACCTGGAGGTAAGTGCTTTCAGAAAACCTTGCTCTTGTCCAGACACTTTGCACAACCTGCCCACAGCTGTTAGTTTTTGTTTTTTTTTTTCCTCTGGCTGACACACAAAAAACCCCACCACTTCTATACAATCAAGCTGACACTTTTTCACCTCTGGCTGGCTCGCTTTCTTAGAACCAAGAACTGCTTTAGTGGTAAGAGCTTTCCTTGTAGCACCCTATGGCTTCCTATCTCCAAGACCTCTCCATGACTTGACAACCCTCTCCCTCAGTCTGTACACAAGAGGCTGTAGCAGACATCGTCTTCCTGGTTGATGGGTCGTGGAGCATTGGTGCCAACAACTTCCAGCAGAT
Organism: Polydactylus sextarius; assembly: GCA_016801845.1. NCBI lineage: Eukaryota > Metazoa > Chordata > Actinopteri > Polynemidae > Polydactylus > Polydactylus sextarius. Next base: position 13,411,816 of record CM028913.1, on the reverse strand, counting down.
CCGTCAGTTTCTGCACACACTGGTCAACAGCTTCGACATCGGGTCTGACCACGTCCGCATTGGTCTGATCCAATACAGTACCACTCCACGTACAGAGTTTTTGCTCAACACCTTTGACAACAAGCAAAAGATACTAGCGTATATCAACACTTTACCTTACATGGGAGGTGGTACCCAGACAGGCCAGGGATTGGACTTTATGCTGACAGAACACTTCACTGAAGCAGCTGGGAGCCGTGCCAACCAGAATGTGCCACAAATTGCTGTGGTGATCACTGATGGCAAATCGCAAGACAATGTGGAGTCCCATGCCCTGGAACTGAAGAAAAAAGGAATTGTTTTGTATGCAATCGGTATCAAAGATGCAGATGAAGACCAGCTGAGAGAAATAGCAAATGAGCCGCACAGCCAGCATGTCTACAGCGTGTCCGATTTCACAGCTCTGCAGGGAATTTCTCAGAGTATTGTCCAGACACTGTGCACAACTGTAGAGGAAGCCAAACGACAACTCCAACAATTGACTCAAGGTAAAATGTGCCATATCATTCAGCTGGTGGTGATTCCCTGGTCTGACTTAACTTTCTTATTTAGATATAGGCAATGGTAGAGCAAATAAAGTATTACTTACAGGTTATTGTCCAAACTATTTTTGTTTTCTAAAAATCTATTCAGCCATGACAGTTTAAAGAGGATGAACAAAATAACAGCAAAACTTTTCTTACTGACAATTGTTTTTCCCGTTAATTTGTCAACTCCATTTATGTAAACCCAGATGCACCTGGTTCATAATTCAACTGCAAAAATGTATATTCAAAGTTGACCAATACATTAGCAGCTGCTCTACAAAGGCAGAAAGGGGATAGTGCTCAAGGGCACACAGATGATGGCTTTTGGCATAAATGGTATCTTTTCATGGCTACACAGATACATTCACGCAGACATGATTCTCATATAGTTGCGACAAATGCTGATTTTATTCTTTTTCTACTCTAGAATGCGCTAAAGCCAATGTGGCCGACATCGTCTTCCTTGTTGATGGCTCCACCAGCATTGGCATTGCCAACTTTCAGGAAGCCCAGCAGTTTCTCCGCAGTGTTGTCACAGGCCTCGACATTGGCCCGGACAAAGTTCGGGTGGGCTTGGCACAGTACAGTGATGAGCCTTATCAGGAGTTCCTGTTGAAGGATCACATGGATAAAGACATGCTGCTGAATGAGATTAGCTCATTTCCCTACAGAGCAGGGGGCACTCAAACAGGCAAAGCCATCGACTTCCTGCTGGAGAGGTACTTCACAGAGGAGGCTGGGAGCCGAGCTAAAGACCGAGTGCCTCAGATCGCTGTCATCATCACAGATGGTGACTCTACAGATGATGTGGTAACACCTGCCCAGAAACTTAGGCGGCATGGAGTCATTGTGTTTGCCATTGGGGTTGGACAGTTCAACTTAAAAGAACTCCTTTCCATCGCCAGCCGGCCTCCAGAGCGTTTCCTCCTCACCACTGACAGTTACCAAGCTCTGCAGAGGCTAAAGGAGAATCTCCTGCAAACTGTCTGCATCTCCATGGAAGATCAGAGACAAGGTATAGTATAAGAAATAACTTTATGAATGTATTTATTTTGTAGTACAAAGAGGAAAAACTACACACAAATCTGTCTCCTATTTCCTTGTAACCTTACTGCCTCCACATGCCAGATTAAGCAAGTTTCAGGCTGAGGATTGTTATTAGCTTTTAGCAAAATGCTGCTTAATTTTAAAACACTGATCAACCATGAGATGGCATCTTTTGATGTGCACAAAATTTAGAGTTAGTTAGTATAAGCTTTACTAGCATTTCCTACTTTTACAGTTTCCTTAATTCTTCATTTTGTATTGAGAATTATGAATCATTATATAATACTTCTTAGGTATACAGGAAGTGGTCATAGTAAATTAATAGTGGACAATCTCTGACTCACAAGTTTTATCATTTGTAACTACTTTTTCTTTGGCAGGTTTGGCTGTCACACCAGCTGAAAATATAACTATCCTTCTTGTTGTTTGTTTGTTTTCAGCATTGGCAGAAAAGTTTGCAGACATTTTCTTCCTGATTGACAGTGGCCTTTCTACAGCAGAGTTTGGGAATGCTAGGAACACCCTCTACCGACTGGCGAACCAACTGAACACCGGAGAATCTGCTTACCGTTTTGGCTTGGCTCAGTATGGTCCAGATATAAAAATGGAATTTCTTTTTAACACCTTCCGAACCAAAGAAGAAACGCTGACCGGTATTAAACGTATCCGCCAGAGCAAACTGCAAATCAATGAGCCACGTAACCTGGGAAAAGCATTGCGATATGCCAGAGAAAACTTTTTCACTCGTGAAGCAGGAAGCCGGGCAGATCAAGGCTATCGAGAGTACCTGGTTGTCATAAGTGGTAAAGAGTCTGATGATTCTGTGCACCGAGAGTCACGTCTGGTCAAATCAGAAGGAATAACTGTGATTGGGATCGGCATTGGTACATCAATTGATGAAATGCGCCTCATAGCAACAGCACCATATTTATTCAAATCTACCAATGTTGTACCTAAACTGAAGAGTGTTATTGAAACACAGGAAATGAATATCACTGAAAGTGGAGGTAAAAAGTTTTTTAATACTTTTAACATCACAATCAATTATTTGACGGCACCTTTGGAAATGTCTTTATAACCATTTGAAAAGTTGTCCTTCATCTTGGTTTATTGTTCCCTCTAGTCTATTTTTGATTTTCTTTTTTTTTCTTTTGTCATTATTCACTCCCTTTACAGATTGCAAAGCAGCCAAAGTGGCAGACATTGTGTTCATCGTTGATGAGTCAGGAAGTATTCAAACCTCCGAATTCCAGCTGGTGCGTGGTTTTCTGCACTCAATTGTAAACGGGCTGAACATCGCTCCAAAAAAGGTCCAAATTGGCATTGTGTTATACAGCGACCTACCCACAGCACAGGTCTACCTTGATACCTTTGATGCCAAGGATGAATTGCTGCAGTTCATTAAAATCCTGCCTCATCGCGGAGGTGGCACAAACACTGCAGCTGCCATAGAATTTGCCCGGACACATGTTTTTACCGAGCAAAGAGGAAGCAGGAAAAATAAGGGCATCCAGCAGGTTGCGGTGGTGATCACAGACGGTGAATCTCTGAGTGACGTGGCCAAGGCAGCAGCTGATCTCCGTCGGTCTGGTGTCACTATTTACTCTGTAGGAGTCAAAGATGCTAACAAGACCCAACTGGTAGAGATTGCATCTTATCCACCCCAAAAGCACGTGTTTATTGTGGACGATTTTGCCAAGCTGAAATCTCTGGAGCAGAGCTTGCAGAAAACTGTGTGCCTTAACATCATTCGGCAAGCCGTCACAGTTGATACAAGAAGAACTGGCATCAAAGAAGGTCTGAACTAGTGTTTTTTTTAAATAGTTGACTTGGCTTAACTGAATATCAACAATGTGTAAAATGCAAAGATGTTTTCAGTAAAAGTTTAAAAAGTATGTTAACAATGTTTGAAGCATAGAACATTTAGTAAATAAAAATCTATAAAGAGACAATGGAGCTGATGTATTGGAAAAAGATATATACACATAACATTTTTGTTTTTCTTTTCCAGGTTGTGTACAAACAGATGAAGCAGATATTTTCTTCTTGATTGATCACTCAGGAAGTATTCACCCCACAGATTTTCAAGACATGAAGAAATTCATCATTGAGTTTGTTCACATTTTCCGTATTGGACCACAGCATGTCCGTATAGGAGTTGTAAAATATGCAGATTCACCAGACTTAGAGTTTGATCTGACACAATACTCAGATATCAAGACATTAGAGAAAGCTATCGAAGGAATCCAACAAATAGGAGGTGGGACAGAGACGGGGAGAGCACTGGATTTCATGGGCCCACAGTTTGACAAAGCACTGGCCTCTCGTGGGTACAAGGTCCCAGAGTACCTGGTGGTTATCACAGATGGAAAATCCAGTGATGATGTGAAGGCTCCTGCAAAAAAACTGAGGGCAAAGGGTGTTGTTGTCTATGCCATTGGGGTGAAAAGTGCAGATAAAAATGAGCTTCTAGAAATTTCTGACAATCCTAAGAGGACTTTCTTTGTTAATAACTTTGATGCCCTAAAGCCCATTAAGGATGATGTCATCACAGACATTTGTTCCACAGATGGTGAGTAAATATGCACTAGAACTAGATTGTTCAGTATTCTGTATATGGCACTTAAGAACAACACACACTGGCAGCATCAAAATGGCTGTGTTATGATGTTATTACTAACATCTCTCTATTACTGTGTTTACAGCTTGCAAAGACATCCCAGGTGACCTCATCTTTTTGATTGACAGCTCTGGGAGCATCTATCCACAAGACTATTTAAAAATGAAAGATTTCATGAAATCTGTCATTAGTAAGTCTGTTATTGGGAAGAATGAGGTGCATGTCGGTGTCGTGCAGTTCAGCACTTTGCAGCAAGAACAGTTCACACTCACACAGTACTACAACAAAGAAGAAATGTATGCAGCTATTGATGATATGAACCAGCTTGGTGGAGGCACACACACGGGTGAGGCCATCACATATGTATCACGGTATTTTGATCCAGCTAATGGAGGGCGTCCAGACTTGAGACAGAGGCTGGTAGTAATAACAGATGGTGAAGCCCAAGATGAGGTAAAAAGCCCTGCTTTAGCTCTGAGAGCCAAAGGAGTGGTGATCTATGCCATTGGTGTGGTGGATGCCAATACCACTCAGCTGCTGGAGATCAGTGGGTCAGCAGAGAGGATGTATGCTGAGAGGGACTTTGACGCCCTGAAGGACTTGGAGAATGAAGTGGCCTTGGAGCTCTGTGATCCAGGAGGTGAGAGCATACTAAGTCTATGCCAAAACACGATGTGCTATAAAAGTGTATGAAAAACATTTCAGTAACATAGTGTAACAGTTTTGCAATATGCATTTCACTACAGATGCAAAATTTTACAAATCAAAAACTTTCTGACGATTTGCACTGGAAATCTGTAATGGAAACCCTACATGGTGTTGAGTCTATGTTGGTTACAAAACAACACCATTCGATAATACAGGAACAAGACTGATTTTAAAGAAAAAAAACCTGATGCTTAATTCAAAAGGATATTCAGCCAGAAGTAGCTGATTATTGATTGATTTGATTGGTTTGTAGGTTGCCAACCAACAAGACTGAACATGTAAATAAAATACAGCTTTGTTGTTTTTACAAGTTTTTACACATAGGTGGGTATAATGACCAACAAGCACATAAGGTGTTCTTGTAAGTATTGCGTTTTTTATAATATCAGTGTACTTAACCCTCACTCTGACCCAATTTACTCTTTTCCTCTTATTTTCAACCAGAGTGTAAGAAGACAGAGAGGGCTGACATTATTTTCCTGGTGGATGGATCCACGAGCATAACCCCGGAGAAGTTCAGAAGCATGCAGAAGTTTATGGAGTCAATGGTGAATCAAACCACAGTTGGAAAGGACCTCACTCGCTTTGGGGTCATTCTTTACTCTACTGACCCCAATTCTATTTTTACCCTGAAAGAATATAGCTCCAAGCGAGAAGTTATTCATGCAATAGCAGAACTGTCGTCCCCATATGGAGACACCTACACTGCCAAGGCCTTGGCATACTCATTGCAGTTCTTTAATGCTGAACATGGTGGTCGGGCAGAACTTAAGGTGCCTCAGATTCTTATGGTGATCACAGATGGTGATGCTACTGACCGCAACAGTCTGGTTGCACCGTCAGTGGCACTGCGAGACAAAGGGATCAATGTCTTCAGTATTGGAGTGGAAGGAGCAAACAAGACACAGCTGGAGATCATGGCTGGTCATGATACATCCAAAGTTTTTTATGTGGACAATTTTGATGCCCTGGAGACTCTGTACAAGAATATTACTCATGTCCTCTGCAATTCCACCAAACCAGGTAGGAGGCAACACTGTCACAGCATCCTTGTACACAGTAATGTTGCATCTTCAAAGTTAAAATTCAGAGCTTTGTACATTTAGGCAACATCCCCCAAACTCAGTTTTCATTAGATTCATAAGAACCAACCAGAATCAACTGTAACTACTTTTAATTGTGCACTAACAAATACCAAGAATAAATTCAAATGAACTTGAAAAGTCACAAGAATCTTACATATTCATCATCATCATCTCTCTCATGTTTTGCAGCCTGTGAAAAACAGAAGGCTGACCTGGTCTTCCTAGTTGATCAGTCTGGCAGCATCAAGCCAAATGATTATATAATCATGAAGAATTTTACAACAGACCTAGTCAGCAGCTTCAACGTCGCCAAAGATTATGTGCGCATTGGACTTGCCCAGTTCAGTAATACCTTCCAGGGTGAGTTTTACCTGAATCAGTTGGACAGTGAGCAAACAGTGAATAAGCACATTTTGAATATGGTGCAGAGTGGAGGAGGAACTCTTATCGGAAAAGCGCTGGATTCTATTAAGGATTATTTTGAGGCATCACGGGGAGGCCGAAGATCTGAAGGGATTTCCCAGAATCTAGTGTTGATTACGGATGGTGACTCACAGGATGATGTGGAAGATGCAGCTGACCGTCTCAGGGCACTGGGGATAGAGGTGTTTGCTATTGGCATTGGAGACGTTCATGACCTGGAGCTCCTGCAGATCACTGGCACACCAAAGAAGCTGTTTACTGTGCAGAATTTTGGTAGCTTGGATAGCATCAAGCAAAAAGTGATCAACACCATCTGCACGTCCAAACCCAGCGGAATTATAGGGAGTGAGTTGATATATGTGACTTTTTCTCTCTGTTCCTTGTCTTGTTCAACATATTCTTCTGTGTCTATGCCTAATTTAAATATATGCCTCTCTTAACTCTAGGCTGCAGCATTGACATCGCCATGGGATTTGATATTTCTCAAAGAACTGGACTTTCTAGTGAAATCTTGATTAGTGGTCACAACAAACTCCATACCTTCCTGCCAGAGATCGCCCATTACGTTTCTTCAATACAAAGCTTGTGCTGTGTTAACACCAATCCCATCCAGAACAACATTGGATACCGAGTTGTAAATGTTAATGGACAGATCCTGTATGACTTCAACTTTGAGCACTACAGTGAGGAAGTGGTGAAAAAAGTCATGACGGTGTCTTTGACGCAGCCCACTTATTTCAACACTGCCCTGCTGAAATCCTTTGAGCAAAAGTTTTCCCTGTCCCAAGCTGGTGTAAAGGTAAGCTTGAGAAATAGAAAGTCTTACATTCACAAAAATGCTCTCTATTATTTTATAGTTTTGACATAATTTTTAAAAAATAACTTAACATTTTTAACAAATTTTGGTTACGTTTTTGTTTACAACATCGGTTTCTTATTGAATAAAGACAATTGCATATGACCGGTGGACCATCGTGAGGACCATCGTACCCTTGAATGTTTTATTTTCCCATGTTCCTGTGTTTGTAGGTCTGTATATGTTCAGGTGAAATTGAAATTGCTCAATTTCATTGTACCCCCACTGTACAATGACAAAAAAAGACTATTCTATTCTATTCTAAGGTGAAATATTAGTACAAATAGTTCAAATTTTATAAATCATAAAATTGCATCAGTAGGCCATACCCATAACAAGTTCTCTCAGGTTTAGGCCTATTTTGCTAAAATTATATGGCAGTGACAGTATTCAGTTACCATCATGAGCTTTGTAAAGCTGAGAAAACTAGAACGTTGGAACTTGATGACGGACAAAAGAGAGCACATAGAACATGGAAAAAATGGTCATGTTTCTAGATCTAATCCATGTTAGTAAAGGTATCATTTAAAATATTTTTTCACTGACCATTTAAGTTTACTCAATATTTTTATGTGGTTGTTAAAACAGAGTTTTAGCCTTACATAGCCATGATTCTTTGCCTTTAGTTGAAGGGACAGAATAGTTTGCAGACCTGCAAAAATAACACAATGAGAAGTAATTTTGCATTAAAGACTTAAACAATATAAGTAGCATAACATGTAACTAATCTCACCCAACAGGTGCTGGTGATCTTTTCAGATGGACTTGATGAAGATGTAATGAAACTGGAACAAGAATCAGAGCGTCTGCGAATATCTGGTAAATAGTGAAAAAAAAACCATTTTTTTTATGGAGATCAGACATGATACCAAATACTGTTCTGTTCTGTTCATAATGCACGGTACTGGTCGTGCTCGTGCAATTAAAATATCATTGGAGTGCTTTGTAGTAACAGATGTATAAGGCAGGAAGATGGACATAAATGTTGTCTTATGTCTCTTGTCTGCAGGGGTCAATGCTTTGCTGGTTGTGGCTCTGGAAGGAGCACATAACCCTGCCCAACTGCAGATGGTGGAGTTTGGTCGAGGGTTCGGCTACAAGCTTCCTTTGAGCATCGGCATGCAGAGTGTTGGAAGCACTATCCTTAAACAGATTGTAAGTCACTCAAATACAGTGTCAGTGTCACTCTTCACAACAGTGTCTGCCACTGAGACACATATTTACAAATACCACTCTAACTTGGAAGACCTTCATAAGAGAATAAAATAACATTGAATTCTCAAATAAAATCTGGAAATGGGTTGATTTCACTTTGGAGTCAAGTGATGAAGGGCAAGGTAGAGTGACCTCTTTTGGAAGTATGTCACATATCACTAAAGTGAGGGTGTGATTCTCACTGTGCTGGGACAGCACAGTGAGAATCATATTTATTCAAAAAGGGTTTTTCTGTCCTACAGGGACAGAACTTAGAAAAAACCCTAAAAGAAGTGTTGACTGAGGAACAGCAATCCAGAAAACTTTAGCTAGACACTCCAGTTTTTTTAAAAGTAGATTTCATTCATAATATGTTTCAAAAACCAGCAACCAAAACCTTTAGCATGAATGAAATAGTACCTTTTTGTTCAGTGGTTACCATTTATATCTTACAAAATAAAAAAAAAAAAACAAAACAAAACAAAACCAAAAAAAAATTATGTAAAAGAAAAAAATATGGGTAATAAAATTTAAGTTTAAAACCTGCTGTTTTAGTTTTCATAATAATAATGATGTGTATATTATTATATTATTGAGCTGATGTTAATTTCACTAATGATTCTCCAGCCACTAAATCCAATTCACTTTGTTTTTGTTGAACTGAAAACACTGTTTGCTTTGTAAAATAAGAAAAATAAGAGAATCAGTGTTGTTTATTTTTGTGATATGCTGTGTTTCTCTGCAGGATACAGTGTCTAACAGGGAGTGCTGTGGCGTCATGTGCAAATGTTCAGGACATGAAGGCGTCCGAGGTTCTCGGGGCCCCCTGGGGTCAAAGGTTGGAATATATAAAAGTTTAGACGTAATGTCAGGAAGGTTTGGAAAAAAAACGTGTTAAAAGGCATGAAAGTGCCAGCCAGGGCTGAATGCAAGCAGACACTTGCCATGATTTCATCAAGTGAGCAACAGATGTGATTCAGCAGGGGATTTCAAAGTAAAGTGGGACGTAACTCACCTTAAGCCACATTTTTCACACATTCCAAGGTCAGTGTTAAAAGTATACTGTTACACACAACAAAGCAGGGGACCCCTCATTTTCTCAAAGTACTCAGTCAGTACAAGCAATGTTAGAATTGTTCATTACAGATAAATGTCCTGTATTCAAATTTCTGCATCACTAAAAGTAGAACAGTAACTTATGCAATGGTATAGACAGTAATCAGATTATTACTATTCATCACAGCAGCAATTTGCTGTTGATTACTATATATATATATATATATATATATATAATCAAGATATATGTGCAACTAATAGTTCAGTTGTAGATGAAACAGCTGTTTTTGTAAATCATTTTATAGTTTTGGAGCCTCATGTATTTTAATAAATCTGATAACAACTTATAGATATCTGAAACAATGACAAGAAGAGACAACTACACACTGATTATATGAGTTTATATGAGTATATCATTTTCCATAATTTGAAGGTTTGTCTTTGTTTCACTGATTGTAAAAAAATGACTATTTCCTGTCACAACACACAGGTTGTTAGATGACAAATGCTGGGTATTTAAATAGCACTAATCAATAGGATAGAATACAACATGGAGGATTTGGTTGTTAATTTTTGTTTATGCTCTTTTACTGCAACTGAAGCTGTTGTTTCTGTGTTATAAACAGGGTGTGCCTGGGCAGAAGGGATACCCTGGATTCCCAGGAGAGGAGGGCGTTGCTGTAAGTGCTTCCTTTTTCAATTTACCCACATTTACACATTCATTTAAACTTAATGTCTAATCAGATAACAGCCAAACTGGTAGCTGTGACATGAAATCTGTCCATAACTGCTGGTGAGGCAACAACTTTTTCTATTTTTTTAAAAAATGTTACATATGCCATCATGGAGCCTGATCAGTGAGGAATTATATTACGTCCACAGAATTCTCGTGCATTTTAAAATCTTTCATAATGAATGTGTACTTACCACACAATAAGACTCAATAACAGCAGAATCTCACTATGTCTCAATATTCTGTATCACAAGGTGGAAAGATCTATCACATTATAATGTGAAACATTAAACATTTCAGTGAGAGAAGTAGCATATGGTTATACTGATGAATGGTTTCTCATTATAAAGCAATATGTTTTCACACTGCAAAAAAGTGAAAATTATTATAACATGAAAATATATGGTATAACATAAATTATGAGATTTAACGTTTCACATTATATTTTGCTACTGATTCATTTTTCTTTTTCTTATGTAGAAGCAATACATCAGGTAGTTTAGCATTAAAATAGGATGACGTGTCTTCCTCACTTGGCTACCATCTGTCACAAGTTTGGATGTACTTCAGTTAAATGGTTGGCAGGAGGATCGCGAAAGTTGTTATAATTCATCCTGAGGGACTGTAAATATCTGGAACAACTTTTGAAACATTCATGCAACAGTGACTGAAATATGTTAGTGTGGACCACACTGCTTGGACGGTTAAAAATCACACAGAATGTAAACTGTACAATTAAAGGTTAAAAATGAGTCACGGTGGTGTATATCTGAGCTGAATCAGTACAGTGCCCCACTGGAATGGAGTGTCACTATTTACTTTATTTGTACTTTACAGGGTGAGCGTGGACGTCCCGGACCAAGCGGACCTCAGGGTATCCAGGGATGTTCTGGACTCAGAGGACCAAAGGTACAGCTCTGCTTAATACCACAATAAAATACAGTATTCTTCTGTAATTAGACTTTGTAATCATGTTGTAGATAATGTGATAGAAGCAGCTGTTGTTTACCAGATGTTGATGATGTATCTTACTTGTGCGGTTTGTGTCTTCAGGGCTACCGAGGACTCCGAGGAGACAGGGTGAGTGTATCAGACCCGCTGGAATGTAAAGTCATTGAAGCAAGGAAGTAATGTGATGTGTTAAATATGCTGTGGAATGTTTGGATAAACATTCGAGTCCAGATGCAATTGAATTAGAAGACGTGGAAAGGAAATGAAATTTGCTGACACCCAAGTCTCCGCAACATTGCAGGGTGAAGACGGAGAAGACGGACTGAACGGAGTTGATGGAGAACAGGTACCAACTTCAACTAGTGCAAATCTATTCAGCTGTATAAGGAACAAAGAAAATAAGTAGACAACATTACCATTATTACCATCATGTATCTCTGTGATCTCACTTTTCTTTTCCATTCGTTTGATCTCCATCAGCACTCACACGTTACTCCAAAGATTTATGCTCAAATTATTAATATTCTTGCGTCATTTGAACAAACCATCAGTGTGTTAACAGAGTGCTGCTTCTTCTCACACAAATGATCTTTGGTTGAATGCAGGCACAAAAACTTTAGAGTCTAAACATGATATGACTTAAATCTTTCATTAGTAAAATCTGAATCTAAATCTTTTGTTTGTGCTTAATACTCCATGTAGCAGGGATGCCCTTCTTTCAAATCAGACATAAACGAAACACAAAATTAAATGAAATCATACGATAATGTGGACGCAGCAGTCTCTGTTCTGGATTCCATGACCTGGAAAATGAGTGAATATGTTCAGGAAATTAAGCAACTGGGAGGATTTTTAAGTGCTTAGTGCTGATCTCCGTATATCTGGTTTTGTGTTTGCAGGGAGTTACAGGAAAGGATGGAGCTCGAGGAGAGAGAGGAAGCCCTGGAAAACCAGTAAAAAACACTCCCCACCTCAAAACCACATTACATTATTTAAACCCTATCTGTATTTTTGTGAAATGTAAATGTGAACTAAAAGAAAGTTAAAAATATACTACTACTACTACTATACTACTTAAAATCCATAAGCTTTAAATGACTTTATAGTTCAGTTACATTTAAATGTAATTGTATGTTTCTCATTGACTCAAATAATATTCAACTCAAAATGGACCTTGAAAACTGATTTATGAGAAGTAGTTGAAATACTTTCTACTTTCCATGATCATATTTACTGACACTGGTAGTATGTGACACTCCAAGAAAACACAATATTATTTACCTACAACAAACATAACAAAAGAAAATCTGACAGAAACACAGAAACACAAACAAACATTCAGTATTTTATCTTTGTAGTTCAGTGGAATTCCCCTATAGCTATCATTTGACAAGGCTGCAATGGCGTTATGACAAAGTGAAGCTCGGAGGCGTTGACCTCTGACCTCCAGGTACTTGATTGACAACATGAACTGTCGTCCCCAGGGTATCCCAGGTATCAGAGGTGAAACTGGCGTGGGAGGACAGCGAGGACTGAGAGGAGATCCGGTGAGTACCAATTTACTACAGGGGATTACAGGTGTAACATAATGAGATACAGCAAAGGTCCCTGCAATCCTGATCAGGAAGAACAGAAATAGAAAATAGTAGGCAAGTAGATTCAAAGACTCAATTTTCCTGTCTTCCATTTCTTCAAACATAACTCTTCAGGCATTGTATAAAAAATGAAAGCTTCTTCTGTAAATAAACAGGATTTCCACACAGTCTCAGAATTCAACAATCAGATCAAAAGACTGAGTTCAAGATCTCTTGAAAATGTTTATTGCTCACATCCTCAGCATTGCTGTGTGTGTGTACATATATATATATATATATATATATATATATATATATATATATATATATATATATATATATATAACATTTATACAAAATTTCACATTTCAATACCATAAAAATGATAGTGAAATGTTACTGTATCATTGTATATTATTATATTGTTATCGTTTTGTAGCACTTTTCACAGACATAAAGGGCTTCACATTTTACTTCTGGTCTGCTGGTTTACATGGAGAAATACCACATTTATACAAGTGGAAATGGAAAGCAGAGGAAATGATTTGCTTGATCATGGGGCAACTTTTTATCAAGCAGCAATCACAGCCTTCATCTTATCAGCGCTGAGCTGAGTTTGAAAAACAAAATGGGAAACTCAGTCTAATGGGAAAATTAAAGGAAGTTGCTTTGCTAAGGCTGTTTCTGTTTTGCCCATGTCCAAAACATTCGTGTTATGGGATAACATAAATGTTGCATGAATGAGCATAAACACTGAATTTGAAAAAAAAAATGTCAATCTCTTGCTATTATCAATACGATCAGTGGAATTCCCCCTCATTTCTGCCAGCACAAAATCGCTGCCTCTTAGGAGTACTGTGCAGTGCTTGGTATGTTCTTCTGGTAGGCCTACCTCGTTTGATTTCCTTTACAGGTCACAGACTATATAGTCACTGTTAATGCAAAATAAAGGTCAGGACCTAGATAATGAAGATGTCACCCACAGAAAAGGAAATCAAATATACTGCATATTGATCCAGTTCCTAAAGATGCGTAATGTGCTGAGAATTAGACTGCCTCACACTGAAAGAGCAGTGAATAATCCAAGTGCGTGTATTGGATATTTTGTAAAAAAGGAAAATACTCAGTCAGCTCTTGTTTCTCATTAAGGCTCATTGGTTTGGTTGAAAAACTGAGGAAGAACCCAGTTCAAAACATCCATCATCATCTGTTCAGCAGATCTTGATCCTCGTCCCCTGAAATACTGAAGCTCCACTTCAGTGAGTTTATCTACAAGGTGACTCAAAAATAATGACTTTTATGACTGAAGTGAGTTTTCTTTGTTTTGGCTGACAGGGTGAACCAGGTATTGACAACACAGTCCCAGGACCAAAAGGAGACCCTGGTAACCCAGGTTTACCGGTAAGAATAAAAGAATACAGCTGATGAAGATTGATGCAATGGAGTTATATTATTCATAATTATTCCTGAATATTTTATTCTTTATTACTCTATTCTGTATTACACTGAAATGTGGTGCACTTAAATCCGCAGGGCACACCTGGACAGGATGGTCGGCCAGGTGAAAGTGGAATTGTTGGAAATCCGGTGAGACTGTCACTGTCGTGGTTTTATTACCTTGAGTGCTTGAAACTCTATCATTTCTTAATTTCTACAAACATGATACATCTATATACAGTGACCTTGCACAACTTACCAGTCTTTCTCCCTTAAGCACAGTGATCAAAAAAACTGCATCTAAATTTAGGATGCACTGGTAATTTACCTTACAGGGTTTTTCCTCACTGTCCGAAGACCAGTGTTGCAGTGTTGCAATACATAAATCTAACAATGAGAGTTGAATGGAATTGATAATCGTACTCGAGCACACCACATACAATACAGTCCAGGACTCAGGTGGGGACCAAAAGTGGGGACACCAATGCAGAGTCAGTGAAGCGCACGATGAGGCGATGAGTAAAACTGGTAAAAAGACTCAAACTGGAGCAAAAACTAAATTTAGATTGGCTGAATTACCACACAAAAGGAAAGTACAATCTGATGCCTAGATGCTGAAGCCTTGATCAAAGCATGAAAGGCATCTGTGCTGATTGTGTCCTGATGTCAAGTTGAGTGAAAAGCCCATGGCTCCAGTGACCTAAATGCAGACAAGGGAAAACAGGAAAACTGGAGATTACTGCATTCCAGTAGTTCAGTCAAAACAAACAAGCAAACAAAAAAACATGTGGCTAATAATTTAAAGGATCTATAAAGTATGATGAAAGTTAAAATTAAGCATGGTAAACATGCTTAATCAGTTTAAAGATTTTTCAAAGGAAAGGTTTCACATTTTATCTAGAAACAGCTGAAAAGTCTCACCAAAAATCTGGTATAATGTGACCTCTGGATTTCTTTTCTTGATGATTAAAAAATAAAATAAAATAAAACAAGATAAAATTCTGACACTAGTTTCAAGAAGATACGTCATCAGCTGTTTCCCATGATGGCACACATAATAAAAATACTATTATTATTACATGGCTGTTATCAAGTCTAATCTCATCATAGATTGATCTGGAAAATCTTGCAAAAATGTGTAACATTGCTGTTTTTCTGCTGTTCAGGGTCCGGAGGGAAGGAGAGGGTCACCCGGTAGTAAGGTAGGACAGGAAATGTAACAACACTGAGCGCTGAAAGCTCTGGTTTATATGATAACTAAACAAGGGAAAGCCTTTTTTAAACTACATTTGTCTGTGTGTGTGTGTGTGTGTGTGTGTGTGTGTGTGTGTGTGTGTGTGTGTGTGTGTGTGTGTGTGTGTGTGTCTGTGTCTGTGTGTCTTTCTGCAGGCTGCCTCTGGAGCACCAGGAGATGCAGGACTACCAGGCATCACTGGTGCTTCTGGTCCACAAGTAAGTTATCACCAGGATGTCAGATTCATGAGCAGAAATCCAGGCCAGTTGTGATTTTTTTGTTGTTTTTTCCAGGGTCCCAGAGGTGTTAGGGGGCAACCTGGACCAAGAGGAACCCCAGGGCTTCCTGGACCCCAGGTCAGTTCATCTCTTCTACATTGACTCCTCTTTATTATTGTCACAGGAGCTCAAACTCAGAATATTGAATCAAGAAGTGCCATAAAATTACACATGTATGTTGTGACATACAATTCAGTTATGACGCCTTACTGACAGCCATGTCAGTGATCTTCAAGGCTGAGGATCAGGGGCTATCAAACAATCTTATTATCATTTATGAGTGTTTCACGATTATCCTCAGATCTTCAGACCGTGATGAATCATCTAGTTGTGTTGAAACATCAGCCCTTTTGTTTTCTTGAGATATCGAGATAAAGTTTCAAGCTGAGAGAATATAAGCTGTGTTATTGCACAATGCTAAAATAAATAATTATCTTCTGACTTCAAGATAACCGCACTGAAAATGACTGAGTTAGGTTGTTCTTGGCCTCTGCACAGATCTGTATGAATAGTCAGATAGAAGCTGAGCCAAGAACCTCTATCTGAAGTCTTTTGGTAAATATTGATATTGATGATAATATGGAGTCCACGGAAAATATCAGAATGATATTTTTGGTTTGGTTCATCATATACATTGTGATGTGGCTGTTAGAGCAGTTTTGCACATGTCCATATATTTTTGTTCACATGATGTATCTGATGCTGGAAGTTGGAGATTGGTCCTGTGGTCTTCCTCAGTGGAGGATGATGTATAAACACATAATGAACAACTATAAAATACTGTAATATCGTCATTAGAGAATTTAGAACAAATATTGAACATTAATTAATCTTTCTTTGTTATACTTTGTTTAAAACTGTTAAGTCAGTGTTTATTGATTATGTGTTTTCTATAAGTCATTTCAAATTTGACCTCTATATATTAAACCATTTCATACACTATAACAGGAGACAGCTGAGGCAATTAGAAAAAATCTCTGATCCAAACTCAAACCCCAAAATGATGACATAAGGAGGATTTACAGGCTCTTTGTAAAAGGTTGGAACTATGTCAATACCAAGTAACTTCTCCTAAACTTTTGCATGGAACTGCATTTGATACTATTCTAGCAAGTTTGAAAGCTGAGATTTAAAAAAAGACAGAAATCCTCCTTTACAGTGACTTGTTAAAATACAGTGATTGTTAAAATCTCCTCAAATTTCCAGAAGATTCTGATGAGCTCGGTGTCTTTTCAAATAATGTTTGTTAGAAAACTTGTGTGAAGCATTTAATCCAAAACAAGTAGTTTTAATCCTCTTATTCTGTTTAAACTAATAAGCTGACAGCTGTTGTCGCCTAATGTCTGGGACTCTTCCCTGTGAGTTATTGTTAACAACTGGAGGTGGTTCAAAGGCTGATTTGGTTAGATTTGTAAAATGGACAACTGATGGGAGCACAAAGGGATAAAATAGTGTTGTCGTATTATTTGTTCCTAATTTTAGTAATCTAAATCTTTACTAATCTATGTGGTTGGTGGATCTGAACCACCCTCTACTTATCCTCTTACTTATGAACCTTGCATGGAGGTCGTTAAATTAATCAGAAACAAATTAGTGGCAGGAATAACTTTCCTCATAGCTCGGATGGGAAATAAAATGCGTTGCCAACAATAGTCTGAAGTGCTGCTAGTGTTCCCTAGAGTCTGCCATGTTCATTACAACCATGATTTAAAAGCATCGCAGAAAGTAAATAACATCCTGATTATTTATGACACTAATGTTGTTGTTGTTGTTGTATGAAATATATACAAATGACATGTGCAACTAATAGATAGTAACACTGGAGATGGAAAGTAATAATGGCAATTCAGCGTTTTCAAAAATGGTTCTACGCATTCATGAGTTCACTCAGTGTAATCAATAAATGCTTGTTAAATATTTGTTGATAAATAAGTTTTGTTTATTAAGGAAACTGTTACTGGGATGCTTATGAAACAGGCAGGGGGTTTCCTGGAAAAAAAAAGTAAGAACATGTAAAAAAGTAAAAAACTAAAACCACAGTTAGGGCTATCCATAGCACAGATAAAAGTAGCAAAATATCAGTTCTGATTAGTTTTGAACTCATTAACCAGGTTTGTCAGATGATACACATAAGGTGGTAGAGAAATTGAATCATAATAGGGACAAAAAGCCACTTTAGATAAAGCAGACCTGCTAAACCTAACATTAACCTTAACCCTAACTAACCAGCCTTGTTTACTATCTGATTTTTAGCTTTTAACCTTTAAACCAATATTATTATTTTTTATTGTTCTTCAGCTGCAGATAATTTGAAATATAGCTTCACATCTGCCCTCTAATTTCAGTAAATTACATGGAGAAGTTAAAATCTTGCAGTCAAGTGTGGGATGGTGGGTTAATATAACTGTGTCGTCTGCATAACAGAGACAGGACACTAAGATCTGAGAAGTAACTATTCTTAGTATTAGTGGAGCTACTGTGTATAGTGTGAGACTCATTTAAATTTAAAGGGTTCATCGTCTGCAAAGTAGCAACAACTTAAAGACATGTCATCATAATCTGACCTGTGGATATTTCTTGTCCACTAGTAAATGTGTCATACAAAGGCTAAAAGAAAAACCTCAGTATTCTCAGGGTGTACACTTCCCTTGAAAAAATATATTTAATCCAATTTATTGTAATAAAATGTAAGTTTGTAGTAGAATGTAATACAGCATTGTAGTACAACATAATACAATTTTAAATCAAAACTTAATATGGCATAAGAATATGCAGTGCATGTTCAACTAAATGTGCTAAAAGATTGAAGACAAACCCTCAGGCTTCATATTGTGCGGTCTACGAATAACTGAGCTATTGTATAATGAAGTATTGTTCTGATATTTTTCTGTGGAGAAAATGTTGGACGTATTCACTGAACAAACACCTTTGGGCTGAATAAGAGATGAAGTACTCCATTTACAGCAACTGAACAATACAACTGATTATTACCATGTGGTCAGATTGGAGGAGAACATGAGGAGAAGCTTGGTACATAAAGCAGAGCAAAGTTTTAACTTTCAGCCAGCGGTCAGCTGTTTTTTCCCAAAAGGAAGCATTTTTTCTATATTAGTTTATTATATTATTTATATAAAAAAGTGATATTATATCGATCTGTATCAGGAATTACAGTGCTGTTGCTCTCGTCCAGTGACCTGACTGCTAATGAGCCTTGTGTTAGTATTGACATTTTTACCCAGTGCTGTTCCCTGTGAAGCTAATTCAATTCAATTTTATTTATATTGCACCAGATCATAAAAACATTTATCTCAAGGCACTTTACCTAGAGAAGCGCAACATTTCCACAATGAGCGGATGAGTGGACGGTCATCTACCTCGACCGGTTGGGGTGAAAGGAAAACAGAGAAAAGACAAAGAGAAGAAACAGACTAATAATAATAACAATTCTCAATTATGATGTTGACTACAGTATTGATGCAATAAACCAGTCATAGAAAATGTCAAATTTCCCATTTTTTACTGGCACTACTCAAGCTTAATGAATCTGTTGTACTTTCCTATGTTAAAAAAAAAAACATGATTTGTCCTTCAGGGTGGACCAGGTTTAATGGGAGAGAATGGATTAACCGGACGTCGTGGACCTAACGGACAGAAGGTATGCAACATTATTTTATATTTACTATTATATCAGACTGTTGTAAAAAAATCAGAACACATTAAGGACTGACTTGTTTTTTTATTTTATTTTTGGGAACTTTTTGCCTTTGATGAGAGACAACGTAGAGAGACAGGAAACAGGGAGGAGAGTGAGGGAAGGACATGCAGGAAAGGTTGACTTGGTTGGGATTTGAACAAGCAAACAACTGCATGGCACATACACCAACGTGGAGCACCTTAGCCATCCAGGCGCTCTAAGGAGTGACTTTTGACTTTAACTTTGACTTTAACTTGACTTTGACTTTAATAATAACAGAGGTCAGAAAGTATTTAAATTCTAGTTCTAGTTGTTTTTGTCTGAAAAGAAAATGTTCCCACTAAGCTGGAAATGAATATCCTGTTTTATTCCTACATGCATTCACACGTCATACACTGTTTAACAGCTAGCGCTGCTTGGGCCATTTTGTTGCTCTCCATCAAAATAGATAAATAATATTTTCAAAGATTCTACTAACGATAATTTTGTTTAGCCAACGCAGGAATCAGTGGAATATTAATCTGCATGTAAATGTACTGTCTAGAATAATATAAAATCTCAGTTTGAGTACAGAGCTGTAGTTGCTGCTGTGGCAGTTTTATTTTTGTAAAGTAAAATGAAGACTGGCCTAAGCAAATACCCAATGAAAGTGATCCATGGTAGGACTAGATGAAGGTGGACCTGTGCTCTTGTAATACTGAAGCTAAAGTGTCGGTTTAAGTTTCCTTCCCTATGCCAGTGGGATTAGATTATTTTAGCAGGAATGTCAAAATAAATGACTTGATTCTCTGGAAAAGAGTGAACAGTTATTTGGTATCTATTAAACCAAAAAATACAAAGAAAACAATAATTTGTTTTAGCCTTGGTGCCGAGTTGTATTATTATTGTTATTATTTATAAATAGGATTTTATGATCCTTTAACTAGGTTGTTGTTTTTTTGAAGGGCCAACCAGGAGATCCGGGTGTTAAGGGCGTACCAGGAACACAGGGACCCAGAGGAATGCCAGTAAGAAGCTGTACGCCGTATAAACTGTGTCTACAAAACCTGACTGACTCTAACGGACTGTGTTTTCTGTTACAGGGTCAAGATGGTAGAGATGGTTATGGACCTGACGGACCCAGAGGTGTTAAGGTAGAGAGGATCATAATATATATATTTATTTATATTTTAAGAGATTTAGAACAGATATCCACCCTCTCATCATTCCAAGGAAAATAGAGAAATCATAAAATGTTAGAGGTATATTATCAATATATCATATTATTAATTAACATTTTGTTTTCTATCTACACAAATGTTCGCTAACTGTTTCTGTTTCTTTACAGGGAGATCCTGGATTTCCTGGCTACCCTGGTCTAGCGGTGAGTCCATCCAGAAAATCTCAGTGACAGCATATCAGATAAAATGCAGTTTCTCTTACAAATTCAATAAAGTATATAATCAGGAGACCAAATGAGTCTGATTGGCAACATAGTTAGGAACATTTTAAGTCTGATATCAGTTAAAACTCCAAACATCACAGTGGACTAAAGGTTCAAACGTTTACGGTCTATTGGAAAGTTGGAGATCATACGGTCATGAAGTGTGATTTATAAAAACTGCACACTTCCAGCCTTACAATGAACTCTTCCTTTGTGTTTATCTCAACATTCAATACTCTAATGGAAGCACTTTTTCTGTTTAACATTAATCTGTTTTTTATTTTGAAAGTCTCCATGTGTCTAAAACGATATGATGCTTGGATTCACTGAATGGCTTCAAGGGAAGAAACTAAAAGTGCATAACTCTGTGGTAATATGCTGCCCCCTGTTTGCTTGGACCATGAATTTAACAATGGGCCAGTTCCTCCATATACCGCTATGCTGTATTAGATGTTTATACATGAGTGAATTTATGTAATACATAATCTGTGAGATTAGAAACTAGGGCAAAACAAAACATTTGTATGTATTTTATCAACCATTCTGGGCTGTCTGAAAACCATGAGGCACTAAAGCAGTAAACTTACTGTCTCTTTAAGTGATAACATTTGTATATATTTTATATCTAAATAATGTCCAGAGCCAAACTATGAGAACTATAAGAATGTTAAAATTAAATTGTTGTAAATTCCCAGTGTGATCTATGAAAACATAAGCTGTGAGTTGCTGTTTACTTTTCTTTTCAGGGTGAGGATGGTCTGCAGGGACCTAAAGGATATCCAGGACCTAAAGGGAACCAAGGTCGACCGGTGAGTGACAACAAACCTGTGATATTTCTTGTTCATTATGTGTTTTTGCGTCATTGTTTACCTTCTGGTCTGATTGGTGCAGGGCAACTCAGGCAGGCCGGGAGAATCAGGAGTGCCTGGAGAACCGGGACATGCAGGACATAGAGTGAGTGGGGGAGAGAGAATTGTAATCATAATCATCTTCATCAAATAACTGGCATCATCAACATTAACATTATGATTATCATACGTCCTTAAAAAGCCAGTTAAACCTGGCCATACTACCTTATTTATGATATGTGAAGTCAAGTGGTTTTATTTAGGTGGGTTATCCACATTCTTAAAGATACTATATTTAGTTTTTTTCTATTGCCACATAGCCATAGTTAGCATTAACAGCTACTTACTTACCAATCTAGAATTGATTGTTATGCACATCAAACTTCATAAATCTTCATAAAACTTCATACCTTTCATTTCCAGTAGTCGTTTCTAGCTGTGGAAAGCTCCACCAGTATTTTGTTAATATTTCTATCACTTCTTTGTTTCTACTGAAGTTAGTATACTAGCCAGTTAGCCTGCATAGCATATCACATTGCTTTTTGATAGCCACTGAAAAAAAGTCTGTCCCAAACAAGTTACATTATTTACATTAGTTATATTACATGTATACATGTATTACATATATATACATGTTATATTTTAAATGCAGTGAGGGCAAAAAACCATATACACATGGTCTCAGTCATCATTTAAGTAAAACTTGTTTGTTGTTGTTTGCTATTTCCAGCTTTTCAAACATGAGATTTTTATGTTTTTTCTTGTGACTGTACAATACAGTGAATATTTTCAGATTTATGAACTGACAGACAGACAAAACAAGATACCTAAATATGTCATCTTGAGGTGTGAGAAAATACACATTTGTTATCCAATTTTTTAGGTATAGGTAAATAGTTAATAGCAAAAAATATTATTATAAATATATATTATATAAATATAATATAATAAAAGTTTAATAATGACTTAATTTTTTCATATTCCCAGGGTCCCAGGGGTCCTCCTGGAACCAAAGACAAGACTGTAAGTCCACTTTTGAATAAACTTCACCTGCAAATGATGTTAAAAAATGTCAAAACCTATCATTTTTACATAACGTCTGTTTTTATTTCCATAGGAGTGTGAGCTGGTTACTTACATCAGAGACAACTGTGGTAAGTGATCAAAGAATACTTCTGTGATGAGTGATTTCACACATCATGTAACAAGTTAATGCTAAATTATATTGGCGAAACCGTTATTTGTTTCTTTCTTTTCTCTTTCTCTCTTTTTCTTTTCCTCTTTTCTCAAAATATACTGATCTCATTCATTGTTCCTATTACCAATAGAGTTTAGTTCTAAATTATATCATTCTTTCTCCTACACAGTTTGCTCCAGTGGTACGTATCTCCAGTTTAACACTCACTTTAACATGGTAAGTGCAAAACTCTGGTTGCTGATTAAGAGGCTCCTCGGGGATGTATTACAGCCTGTTAAGTTTCTCTGGCCTTAGCATTTGTTGATATTGGATGAAGGTAGGTGGTTATATAATTCTGTCATTGTCTGAAGAATAATTATAATGATGCGCATGTCTGTCTGTCAGCTTCTTTAGAAATGTTATTTTAAAATGTATCATGCACTACTGGATGAATTATGAGTGAATTTTTTCCTCCTTCCTCCAGCACGAATACTGCTGACTTTTGAGGTTCTCTTAGTCCTCAACTGGGAATTAACATACAAAAATTTTAAAATTATCATCAGCATTGTCATTGTGAACATGCAGTTATATGTATATTAGTGAACCTCAGAAGGAAACAAAGGCTTGGGGCTGAGAGCCAGGATAGTCATGGATTTTCCAGAGATCCCTCCTCATCAGTCAATCCTCAGACCATAAATAAGAGCTCTGGGACAATTGTTGTTAATAAAATCATAGGAGTTCAGTACGGGGTATCCTCTAGGTATCTTCTCTTTAGTGATTGTCATTGTATTTTCCCCATCTCTTCCTCATGAAGTTCTTTATTGGTTTTCAGGTAAATCAGAGTGCCCAGCCTACCCCACCGAACTGGTCTTTGGTCTGGATATGTCCGAGGATGTGACCCCAACCGCCTTTGAAAGGCAGCGCAAAGCTCTTCTCTCTCTACTTGAGAATGTTGCTATCGCTGAGAGCAACTGTCCAACAGGCGCCCGGGTTGCCGTGGTAGGATATAGTACCCACTCTAAGTACCTGATCCGCTTCCAGGACTACCACCGCAAGCAACAACTGATTGACTTCGTGACGAACATTGCCCTGGAGAGGACGTCCAACCGACGCCACCTAGCGGCTGCCATGCGCTTTGTGGGCCAGAACGTCTTCAAACGTGTCAGAGCGGGAATGATGATGAGGAAGGTTGCCGTCTTCTTTTCCGGTGGGGCTTCACAGGATGTTAGTGACATCCTTACTGCTGTGATGGAGTACAGTGCCATGAACATTGTCCCAGTTGTCATTTCTCTGAGGAATGCACCTGCTATCAGTCAAATCATGGAGGTAAGTTTCTCTACCTATCTATCTCATATTCTCTAAATCTGTTCCTCCAAAACAGCTGTACCAACAGGCTTCTTCTCAACCTGATAATTAATATCATTGTTTCAGAACCCTTATGAAATAATTACTCTTGATTTCCAGGTTTGACACCCTTGATATTTGAGCAGTTACTTCAAAAGAAACCAAGTAGCATTAACATCATTTCGAAATCCTTTATCTTACTTCCTGTAGCTTTTAAGTTAGTGGTTTAAGGTGTTTTAATATTTGTCCCCACAGCCACTCAAAATACCAAGGTGTGGGCACAGATTTACAGTTTTTGTTCATCAGACTGTGAAAAGACTTGGTGGTCTAACAAAAAATATCTTATTGATACTACATTAAATGTTCCAAGAGCTTTAATTTCACACACACACACACATACTTACTCCTTCAGATTCAAAAATGTTAAACTTCCAAACACTTTAACCCAAAGGTTGTTGTCAGTAACAAGGTTTTTTTTTCCTGGCCTGATAACAGAGCAGTGATTCAACTCTGTGTCATGACATTAAAGACAAACACAGCCCTTCACAGAGCTCAACATTTCTCTAACAGGGAGTGGATCATGGTAATGCTTCAACACTATTAACAATGCAGAATTTGCTACCCTGAACATCTGAGCTGCTCGGCTGTCTGCCAAGGAGATTTTGTTTGTTTGGCTCTCACACACAGAACTTAAGTCCAAGTCCATTTGAACTTTATCGTCCTTTCCAGCTCAGATAACATTCACTGAACACTGCCAGACATTTGTCGTCAGCGTTAAAAAGTCACAGCTGTACCTGAAAAATGATACTAAATATATTAATCACATCAGGAGAAGAAAGAGGTTTAATCAGTAAGATTAATGATATGTACTGTAATTGTATTATTTTTCTTTGTTTCTTACACTTCAATAGCAATATAATCAGAGATGTGATAGATGACATCTGCTGTTTCTCTCAGGCTGATGATTCAGGAAACTCCTTGTTCACGGTGCTGGGGAGGGACATGGATGCTGACCTGAGGAAGATCAGGAACTGTGCAATCTGTTATGGTAAGCACAGAAGCTCATGTTTAGGTTGATATTTATAAAAATCATTCAGAAATATTTGTATCAAATTTTCTGCTCCATTATTAACTTTTGCATGTTTTAATTTGGATTAAACAGTTATTCTTTGTCATGGTACTCCTAGGACTGTTCATTTTGATCAGGATATGTTCATCATGAGCATTATAAACAAAAATACCATTTCCGTTCATTGACTAATTAACACTAATCTTCACAACAACTGCTTTGAAATATTATTATATTTCAAGCTGTTAAAATGTAACTCAACATAGTAACAGATTTGGTGAGAAACCTAAGATGATACCAGGACCTATTTTGTTTTAGTAAGTTGCTGGATGATTACTGTTTGTTTCTTCAGACCCGTGCAGGCGTTCAGGGGAATGCCCCTCCATCCAGGAGCAAGTGAGGCCTCAGGAAGTTGATGTGGACCTGGCCATGGTGGTGGACGGCTCCAGGGAGGTCCAGGCTGATGAGTATGCTGGTTTTCAGGAGCTGCTGGGCTCTGTGGTAGAACAGTTGGCTGTGAGCTCACAGCCTCGTAGAGCCGGGAACCAGGCCAGAGTGGCTGTAGTCCAGCAGAGTGGCACCCAGGCTCCCAAAGTGGAGTTTGGCTTTCAGACCTACCAGGACCATGATGTGATGAGAAATCATCTGCTACAGAAAATGAAGCAGCAGAGTAGCTCCTCTGCACTGGGCTACACGCTGGACTTCACCCTGAGGGAGGTGCTCCTGAAGGCCCCCCAGCCCCGGAGGAAGAGGACATTGCTGGCTGTTGTTGGCACCCAGACGACTTATGCAGATCGGGCCAGGCTGCACTACATCTCCCAGAAGGCTAAGTGCGAGGGTGTGGCCCTCTTTGTGATAACAGTTGGTGATCGCTACAACCGGACACAGGTGGAGGAGCTGGCCAGTTTTCCTGTACAACAGCACCTGATCCACTTCAACAAACTGAAGGCTGCCGAGCAGGGCTATGCTCAACGCTTCTTCAGAGTCTTCCTCTCTGCCCTCAACAGTAAGACGGAGACTCTGGTGGCTGCAATGTCATATAGTGAATTAGATCAGCCTGTTCACAGCTTCTTACACAATCTGTTGCAAATCAGACACAAGCCATATTAAAATCATGGAAAATATTAAATACATTTCTTTATACTATTTAGAATCCTGAGATAGGTACATTTACTGAGATGCTTTTTTCCTTGATTTAGGATGAAAGTGATTGATAAGGACAAAATTCAATTCATGTACAGATTAAGAACCACGTACCTGCTAACAGCTAAACTACTTAATGCAATGTAATAAAACAGGACATTTGTCCATAAGAGGTTCAGATTGTTATTATAAGTTATTGATGTTACAGATAGAATACGTAAGACTGTGTTCATTTAACCAGAAACATCCAGTAATAGTAAAAGAAACATTTTGCCTGCTTTATAGATACTTATTGAAGTTCTTTGCTTCACTGAGTTTTGTAATTGTAATAGAGACTTTACAGTGTGTTATTCCTACTTTAGTAGGAATAATTCCTACTTTAGTAGGAATAACTGATCAGCACTTCCACCACTACATAAATGTATTTGTCTTGTGTTTATTTCAGAGGGACTGAACACATATCCTCCTACATCATTTAAACAGACGTGCAATCAGCTGAAGGAACAAGACCAAACCTTCGTAACCATTGGGTAAATTCCTGCAGAATTACATATTGATATATGTATTCTATGTATTCTATGTATTATTATTATTATTATTATTATTATTATTATTATTATTATTATTATTATTATATTATATCTATGATAGAATAATAAGAAGTGTAAGTGCAGTGTAATAAATTGACTCAATTGACTCAAAATCAACTGATCATAATCTAGCTATAAAAATATATTTATGTGCTGTTTTAAGACATTAAATTGGTTTCTGGTAATACTGAAAATTATTGTACAAGATTTTCTTGTATTTTATAAATAAACTAATCATTCAAATATTTTTGTACTGCAGCTCCAGAGTGGTGTATATAAAAAACAGCAGTTATCAGAGTGCTGGCACCTCCGATCATAACACAGCTGAGCAGCAATATGACTGTAAAGGTGATTCTTCATTCAAACATGCAGAACTGAGTAAACATTGGTTTCTGTGCTTCCAGTCAGGGCCAGGTGGAGGGGGAATACACAGAGGAGGTGGAGGAAACATTTCAGGAACACACAAGAGGACAGACTCAGACCGGCCAAGTGGACGTCATTGAGACCTTGACAAGAGGAGATGGCCAGAAATTTATCTCAGGAACTGATGTTGACGGTACACCACACTACTCCCTGTCCTAACACGAAAAAACATAGGAAAATCCCATTTAAAGCCAGTGAAATTTAACATTATAAATATAAATAAAATATATAATATATAAATAACTAAATAAGTGCAATTTAATTAAAGTAAAAATGAAATTCAAGCGTCAAAAGATATTTTTATAGCTATAGCTTCTCTCGTCCTGTCAGCTTAAAGCATGCTTTTTATTTCGCTTTAATTGTGCACACCGATACTGATGGATCACATCACTTTTAATGTTACTTGACACCTAAGTTTCATTTGTTTTTATTAACACTGTCCCTTTGTAGTACCAAACACTATGATGACCAAACCAAACCCACATTATCTGTCACGTGATCGTGTCGGATCAGGTGATTCATAAGTGTTTGGCTGCAGACTGCATGTGTTCTCCAGGAGCAGCGGCTCTTAACGTTTCCTTCGCAACGATTCTCAAATCAAGAGTAAATTAATTTTAAGAACAAATACTAAGATTAAGATATAGAAACTAATTTCATTTAATCTGTTCTCTGTTCAGTTTTGAAATTGAACAGAGAGCTGTTGCAGACCCACTGCCCTGGAGGATCGTTCTTGTTAAGTGTTTGTAGTAAATGTGTGTGTTCTGTTTTCAGCCCGGTGTCAGCTGTATGCTGATACTGGTATCCAATGTGAGGACTATGTCCAAGTATGGTACTATGACAGACACCTCGGTGCATGCTCTCCCTTCTGGTATGGTGGTTGCGGCGGTAATGCCAACCGCTTTAACACGGAAATTGAATGTTTACGGACATGTGGCATCAAGAGTAAGTCGTGACTACACAACAGACCGCAAACTGACTCATCAATGTCTGTGCACTGACTAACCTGAATGATTTATGGACTGATTTTTTTTTTTAAACTGACAAAACTTTTAAATTTTGTGCCAGGCTGAGTGTTTACTATTAACATTGTCGTCTTTTTCTACAGAAGCCCTGCAAGGAGTAGTGGGGGTCTTAGTCTGATCTAAATTGTTTTCATATTCTTCAGAACATCTATAGGAAGTCAGATATAGAGCCACAAAGTTTACGTTCCAGGGGGTCATGGTTGGTGAATGAAGCAAACTTAGTTAATTTACAATTTTTTCCATCATTTTCAAAAAGGCATTAAAACAGTCATAAAAATACTGCATACTGAAATTACTGAATTACTGAAAGAAAAAAAAAAAACTATTTCACTTTAGATTTAGAAAGTCACCAGAAATTCCCCCTCACCTTCCTTTAAGAGTTTCTGTACTTTTGTCTTATGTCTTGTTTTATGTCTCTGATTTGAATGTTTTGTTCTTCCACCCTTCTCTCTTTTTTCATCATATCACTGAATCTATAAAAATCAATTTAAACCAATTGAAATTGTAATGACAACTTTTTCTTAGACAATCCTTAGTAGGTATTTACTGGATCATTATGGAGCAAGTTAATAATTACGATCATGAGTACAATAATTATTTTTATTATTTATTATTTTTGTTTATGTAAAACCACACTAGCATCCTTTTGTGGCTGCAATGTTAATTCCAACCCATATTATAAAGATGCCAGACTTTGGCAAATGTAGTTTTTCAGAAATTAAAGATTTTTTTTAAGATTCTCTCTTAAGATTCTAAAGCTGATACTCAGATCGCTAAGACCCATAAAACTTTACGATGATTAGTGTTGGTTTGGTTTCTGCCATAATTTAATTTAAATGTGGTCCTGAAATCAGTAAGTGGTGTTGTAAACACTTTTTATGAACCAAACTTGAGGAAGTACACACAGCAGCTCAACCTGCTCTGTTGCAATTTGCAGAATACATGTTTGCTGATGCTGCACAGTGTGATGCTGTGTTGTTGATTAAATGCCTGTGCAGTAGCTTGTGGCTGACTGTTTCTCTTCTCTGACAGATGCAGACATCCTCCCAAAGCCAGAGGTGATCAGCTTCACTGCCAAAGGTAACAAACAAACAGCTCTTATCACTTCAGCTATCAACTTGTCTCTAAAAACCATTCTTCTTTTAAAGAAGAAACTACCTCAAACTATCAAGATTCAATGTCTCAAAACAAAGAATGTCTGTCATTGCTTGTTCATGCCATAACAAACCATCTGATGTTCCTCGGAATCTGACCATAATTGCTAGTTTACTAAAAGTCTGGAACAGCTTTTTTGCTGACCTCAGGATTGCATTTCTGCTCTTTTGCTGATGATGTAGTCCCGTTGGCTTGGTTCAGTAGGTTGTTTCCACACAAAATCTAAGATAAAACCAGTCCTGCCAAATCTGAAACCATGATAATCGTACACTAACACTATTGTCTTAGGAGGTATCATAATTGTGATTGCTTCTCTGGAGAAGTATGTATCATTGACACTTCCATGGAGGAAAGCACAGGATTTGGCAGTGTATGGAGTATCCCAGAGAAGCTTAGGGAAACAGCTGTGTGCTACTTTTTATGTGAAGAGGAAGGTTGTACACTGGTGAGAATGGAGGTTGAATACAGTTTGCACTGCATATCCCCATGTTTCATCTGTCTGACATGGAATATGTAAATAGGTTGGACAATATTCCTCCTCAGCTCAAGACTAAACTTGGACTATCAACCGCTAGCTAGGCACCAGGCCAGTTGTACCAGAGCCAGGGTTAGGTGTTAAGTGTTGAAACCCAGTGCTCATTTCAATGATATCATTGACATTGATGGTTTTTGTAACAGAAAAAAGTTTCAGTTACGAAAATGATTAACATTGTTTCAGACACAAGTCTACTTTATGTGCACACCTAACTGTTTGCATTGTGACTTTTTGCTTCCATCACAAAATGGACACTTAATATTGGTGGAACACTAATGGTGGATGCTGATGTGATGATGTGATTATAAACTGCTGTAGTAGAGAAGTAGATTTTCAAAGAAAATGCCTGCAAAGCAAGACATCAAAACAGGAATGGGGGAAGAAAGAGCATCTCATTTCTAAAAAGAAAAAAAACAACCTGTATGGTGGCTGAAAGTGATGGTCTGGAATCATTTGAACCCAGGGTCTATTTCACCACACAATACGAGGCAAAAACCCCCTCAAGAGCTAGTTTATGTTGGTCAAAGGATTTTCAAGTTTGACCGTCTTTTGTTTACACAGCTAAATAACTAAAAATTAATGCAAGTGGGGCAGTCAGCCAAACGTATCTAGCTCGCTATTTTTTTTAACCACTAATAAAGCTCAAAAAAGCACTTCACTTCAGCAGTAGCATGAATAGCGTCCCTACACATAAACCGAAGTAGCATCAGCTGGTTGTCCAGGAAAATGATGGATCTGCATATCTGCATCTAGACCCCCCATACCCCCCACCACCACCACCAGTTGTCATTAGTAGAAGAGTCTAAGAGATTGATTGATTGACAGATGTTTCCTGTATCTCTCTCTCTCTCTCTCTGTCTGTCTTCATCCAGATGTCTGTTTCCTGAAGCAGGACCCCGGCGGCTGCCACGACTACGCCATGATGTGGTTCTTTGACACTGAGCAGAGTGAATGTAGTCGATTTTGGTACGGTGGCTGTGGCGGCAACGGCAACCGCTTCAAGACACAAGAGGAGTGTGAGAACCTCTGTCTGACGAAAAGTCGATGAGAACGACATGACTTTGACACGTTCGAGGAAAACACGAAACCAAATGTACCAGAAACATGCATCTTCAATTAAAAAATATCAGTTATTTAAAAGCTTTTTACTCACAGCTGAATCTGTTTTTAGTGAAACTGCTAACTAGTTTCTGCCAAAAATGCCTTCAGGGAAAGTTTAACTAACCCAAAGCTCAGCAGGTGAAAATCAGGGCTTTTTTTTGTAATTTTTCACCTGGACGAGTTTTTTTTTTTCTTGAACATGCATGTTTTGCTTCTCTACCTTCTGTTTTTGCATAGAACTCTAGAATCTTAATCGAACCTTCAATTTTTCACAACAATGAAACTACTCAAGTTTTGCGTCTTGATACCCAACACTCATCAAGTTACTTCTTCTTCTTCAGATCAGGTGCTATTTTTATGGAGCGGGTGGGGGCGATTGTAAAAAAAACAGATTGTTAGCGACTCAAAATGAATGTTTGAAGGAATTGTAAATAACTTGAGTCTGTATATCCACACCAGTTGATACAAATTGTTGTTCATCACATTCTAAATAGCTGATGAGCTACAACATTTGTTTCAATTCAGCCACATAGTAGATGACACTGCTCTCACTCATCTGGCAACAGTTTAAAGAGAATATTTCTATACAAGTTGTACCTTTCAGAGATTTAGTTTCGACCTCTGTTGGTTATGAGGGTGTTTTACAACATAAATGCTGAGACTTTAGTAGGTGGAAACTGTGGCAAATGTGACTTTACACCTTATAGGCAATATTTTGGGACATCCTGGGGACTCAAGATACATTGAGCCAAGTCATCACTGGTTAGAGTCCTGCTGGTGAGCCTTCTATGGAGAAAAGATACTGACTTAAACTATATCAAAATCCTTCTTTACAAACCTTATGCATAATTACAGCAGTAGAGTAGCCTATAGTCTCTTTTAACGCAATCTATCCAGAAAGAAAAGCTCACCAAGAATGAAGTCCAATAATAAAATGTTGTCAGAGAAGAGAACAGGAATTTCAGATATAGATTTTAAAAGTTCAAACTGAGCTTGACCTGCTGTGGTTTAATCAACAGTCTTGAGAAACAGGTCAGATCATTGTTCAGAGTTGTGTCTGGAGGACAAAAGGGGGTGCTAATGTGTAGTTTCTCATGTCGTGTCTTCAGTTTATTCAACAAATATAAACATTGCTCAGAGCGGCTGCAGAACAGCTTGAGTCGAGTTTGAACCTTAAAAGGTATGAAATGCGTCTTCTCCGCTCTGAGCAGCCAGAATAAGGCTGTGTCATCGTCTGTCCCACTGTTTGGATGTTTAGATGTGATTTATGAAACCAACTCATGGTGCTGTATGTAGAAAACAATAATAAAGAATTAAAGAAAACCTTACAGTTTCTACTGGACAATATGCTTGTTTGTTTGTTTGTTTGAGGGAAATTTACGACAGTTGGTTTTAAACTTGCTGTTTAAAGTACAAGATACTAAAAATGGCCAGTAGCTTACTGGAGCTGTCGGTCTTATTTACAGAAGAGGTTTATCTTGACAAAAAACATTTCAGATAGAAGCTATTTGACCAGACAGTTTTAATTCATGATACACACAACTTTGGGGCTTTATGGCATATGTTGCTGGATAGGAAGTAGCCCAGATGTCCTCTTTTAGTGGAACAGAAGTTCACTCAGCCCCAACCCATAAATACTGTTGTCATGTATATAAAAGCAGGATCTCGTCTTGTCCTTATCCTCTGCCAGTTATTTCTGATGTCTTAAACTAAGCTAGAATGGCAATCATTAGAGCACGCAACTACATCAAAACCAAACAATCCTAATCCGTGTCCAATCAGATGCAGATCATTATCTGGATCAGCATCATATTGCACAAACTTGAAGGTGCACTATACAAGATGTTTAAGTTAATGTACCAGCTTCCAAGTTACTATGATGGTTAAATCTCTCAGAAAGATCAGAGTCTATGACCCGGTGATGAATGGCGAGTTCACTGGCACAACATTGTACAAAGATTTGTGACCGGATTTCGAGGTAGTTTTCTCTCATTTCATAGGTTTGTTCAAGGAGTTACCCTATCAGTGCTACCATGTATGTAAGTAGTCATAAGCTTGATGTCATGCAACAGAGCGTTCAGCACCTCTGTTTCTGTTTAATTAAACTTTTAGCTACATATTGTATCTTGAACTCGGCCTTACTCTGAGAATGCAGGGGGATCTTTGTAGAGGTAAAGAAACCAGACTTGCATAGTGCACCTTTAAAGAGATCATCACCAGGATTTTTTTTTTTTTTTTTTTTTTTTAAGATTTTAAAATCAAACCCCAGCAGCATTTCCTGAGAAACTGAAATATTAATATTTCACAATGCGGTTTGCATCTTCCAGTCACATTACACTTTGCTCCACTGCTAAGAGACTGACTGCAGATGTTGCAGATACATAAAAAAAAGGAAAAACAAAATCTGTTTATGTTTTGGAAACACTGGACTTTTTTCAAAGGCAAAAACGTTCTTGTCAGTAACATCCAGCTGTTAAATGAGGCGTCTTCAAGCAGACAAGGTTTTTACTGTTGGACAAAGACCAGATTTTATTTAACAGAAGACCAAACATTGAAATGCAGCTGGTAAATAAGCAACTTTTTTTCCCCATCATTCAACATTTTGTACAAGGCTCTGATTAAACTTTATATTACTCAGATTTAAAACAAGTTATGTACAAAGAAAGAGGAAACCAAGAGAGTGTGCATTTGTGTAGTTGTCTTTTTTTGACCCAACAGACGTTTATTCAGGGGACATAGAACGTTTCTTATTGTGGCGACATGCACTATATTTTGAAGTGCAGAATTATATGCAGGTTGGTTATTTATCACATTCTTGTATGTAACACAATTATTTCACAATTAATTAATTGTAGAATTTTCATCTGGCAGAAATAAGAGGAAGAAAAAGGTTTTATATGTAAATTTAGCTTGTATCTTCAGGTTTTTAGGTTGATTTAAATGCATTTTGGGGCAATTATATTTTTTAACCTCTTCACTTTCACTTCACTCTTTAACCCGCCTCCACATTTCAAATAATTAATTTCAAGTTGCTACTCAAATAATAACCAACAAACACAGTTACTGGACCTTCACCTGGTTGGTGTACTGATTAAGAGTTTTTAGTGATTTGTGACCCAATGAAGTGAAGTGTCTCCCAATAACAACAGAAATTATTCCCTCAAATTATTAATTTGTACAGGCACATTATTTATTTCATTCTCTGACTTTTGACCAGACTTGAACATTAGAGTTTACGTTTTTAATACTGCAACTCAGTACAGACATGATTTCTCCAGATTCACTGTAACACATTGCAGATTTTTCAAGGATAATTAACTAATTAATTATTCAAATTGGATAAGTGGACATGATGGATAAGTAGATTAACAAATGAAAAAAAGGGGCGGTGTGTCAGTTTTTTTTTTATCGTGAATTAACCAGCTTCAGGATTGACAACTGTTCTCTTACTAATGTAAATCAAACTTCAGCATCAACACTTCATTCCTTTACTTACTTATCTATGTTTATCATTTCTTTCCTTCTAAAGTTAGCGTGCTAACAAGTTAGCCTCAGCAAGGCCACTCCATCTAGCCACTGACAGCAAGTCACAGAAGAGTTCAGTGTGCACTGAAGAAATAGTGCTGCTCAGAGGCCGTGACATAACATCTTGTAAACACAACGATGGCTGAGGGTCTTGGCACGCAACAATCACATCTGCTCACAACATGAAACCATGTTCTGCAGAAAACTGAGAAAACTTACACATGGCACCTTTAATTCTTTGTTAAAATTAGGGCTGCGACTGATGTTAATTTTAACAAATGTTTCATCTGCTAATTCTCTCTAATCTTTTTTTTTTTTTTTTCCACTTGGTTTTATTCCTTCGTTTATGAGAAATTAAAAAATAGTGAAACTAAATGCTGATCATAGCTTCCAAGAGCAACAAGTGATGTCTTTAAATGTCTTGTTTTGTCAGGCAACAGTTCAAACCCAAAGATGTTCAGTTTACAATGAGACATTCAGCAAATGATCTCAATGAAGAAGCCAGAACTAGGTAATGTGATGTTTTTCCCTCAATATTTCTGTTTCTATAGAACATCAGCTTACATTGCTACACACTTCATTCACGAAGAGAAAACATATCTGATGATTGTCTTGTCTTGACTTCTAGTTTTTCAAACCTATTTTTAGGAAAGAAAAATGGTACATATTCAGGCAAATGTGGTAAAGTATCAACTGATTAAAAGTGTCCATCTTTAACATCCTCTGCCAAGCTGTGTACACATGAAGCACAGTTCACTTGGATTTTGAACATAATTATAGGCAGACAGCAGGAGGAACTGAAGATAATCAACTACTTTAAAAGATAAAAATTCCAAATAAACTAAGCGATTTATTAAACTGGTTGAACACAAGGTGTAATTTCCTGTTTTCCTGCCTCAGAACCTCACAGATTAGAAACCACATGACGGGATGAAACTGCAAATAATCCTGTATCATGTTACTGTGAGAAAACAGAAACAAAGAAAGATAAAAAGCACTTGTCCATAAACACACATCTCACACGTTTCCTCTGTGTGTGTGTGAGTGTGTGTGGTTGTGAGAGGGTTTTTTTTTTTCACTGTAGGCATCTAACTTCCACTGCCGATTGTCTTCACTTCCAGACTTTGACAATACCGTCTCTGGATGAAGTGACTATGAAGCCCTGTGTTGTCTGAAAGGTGGCGATGTCGGTGATGATGTCATGGTGTCCTACAGGTAAGGATTCTGGGCCTCGGCGAGGGGAGTCCTCCACCACACCGCTCTTCTGTTTACTGTGTATCTCCTGTACAGACAGCAGGATGTGGAATTTATTGTCTTTGGAATAGCTTTTAAACCAATTTGCACAGAAGCTTGATGGGAAACAGACGTTTTACAGAAAACTGACTGATCTAAATAACTTCACAAACTAAATGATATAATTATCCTGTTTTATTATTATTATTATAACGTCTTTGTTTAATAACATTAGTCCATCCACATTCAGGAACATGCAAAAAGTGCTAGAAATTCTGAACATCTCCTTTTCATAGAAATTCCTTTTAGAAATATCCACTATTCAATTTCAAAAATGGTTGTTTGTGACGAAAAATGCTTCTAACTGAGAGCCAATCAGTGTCAAGTGCTTGCATATCATAATGAGGTTGCCAGTTAAGCCCAAAAGATGCCAAAAGGGTGCAAAACCATGCATTTTAAATCCTCACCGTAAAATGGCTTTCTGAGGCGTTACACATCCGACAAACATTTTATCAAAACCTCATTCAACCATTCTCTGTCAGCTTTAATTGTTTGTGATACTCAGAGAACTTTAGGCTAAGTCATTATATTTGAGTGTTTATATTCAATATTTATTTATTTATATTTATATATTTTACATTATATTTCAAAAACTGGTCACAGATTGTGTGTACGCACCTGTACCACTTCAGTTCCTTCAATAATCTTGCGGCTGTAGAGAACAGACGGGCAGTGCAGAGAGTCATTGGCACCTCCAGCCACAATGTACGACCTCTCCGGATATGCCAAGTCCCAAAACCTGAAAATGAAGACAAATTAAATGACTATTTTTAGTCATCACAACTGAGCGTTCCAATAATTCATACTTTAGAGCCTTTTGATTCACTGTCATCTGTTGTTAGTTATTTGGCTGAGAGGGAAATTACTGGGGAATTGAATTTGCTGAGCAACAGATGTTCCGTTGCTACAGTGAGGTCACAGAATTGCTGATTTTTTTCTGTCCGCAGAGATCGTTCACTTGAAATAAGTTCAGACCTGTCGTCTACCATCTGTCTGTCACTGTGTAAAATTTCCAGGTGGTAAATTCTCTTTTGGAGAAACTACTTACTATAATGTTTTATTTTTTCAAATCTTAATTACAGTGGTGTTAAAAGAGAGCAGCTGTGGTGTTTGATTCTTTTTTCTCTTCACATGCAAATGCACACATTCTCAGAAGATATTCAGGAGTAACACGTCTCATCACTTCAGTGGTTTATGTGGAGCTGTATGTGATGATGTCGGTTGTTTGGCATCTAAACTCAGTCACAGGTCACACCTGTGTCAGATACAGGTGGAAGCACATTTTTCTAACCTAAAAAATAGAAGTGCTTTCCAAACATATAGTTGTTCTGTAACAAAATCATTTCTGCAGTCTGGATGACATTCATTAATAAATGGCAGTAGTCTAAGAGGTGGGGGAGATCTTTTTGGCAAAGTTTAATGTGACCTCAGAACCTTTTAGCTTTGAAGTTGGAAAAAGTGAGCAAACAGCAGGAAGAAAACAGTGCAGAGAAGCATGTGTTTGTCATATGAGTAACTTGATATCCTGCCATGTGTTTCCCTGGTGTTGTTTTGTGCACTGTTGCCAAAAAAAGAAACAAGGTCAGTCCTGAGCTTTAATTAACAACACGAGATTAAAATCCACAATTCGTCAAATGAAGAACTGAATCGGTGACAGGTCAGAGAGCGCTGCGAGATGTATGGAGTGTTTGCAGAGTTCGCTGCAGATTTGTTCAGACCTGATCCTCATGTCGGAGCCGGCCGTCAGGAGCAGAGGGTTCCCATCAGCAGGACTGCAGTAGATGCCATGAACACTGTGAGGAGACGGCTGCAGAGCACAGATCACACTTAAAAATGTTCAACACTGAGACATGAAGATCAATCTGTTAATGTGAACCATTCACACTGATACAGCAAAACGCTGGAACACAAAGGTTCATTATCATTAGTATTACTATAAGTGTGCATATTTAAAAGTGACTAAAAGTGTTAGTGTTTAAAAGTGTTAAATGACTTTCAGTGATATCCTTAACGAATGAATTGTTGTTTTGTTGTTTTTGTCTTTTTTTTTAAACTTTTATTTCGTTGCATTCTTTTCTCTGTTTCTCCACCATGTGCAGCTGATGTCTCGTTCTGCAAAAGTCTTGTTTTCAGCTTCACTGTGTTGGAAAGTTTTGTCGCAATGTTCCCAAACAATTCTACAATACAATTCTGAGCCAACAAGATAATGATGTTTGCAGAACAGTCTATAAAAATACATCTTCCTGTTAAAATAACCGTTTAGAGTGTAACTTCAGCTGGGTCAAATATGCATTAGTGTGAAAAATATTTTATTACTCTGCTTTGTTGATATGGGAATAATTGGAACAGCTGTGTGTATGTTGTGGTAAATGCAAAATGTTTTCCAGATGTGATAGAACAAGTATAAAGTCACATTTATAGGAAATAATGAAAGAATAAATATCTCAGGTTCTTAAGAACCATAAAGCACTTTATATACGAAGTTACTCCCTTTTAAACAGACACACAGACACACAAACACACCTGCATCTCAGAGAGTGGAGGTGCAGAGCTTGCCCACAGTGTGAATTTGCGATCTCCAGTCTCCATGTCCCACATTGATACTTCATTGTTCCCCTGGACAGCTACACACAGTGTACAGACACATAATCAGACAGAATAACACGGTGATCTGATATCTGATCAGCTGTGACTCATTGAGTCCAGCCAAGTGTGAAAAACTTCACATATTTTAAATGTTTCACATTGAACACACAGTGAGATAAATAACCTGCGATGACAGATGATTGGTATAGCGGATGCATGAGCAGCCGTCTGATCCGTGCTCGAGCCGGGTGAGAGTGGTTTGAAATGGGGAGTTGGAAACGCATATCCCAGCAGGCCATAGTGCCACTGCTTGTACCTATTGAGGAAATAAAAGATTAGAATGTAAGCTTGAGTAGAAAAGGACGATACTATAATATGTCCTGTTGTTCAGCAAACAGTAACTGGAATGAAGTAGATTGTCAATGTTGCCATCATGTAAAGTTGAATTCAAAACAACACTGCTGGTGAATGAATGAATGCACACACAAAAACAGACCTAGACACAGCCAGCACTGGTGCATGTCGACGGTGAAGGAGGTGATGAGTCCCAGGCGGAGGTCGTGGCGGAGCGTCCAGGCGTTGGAGTTGGAGCGAAGGTCCCAGCCGACCAGCGAGCCGTTGACGGTGGCGTACGCCAGCACTGACTGAGCGCCTGAGTTGAAATGGTGGATGTCGACAGCACAGCCGTCCTCCTGCATGTCCAGAGACCTGAGAATAATCCAAAGAACAAAGTGCGACAGATGATAACATGTCAAACATCAGAACATCCAAAGGTTTTTAACCTGTGGATATATTTTCTGTTACCTGGTCTGGAAGGGCTGAACCTTGGGTGATTTTGGTGGTTTATTTGCTTCAACTGCCAGCACCTGGATGGAACCGTTGTCTGAGGCCACAGCTAAGTAATGAGATCCTTGACAGAAGGTCAGCGTCTTCAAATGGCCTCCAATACGAGAGTATGTCAACACAGATCTGAGATGAAACACAACACAGTCACTGACTACTATCATTAAATTCAGATAAGTGCCAAATCTCACTGCTGAAATGTTTTCACAGCTTTCAGTCTAGCTGTAACGGTGATCATGGTGGTTCCGATCTTAATTTTCCAACACCTACCTGGTGGTCGTGGTCTTCCCCTCCATCTTTTGACTGTCCCAGACTTTGACGGTGCTGTCGTTGGACGCCGTAGCAAAGATGGAGTGTTCATCTGAGACTCTGATTCGGTTCACGGCAGCTTTGTGTTCATGAAGATGTGCGACCAGCAGCCCTTTTGGGTGCCATCCTGAAACACACACACACACACACACACACACACACACACACACACAAACAGATCTGTCAGGAGACACCTTCATGTGAAACTGGACTGCTGTTCTCCTGTTCTTGTGGGTTAGAGTGAGATGAGGTCTTTCTAACATTTTGAAACATGTGTACTAGTCTACAGTGCCATCTTTGGGTAGTTGTACAGTTTCTATTAATGTTACCAGGAGGAGGAGGTCGACTCTCCCACTCGGCGCTCTCCATCATCTGTTTGGCCATACGCTCTGCGCTACACTGCTCCCGCTTTTGCTGCAC
Organism: Polydactylus sextarius; assembly: GCA_016801845.1. Classification (NCBI taxonomy): domain Eukaryota; kingdom Metazoa; phylum Chordata; class Actinopteri; family Polynemidae; genus Polydactylus; species Polydactylus sextarius. The sequence continues at coordinate 13,371,554 of CM028913.1, read as the reverse complement.
CAGCTGCTGCAGCTCTGCCTTGCAGGTGTTGATGCGACGCTGGTAGGTGGGACCGCTCGCTACGGACTGCAGCACAGGCACCGCCGGGGCCACTGTGCTCTTTCTGATCTGACTGGCCGGTGCATCTGCAACCTAAAAACAGATCAATTCTTTATTTTCGAACTTCTCTTGTCTTTTCCCCTCTCTCTATCTCCCTCCATCCTACCCACGGTATTAAAAAAGTGCTGCTTATTCACTATATGACCTTTTGGATTTACTTTTGGACCTTACTGTATAAAGTGCCTTGAGATAATATAATTTGTAATATGGTACTATACACAAAAAACTGAATTTGTTAGCTGAGTTTGTCGCAACAATCACTGGTAATGACTAAAACAATCTGTCCACATATTTAGACTGGAGATATTATTTGGACTCATTATTTGTTTATATGGAAACGTAGCAAAAAATGTGAGAATTTTTTCAATCTTATTTTGAACATGGCTGACTTTCCATAAAGAAAAACACTACATCTTTGAAACAATGCTTCACAGATGAAGATTCAAAACTCAAATTCAAACCCAAACAAAGGTAGAACAACGAAAAACAATTACATAATCAAACTGTCACTAAAATGATGTCTCAGTGTGTACAAACAACTTAAGAGCTCTGGACCGAATATCAGACAAAACAACTGTTTGGCATAACTGGCTGAAATAGAACTGTTTAACACGGCAGTAAATAAGAACCAGACGTGTCTGTGCTTTTTGATAATAAAAAAAACAAAACATCCAACTATTTACAAACACCACATCCTAATGAGGGAATAAGTCAGTAATAGCTAGTTTACTAATACCCTGGATATCCTGGTGTAACTTGAGGAATACTAGAGACAAAGAGCAAAACCGTAGCTGTACTGTAGCTGAAATGATAAAAACCACCCACGAATTTACCTAAAATCAGATCCATCACTTAGATCAACGTACTGTAGTGTCACTAAATTGATTGATACCCAAACAGACTCAATTAAGTCATTTAACATGCCATAATTCACATTTGTTTCACAGTTTTCTGCTGATGGCTGACAGAAAAACCCATCACCACAACTGGTGTTTTAAAAAAAAAAAAGAAAAAAAAAGGTTCTCTTTAATAAATTAGTGTTGGTTGTGAACTGGGTTCTGGTCGTACAGTACGAGCTACAGACAAACCCAGTTGAGGTAACTACCAGTAAAACCCAGACCACACATACACTGAAAAAAACAGCGTTTGATGACTGTTACCGTGGTGGGCTGAGCAGAGGCGGGTTCCTGAGATCCAAACATGCTCTTCCACTCTTCGTTCATGGTTGAATCCTGCTTTGTGTGTTTTCTCGCTGCGAGAAGAAGAAAACACAACACATACATAAAAACAGGATGTTACACTTTCTCATGCCAAAATGAACTTATTACCCATAATTTTTTTTTAGCAACTTCACCACATGCTTGACAGATGCAAATTTCAGTGTGGTAAGGCCTTTCTTTTATAGACTTGTGAATAAATAAATATATATATATATATATATTTTGTTTGACAGACAGTTGTTTCCAGTTAAAACACAATGAGATTGAAGTGTGTTTGAAGATGAAACATAAACACCTAGTGACATCTGTGCAGATGTAAGAGCATTGGAGGTGACAAGTGAATTCCTGGACACAGTATCTTGTTTTTATACAAATCTTTAAACAAAGACGCAGTTTTGCCGACTCAACAACTCTGTGAGACACAAAAGTAAAGTGACTGATGTAGAGAAGAGACTTTTTCTAAACACTCTTTATTCTTTCCGATGGTTTTGCTGCAAACTGTAGCAATTACCTCTGGTGACAAACAGATTTAGCTGTATCTCTGTATCTCTGTGCAGAACTCAGCCGAGCTCTCTTATCTGAAATCTGTACAGAACTGACAGGAGATTGCAGCAACGTGTTCGTAGCAACACCTTTGCGTTTACGGGAAGGTAAGTGATGCTGTGAAATATCTCACTCTAACCGTACCCCTGAAATTTGTATTCCACAATGTATCATTCATAGCAACGTGTTATTCCTAAAACATTTTTTTTGTCTATTCTAGTTCTAAACCCGCTTCTATCAAAAATAAAACAAAACAAAACCTTAAAATAAGAATTTTGTACCCGGGTTTATCAAATGCTCAGATTTCTGTTAATGAAATAATTCTTTGTTTGTGTATTATAACATATGATTTATGGACAAACTTGTGTATACAAATGGATATGATCAGCTGGGAAAGTTTCTTTTTCTTTCTTTCGTTTTCTCTCTCCTTTTTTTTTTTTTTTAATAATATATTTTTTTTTGTGCATTTGCCAATAGAGCTTAGTGAGGATAAACAGGAAACGCGGGAGGACAGCGTGGGAATGACACAGCAGCAGATGACTGTCTCATCTCCCGGCGAGCAGCGCAAGGCATATGTGACAACGTGGTGCACCATAACCACTATCGCTTGGCAACCCAGTTGTGAGAGAGTTTCATGGTGATATCTGTTAGTTCAAGACTCACTCAGGTTAACAGAGCGGTAAACTTCAGCGATAAACTGCTCTACACCAAATGTGTGACTGATTTCATAACCTGCTCTCAGTATAAAGTCAGACATAAATTCTCTTAAGAACTTTTTTTCCCCAGATAATTAGGAATTACTCATTTCATCTGACCCATTTCCACTGTATTTAGTTTTTTATATGTATTCTGTGCTCCGTCCCTAAGGCGAAAAGTTCAGTGTGTATAATTTCTTGGCATCCTGTCATGACCTTAATTTAACATCTGCTGATCATACATCCAAAAAAAAAAAAAAAGGGGAATGATTAGAGGGAATGCTGTGACGGGAAAGCGAGAACAACAACAGCAAGCAAGAGAGAAGACAAAGAGAAAAAGTTAATGAAAAAAAAATCTTCTTTTCAAAAATGAAAAGAAGAATTTAACTGAGGTTAGTTAAATATGGATAACTAAGTCTCATTAAACGTCTTAAATTATTGAAATGAGAAGCAGTTGAGGACATAACAACAAGCATGGGGGTGCAGCTGTTAACACTTTATACTTCAACAATAATTGCAATTTATTTATCTGTGTCTGCCTGTTGAAGTGGATTAGACCCTTAATTCAGGGAAATGTTGGGTGTTTAAGGTCTCATGAAACGCTGTTAAAATTTTGATGCATTTCTTTTTTTTTTAAGACGAATTAAAACTGACTTGCATTATAAAGAGGTTTCAGCCAAAGCGTGTAAGAGTTAAGACCAAAAATAGTGACTGATTTTAAAAAAAAAGAAAGAAAAACAAGATTCTGGGAAATGATAAGACTGTGGATCAGGACGCGCCAACATGGAGGAGGTTATTTTTCATTTCACGGGACCTTGAAGAGATTGTTACTTTCACTGCAAATCGTGCAAAGCACTTCAACCTAAATTACATGAAACACTCTACCAGCTGCTGCAGTGAGGGATTCTGTGAAATGAATAAAACCAACGTTTTAATATCTGAAACAGATGAATTCACTAGACGACAAGAACAATATACTTTCACTTTTGACAAGAAATATAATATTCTAACAAATTGGCCTAAATCTTAAATTATGATTCGTTACTGATTAATGTATCTGGTAAAACTCATGGTTTTACCAGACAGAGTACTGCTGAATAACACATCTGCTAACTAAGTTTGTGTTTCAGTTTACATTTGACTCGTTTTAAATCAGGCCAATATTATTGGGATAGTGTATCTGTCTCCTGATAATATAGTGAGGTGGGGTTTATATCAGGACTGACACACCCAGCACATCAATGCATAAAACTACAAACAGGATATGTTCAGAGTGCAGGGAAACACAGACCACAGCTATGTTATTTTACACAAGCAAATTACTGCATTTTACAACTTCCTCAGTTGGAAACTTACTTGTGTTTATTCAAAGTGGATGGGAAAAACGAAAGAATAAACATATTTCTTCATTCTCCATGAATTTATGAAAGCTTTTTTTCAGTGAGGTGAAATGTGTGAAAACTCCAACACCTTACTGCTGGTTACCTCTTTTATCCTCGACCTCTGCTTTGGGTTTGACGAGGTCGACTTGGCGCCCGGTGATGCCGAGCGTAGCCAGATCAATCACGCCAGTCTGAGCTGCCTCCCCCAGGTGGCTCTGCTCACCCATGTTGGCTTTGGCTTTGTTGGATTTCAGCATGAAGTCTTTAAGCGCCAGCAGCTTGTCCTCCTCTGCCTCTGTCATCCCCTGAACAACAGAGCAACAACAGTAAACGCAGGGTCTAGACACAGACAACAGCTACATGATGGAAAACTGATCGAAGGATTTGTTTTTCACTCAGGACACTGACTCAAAGTGGTTCTAAGATAACACACGAGAGTTTTGCTGACAGACGGACAGAGAGATTCTGCCAGAAATAACTTAAGTTCTGTGTATTTAATGGTAATGTGTCTCAAATAGGACACTTCAGCCAGTACACTGTGTACACTCACAAGCTTAGTAGATGAATTTTGACAAGGTGGCAATCAAACACAGCTGTTGTGCACTAAACAGGAATGATCACTCAACAGAAATGTGATCTCCCCCCCGCCCAAAATATCAAAAGTTTGAAAACAGTTCTTCTCTATGTCAAACCCCCCATTCCTTTTTCATGATCAGTGCTTTATTTTTCTTAGCCAGTTAGCAGATGTCGATATAACATAATTCTGAAATGTGTTTTAATACAGAGTTGTGCAAACTTTGTGTGATTACAACTGGACATGTTCTGTTTTTGGCTTGAGGAGATGGTGATTGACAAAAGGCTAAAGACCATTATTGGACAGGAAAGTGTGACGGAAAATATGATGACAAAGACAACGGGAATTATCACAATTACTGCTTTGTGGTTGCAGGTAATCAGTACTTAAATTCATGATTTATGGTCAAAAATATGTTGTATGATGTCAGAGTGAACTCGACTTTTGACCACTAAAACTGAATCATCGTAAGTAATCCTTAAGAAAAGAGTCATCTGATAAATGTGGAATGGGTCCCTTAAGGCAGTTGGTGGCTAAATATGTCCTTTTCAACTTTAGCCTCCAAACTAGAGTCAGTTTATGTTTGTGCCATACACGGACGTAAAACACAAGCCGATAGTTTGGCTGAGTTCAGGCCCATGTCAGCCAGCAGCTCAGCTGACTTCTCACTACGCATTTGATTGGCAAAGCCCAATACAGTACTCTATTTACACAGTCTAAACTTGCCTACAGTTCCCACTCATCGCAAGCCATTTACAACCCACCTCCATCCAGCTCCTCCTGTTGCCAAGTGCTTGCTCACTGTGGAAAATGTTGGGTTACTTTACTGTAAAGTGCCTTGATTCCAAGTGAATGTTGGTGACTAATTTAAAAGTATTTCCTCCTGATGACCTTGAGAAATAACCTTCACAAGAACTGACATATTGTTTCAATGTATGAGTGAACGGAACTTGCGCAGCAAACGGCAGCGTCTGACAGCGATGGCTGCCGCTGGCACTCAGGCTTGAAACAGCTGGATATTGACATTGGATCTGAATGGTCAAATTTCAGTTTCAACATAACTTTGTCTTTGAATACAGTTTACATTTTTCATCAAACTCACAAAGAAAATATCTTCATCTGTTGCAGTTGATTAATGTAGATGCACAGTGTGGTTTTGACTCACAAATCTTAAGAAAAAAAAAAAAAAAAAAACATCACGGCCTCACACAATGAGTCTGTTTGTCAGTGAACTGCTCTGCTTTCCAGATGGGGAATTTCACGAGAAAATGGGCACCGGATGACTGGGGAAAGTTTTGTTCTTGATTCAATATAAATGTTCTAAACAGATTCAAGGAATACGTAAATCTCCTGGGTTTATGCGTCTGAACTTTGTGGTTCAATTCTGAAGAAATCCCACAAATTCATTCAAAGGCTTTAGGCCAAAAAGTCTGTGAGTGCGAGTGTGAGTCAGTATCTGTCTTGTGATTTACATTTCAAAACCAAGATTAAAAAAAACATTATAGTCACTCACTTTCCTCACAAAAACCTCCTAAGTTTCTCTTTCTGTCACTGTAAAACCTTTAACATCTGCCAAGATACAGACAAATCCAGGTTGTAGCTACTATCGCTGTGATGGCATCTGACTTGGGTAAAAAGTCTGTTTTATGATAAAAGTCATCCTATAAATTCTACAGAAACAATTTCACGTAACTAAAGTAAGAAAAATAAAATGAAGTTCCACTTTATAAATCTTTTTAGTGAAGTTTAGAGTAGTTCATAATGAGTTGGTTACATCAACTAAATACAACTATAAAATAAATACCCGTTCAAAGGAGCCACACCTGAATTACCACATAATACAAATGGTGCATTAAATCACCAGTTGTAGACTGAATTGTAAACACATGTTCCCGAATCTAACAGATGATTTATTTTCTTCTTTGCTTCAAATAAAGAAGTACTTTGGGGCGGCAGGGGAAAGAGGTATTTTTGCCTTTAATGACGGATACAGTGGAGAGAGACAGGACAACGGGGAGGAAAGTTGGGGAAAGACATGCTGGGAAAGTTTGTTGGGGTTCGAACTGGCAAAAAGCTGCACGGCGTTCACGCCAACGTGGTGCGCCGTAAAACCTGTGGTGGATGTAAAGTCTAAGTGTTTGTATTTGTTCCAAGCTTTGAGGAGACTCAGTGTTGCTCTCAGCATGTTGAACGCACCCTGCCTAGTTTCATACCCCCACACATCTGACCAATCACAAGGAGCATGAGGCTCCACTAATTCTAACTTCACTGGATAATCGGACAATCATCGAAACATTTATTTTTAAGCATATAAGGCCTATAAACTATCCATCTTTTCTTTTTTTCCCCTTTTTTTCCCTGTTTTTTTCTCTCCAAGAGGAACATGCTGGTTTTTGAAGCCAAACTTCTATTGATGTGGGTCTTGATTTGTTGTCTTTCTCATGTCTTTTGTAAACATGTGTCTCTGTGTCACAACATATTATGTACCTCTTTGTCCTATTTGTTCATCTACCAGTGAGTAAACTGCAGTCTCTCCGTCTGCCTCATACAGAACACTTACTCTACCATACTACATTACCAAACCCTTTTTTTCCTTTCTCAACCATAAATGGCAATCAGGCTTTGAAAATTAATCTCAGTACAAATTCCTTCAAGAAGCATAACTGTTCTCCCTTCGACCTTTAGGTCTGATTCTGTTTTTTGTTCAGTTTTTTTTTTTTTCCTTTTTCAAGCAGCTGATTTATTTCCATTTCTCAACTGCTTTATGAAAAACAAATACAGAGTAGTGAAGAAACAGTATCATCTGTGCGACTTATGGAGTTTCATCCCTTTTATACACAATATAAAGATGTTATAAATGAGATTATTGCAGATATTGTAGTGAAAAATTACTTGATTTTTTCATTCAAAGGCTTCTCGGTGTAGCTCTGTCTGTGCCAGAACTAAAGCGTGGAGGCTGTTACAGGGGCTTATCGTTGTAATATTCAACTACCACATATGTCTGGAATGTGGGGGGGTATGTATCTGTGTTTGTATGTCATGTAGTGTAGGTATGTGGTAGATTATGTTCATGTGAAACCTTGACTTTGAGGAGGCCAAGTCCTTTGTTTGGATTAAATTAAGAACAAATGGTCTTAAAAACGCCATAACATGCACATGCTGTTTGCTGCTCTGTTCTTTACAGAACTATAATTCACAATTAATCCAAACAGCATGGTGGCCGTCTGAAGCCAACAAACAAACAACAAATATCCCCTTATCTCCAACAACATCATCTCATCAATCTACATGACGTTATTTCAGGTAACTCAACAGCTCAAAACAACAATAATGTTGAGAATATTGAGAGTGGAAAATCAGTTCATAGTAAATCCATGTGTTTAAAGTGTGAATGTGTGGTCGGTGAAGTATGAGGCTAAAAAGCAGTGTTTCACTGCCCCCTCTGTTTGAAAGTGTAAAGTATGTTGCATCTCTGGTGTCGGCTGAATCAGCACTTTCTTTGAAAGTAAGTTATATAAAAAGCAGATGTGTTATCGGGACTGTTATATTTGAGACATAAATTGAGCAAGTTATTTAAAAAAAAAAAAGGTCAAGTTAAAAAGTTCCTTTCAAAACTTGATTTTTTTTTTTCTCATGTATTTAAAAAACCCTGCTGGATTTTCTTAGGCTCTTGCCTTTTCTTGCTGCCAATTAACTTCATCAAATCTCTTTTTTTTTTTTTTTTTTCAAACCAACTGATTATTTGCTTGTGTTGTGACTTGCATTTGGCAGCAGACTTGCTGCAATGCTGCCAGAATACACTGTTGTGTTGATCTATGTGAACAGCCTTTTCAACAACTGAAGGGAATTGATGCCACCATTTGGCGCAATCAGCTCACTTCAGTTACACATACACAATCTGGTAGAATCATTCTGGACCATGAAAGAAAAGACACGAAAACAAGGTGATGATTCCATGATTTCAGCGACCTTCCTTAATTTGTTCAAGTTGCCTTTCAAATAGTTACTAATTACCAATCAATTTTTGTGGTTTACATGGTCACATGATAATACCATCAATACTGTTCCAATCAGTGTGAGTCAAACGTACAATATATCAAACCAAAAGGACGGAGGAGAACTGCAGAGTCAGGAAGTAATTCTTGGAAGGTAATTTTCTAACAATTTCTTACATAAAAGTATTTATTAATGCAGATTTGAATCTTGTTTCAATTTGCATGGACTAATAGTTCTCTAATTATGTTAGCATATCCTGCATGAAACAAAAATGACAAACTTCTTTAAAAAAAATGGTCACTTAGTTTCACAGAGTGACCTTTCTGTTAAAGTCACATTTGCTGCTCAACTTGCCAATAAATTCCCCTACTTCCCCTGTTTCTTCTAAAATCGATGCCATAAACAAGCAGTGACTGTGCGGCCTTGTTCTGACCTGTGAGAGCAGCTTCTTGAGGAGCTGTGCAATAGCCGGGTCCTCAGGAGTTGGGCATTCTGGGATAGATCCGATTCGCTTTTTCTGTCGGAGCAGCAGGTGTCGGAAGAGGCTGGCAATGTCTTTGGAGCGCAGAGCGTAGTCGAAGATGGAGCGACTTACCGGCTCCTTCAGGACGCTTAGTAGAACCAGCTCCTTATCGATCTGAGGACAGTTGAGGGTGATGAGAGTACGAGTAGACGGGTCTACTGTCAAGAAGGTAATGATGATGATGATGATGATGATGATGTGACTTACCTGGATGATGGGCTGGGTGATGAAGGGGTTGAGGTGCGGCATCAGTTTGCAATAGACGTCGGCCACATTGAGGTGCTGAGCGACAACAGTGATGAAGCCAACCGCCCCATAACGAATCCATAGGTTGGGGTGACACAGGAATGGAGCTACGGCAAGAACAAAATAACATTGCAACAAAAGCACTGATTATGGCATTCTTCTTCTTCTTCTTCTATTCTTAATATTAATTTTTTATTCATTGACATATTACCTACAGTGGCTTGTTTATGTTTGTATTCACATGGGCAATAGTGGTTTTGTAGTGAGGTTTTCACTCCGGGATCTTACCGATATCACTGACAAACTCATAGATATGAGGTTTCTGCAGCAGCCCAAGCTGACACATACAGGTGAGAGCATTGAGAGCTTTGTAGATAACAAACTCCTCGGTGTCACTCAGACCCTGCTGCAGGAGAGGTTTCAAGATGGAGGAGCTCTGCCAGCCCACGTACGCAGCCACACCTTCAACGCAAGAGTACATGAAGAAGGAATACAAACAAAAAGAGAGAAAGATAATAGAAAACTCAGAATTTGTTCTCGTATTTGTAGCTTTGCCATCTAGTGAAACCGCACCTCTGTGCAGACATGACAGGTGTCTTATCTCAAACCTGGTATATCTGAGGACTGTCGATGCTCTGTGCGGTTTTCTTACCCACGATGCTGTCGAAGAAGGCTCCCCGGAGGTGCCAGTCGTTTTTATCATTGAGGAAGGTGATCATGTGCGACAGCAGCACGTCGTTGGCTTTCTGTCGCCCGAAGAACACGCAGAGGCGCGTGATGCCGTTCTCCATCAGCGATTGCTTAACGATGTTCTCGGAGTCACTCAGCAGCGTCACCACCTTCTGCTGCACCATCTCATGCAGCGCCTGCAGCTCTGAAAGTTAATCGCATTAATGAGTTTTACAGGACGACAAACATTCAAACATTTAAAATCAGCAAAGTGGAGTTCAGCTCATTGGTTTTTTTTGTACCCGAGTCGTAGTTTTCATTGGGGTGAAGTGCTTCCTCAGTGTCCTCGCCGCTCAGGTCCTGCTCTGTATTCACATTGTTTTCCTGAACCAACTCCAGGAAACGTAAAGCGCTCTCTGCCAGATGGGCTATGTTCTCTGAATACAACCACAGACAAAAGCAAAAGATAAGCACCTGCTTTCACGTGCTCTCACTGCTCTTGTTTCTCAGACTTCCTGTTCCCAAACCTCAGCATTTTTTGAGAACAGCATTATTATTGCTGATCCACAGAACTACCCAAAAACGCTCAATAAACCTGCCTTAAACTTTAAGCCCTATTTCCCTGCAGGAAACATCATCGTCAGCAGTGCTTCGCCAAGTAAAACGATAGCACTTTCTTTCAGAGCCCTGCCAGGCCACCAACCTGCATATGCCAGCCTGACGATGGTGGCGTCGTCCTGAGCGAGGTGAGCGATGCCCGGCAGGATGTACTCCGGGTAGATGTTGACATCGTTTCTCGGCACCTCCTTCACCAGCGCCAGCACTTTGGCCAGAGTTCGCACGGCTTGGGCGCGAACGCGAGGCATGGGATCGTTACAGAAGTGCAGCAGGTAGGGAGTGATGCGGTCGAGCAGGATGTCAACGCTGAGCCGAGGAGCCAGGTGGAGGATGAGCTCCAAGGCAGCCAGTTTGGAGTCGCAGGAGTGCAGCGTCTGCAGGCAGGAGGTGATGACAGACACAAGGACGATGAGGCCCTGCTCCTCCCTGGAGCTTAACACTCCCTCGCTGCTTTCATGGGATAAAGATGTAGATGAGGAACCTGAAAGAGAAAACAGCCAATACATCAGGACACCAACATTAAAGGAAGGGAATGATTTTCAAATGTGTAAACAATAAAAAGTGTCACATATAATTCCCTCTCACCTCCTCGCAGGTTGTGTAGGATGTTGTCGAGGTCTTTGCGGATGATGAGCACCCGCTCGTCTGCGGACTGGAAGGTCTCTTTGGCAAACTGAGCCATGTACGGCTGCAGGAAGGTGTAGAAGATGTCAGGGAAGGCTTTCCCTCTCTGCTGCTTCAGATACTCCTCCGCTGTCAGACGTTTTTCTGGCTCACGTTGCACCATCTGAGCCACCTGCAGGAGATTATATCCAAACCCTATGTGGTTACTTGTACTATAACAATCATCATTTACATATGCTCTGTCTACCAAGAAAATGTTGCTTTCAAGTCTCTGGAAATCAGTTAAATTCCACGCATCGATCAAGCTTGAAAACAGAATTATTACCAGCTCTCGGATGCTCCTGTCCTCAATCTTAATGAGGACTTGCTCTGTCTGGAAAAGTCCTTTGCGATACGCCAGCAGCTGGGACAGGTCGAATAGTGGGACGCCCTCAGTAAACAGCTCTGCAATAACACAGCCTGGAAACACAAATACACACAGCAGCAGTCTGGGTCAAAATGAAATATAGACAGGCTCCAGTCCAGCTGCTGTCTCTTGTGTTTTAGCTAATTAGGTACAGATTATATGGCTAACTACTGCTGCTTACTATTAGATTTTAGATTGATTTGGAAGTCTGGTGCACAGGAACATGGTGGTGAGTCCAAGGATGTTAACTTATCTGTGCATCATTTTAGGCAGCCAGTAAGAATACTCTGATACTAATAATTGATTTAACAGACAAAAATATTAATAAAGACAACAAACAATAAAACATAAGGTGTATTACACATTTACTCTACTGGCTTATTTATTAAAAACAATTGAAACTGATCATTTTGAAAAGTATCAAATTACTGAAAGTGTGAAAAGTTTCAGCAATTAAAGCCAGTGGGTCCAAAATCGGCCATTGGATATATCTAAGAGGTCACCTGATAATTAACCTGAGATAATGAGTACAGCATTAAATTAAGAAATTGAAATCTGTCCTCATTATAATCCACTAAACCAGGGGTCTCAAACTAGTGTCTGTGAAAATAAAAGTCAGTGCTAAAGTAAAACTTTTTCCCAGAAATTAATAAAATGTGAACACACACCCTCCCTCCCAGTCCCTCTCTCACACACACTTATGCACACACGGACTGACAGCTGATGAGCGCATGCAGCCTGTTTTTATTAGTTACGATGCTGCGATTGTGACTAATAATCCACAACACGCAACCCTGCTAATTTAGCCAGTCGTCTGTCACACTCTACCTGCAGAGAAGATGTCCATGGCCTGTTTCAGCTCCCCTCTGCTCCTCTGGTTGTTGTTTGTCAGGTCAACCAACGGCGTGTTCTGGTCACTCTCTGTAGTAAACATACTTCCATCCACGAACCTCTCTGGTGCGATGTAGCACGTCCTCCGTCTGGACGTATCGAAGAAGTAGTTAAAGTCTGCGGGGTTGTCCTCCGGCAAGTACGTAGGTTTGAAGCTCGCAAAGTCTGTGAGCAGAACCCAGTTCCAGCTGGTCACCATCACATTTTCTGTTTTGATGTCTCCGTGGCGGACGCCAGCTTTGTGCGCCTGGTCAACAGCATTGAGGATCTGGAAGGCCAACCAACGTTTCTCCACATTGTTGAGGAATGGCCGTGTGCTGATGCGGTCGTACAGATTGTCCCGCACGTACTGGCGAAACAGGATGGCTGCTTTCTCCGGTCAGTGAGGTTTTCTGGAAAGGCAGGCAGTTCTGACAGGAGTGCAGTCTGATCTTCAGCTCCTCCAGCTCTTGTTTGTAGCTGGTGAGAGGCAACGAAGGGTCCTGGATGGCAAAAACTTTGACCACCACCAGACCCTCTCGGTGTTTGGCCCGGGCCACTTTGAAGAACCGAGTGCTGCCCAGACTCTTATCATACTCATGGTCATGGATATCTGAGAAATAACTGTCCACAGATAGAATCTGAGAGGGGGCGATCCCAGCCAGCTGATTCCCCATCACACCTCAACAAATGTTGCCTGTGGAGAAATTATAGCAAACTCAGGGCTGTGTGAGACCAAATCTGAAGCATAAATTGTGATTATACAGAGATGCATTTGGTCAGCAACATAAACTAGACTAGGTCCATAGACTGACACTGTTGATTCAGTGCTTTCATTAGTTGTGTATATCATATGTATTACCCATAAACAGATATTATACCTTCTGTTATTGATTATTTATGTAGCTACAAGACAAGTAGTATCAGGTTTGTCTTTGCTCCACATGTAGCAAGGCTCGGTTACACCTAGATGTGGAAAGCCTCCACTTCAGTTGGTGCAATATCTGAAGCAGCAGTCACATGACTCGGCTCCATCAAAAGCATCTGACGGCGCTAAGTTAGCCTCCAAGCTAACTGCTATTAACGCTTTTAAAACATGCATTTAGTGTTAACAGCGCACACAGCATTAACAGAACAATTAAAATACACTGTAAATGTAGTATTACCAGCTGATGTGGAGGCCTCAGCTGCTGTAGACAGGACTGTTGTTGTTGTTATTGTTGTTGAGTTAGCTTTAGCAAGCTAGCAGAAAACGCTGTCCGTCCGGTTGTAGTGACGGTTGTTAACGAATGCTAACGGTACCAAACTTCAACCTGATCCCGGGTTGACCGTCTTCATGTCGATGTGTCAGCTACGACAGTCATTCGTCTGCCGTGTTCTTCTGCCGCCGGTGAAATGCCACACGGTGGTAAACTCACGATAACCGTGAATAATAAACAATAGTAGCAGCCTGAATCACGGACCTAGCCAGCTAGCCGATTAGCTGTTCCCAGCTGTTGTTATGGATCCGGGTCAGAAGGAAACTGACAGCGCGTGAACGCCCTCTATTGGTGAACTGTAGTTGCTGTAAAAATCGTCTATCATAAAGATGCTACACTCGGCAGTGTAAATAAATACTTCATAAGATATATTTAATTTACATTTTCAAGAATACCCTATAGAGGCACAGGAAGTACCTCAGTAAAGGTAGAAATACTACAGTGTAGAAATATTCTGTTAACAAGGTAATGTTTAAAGTTCATTTTTAGTGCAAATGTTTTAGAATAAAGATGATATTTAACATTATACAATATATATATACGGTATATATTATGCATAGTAATAGTGCACTCTATATTATAAATATTGATTGAAATTGTTAGTATAGTTGAGATATACACAACAATAAAGATTTATAAATAAATAAATGTACGCATGAATGTGAGTGCGTGTACAAATACCTTGATGCTTAAGTACATTTGCTCAAGGGCTGTAACTGAGTTTAAGTATAGGGTGGGTTTACTTTACATGAGTTTCCCCATTGGTTACAATGTTTACACTTTGACTTGCGTCACTTTTTTTTTAAACTGAGTGACTCGGGCCATCTTCTTCACTACACACCATCTTCGTTCAGAGCTAAAGGAACTTTCTGGCACTGAGAGCTCAGGAGAGTCACCGACCGCCCTGTCACGGTAAGTAGTCTGACACCTCGGAGGAAGTGAGGAAATGTTGCATTCAAAATAAAATACAAATACCAAATGTGGTAGTTCCTTACATGTCTTAGATATAAATTCAATTCAAACAAACAAGAGGTTATTCTAGCATCTGAGTTAATTTCTGTAAGTGTGTGGAAAAATATGCTGCAACTATAAGAAATTTATATCGATGTATATTATAATGAAATTACTGTTTCCGTCTAGCTTTTATTTTGAAAGCATTTCCGGAAAGATTTGCCGAGGTTGCAATCCGCGCACTTGACATCGAAGACACCGCTCGGCCAGTGGAAAACGCTCCGCGGTGGGATTTCACGGAAGATGCTGAAGAAACGGGAGCTGCTGGTAAGTTTAATATTTGTGGACTTCCCCTTCTGAAAAATATCTTCTGATAACAAGGTTTAATCCACAAAACTGTTCACGAAACTAACAGTTTTGAAATTCCGAAACACACAGGATTTAGATAACCGGCCGCAGTGTAAGCCTGACAGAGGGTTTGTTTGGTTAGTTTGCCCGAGAGTAGAGCTCTGTTATCGGTTGTTAGCCTGCTGCTGTTGACACGCTGTTGGACGCTAACGTTAGCTCCTGACTTCGGGACTGACACTGCTGTTTGTTGACATAGTGGTGGTGGACTAGTGGTGGACGGCACAGCGGGGTGTGTTATCAGTCAAAATGTTTGGTCCCCTTCACTTCCACCGCTCGTCCTTGTTGTATCTCTACAAATCTGTGAGCTAGCCGGCGGCGCTGGTAGCTAACAGCTAACCGATGCTAATGTGAACATTAACCTGTGTGGGTGTGTGTGTGTGTTTCTCTTTCTGATGTTGCAGGTAATGATGCTGGTCGAGAGATGTCCTTATAAGTCACTGTTTTAGGAAACAGTTTGTGATTGCAGGTGAATTTGAAGTAGTCTATTGTCTCATAGTAATGACTCTCTCATATGAAATATGTATTAGTATTTTTATTTAACAAAACTTGTTCCTAGAACTCACTTTATACAGTCGATGTATCATGATCCATCCTAACATAGTATAAATTGTTGTTGCTCATTTTACTAAACACACAGTTAAAAAGAGATCACATGATTCAGAGATTATGATACTCTATATACCACTAACTAGGTTACCACAGTCACTTCTTGCCTAAAGACACTGAGAACATATCTGAGTGTCTCGAAAAGCACATTCTCCCACCATCCACACCGACAGTCGGTTGGACTGTATTACACATTTTAATTCCAGTGTGTCTGTTATAATGTAGAAAAAAATTATATGTTAGTTCATTTTTAGCTCATGTTATATTTGCAGGGAGTTCTCTGGACATAAAATTAAACAGTTGACCTGACAAATATGTATTTAAAGGAGTGTCAGCCAGAGAGTGTATCCTAATAATTATAATTTCTATTATTAATTATTATTATCTATTATTAATTATTATTATAATAATTACTATTATCTCCTTATATCTGACTTACTAAGTAAAACCATGTTATTATCATGCATATTCTGTAATTGTGTGTAAACATCAAACCTGTTTATAAATCTACCTTTAAATGCCTGACTTACTAAATCAGGGGGTGAGGCTTGTTTGCATTACACAACTGATCAAACATCAAAACTTACCTACACAGTGGACCAATGCTCTGTGCCAACTATACTCATTATATAGTTATTACATCTTATCACCATGACTCATCTTGCATGTTAAACCACTTCTCTTCCACTCGCCCCACTATAAATCCACGTGTCCGAGACGAGTCTTAATCTCAAGCC
Organism: Polydactylus sextarius; assembly: GCA_016801845.1. Lineage (NCBI taxonomy): Eukaryota > Metazoa > Chordata > Actinopteri > Polynemidae > Polydactylus > Polydactylus sextarius. The sequence continues at coordinate 13,355,128 of CM028913.1, read as the reverse complement.
GTGGATAAGATGATCAGATATTGGTTGGTGAAGTAATAAAGACAATAGATGCAGAAAGAAACTGTACATCACTTAGTGACTCTTTCATGGAGCAGAAATATGACTCTAAGCACCCAGCCACAATGATACAGTGGTACCAAAAGATGATACAGGAAAACAATGAAATAATGTGACACTGACGCATCACCATCAGTGTGAGCTGAAGTTTATTCAACCAGTGTAAACAAAATTAAAACGTCCATCACTCAAATCCCTCAGATACACCCAGGATATTAATTAAACTCTTTCCAGCCAGTCAGTGGGACTGTGCCAGCCTGTAAAAGTTTATGTTGTGAAGTTTCTTGTGCTTTTATTAAAATGAGTCATTGATATAAACAGCACCCAAATCTGATCCAGATTTAGTTTTACTGTATTAAAACACATTTGGGAAGCTGTAGCTTTCTCTCTGTCGAATATGTCATGAGTGTCATGAGTATTGTCATGAGTTTGGCTGTTGTTTTTTATTTATTTAGTTCAACTCGACCAGTTACAGAACAACACAACCTGTAAAACAAAATGTCAAAGGACTGACAAGTGTGTGGAAAGGTTGATGACATGAGGAGAAAGGTCCACATGGCGCCATGTAACTCTAATGGACTTTATAAGACTCTACTCAAGTCCCTTTAATTTTTATTCCCTCTGTTGTGACTCGTTTAATATGACATTGATGCCTGGACAGACATGACCACCTGTCACTGCGTCCTGTATCTGTGCTGGAAACTGTGAGGATTACTTCCAGCATGAGGATGATGGCGACAGATCCAAAATTACGAAAACTCTGTAGTTACTGATGCGTGTTGTTACCACAGCAACCCATGCAAATGGGTTGGCAATGTCTGGACACACAAATCTGAACTGATTACAAATAACAGTGTGGACTGTTTGTCCCAAAGTCCTGATCTGAAAAGCAAATCCATTTGCTTGTAGGCTGAACAACTTCCCCCTTAATAATGTGATTCTTTTGAACTAATGATAAATGGTTAGTTCAGAAGTTTTAATGAGTTTAAAAAAAAAAAGTAAAACCCTTTGGTAGTTTGGCAACCTGTCCGGAGTGTACCTACTGGGATTTGTTCCAACTCCCACACAATCCTCAAAGGATATGTGGTACAAATGATAGATGGATGTTTAACTGCACTTGAGAAAATATGTTCAGTTAACTTAAAATATTCATTTGAATTGATAGTTTAGTGACACAGACAGTCACTGACTACAGATTTGATGTTATTTTACAGTCTCTCAGTCTAAAGTGTTAGTTCTTCATTTGATTTCATGAGGAACTTAAAGTGATTGTGTCAAATCACATGTGTACTGCAGATGTAACTGATTTTACAACTAATCTGCATGGTGATTTACTTTTTCTTATTTATTGGAACAAGAAGTAACTGAGTGAACACTCAGAAGTTTAATCATTTCACTCATCAAAATTTTAAAGAAGTAGGACTTGACATTTTATGCTGAATGAACCTAAAACTTTTATATTTACATGAAACCACCAAAAAAAGAAAAGAAAAGAAAAATGGCAACACCTTGGCTTGTCTTTGCTAGTAATGGGCTATGGTCCTGTCACTATTCCATATTTGTTCCTTTGACAACAGAAATGGAAAAATATGCAAAGCAGATCCTTAGTAGGAATTCAGCCATATTAAAGTCTTGTGTATGTGAGCACAGAGAGGTCAGAAGCGTACAGATAAAAAAGCTGACACTAGACAAAAACACAAAGCAAACGAAGCAATGATATCATTAATATGCTATTTAGAGTATTGTTTCCACAGCAGTTTTACTCTATGTCCTCAGTTTTGCACATTGACCTTATGTGGTCAAACCATTTACAAGGGTTTGACCCAGTCTTTTGTCAAGTGCAGTGTCGAGGTGCATTGCAGGTCCCATTTACAATGAATAGTTGCTTTTTGCTGCTGTGGCTTTGGGTCTGTACTTAAGAGATCTAGCACTGCTGTTTTGGACAAAGATTTCAACTCACTTTATTTCGTGTGGGACTGCCCAAAATCTTTAGGTGTAGAGGAATCGTTAAAGGTAAAAGACACATTTTCTTCCTGTCTGGTTTGTATGTATGTAGGAGTGGCAACGTTAACAACCCTTCACATTACAGGCACTCATCTAATTGATGTTGTTAATATAGAAAATATGATTTAATGGAGCATTAAGTGCAAATGGCTCGAGGAGAAGACAGATGCTGTATTGAGGTTAACCCTCTCTGACAGTGATGTCTATTCAGCTCTAATATAACTGGAAATCTGTAAGATGATCTCTGCTTTAATGTAATGGATTCACACAGAGACGGAGACAGACATCGTATTGTTCAGTGAAAAAGAGAAAAAGAGGAGCATAGGGCTTCAAACCCCAAACTGCTCAATGTTTCTACTGTAAATTTAAAATATCCTGAGGTTTTAGCTCCTTCCTCTGAGATCTGTGTAGAAACAATTTCCTTATTATTTATTGATTTAGGAGGAGGATGCAGTTCTGGAGAAGCTATTTGACATTTGAAAAGATAAACAAATACACTTCCCTTCATTGCTATTTCAGAGGCTCTACCATCCCAAATGAATCAATGCTCATGTCCAAGGCAGAGACATTAACATCTGGAGTAGCTGACCAACAGAGAAATAAAAGTGATCCAGTGTGTGTTATGTATCGTAGATGTGGAAGTTGTCTGGGCCCAAAGTCAGTAGCTGTCCCACGGAGAGGAATGACTTCCATTTGTAGTTTTATTTTGAACACAAGCAAGAAGTAGCGACACGACACATTAGTAGCTTATTCTGAATAATAAGACTATAACCAGGATATGAGGTGCCGTTCAGGATCTGAATCTCATTGGCAGTGCGGTATGTTTGCTCTTGTTGTCCACCTGTGAAAGACAGGGAGGGGACATGTGAGTTTCTGTTTGTGCGTCTGAGGAGTTAAGGTGGTGGAGTTACATCGACTCTCCCTCTCGTCCTCACGATAACCTATTTGTGGAGAGAAGCATCCTCTCAGTTTCTCAGCCCCTTTCACACTCTGCTGCTTCCTTCCATTAAACTCTGCTGGTGTCTCTGTTCAGGTCACATTGATGAATGGCCTCTACAGCAACCCGTTAGACTGTTTGGCAGCTTTATATGCCTGGTAACATCAACTCGGTGCTTCCCTGCAATCCTGCCGGACCATTTCTGAACTTTTTATCACTAACAAGATAGAAAGAAGGTCACTAGAGTCACCGCTTATCTCAGATATCGCCATAGTGCAGTGTTTACCATTGTTGGCTGTAGAGCTGAAACAGTTAGTTGTTTTATTGATCAGTCAACAGTAGAAAATTCTTTAGTTTATTGATAATATAATAATGAGAGTGTTTTAATTCCCCCTCCTCCATTATAAGTATTAGCAGTTTTTTTGTTTCTGTATCTTTGCAAACTGAAAACAAGACATTTTCTAAACCAATGAGGAGTTGTACCTCTCACTGATACAACAACCCTTCTTAGTGCCAAAACAATTAGAAGTTAGATCAGTCAATTTGTCAACAGTGTTGGTAATTTACTGGCCATGACGGCCACAGCCAGGCCAAATTTACCCTGTGGTTTTTAATGGACAGAAAATGTCTAAAACACAATGTCAGACTGAATAAATAAAGTAGAAATAAATGAAATTTGTGATGCATAATCACCGAGCTTGTAAAAGACTGCAAAGAAAGGGATTTCTTAAAATGTCTTTCTTGTACATTAACTCTAAGTGAGTCTCAACCCAGTTAATGTAGTGAGACACTTTGTGTCTGCAAGAGGCTGACTGATGCAATGGCATGATGTGATCTGTAAGAAGGTGAAGCCTGTGAACTCTGCATATGACATAATCAATAGTTACTACCACCCCCGCATCCTCTGAAAGCTAGAGATTGATCTGTACCATCTATACCAGCTCTAATAATACATTGAGCCCAGACTGCTTGTCTAATCACTGCCACTGTTAACACTGAGGGCACTACTACCTTAGTAATGATAATAATAATACTAATATTGCTTTTGTAGTAATACCACTAGTGCTGCTGCTTTTTCTAACCCAGTTGCTTTTGTTTCCTGTTTTATTTTCATCATTATTTTTATCAGTAAATCTTCCCCAGCAGTTGCCTGACAGTTCATATTATTTATCAGTTTATTTATTCCAGAAATAAACTCCCTAAACTCAACATTAGGCAAACCTTTCTCTCTGTGGTAATTAAGTGAAACTTCTCCCCAACTCCAGACTCTGCTCTGAAAGTCGCAGCCTGGTGTTGGATTTTGACCTACTTGCGCCTCAGTCTAGTTTTTCTCTGTGGCAGTCATTAAATCAGACGAGCGAGCTAGTGAACATCGACCTCATGACCGTTTAGAACGGAGCTCAGCTGATATTCATGTCGAAGCTGCTGATAAACGAGGTATTTGTGTCCTTCCCGCAGACCTTGAAGGCAGCCGGTTGTATATTGAAATGAGCCCCGGCAGTTAGTCAAGTGCATCATTAACAAGCCATTTTGGCACTGAGCCAATCATCTTCTTAAATTTAACTTGATTGTAAAAATCCTGCCGTCTGGGAAACGTTGAGGAGAAGCTGGTGAGAGCTGAGGATGTAGCAGATACTTAGTTGGCTTGTGGCCATGATTGTGTCAGAAAGTGCACGAACCCTCAGTTCTCAGCACACAAACCTGAGCTTTGTTTGAGCTTACATGCTGTTACCTTACCTGAGCTTCAGCTGTGACACCAAAACATTATACCTTTAACTGGTACATGCAAAAAAAAGGCTAAACATCTCAACTTTACCAATTGCTTCAGTTATTATTTAAATCAGTTGTGGGGCATGTGTCTCAGTCTTTCTGTTCTGTCGAGGTGGACGAGAACAAATGAAGGGCCCAGCATAGTTATGTAAAAAACACAAACACATTTAATGCTAAAATGAACCAAACATACCTCAGCCGCCTGCCCAGGCAAAGTTTATGAGTGGGAAACACTGCATGATGTAATTGAAAAAGCAAGACCTACAATTAGCCAGGTGTAACATTAACGCATTTGAATCAACATTGCTCAGCTCTTTGCAATACATAGCCTAATACTCTGGAATCAAGTTTTTTTGTGCATCTAGGAATGTGGGTAGTGCAAGCTCTGTCAAACTTGTGTTACCAGCTTGTTGATGGGAGTGAGCTTTACAAGAGGGAAGTGGTGTATTGTTGTTCTCTCTGTCGTCAGGCTCAACAAACTATATAATGGGTATATCCTGCTTCAGTATAAGCAATGCACTGTTTGCCGGGCTTCCTGATTACATTGAAAACAGACAGTAAGCTGTTGTAAGGTTGGCAATCCACACCCTCGCTCTTTATACAGACTCATTTTATTATACGTCACGGCTGTATTTTCCGACCAGGCTAAGGCTGAATACCAAAAAAAGGGCCAAAGCAAAAACAGAAAATCATCACATCTTTTCTTAAGATTTCTTTTGCATTATGCGTCGACAGTGTTGAGTTTTACAGGTGGTTACTAATAAAATCACCAACTCTGCATGAGAAGAGTATCCACCAATGCTTTACATACCAAATGTGAACGAATAGGAATAATGGGGATATTTTAATGATTCATCGTCATGTCATTCGGTGCTTGCGCACCAGATGCCAAATATAGTGTGAGCATTGTGTCCCTCTCCACTGATGTCCTGTCATGAGTGAGGCTGTAAAAGTCACTGGCTTTAAAGGACAGATAAAACCAGTAATGTAACATACAGTGAGTCTGAAGGCAAATCTGTACTGCATTGAATTTTGTCTGTTGTGGATGAACAGTATTATATTGTGGCTGCCCAGTTCACAGCTTTGTGTTTTAGCCTTCACCTGATTTGAGGTTGATGTTATGGATGGCAAGTCGAAATTTTCACTGTCTTATGCAAATACTAGACTTCTGTGTATAGATACAGATACAGAGACAAACAGATCTATTAAGACATAGTGATATGCTGTGTCTTAGTCCTGATGATGAAATATCTGCCAGTGTTTGAAGTTAACTTCCTTCTCTGTGGATGAGATCACCTCCATCCTCTCTGTGTTTTAAGAGCGATCTTGAGGTGAGGCGTTTGAGTGCAGCACTTGAGTCCTGTAGGGACTTGGCACTCGGCCCGCCCCAACTCTCAACCCATTAATAGAGTTTGACCTGGATCTAATTGGAACTGCTGGGAAATGATGATGAAAACTGCAGATCATAATGAGAGCAGCATGAAGGCTGTGTTTTTTGACTATTGTCTGAGACCTGTCCGTTGACTCAGGTGTTTCCTCCACCTGTTTGTGTGTTTGTTTCGTTTTTGCATGTTTGAATATCAGTAGTCAAATAAGGCTGGAGGGCTGCTCTGTGTGACTGTAGTTATTCCTGTCACTCAGATCAGGTAAACAACTCAGGTATTGCCCGCTAAGTATTTGTTTATTATTTGCTATATTTTTTAGCTCTTTGGGGACTGTATTGTTGGTCGAACAGTGTGTCAGTTCTCCAACATTTCAATTTGTCCAGAAAATATCAAACTTAACTTCTTCGATTCTTCTAGTTTCACCTACACTTGCGGTAACATGTCAGATCCTTCCAGATGCTGAAGCAGCATTTGTTGACTGCCGTTTCAAACACAACTTCAACTGTTTGAGTATTTAAACCAGTTCAAATATTTTAACTAAAACTGACATTTCAGTTGAAAGCGTTGACAGGTTTGACTCTGAGATTAGTTTACTGTGTAAATCTTGACATTTTTTGAGTAGATGTGTAAACAGAAAAGAAAAAGAAAAGTTTTGTCCTCATAAAATGTCAAATGTCAAGGCTTTATATAATTGAATGAAATGAAACTGAATTTAATCCAATACAAATAATTTGTCTGGTTTTTAAAGTCTAGCTTTTTATTTCAATTTTTAAGTTTTTGTCCAAGGTGAAACTTTTTAGAAACACTTTTTTTTTTTTTTAGTGTTGTTGTTGTTACTGTTGTTGTATAGACAGGATAAATTGAGTTTTTGGCTTGTGGCAGCATAGTTGTTGGCTTCCCAGAACCACTAATAACTTCTTTCAGGTTCCTGTTTGGCCATTATGACTTTATAGTTAGAGTTATAATGCTGCCGCTGGGTTGGCATGGTCTGCATTTTCTGCTCCCATCAGTCAGTCAAGGAGTTGTACTGTTGTCTAAAGTGTCTAAGTTTAATTTAATTTAATTTTATGTGATTTAATTTAATGTCTTATACTTTATTAGATAAATGTAGACTTGATGTCACTAAAACATGACGTCACATTTTGTCATTGAGTTTTTGAACAAATTATATCAATTTCACAACATCGGAAGAGCACGTCCCTTAAATGATCTTACTGTTCAATTACATTATAATCATCAGCGTTTGATTATAGTTATTCATTAAGATTAAAGTGTCATCACAGTTACCGTTACCTGTTGTCTTCAACCAGTGGTACAAACCTCAACTTTGTGCAAATGCCCTCGTCTGAGAGGCTGGAGCCATGAAAAAACTCAAATGTGTCTCAAAATAATTAGATTAGTATCACAGTATTTTTCTGCACAACTTTTTAACTTTTAAAATGATTAGAAACTATAGCTGTCAGATCAAGGTAATATTTCCTTTGAAATGTTGTGGATCAACTATCGCAAAGTAGAATGAAATAACGCACCGGTATCTAGAACATGTGCTTTAGTACAGTTTTTTTTTTGTTTGTTTGTTTTTTTTTATTTGAGTGTGATACTTTCCACTTCTGTTTGGATCGGGATCGTATGATATTTGTGTGTTTTGCTTCAAGGCAACATACATGTTGTGTTTGCTAAAGTTAAACTAATTAGAGCTGTTTCTTAAATATTTGTGTTCATCCGTGTGTTTTTTCTTCTCTGCCGTGATCAGATCAGGTGGGATGATTTTATCTGCACATGCATCAAATCACACAAGTGTAGTGAGTCTCATTATCAGTTATTCTATAGGCTATGTATTTAGTTTAGAGTGATATAAAGAAAGAAGTAAATATTCACGTTTTGACAAAATCTTTCAAAATCTTGACACTGCAGCATTTTGTCTATTCAGTAGAAAAGTGGCTTATGTTGCAGCAGCCGTTTGAGAACTTTCATCAGAGGTTACGGTTCTCGTACTATTGAATTTTCAGTTTGTAACTGCAGCAGTCCTCCCATCCTAAAGAGGGCAAACTGGGCAGTCTTGATCCATTAGGTGGAGGCGATGAAAGCAGGATCCTCCTTTAAGCCCTAGTCGCTACTAATCAGACACAATCTCCTCAATCCCACATCTCTTCTTGCTAAGGGCTTGCTTACCCTTTTTTTCTATTCAAAACAGAGTACCATCAACGGTTCTGTTGATGTTGGCTCAGAGAAAAAAGGGCAGCAGAGGATGTAGGTGCCACTTCTCTCAGGGACTGAGAGTTATTATATGAAGTCTGCATAGCGGTGAGAGGAGATCATGGACATCTTAGCTAATGCTAAGAGCCTAAATCTTGGGTAATGCTGAAAGAGTCATTGGCAGGCTTATTGTCTCTGTGGATCTGAAGACGGTTATTTGGAGGAAAAAGAGGCCAGACAAGACTATTATTCATCCTGATTAAAGGTGATTATACCAACAAACAGGAAGAAAACATAAACCTTTTGTATATGTGAAACTTTGTTAACAGTGCTTCATGAAAACTCCTTGAACAGAGCTAGTGCCATTAGAATGAGGTAAAAAGATGTTTAATTATTCTCTCTACAAAAACGAATCATTCCAATGTGTATTTTGCGCATATCAAGAGGGTAAACAAAAACAACAGGGAGCCTATAGATACTCCATTTATTTCCATGTTAACATGTCTTTAAAAAGCTCTACATACTTACACGTTACGGTATAAGATCTGTTTCAAGAAGTGGCTGTGAGTTATGTGGGTTTCTGGACTTCAGGCCTTGAGCTATGCCCTCAGGTTGCCAACGCTGGAGTAGTATGCTAATTATAGTTTACATAGTTTGAATACAAGTTCTGCTGGTGGTGCTGCAAATTTGCAGTTTGCGGAACAACATAAACAGTATTTCCAAAGAGTTTTTTTAGATTGCTCGGAGTGCAAAGCCTGCTCTCTGTGACCGTGTTGGGTTGTGAACTCTACAATAAATGCTCATTTCAGCTTGAGCCACATTTTGTGTCCATCATACAGAGTATGAGGCAAAAAGTCAATTGACAGTCGGTTTTTGAAGCAAAAGAAATTAAAGACTTACTGCCTAAAGCTTCTCAAGCGTGAGGATTTAATGGAAACTAACAAACTGGCAGAAGATTGAATGTTGAAAATGAGACATTAGGTTGAAACTGGCAGTTGTATGTCGACTAAGACAAAAATTAATCTTATCTTACGTTTGTGCTTAATGATAACAACTCCACACTTTAATCAAATTATCAACACGAATTTCAAAATGTAAATATTGAAGTTCTTATCCATAACGCTGCAGGAAATTACTGGTTGCAAAACAAATAAAGGAACCGCCTTTTGGATGTGACAGTGATGTGAGACGCAACTTAACAGTTTTATAGAATCACCCCATGTGGTCAAAACTGCTTGTAACATTTATTGTTTGTTATGAATATCGACTGGATCTCAGAGAGCGGCACACGCTGTTTTTCATTAGGAACTCGGAGTCGTAGGAAATTCTGCCAGTTCTTTACAAGTTCTTTATTTAACACAGGTGAACTGAGCAGTTTATATTTTGTAAATGCAAAATCTGTCATAGTGAAATACCAAAGCTCTAAATATTTTTTATATCTAGCAGTTAACAGCATCGTAAGGTACAGCTTTGTGTATCAGTGTATCGTAGTGTCTTGCTTTAATGACACTGTAAAGAATGAAATTAGAATAGTGTATTGTGAGTGCTCCTCTGGCTGTGGTCAATAATATTTATGTAATATTAAATCTGCTGCTCCTAGTTTCTAATTCTGATTCTGCTGCTGTTTGCTGTTTTTATTCCTACGTAGAAACTGGTGTTAAACATTAGGATTCAGTTGACATTCAAGGTCTTAAAGTCTTAAAATGCACCTGCAGCTCAGGTCGTGTTTCTGTTCGAGCTTCAAGTGTTTCAGTGAAATGTGGTGAGGAGAAGATGTCAGAGATATCACATGTCTCCTCCACTTGTTTTCCCTCCGTCGAGATGCTGTGCTGCAGCGATCCTGCAGCGATCCCGCAGCTCAGGTTATTATATGAACCAGGTGCTCATTTGTCATAACTGTCACTTGTGAAAACCTTCAGTTTTTTAGGCATGCATGCTGCTGATTCAGCCTATTTATTTTGTTTGTTTATCACATAGAACATCACCCTCGATCCATCAGATAAAGCTTCAACAGTTTTGGCAGCAACAGGTTTGGATGTTAGGTTAACCGCTCAGCATTTGGGTCATGTTTTTTTTTTCTCTCTCTCTCTTCTTCGAAGTGAGGCTGTGAAAATATTGACAGTAGATGAGAAATACCTAGAATTCATTCACCACTGTTTCTACAGGGCAGGAACACACATTTATTCTCACACTTGCTGGTAGGCACGGTGAACAAGACATTAAAAGACACAGAACCGTACAGGACGGCTTTGTGTTTTACCAAAGTCACATGCCCGTTGCTGTTGTGAAAGAGTTATTTTTCGCTGTGATAATTCCTCCTCTCCTTATTGACTTTGAAATGGTAGTCTCTCGAGCAACTGTGCTTTGAGATTTGGAGGATAAAAACTGTGGCATTTGTTCTGCGGAGGCCAAAATGGGGCTTTAATCAGAGAAGTTTTGCTGAAAACAGAATCTTCTTTTTCATCATGTTCATATTCACATAGCTGCAGTCACACCGGACTCGGTGCAACCTTGGTCTGGTCTGATGGCATCTGAGCAGTTGCACCAGTGTAAATAGGTGTTGAGGTCTTAGTCCAGTGCTGATATAGCTAACTAGTAATCTTATCTGTCTTATGAGTACTGTTTGATTGATTTAATTCACTAATTACTATCAATAAAAATCAAACATTGCTGATTTCTTTATTTATATACTTTAAGTCCCAATTTTCTGTTGAAATCTTCTGCCAGTCAGCAAATAAGTAATTTGTTCCAGCACACAGATTTTTCTGTGCTATACACCCACTGACTATATGTGAGTGGGTCTTTATTCCACCATTTACTTGTAATGACATTCCTCCTGGCTCTAAGTAGAATATTGACAGAATAATTATCTTCCTTCAGCACCTCTTTAGTTATATTTCTCAGGTATGACTTGGAACACTTACTGGATATTGGATGTCTTAATGCCTCATTCAGTACTCGGTATGCTTGGTCTCAAGTGGCTCTGTCTTTGAGCAATTCCAGATATGCAGTCTGATATCCAGCTGTATCTGCTTCCAACATACTTGCTGCCTTAGGGTTGTTCAAGTAGTTTGATAACATATGTTTCGTATGAGGTATATTTAGTGTGAGCTCCACTCGGTGACATGAAAAATGAGCTTACGGAATAATGAACGTTTTTTTTATTCCCTCTCCATTGTGAGTTTAAGTGAAAAATAGGCTTTGTTCTGTTTTTAAACTCTGTGGGGGGTTTTGTGATGGAGATGAGCTCCCTCATCCTACGGCCTTGTTTCCCACTGTCTTAAACGCTGCCAGGATGCTGTCAGCTTTGCCTGCCCCTTCTTCTCTGGACTTAAAGTCTTTAGTCCTCCTCTGCGTACTGGGTGGGACTATTCATCACTGTGTATGATGATAAAACTCTAATTGTGGAAGTGTTTGTTGTGTTAAGTTTGATTTGTTTGAAGCTGCTGATTTGAAGGTGTTCTGAGCAAAGATCTACATGTTGTTACTTGTTTAGAGCACAGCAAACAGTGTCAGACTTCTCCACCATGTCAGCTGTGTTTGGATCATGACATCTCACACTTTAGAGTCCATTCAGATCTTATTGAATTCAGCATCTATCATATCCTGTAACATATGTTATAGGATATGTCTTGTAATTGTCTTATTGTTAAGTGTAGATAGATAGACGCCTATCCGGTGATGATGAAAATGTGATGATGGTAGTGTAGCTAGAGCTGGGTGATAGAGCCAAATATGTTAGTCTTCTTTTTTTTTTAATGACAATATAAGTCGATATTGATTACAATAAGTTAAATCATCATGTGTCTCATTTAAAGACTGATGTTTGTTCAGAAGTGAAACTTCGATAAACCACATAGTTAAATGGGATTTTAAATATGTCATGATCAGGATAAGTGGCAGACGTCTGGTAAACGGTGACACATTTTTACAAATCTGAGGCTCAGTAAACTCTTTTAGTGCTTTAGTGCTGAACCACAGTTGTGTTACCAGCACCAGTTTTGCCTCGAAACTGGTTTAAATTTGTGGAAATAATTAAAATGGTTGATTTGAGTTGTGACTTTGATCTGTCTCTTGTTTTTATTCAGTAGATAAACACTGGCTCACCCACATCCAACCCCGTAGAACATATCAGGTCAATGCATGTTTCACTGGTTTTCACTCATGTAATCTCATCATTCTGATTCTCCGTTCTGGTTCAGGATGAAAAAGGTCGAGCTCTGAACAAACTTCTGATATGATTATACTCCCACTGTCTTACACAGCTCTGTTGAAGTACATTTAAAATACCTGAAATATTTTCCGTCCTTTCCCTGAAGTGATAAGTCTAAAGTAATCACATTTCCGTAATCCTTGGACTTAATGACTGGTTGTGTAAAGTCCTGGGGGTTGTAGGTTGATATTTTACTGTAATAATACATCAGGCAGAGGTGGATTGTGTTGTTTGATGTTGACTTTTGTTATGAATAGCATTTAGCTCTCAGACACGGTCACTAGTGTTGATGTTAAGTGTTTTTGAATCAGTCGGCCAGACGTAGCTTGCAGGCAAACTCGAGTCAGTAATAAATCGTAGGTGAGCAGAGGGACGGTATTTACTGCGAGATGAAATCCGTCAGCCCTCAGTGGTTTAGTCAGACACCTTATACTTGCTCTCAGTATGAAGTTAGCTCTCACTGTAAATTCTCTTGATATAATTGAACATTGTGTGTAACTCGTGTTTATACCAGGATTTAGATGGTCTGTTGTTAAATTGGATATACTACACACATTCCCTATGTTTCTGCTGACTTTGGTGATCCCTGACTATGCACAGATCCTCTCTGATCGTCTCATCCATCTCATTTAGTTCACCAGTATATTTAGTTCATTACATATTAATATCAAATTATATAGACCATGAGAGACAGTTTTATTGTTAGGTTATATTTTGTATAACTGCTCTGTGTGTGTGTGTGTACCTATATTACTACATCATGAAATATCCAGAGTTCAGATACTGAAGATAATTCAATTAATAATAAACAATTCATATATTAACTTCCAGGTAATTAGTGTGTAGTTCTGTAAACAACCATATCTTTATCACCCACTCCTATTATAAATATGTGGTTGTTGATATGTAACATGGTGGTGGTTTTATGAGACGAACACACAGGACACAGTACTCCCTGCATTAATGTGTGTTCTTTGATCCATAAAACAGAAAATTGATTTTCGCTCCAGTACATCAACGTCACAGAACTCTATGTTCATATTACTGAAGGGGTGGTTGCAGTTTTGTTCATTTAATTTATTATTCTCAGCCTTTTCGATCGGGGTTGTAAAGTTTTCATGCAGTTTGACTTCTTGGAGTTTACAAATATGAATAAAAACAAGTTGTTAAAATGTAATGTTTAAGTGTCATTCAGCTTCAGGCCACTATCGCAGAGCTGCTTGGTAATCCCCAGTATGAAACCGTGGTTGTCGAGCTTCTCTCTGCTGTGGATGTGTGGAGGTGAAGCCAGGTCAGGCAGTTAAGATCGGATCATTTCCCCGAATGACCAGATGAACTTGTCCTGTTCACTCTTCTGACCATCTCAGCTACATAAATATCCTTGAGCTCAGTGAAAAATAATTTCTTTTGGTGGTTTCCCTCTGGTTTAGTAAAGTTATTTTTCTACGTGTTTGTGTTTGCAGCTTTCCGAGAGACAACCCTCCAGTGAAGATGAGACCATGGTCCCGGTACTAACCTCCAGAAAAGCCAGTGAACTCCCCGTCAACGAAGTAGCGTGTATCCTGCAGGTACAGTGTTCTCCAGCCTGAATAAGTGAAATATTCTCAAGTAAACTGACAATAAATTCTCACTCAGTAGAGACAGGTCTTTGCCTAATGTCAGTTTCAAAAAATTCTTGTTTCTGCTGTAGTTGCAGTATTGATAGTTGTAACAAAGTGCATTTTGTTACCTGAGACTGACGACTTTGGCCTTGTAAATATTACAAATAATCAATTTATTATTTGCACAACAACGTACTGACTACAGAAAGGACAGCACTTTGCACTTTAGCCACGATAGCACTTTATTTACCAAGGTTTGCACATTACATTTTGCACATTGTGTAATTGCACATTTTGTATAGATATTTGAATGACTATTTATTGAATATTTAATTAGTTATTTGTTGGTTGAGCGTCTTCAGGCTGGTGTGGGAGTAGGTACTTGGCTCTGCCTGCAAGAGGAGAGTGATATTAAGCTCTGATCAAAATATGTGTATTGAGCATTGAGAATGATAGTAGTGAAGGATGGTGTGGTAATCATGTAGGTTAGTGCTGTAGTTAGTGCCGTAGTTCAAGTGAGTTGTTGGTGTGAACACTCACCTGTCCGGTCCAGTGTCTGCTCCAGGGTGTACCACTAAAAGGCTTCCCCAGACAACATGGGCACCGTAATAATGTTCTGGAGAGACCAAACGGCAGGATAGGAAGGGGGTGGGGGGTTATTTTTCTGTATTATAAATACATTTTATGGGTTTATTTGGGGGAGAAATGGCAGGAATAGAATAATTGTAAATATTATTTATTAAATTTAGAAGATGAAATTATCATGGATAAAATAGCCATTTGACAATAGTTCTGCAGTACCTGTGGATGGAAGTGTCCAGTGGTTAGGACCGGTGGCACAGTATATTAGGGGCCAGTTAAGATCAGTCTGTGTTGCTGGTTAGATCTACTCAGATGCTTTGTCTCCCATCTTTTGGCTGTTATGAAGATTTTTACACAATAAACATAAGGTGAACAGGGAAACCTGATCATTGTCTGATACATTTCTTCGACATCATCCAGCCACTCACACGTGCTCCCAACAATAGTACCAGAGGGAAATATCCAGCTTTTTAACATATGAAATGCTTCACAATGTTCAGCAGCTGGTGTCTGACTTGTGTCTGTTTCCAGTTTTCTGCTGAGCAGGAAGTAGACACTGACTTTTGTTAGAGCTTGTTTTATTTAGAAAGTTGCCACTATAGACACAGCAGCAGACAGTAAATGTGCAACAAAACCAAAAGTATATAGTATGGTACGCAGCAGAGGAAACAGAAGAGTTGGCTGATAATAATAATAATTCACTGTGTTTTCAGAAACCGCTTTCACATCACACATTTTAAGATCTGTGGTTAATACAAATCGACTCACAGCGGTTACCATTCTAGTCTGCCCGGAATGAAATAAATAGTATTAGTCAGACAAATAAAGGGTGTAATCTTGAATGTGTAGCAAAGCGATTTTACGGTTTAGGTCTTCAACAGTATCTGTAGCTGACACAACTACAGAATCATTGTGAAAGAAAAGTAATGAGAAATAGTAGGTGCATTTACAATACAGTTGGATGACTATGAGAAATTTAATAAACAACAAAGGAGGAGAGCAGCTGGTGTCACCCAGAGAGACCGAGTGGCAGAATACACTGTTCTTTAGAATACCAGCGCTTCTTGTTGGAGAACGACAAATCCATCATCATGTGATGTGGGACACTTAATAATAGAGGATATAAAGAAAGCTCTGAAAATATTGCATCCATTCTGTTTAGAAACTGTATTTGGGTAAGAGACCAGAATTAACACTGTTGAACGTTGAACGTTGTTGAATATGTAAGATCTTACATTAAAAATAAAAAGACTGAAGACAGCGAGTGAAAACATACTGCTGTATTTGATTGATGTTGCTTCTGATGATGTGCACATGAATGCAAAATTCCATATATGGTTCTGAATGTCAAAATACATACTAACGTATCTTCAGTCTGGACAAAACAGGAAACTTTGTGTTAAAAATTGCTCTGTGATATGTTGTCGCTGACAGGCCGACCTGCAGTCGGGTTTGACCCAGGAGGAGGTGAGTCAGAGGAGGACCTACCACGGCTGGAACGAGTTCGACATCAGTGAAGATGAGCCACTATGGAGGAAATACATCTCACAGGTAACAAATCTCTCAGGCTTAAAGCTTAAGTGTCTAACGACTTTAAGGATAGGATTCCTACACAGATGGAGGTTTTTGTTTAAGGGTAACATACTATAGAACCCTGACCAAAGCCACCAGGCTTCTATTGCCACCGCACACTGTCAAGTTAACGATCTGAATGCTCTTTCCACAACTAAAAGTCACAAAATAACACAAACGAACTAATCAAATTGAGGCAGCTGCTACTGTGTCTTATGTTAGATTGTATTCTTCCTTCTCCAAATCCGATGATGCAGTGTGGCTTAAAATCTTTCAGTGTTTGCACGGTTTGTTTGTCTGTTCACAACATATAAACTAAAGTGTGTTAGAGCATGTTTGACAGTGTGTGGTCTCGCTGCTGATAGCTTCTCTCTTCACAACGTACTGTAGACAGCTCTTTTTGTCCGGATTTGCTTATCTGCCATTCCAGTGCTGCTGATTTATCAAACAATGAGTCTCAGGAAGCTCTTCACACATCCGTCCACAGCCTGAGAGCAGCTCCAGGATAAAACCAACATACTATTTTTATCTTGTGCCTGATAAAACGTCTGGAGGCTCGTCATGTTCCAGGGTGTCATTGGTTTGTCAGGAGAACTGGCGAGATGACCAGACACACACGCACACACACACACAACATGTTTAATTAGTGATTATAATATTTATAAGATGCATTGGGTTATTTTTATATACATTTACATATTCAATATTCATGAGTGTTTTTAATTTACTGAAAACACTCATCCTACATATGATTACATAACAGCAACAGCTCGTACGTATTGTTTATGAGCTTATGTTTGAATTCAAAAGACTCAGTGTCGCTATTTATATTGTACCGCACATGTTCCTGAGCATAAAACCACCAATGCATTTTATTCCATGGGCTGTATATAATAAAACTGGTGAGTTTAAAAGAAATGACACCATTTCACACATGTACATATATAAAATTAAGTAATATGAAATGCAGTTCTAAATGCAATTTAAATCACTTACCTATCACAATATCACAATAGTGTGTTATGATCATGGAAGTTAAAGGATAGATCAAAATTGCTAAAAACGGACTGTCTTTTAGTGACATTGTGTTTTAATATTGCTCCATCAACTACTTAAACACTATTCTCACGCCATGAAATGCAGTGCATTATAAAATAGTTAGCTCTTTCTTATAGGTCACACAAAGTCTGTAGATTTTCTTGGTCTTTAGTACAAGCGTGATATATTTTTTTAGCAGATGTGATGACAAAATACCACACCCACAGTAATATGTTAAAGTGATGTAATGGAACTCATTCAGTCACCTTTTATTAATAGCTCATCATGCAGAAGAACAGGGCAAACTAGAGAAGAGAACAATAACATGGGACAAAGGTCTCAGTCCAAATTTGAGCCCAGTATTTTTTACATAGTACACACCTTTGACTCATTGTGACTTACTGTCTGCAAAATACCGAGGACATACACACAGATGGTGTTTTTTAAGATCCTCCCTTCTTAAATCAGGGTACATGACCAACGAAGAAAACCACCAGACAGCCACAGGAATCATTAAACCAGGATCACTCAAAACTCAGAAGTCATCTCAGTCACATTCGAGTGGTTAAAAAATGGAAGCAGCCTGAGGGAGTTTTGTTGCTAGCCTGTTTCCATGTGAGCTCTGACAACGATGGAAACTGCAGCCTGAGGAACGAGGGACAAGAAGCTCCTGTGAACAGCAATGAAAACAGAGGGTGAATGTAGAGAAGCAGCATGAGAGGAGGATACAGGAGAAAAGAAAAGAGTGTTTTTAATTTTGATTTTACACATCAATATCTGAGTGTCAGATTTCCATTTAGAAACTGTTCATGCATGCCCGGACAGTTGTAAAGGTATAAGGAAGCCTAGTGTCAAGTCACTTATTCCACAAAAAGGAGCAGCTGCCGTGTTTCCGTTCTTCCCTTCTTCCCAGTCTACGCAGTAAAACAAAGCACTGACTGGTTTGGCCACCGCACCTCACCAGACTGTAAATAGGCAACACACTGGCTGCAAAGCTTATTGCATGTCGAAGCACAGAGCATGCACTGCATCAGCTGGAAACAAAGGACAGCACATAGGATGTGTTGATTCTTGTGAATGTGATAACCACAACCATGACAGTGATTTTATTAATTAAAAAGCCACATCACCAGAAAACTAATCAAATTATATTTTTGATGAGTCCTTTGTCCTCTCGTCACACTGCTGAGGTCTTTGGCATTTTGTCTTCCCTTCAATGTGTGAGGGGGATATCAGGCAACCAAGCTGGAAATATAAGGAAAAAGAGAAATAATATCAAAATTGACCATCTGAATCCACTGCTGAATTTAATAGATGTCTTAACAGGATACTTGTGTTGTATTCATTTCCTGCAGTGTGACATTTTATTCAGTTTAGTGATAGTGATATTTAAGAGAACAGCAGCCAACCATTGCTTTTAGACCGAAAAACTTCCCAAAAAGACCAATGATCATGATAATCGGTTAACTGACTCATCATTGCAGCTTATTTTGACAAAAACATTCATGTGGACATAAGACAATTAGAAAGGAAGACTAGAGTTTATTTATTTGATGCAAATTGAAGCCCATCTGCAGTTTTTTTACGATGCGATAACATATGCGTTATGACTGCTCTAAGTCACTGCTACATATATTCAAAATTAATTTAATGCTTCAGAGATATGAGCTGATTTGGCAAGAAGAGGTCCAGAGCAGAAAGATAGCAGGGAAAAGATAAGAGCCATAAATGAGGTGCTCTCTGCTCCTACATCCAGTGGACACTTGTCAGATTTCTATCAAAACGTGGCAGAAGATTTGCAAGAGAAAAAATGATAAATAATTCATATTTCCATCCTGTTGTGTGAACATGAGCTGCCTGGCTGATGGATATAAACAGCTGGCGGAGCTGGTTTTCCAGTCAGTGCCAAAAGGACTAACGAAGAATGGGACACAATGAGATTATGTCAGTAAAAGATCTGGAAAACATAGAAATCTGAACTTTCTTTTCATGTATTGAGAAGAGGAAGTTTACACACATACAGTTTGCTAAGCATGGCGATGGAGCAACTAAAGATCCACTTTGTTGTGTCCCTGTATGTCTGCTTTCCCAACAATGCTAGTCCCAACCACAGTGTCAACAACATTGCTGAACTACGTGGTCTGTTTGCAACATTTGATGTTGCTTTTGATCATTTCTAGATGTCAAGAGTCATGGAAGTGGCTTTTACACCAGCTAAGTGTTTACACCCCTTTTGTTCTGGTTCGAGACCAGTTACAAGCTCAGAACTGGTCCTTGCATACAAAAGGAGTGACACATCTGGTCATTAGGAAACCGTCTCAGCCTGTTAGCTGGTTTCTCTGCATTATATTGTCGAAGCTAAGGTCCAGACGCAGCGAGTTTGAGGATGTAGAAGCTGCTGTGTTTTGTTGAATTAATCACCCGAGAGTCAAAGTATCTGATGTGTCGTGTCCTTAATGTGGAAAGCAGGTCATTTGGATGGTGGTGCTAAAAATAGGCAATGCTCACTGAATCAAAAGTGCCAGAAGTCCCAGCTCTGTTTGCCATTGAGGGACCAACACTTGGTTCAGCTCATCCATAAAACACGCAACTTTTCTAATTCTGTTTAATTGTGTCTTCGCTCATCTGCACAACCAATACTCAATGTCCTAAACACTAAACCTTGTCCAAAAATGACTAGGTTTAAAACCTGAATTAAAACAGTTGTGAAAGTACAGGTGCTTCTCACACAAACACACACTCAGGCACACTGTTGTGAGAATTTAGGCCATTGTCACCGATGATACATTTCGCTGCCGGCCCAGTTCAGTGGCGTCCTAACGTCTCTTTCTGTCTTTGTCTTTAGTTCAAGGATCCTCTCATCCTGCTGCTGCTGGCATCGGCTGTCATCAGCGTTCTCATGCACCAGTTTGATGACGCTATCAGCATCACTGTGGTACAGTTTTTTTTTTTTTTTGTTTTGTTTTGTTTTTTTTTTCATTATTTATATTTTTATTTTTCTTCCATTTGTTTTCTTTCTCCTGCCTATGAAAACCCTCCAGAGACCTGCAGTTCTCTTGGCAGGTATTAATAGAAGTAGCGTCTCATGGCAGTTTCAGCAGTAAAGAAACGTGCAAGTACATGCAGAGCGTTCTCTCCTGTGAGTTAAGATCAAGAACGAGATTATATAAAACTCTTATTTTTAGCGCCAACAACAGGTGCGGTCAGAGGCATTACGTTTACAGATTGCCCATCGTAGTCTTTGTGAACAGGATGCTTTAGTAACACCTTAAGGCAGAGCCACAGCACACCAGACTCGACTCATTTAATTTACTTATCTCAGTCTTCAGACAGCTCATTAGTCAAATCGTGTGCTCTTGACCGGTTGGAACAAAAACAGCAGCCACACGGCCATTTGTGAAATAGTTTGGACACATCTGCCTTAAGGGAATTTTTAACCAAAAGTAAACATCACTGTGACCTCACTAAGAACATTTTTGTAATTGTTTGCACAACATCTCAGGAATGCCTTCACCAGTTTTTGTGTGGGTGCTTTATTTAATGTGACATGACAAAATATAAATAGAGATATTTTTATTTTCATATGGTCATTCATTATCACAGGATAAACCCAGCTGCTTTTCTTTGTCTTTTCACAGGCTATCATCATTGTAGTTACTGTCGCCTTTGTTCAGGTAAGTTTATTTGGGTGTGTTTGCGTTTTCAGTATCGATTTTACAATTTTGAATGACATCATAAATCTTAACGACAGACGTGCAGTGTGAATCTCTGAGTAATCTGCAACCTGCTGCACATTTGGAGAGTGTGTTCTGTATCCGTTCACACACATACAAACACACTTTTCTGTGTACATTCATGAATTGTGCGGCACTCCAGCTGTTTTTGAATGTTTTTGTAACACTGTGTGTTTTGTTCTTTTACTGTGTGAAGGAATATCGTTCGGAGAAGTCTCTAGAAGAGCTTGGGAAGCTTGTTCCTCCAGAATGTCACTGGTGAGAGTGTAATCCATCCATTTATCCGGTCATCCATCCTTTCTCCTCTGCAATCAGGGTCCTGTTGATGTGATTCTATCCAGGTCAACAGGCAGAATCTGGCACTGCAACGAAGTTGTAAAATGGCCTCAAAAAATAATCAGTACAGCCAATATCAATATATTATCTGTGACAAAAACTGGTAGGGCTGCAACTATCCATTTTATTCCTGACGGCCCCAACTAATACCACATGCTTTTAAAATATGAATGAACAATAAGAAACATGTAACACTGAGAACAAACTTGGCACAACAAGTACACAACTTGTGTTATGGTTAACACAAGTGCTATCCATAAACACATGTCAGCACCAATTGTTTCTTACAAAGTCAAACAGTTCCCAAGTTCCTAATAATTCTTGACTACAAGGAAAATGTTCCACACTGACAGGTTTAACATGTCTTTTCTGTGGACATTAGATAGAAATTGTTTACAAGTTTAACAGCTGTGTTGGTGAAATTCTACTGCCTGGAGCACGTTTTATTTGCTGATCTTTATTAGATGAGAATACAAAACTAAGTAGCTTCCGCTAAAACTGAACATTGCAGGTCAGCATGAAATTGAACCATCATGTTGTAAAAATATTGGTTAAATCAATATTTACCACAAGCAGATGTGTAATATCAAAGACAGGAAGAATTTGACTTAAGAAACTCTGAAGAAAGAAATTGGAAAAGTAATTTTTATACTAAGACTGAGTTGAAAAAGTGTTTAAATATTGAGGTATTATTGTCATATGAGGATTAGAAAGCATTGATAGGAATTGACAGTCCATCATCATATCATTCCACCCTCACCATAAAACAAACGAGCCTGTTCTGCCAACCAAATGCTCTTTTCTTTTGTTAGAAAAACTTTTTTTAATCACCATCCATCCTCTTTAGTTGTGTTTCTCTGCAGGTGATTTAGAGAAAGAGAATGTTCCTTCAAAAAAAAAGTTTGCAGGCCTCAATTTACACCTCAAATAACACTAGACTGAAGGAGCAGCAGTCCCACTGGCTTGGTAGAGTTCACTGTAACACACACTGTCACACACGAACACAGACCACCCCTGTGCAGAGCCTCAGGGAGCAGCGCATAAACTGAGAAGTTCTTACGTTGTGGTTGAACTATCAGCAGTGGATCATTGCCGTCCATCACTCATTCTCTCTCTGCCTAGTAACATCAGTAAATACAGAGCTCCTTCACTCGAATGAATCAGATATTCATTTATTTAATAGTTTCTCATTCTCTTCCTCCCATTCTTCTCTTTCTCTCAGTATCAGGGAAGGAAACCTGGAGCACCTGCTGGCCAGAGAGCTGGTTCCTGGAGACACTGTGTGTCTGTCAGTGGGAGAGAGAGTCCCAGCGGACCTCCGCCTCTTCGAGGTACACACTAAAAACACACACACACACACACACAGAGAGAGAGAGAGAGAGCGATGTTTAATCAATATAAAAGCCATTGTTAGAGTATCTTTCTACAGTTTTTTTTCTTTATGACCATTATGTATTCAGGGAAGGTTCACTGAATATCAATATTTTTGAAATGCTTTGGCAAGTTCACGGTAGGGGCTTTGTAACTTCATAAGTAACAAGTTGGCGGAAGTAAATCGGTGGTAAATAAAGGGCCGGTATGTGCACAGGTCACTTGGGACACTTACAGTTCATTTATTCTACTGAACTGCTTGTGTAAGCAACAACTGTGCAAGTGTAGTGTAAAAGTCGTTCAGAGATCTCTAAGGTCATGCGAACATGCAATGAGATTTGAACTTTGTCCAGAGTTAGATGTATAACCCTGTATATTTGAGAACTATTTGAACTCAAATGGGTGATACACACCACATCTAGCAAAGACAATTAATTTAGTTTTAAATCTTCCCCTGTTTATGCCACTGTATTGACAGCAGCCATATGTTTCCACATCATCCATATGTCCCATTCTAGTTAATTATTTACTGCTATCTCTAAGAAATACT
Organism: Polydactylus sextarius; assembly: GCA_016801845.1. NCBI lineage: Eukaryota > Metazoa > Chordata > Actinopteri > Polynemidae > Polydactylus > Polydactylus sextarius. The sequence continues at coordinate 13,331,782 of CM028913.1, read as the reverse complement.
GTTTTTGAAATACATTTTTGAAATTCTTGTTATTTTTCTCTTCTTATTTGACCTTGGTGCTCCTGCAACACCATAGTTTTCCATGTGCGGAACAATAAAGGATTATTTTTTATCGAAGTGGAAGAAATGTTGACTGTTGTAGTGAGTCTGTTTTATTATCATAAACAAGTAAAACCCAATTGTTCCTTATCTACTTGTAGAATAAAAGCAATGCACAAAGGTTCAGTACAATGTGTTTGTCAGTGTTTAATGAACGTGTCTGTTTATCCCACAGGCAACCGACTTGTCAGTAGATGAGTCTAGTCTCACAGGGGAGACCACCCCCTGCTCCAAATCCACCATCCACCAGGCGCCAGCCACCAATGGAGACATTGCGTCTCGTAGCAACATCGCCTTCATGGGGACGCTAGTGCGCTGTGGCAAAGCCAAGGTAAGTTATCTTAATTGATAACAAATATTCCATTAGTTTCATTTTTGTGTTCAGTCACAAACCAATTCAAGAAAACGGATTCAAGCTTCATTTTATGTTTCATAGGTTTTTAAAAGACTCTGAAAAATCTCTTTTTCTTCATCTTTGTTTTTTTTTTCTCTGCAGTCACATTGTTCATTTAGAAATCTCTTTGAATAACAAACTAAAGAACATGAACAAACAGCGTGTTATGTATGTACACGTGTGATGTGTATTGAACTTTTCCTCAGGGCATCGTTATAGGAACCGGGGAGAACTCTGAGTTCGGGGAGGTGTTCAAGATGATGCAAGCAGAAGAGGTACATTTTTCCTAAATTGAATTTGAATAGCAATAACCCGTGTAATGTTATTATCCACATGGTGTTTTCAAATTATGCCATCACTGTCAGTCTACACTTCTCCATCTCTGGTTCTGAGCTTAATAAATCCCAGCACCCACTGCACTGCCCATGAAAACCTGTGGAGTTAACTGCTCTGTTTGTTTACTTCAGGCTCCTAAAACTCCGTTACAAAAGAGCATGGACCTGTTGGGGAAGCAGCTCTCTCTTTATTCCTTTGGGATTATAGGTAAATTCGTTTATCAGTCTCACCTTGAGCATGTCTACATAATGTCGACAGTGTTGAGTCTAAACAATTTCATCCTCCCTCTGTTTCAGGAGTCATCATGTTGGTGGGTTGGCTGCAGGGGAAGAGGATCCTGGACATGTTCACCATTGGCGTCAGGTAGTTTTGGTCACAACTGAATCAGTGAAGTCTTCAGGCTGAGTGCAGCACTGACTGAACTGTGTATTTGGTAGTGTATGTAAATTGAACCGTGGCAGCTCTGTGTATTTTTGTTATCAGATTATGACTGACAATTTGACCTTTGTCAATACAACATTTTGATTGGTAAAGCACTCTAAGTGTTAGAATCATTAGTAGCACTGCATTTGATATTGTACACACCGGGGACACTTACAGAGACACTTAAATTAAGGAAAGCCAATGATAATATTTTTTTAGTTAGAGGAATAAGGCAATATTTTGGCAAATATTCTAACAATAAACTGAACAGATTTCTGCGTGTGAAGTTATCAGAACAGGGTTAGTCAAGTGTAGCATGAAGACTGGAAGCAGTGGAAAACAGCCTGGATCCATCAGCACACAGAACACCAGCAGCATACTAAGCAGGGCTGGTCATGAGGTTCAAGCTCATAAAAAAATAAGGTGAAATCTCAATTTACTAAGACGGCGTGTTTGTTGATCGTCTCTTCCAGTCTGGCAGTAGCTGCCATCCCAGAGGGTTTGCCTATTGTGGTGACAGTGACGTTGGCGCTCGGTGTGATGCGCATGGTGAAGAAAAGAGCCATCGTCAAGAAACTCCCCATCGTAGAAACACTGGGTATGTTGCTCACAACACACTGCATCCACAACATAAGAGTTTTAACTGGATGTGGTACTAAGAATAACAACAGCACTGATGCAGCTGAAAGCCCAGACATTTCTTCTGTTCATGTAGAAAATAACCTTGTTTCTCTTTCTCTTGATCAAAAGATGTTACTGTCATCACAAGAGTCAAGAGTAACAATCTATAATGTATAGTAATTCTATAATTATACTGCATGTGTTGCTTTGAACAGTAACATTCTTCTCATCTTCCTCTTGTTCTCTTGCTCTCTAACAGGCTGCTGTAACGTCATCTGCTCAGACAAAACAGGAACTCTGACCAAAAACGAGATGACTGTCACTCAGCTGTTCACATCAGACGGGCTCCATGCGGAGGTTTGAACCACGACCTCCATCACAGTCGCTTGTCACTCATCAGAGAAAACATTCAAGTTTAGATGTGGAGGGTTCAGTTCGATTCAGTTCCAACTGTTTCCAACAAGACAGGTGGACAGTATATTCAGGGAGAAGTACTACATGTTATGCTAAAAAAAGAGGCGCACTGTAGCCTTAAGTGTGATGTACACACATGATTTTATGGTGAGAAAATGATTCAGAGTACAACAGCTAACAGCCAGAAACAAACATCTATGATTCATTATGTATGTGATGATCATAAAGAAAATGCCTTCTCTGGGTGGCGATTCCAAAAACACGCAGTTATGAATCTTGATATATTCTGTCACGATCATGGTTGATAAAATGGAAACCCACTGGGTCTTTGTCAACATTAATACAATAAGGAAACCCTCAGGGGTTGAACAGAAAGTTGCCTATTGTCACTTTAATGCTAAATGAAATCTCTGCTGTTGCTAATGTTGCGTCTGCACCTGAGGAAGGATCAATCAGTGTCCTGCAGCCCAGAGAGAACAGACCGACCCACTTCTTTCATCTGAAAATCCCAGCTGCCATGCAGGAAAAATGGGTCAGGTGACTGAGGACCAGGACATATTTTCTAGTTTTAACCTGCAGGCTCTTTTCTGACACAAATCTAATGACGACTGCTTTTAGAGCTCACACGGAAGCCAAGGGATCAAACAAAGACGTTATTTCACTGGCTGACATTGGTGCCTTACAGACAGTCTAATTTAACAGATTTCAGCACTGAGGGAAATTAGGGTGTCAGACAAATTAAATTCACATCTACAGGAAGTGAAGGTCAATGATGAAAGTCTGCTTTATTAAAAATCAGTTTCATAAATCATTTCCACAATTAGCAGATTGATTCACTTTATTTTCTCACTCAGAATCATCAATCATAAATACTTTATCGTTCCTCAGGGAAATTAGGGTTCTCAGTTTGTTTTGCCTTTTGTTTGATTGACTTGATTGACTTTTGTTCGATTCCTATTGTCAGTTTTGCTGTCAGACCTTGACCTTAACAAATGATGTCAACCCGCAGGTGACGGGCGTCGGATACAACAGAGCAGGAGAGGTTTTACTGAATGGAGAAATCATCCACGGCTTCTCCTGCCCCTCAATAAGCAAGATTGTTGAAGTGAGTCGACAGAAGGGCGAACGTTGTGTGCAAATCTTTTTTCTAACCGTCACAATAGTGGAGCAACACAGGAGCCGTTTGTTTTTTTTTTTTTTTACCACCTCAGCGTTTGTAATAAATGAAAAAGCGTGCTTGTTTTTGTAGAAGAGATTAACTGATTAATGTGCATGTAATTATAGGTCGGATGTGTCTGCAATGACTCAGTGATCAGGAATCACAATCTCCTGGGACGACCGACCGAGGGAGCGCTGATCGCCCTCGCTATGAAGGTATAAACACACACTTTCCTCTTTTTTCCATTAAAGAATCATGTTGTGTTTCAGGTTCACATCAGTTAATAAGACATATTTAATGTACACCGATTATGATTTTTTTTTTTTTTTTATTTAAAGCTGACAGAGAATGGTTGAACAGGATTTTAATCCTTGTTCTGTGATGTGACATATACACAATAAAATGTTGGTTGGATGTGTAACGCCTCAGAAAGCTATTTTACGGTGGTGATTTAAAATGCGTGGTTTTGCACCTATTTGGCATCTTTTCAGGCTTAACTGGCAACCTCATTATGAAATGCAAGCACTTGACACTGATTGGCTCCTTCACTGTCACTCGAAAGAATGTTACTTCACCGGCTTCACAACACAGACAGACCGTCTTTTTACAGTTAATCACCTTTGAAGGGGAGGGGGGGGGTGGGCGGGCGGGCGGCAGTGAGAAACGAACAACCGTTTTTGAAATTAACCCATTTTCTAGTGGACATTTCTTAAAGAGGAATTTCTGTGAAAAGGAGACATTCAGAATTTCTAGCACTTTTCCCATGTTCCTAAATGTGGATGTGGCAAAAACTTTTTGAGCCTTTGTCACCTTTAAATCACAAAAATATTTTCAAAAATCAAAGCCAGATTCGGTTTAAGTTAATAAAAATCAAAGAGTCATGAAGAAACATTCTTAGAGACTCCCAGAGCAGGAGTTCTCTTCCACAAAGGGCCGTGTCGCTGCAGGTTTTTGTTCCAGCCGGTCAAGATCACACAGTTTGACCAATTAACTGAGTGAAGACTGAGATCAGTTGATTAAATGAGTCGAGTCTGGTGCTGCTGCTGCTTGGTTGGAACAAAAACCTGCAGCCACACGGCTCTTTGTGGAATAATTTGAAAACCCCTGTCCCAGAGGAACCAATTTGACCTTCTGAGGTGTTCAGGCAGGCGTCTAGCTTTTACTATTATTAAGTAAACTCCCTCTGCATTCAGACCAAGTGCCTTTAACCTTTTCATGCAAAATGTCCATTACAATGGACAGTTATTCTCTCTTTCTCTATAGATGGCAATAATAGAGTAAAATGGAGTCACTGCATCAAAATAATTAGATTCTGTTTGGAAGTCAATCTAATTACTGTACATTTCCTGCAGCAGTTGTAGGAATGCAGCTTTTTTAAATTTTTTTTAGTTCAAACAAAGTCATCACATTGTCCTGGAATCAGCGGAGACATGATGGCAAACTCAGCTCATGCATGGAAGCGTAAAGAATATTTGTATTTTTCTTGAACTGAATAATTTAACACAAGACGAAATCTTATCACAAAATATTATCCTATGCCCATGATGAATGATTGCTGTCACCAGGTCCTTTAATATTGAATATCTGCCAGAGCAGAATCTGATTTGACTGTTAAATTTACTTAAATGTTGATTGAATAATAAACAGACACTGAAATAACAGCTGTAACCCCTGATGACCTGATTTTAAATTATTGATATGACGTGAAAGAAAGTTTAACTTGAATGGAGCTCCTGAAATCCTCGGCTTCCTCTTTGCGTTACCATGATGTCAGGTCAAAGCAAACGGTGTCTACTCGTTGCATCATCTTCTACTGAAGAAAAGTCCGATGAAAGGATGAATCTGAGCCTGAAGGGTGAAGAACAGAACAAACGTCTTCCTCTCCTTTTCATTTCTTGCCTCTTGAGACCGGTCCTCTGTCTGCCTTTCACTGCTGTAACCAAGGAGATGATTCATACCGCTTGTGCTCGGCTGCGAGTGGAGTCTTGTATCTTAGATTTTTTTTAAATATTTGTTGTTGTGAATGGATCAGTTTCATAGGACAGTGAGCTTTCTCCGTGTCCCATCTTTTTGTGTTTGAATGCTAAATACAGAAGCATTTTAATGTGCAGCGATTGATGAGAGCTTAGTCTGTCTCCTGCAGCGTTCAGCATCATCAATTAAATTAGATTTTACATATTAAACAGTTGAATAAGTAAATAAAATCAATTTGTTTGATTCAGTGTCGATATTGTCACAGGCCCCCACAAATACAAATTAAATAAATATTATTAGACGACTCTTGTTTTCTTCAATTTCTTGTCCATTTTAATGCCTGGTACCACGAAAGGTATATTACCTGAAAAATACAATGAACACTGTGACACAAAAACATGGAAAGTCTAAAAGCAATGATTTCTGCAGTACAATGCCATAGCTATTAACGTAAGAACTTAAGTGATTTTGGTTATTATCAAGAAAAACCATAGAAAATAGAAACAGGCTAGATAACAGCTCTTACATTAAACTCTTATGAGCTTTTTTTGTTGTTACTGTTATATTTGCCCAAACAAATGTACCTTTAGTTATACCAGGCATTACAACAAGAAACTGAAGAAAACAAGGGTGGTCTTTTTTTCTTGACTGTATATCGATGTATGAGAAACACTGGTTCAACAACAACACAACTGTAATGGTTCTGCCACCTGTAGAGACAGTATAAGATGTCTCGGTTTGTGTTTCTGATCCAGCTGTGTTTGTGTCTTCCAGATGGGGTTGGAGGGCGCTCAGCAGGAGTACGTTCGCATCGAGGAGCATCCCTTCACCTCAGAGCAGAAGTGGATGGCTGTTCGCTGCGTTCACCGCGCCCAGCAGGTCTGTACACTCCCTACCTCCGTTGAACAGTAATTAAAATGTTTTCTCCACATGATGCAGCCTCAGCTGAGACGGGAGTGTCTGTGGTTCATTTAACCTTACGCAAAGACAGTGCACCTACTAATATTAAGACCATAGAAACCCCTAATTAAGTTGGTTGACTTAATTGCCCCTTAACAGATGACTAAGGTTGCAAAGTCTCATCATTGTTAAAGATCACGGTATATTTGAGATTAATTATGTGAGATGTGGCCATCATTTTCCATGGATCAACAAATAATCACAGACGTTCTGATCCTGTGAAATTACCATGAAAAAGTGACACCAGAACTAATTAGTCGACTAATGGACTAGAAGAGGGAGCCTGCTAGGAAACTGTAAGATTGCAAGCTCATGGAAAAATAATGAAGAAATAATCTACAACAGCATGGGTTTATTGGAAAAAAAACTGACTTTATATTGTAATAAAACGTAGTTTCTGATAATTTTTTTTAATTTAAAAAAAAAAACACTGAACTTAATGAAAAAAAATGTCAGCATTTCAGGCATGAGTCCCACATGTTTTTCTTTGGTTGCGTCAATGTAAGTGTCGTTACACATGTCCTACCCTCCATCTTTTAGGACAAGGCTGGAGTTTACTTCATGAAGGGAGCTTACGAGCAGGTGATTCGCTTCTGCAGCTACTACAACAGCAGAGGGACTCCGTTTCCCCTCAACCACCAACAGAGGGAGCTGTACCAGCAGCAGATCAGCTACATGGGTTCTGCCGGGCTGAGAGGTAAATGAAAAAAAAAAATCTCAGATATTGTCTGAGATTAAAGTCACAAGTTTATGAGATTTTTTTTTTTACATCAGGGTCTACAAAGCAGGGGACAGATGCAAGGATCTACAGATAATACAAATAGGATTTATATTACAGCAGACACAACATGGCAGACAAAAGTATTAAGCACTGCTAAATCCAACTGCAGAGCGTAATGTGATTAGGTCACCCGCTGTAGCCATAATGCACAGCAAGAGGCACCATCTGTGTTCTGATGAAGTTTGCTTGTGATATTGTTGTTGTTTTCCCAGAGAAACAAGTAATAATTTGTTTATTTCAGGCTCAGGTTTAATCGCTGCCTAGTTTTGTGTTTTCATGTGGATTTCTTTAATGTTTAATGTTTGTCTCAGCACTAAAACAATAAATCTCTCTCTCTCTCTCTCTCTCTCTCTCTCTCTCTCTCTCTCTCTCTCTCTCTCTGTCCTTTCTTTCAGTGCTGGCATTTGCATCTGGTTCAGAGATGGGGAACCTGACCTTCCTGGGTCTGGTTGGCATCATCGACCCTCCCAGGTCAGGCGTCAAAGAGGCCGTGGCGACGCTCATCAACTCCGGCGTCGCCATCAAGATGATCACAGGAGACTCACAGGAGACGGCAGTGTCAATAGGTCAGAGACAGGAGCTGTGTTCTTACTTAAATACCATGCATATTATAAAGTGACTGACTGTTTCACACTATTACAGGAAATTATAAATACATCCCGTACTGTTCTGGTGCTGGTGTTTCATATTACCACAAACCGTTGTATCATCTCTGTTTTCACATTTCCTTTTCACAATTTAGCTGCACTTGGTATGACATGTAACTAGAAAAGGAGCATCTAGAAAGACTGGATCAGTTTAAGGTTATTCAGTTGAAAATACTAATTATCATATTAATCATTAGTCTTTTTCTCTGCTTGTCTGCAGCAAGTCGCCTGGGTCTTTATTCTAAAGGTTGTCAGTGTTTGTCTGGAGAAGAGGTGGATCAGCTCGATCTGCAGCAGCTTTCAAACATCGTCTCCAGAGTAAGAAACACACACACACACACAAACCAAAACTTATACCACACGTTATGGTCAAAGACTTAATGTATAACAGACACACTCTCACATACTAAATATAAAATATCCTGGACGACAGAAGAGAATTATCATTGTTTGACTACTCTAATACTCAATGAAATATTCAGATATATTCAGTTTATCTTCCTCCACAGACCTATAACATGCTTTGATCATTTAAAAAAAAAAAGAAAAAAAAGGAAATGAGTCCTGTTTCTAAAAATGAACTGCAGCTGTGAGACTTCCTTCAGTGGTTTGATTCGGTCACAGTGGGTTTCTTCATGGTACCGATTAAAACTAAACAGAGTTTTTCATTTTTAGAGCAAATTTTGATTTTTTTTTTTTTCTGCTTAGCTTTTTTTTATCTGTCTGACTTTAAGTTTTGCCCTGCTCATTGTAAATGCTGTGTCTTGTGTCTCTGCAGATAGCTGTGTTTTATCGAGCCAGTCCCAGACACAAGCTGAAGATCGTCAAGGTGAGAGGGATGAGTCACAAACACTGAAATTCAATTCACAACAATAATAACAATAAACAACACAAAATAACAATAAACAACAATAACTGACATTAATCAATAGCCCTATTTAAATTAAGGGGAGCTGCGTTTCTAAAGTAATCAACAAACGTCATTCTCCGTCATCTTTCCACAGTCTCTCCAGAACCTCGGGGCTGTGGTGGCCATGACGGGTGACGGAGTCAACGACGCTGTGGCTCTGAAGGCCGCTGACATCGGCGTGGCCATGGGCCAGACGGGCACCGATGTCTGCAAGGAGGCGGCCGACATGATCTTGGTGGACGACGACTTCCAGACGATAATGTAAGTTTGATGCAGGACGGGTGACGGCTTCAATAAAAGTGGACGCACCCAAAAACTAAAGAAGTTATGACCCTGGAAGATCTAGGAAGTTTGAGTCTGCAAGTTTTAAGAATTAAGTGACTTTAACCTGACCGAAGCCAATGGCAGTAACTGCTCCGTTTAAAGACGACTTTACTATAAACATGCACGTTTCAAACGAAAACTAAGGTCTTGACGGTTGTTTGTTTGTCTGTCTCCAGGTCGGCCATCGAGGAAGGAAAAGGAATTTATAACAACATCAAAAATTTTGTCCGTTTCCAGCTGAGCACGTGCGTGAACAGACGCGACACTACACAGAGTCAAAAATAATATTTGCTGCACTGATGCTCTCAGTGTTGGTCCTTTTGAAACTGAAACCAGGTTCTACCTTCATGTTTCCCCCTTCTGGTCATTTAGGAGCATCGCAGCACTGACACTAATTTCCTTGGCGACACTGATGAACTTTCCAAACCCGCTGAACGCCATGCAGATCCTGTGGATCAACATCATCATGGATGGACCTCCAGCTCAAAGGTACAAGGGCATCATGGGAGCTGTAGTGCAAAGACTGAAAGGTTGTTTAAGTTCTGCACCTTTAATCTGGGTGGAGTTTATACATCTTATAGTAAAAAATTCAAATGTATTTGTAAAGTCTGTTTTAAAATGGTCTGTTTTAGGCCAACTGAATAATTTAATTAAAAATGAATGAATGTTCTTCTGTCTGAATTGAATTCCTGGCAACCGAGAAAGAACAGGCTCCCAAAATCCCAGGTTTATGAGGAAGGTCTTTGAAATAAAACATGCAAAAATAAATAAAACTGAGCATCAACTATTAAATGAAATATAAAATAATCTAGACTTTTTGTTTCTTTAGGGAATATTGAGGTAAAACTACTAATGACTTTGACATCTCTAAAATCACAACTCTGGTCTTAACAGTGAAAAAAGTAAATAAATCTTGATTTGTTGACAATTAAAGAGAAGAAAATAAGACACGTGACTGAATCATTACTACTAGGATTTCACAGTATTACAGGAGGAAGTGTTGATGTGTTGCAGCCTTGTGTGTGACAGTGAGTGTTGTTTTTAGTTTGGGTGTAGAACCTGTGGACCGGGACGTGATCCGAAAACCTCCTCGGAACGTGAGAGACAGCATCATCACCCGCAGTCTGATCGTCAAAGTCCTGGTTTCGGCTTTCATCATCGTCTGCGGGACACTGTTTGTCTTCTGGAGAGAGGTGACTCGTGTTTTTCTTTTCCACTGACCTCGTCTTGTACGGCTGAGGCAAATACTACAGAAAGTCTCCCCTGTTATATGATCACCAGAGTGATGCAAACCTCGACGTTCTCTGTCTCAACATTTCACTCATCAAACTATCTCCCTTTTATTGAGTTGACATCCCAACACTTGATGTGTCTTTTCACAATGGAAAGAAAACACTGTTCAGAAAGTTTGGCCCAACACTATTGCTGAAGTTCCCACAGTCATGACGTGCGATTTTTTTTGTACATTCTCAACCCAGTTCGTACCAATTTAAAACCAGCTGTCGCCCACGTTGTGTTTTGTTGAGTTCACTTAATTATCTCAAATATTTCCAACAATTTTCAAACCGAAAGAAGTCGTCCACACAATTCAGTCAGTAACACCGATGACGCAAATGCAGATGATGTAAATCTTCTGTGACTTCACTGTGTTTTGTCGTTTGTTTTTCAGTTGCAGGACAACGTGATCACTCCTCGAGACACCACCATGACCTTCACCTGCTTCGTCTTTTTTGACATGTTCAACGCTCTGAGCTCCCGTTCACAGGTAAGAAATTCTCGTCTGCTCTTCTTCTCGTCAGCCTGGGTTTTGCGTTAATGTTTCCTCTGTAGGTGATTTTTATTTTTATTTTTTTTGACCTTGATCAACACAAAATGCTCATTTCTTTCTGCTGCAGAAATCTGAAATGAGTCAAACAGTAAACAGAAAAAAAAGAAAACCAAAAAAATTGGCTAAATAAAAAAAGCCACTCTGACCGTTGATGATCCATCCTTTAAGTCATTTATCAACAAAATGTCAATAATAATATTGTAATTATTATTTTTGTTAAATAATATTAAATATAGTTGGTGCACATTATCTTCAAACAGCCATTTTTATCATTAAAAACACAGACAATGACATATGTGTATGATGTTACTGAGTTGCTGATGTTTCCTCTCGTCGCTCCTCAGACTCGTATGGTCCATGAGATGGGTCTTTGCAGTAACAGGACTTTCTGTTACGCCGTCCTGGCCTCCATCATGGGGCAGCTACTCGTCATCTACTTCCCTCCTCTGCAGAACGTCTTCCAGACAGAGAGCCTCAGCTTTTTTGGTAAGAGCCTCCATATCATTAAAGTATCAATAACAGACAGTGTGTGCGTCTCAGCTTGTGTGCCTGTTATTGATGTCTGTTATTATTGACTGTCTGTCTCAGCTTGTGAGTCTGATGTCCTACGAAGCCCTCGCTTACCCTTTCGTGTGTGTTGATCACACATCACAGTTTGAAACTGGGTCACAGCTTCAGTCTTGTTTTGCGTTCATGTCTTTCAGACCTGCTGTTCCTGGTGAGCCTCACCTCCTCCGTCTGCGTTGTGTCTGAGTGCATTAAGAAGCTGGAGAGGTGGAGGGGAGCTGAGAAGAGCCCACCTACTGACTACTTCCACGAGGTATGACCCCCACCCCTCACCCTGCTACCTCACTGTCTGGACTCTGAGGCTCGGAGGAAAAGAGGAGGCGGAGGAAGGTGATGGGAGCGTGATGGGTTTTTGGGATCTCACAATCGATGGCACTGACTAATTAAGACTTCAAGGACTTGTGGGATTTTTTTTTTTCCCCTGTGAGATCTTCAGATGAGCGGAGAAACTCCGGTCTGGGACTGGAGGACTCTCCCGGCCTCGGGAGGAAGAGGTGGCAGAGAGCGGGTTGAGAAAGCGAACTGGACTCAAAAACTGAGAGGATAAGGCGACTGCTGGGAGACCAGACCCTGTATCTTCACTACCGAACCTGGCAGCATCGCCCCCTCCTCTCAGCTCGCTCCCTCTCTGTGCTCGGCCTCATTATAGATTCCTGACGGCGGCCTCAGAGTTGGGAGGTGAAAACGCCATGACCACACCTTCCGCCACGAACTGGCTCGTTATTTTAGGATGTACTTTAAGAAAAATCCTCTGGCGAAATCGAACGCTAGAGACGTGTGCAATTGTTTGGTTTTTCCCTTCCAGTCTTTTTTCTTTTCTTTTTTTTAATCTGTCATCTAGAAGGTGTTGACCACTGTTCAGCTCGTTTTTTTGTTTTCTCAGTTGAAGGTCGTAACGTCCAACACGCAGGACAACTTGTTCTAATTCCTTGAGGTGGGTTTACGGCACATAGTGGAGGTGTGATGGTACAAAAAAAAAAATAGAAAAATGGTTTTATATGTTAGTTCTGATGTGAAACATGATGAGAGTAGAATATTTAAGGAATAATCAGTTATTTAAAGGGCAACACATTAGAAGTTTGCAATGAAACACGACCGCTGTTGTTTTCGTTGCAGCTGTGACATCATCAGAACAGTGTTATTAGTCATTACTTAATATATAATAAATAACTTATTTTTCTACAATTCAATTTTTTCTATTTAACAAAAGAAGTCAAATTTCTAAAAGACCCTTAAAAACTCCGGTCAGAACTTTGGTGTAGTTACGACTGTGTAACATTTGTTTGAAATTATTTTTTAACAGATAAGGTCTAGTTACACACTCAGGGCAGAATATCACTGCCACCACTATAAACAAAACAAAAAGAAATATTTTTTTTTTTTTTTTTATATATATATATGACATCGTTTTTGACCATTTTACCATCACATCAGTATGACGCGTTTCTCTAGTTGATTATATTTTTACAGGAAACTCCTCATTTAACAACATATCACATTATCACATTGTCTTATTTCACGAAACCAAAGAATTTTATGAACATATAACATGATTTGTAGATATGAATGTATGTGGATTTGATATCGGTGATTGTCAGTGACCAGGCAGACTTGAACATGTTCAAATATCTAATAATTCATTAAAAATGGTTCTGTTTTTATATACCATATGGAGAGAGAGAGAGAGAGAAAAAAAAACTAGTTTTAAAGAAATCCATGGATTTTGTGAAATAACAAGGAATCGATATGTTGTCATAATGAGAAATATTTCTTGTAAAAAATCAATTAAACCACATAATAAGAAAGAAAATTTGTCACAATGTGAAAAAGGATCCAGCAAAAACTTCCTTGACTCTGCAACACTAATAAACGTGAACGTGATGTTCACATGGTTGGATTTTTCTCCAAGTAAAGAAAGTTTGTGTATGTTTACAGCTTTGGGTTTGTTTGTGAACTGGTGTCATCTTTTTTTCACTGTCTCTGGACTCGATATGTTAAAATTTGACCAAACTAATGAAAAAAATAAAGCTTTATTTTATCTTTTTGGTCTCTGGTCAAACCTTTTTGACCCCATTAGCATTAAATCGGGTAGAATACGAACTAACCCTAACGAAATGAACCTAAATATGCAGTGTAATAAAATAAACGGAACAGATTAGAGGGGAACAAATGTACCGTTGCACCTCCACTATAAAAACTTCTGTAATTCTGTCCATGTGTTATGTTTTATTATGTTTTTTTTTTTTCCTACGCACACTGGCTTATTTAAATTTAAAAACACAAATCAGCTGCTGTTTGAAGGTCATACAGTTAAAGTGGATGAAAAAAAAAAAAACAATATTCCTGCTGAGTTTAACATCCTGATGCTAAATGTGGAATTAGGCCTCAAAAAAAAAAAAAACACAACAGTGCCGACACGGTCGCTTCAGGGTACAAACAAACGCTTACGTAACAACATCATCTCTCATCTTGTGCCTTAGAGAAGTCATCGATCATTTGAACACTCTCCACTTCAGTGGAAAAGGAAGCCCTTTACTGACGGATGGCTCGTCTGTTTCATCAGCTTCAGCACTTAATGATTTTTAACCGAATCTCCCACCATCCACCGAGAAGTGTCACTATTTCTATTTTCCATTTTGTATTTCTTGCCCAAGTCATCTATCTTCTAATTTAATCAGGATTCACGTCCACCTCTTCACCTCTTTGATTAATATAAAGGCGTCAAGGTGCTTTCTGGGAAATGTGGTTTACATGGCTGTCTTGTTGTTGAAAGTTTAATTTGTAGATGTTGTTTATTTATTACCAAAAGGCACATCTAGATGGGATATATATATATATATATATGTATATTTATATATATATATATATATATATATATATGTATATATATGTATATATATATATATATATATATGTATATGAACACCAGGAAAAAAAGGAAAATATACAGAAGCCCTGAGAGGCATCTTCCTTTATGTAAAAAAAAAAAAAACATGAAACTGGATTCAAACTCAGTCTTTTGGGTTTAAATCCCACATCACCTGAGCGGACTTATTGCCAAAAAAAAACACTAATGTACAACTGCTAGCACACAATAGATGGATCTCAAGTTGTTAGAATGATCTTGTTTAAAAAGGTTATTTATCTTAAAACAAAAAAAAAACAAAGAATGAACTTGCCTCTCAGGGCTGCCGTAGAAAAGCCTTCAAACTGCTGCTGTTTCCAGACTTAAATCCTCTTTTGTGTCATATTGTGAACACGACTGTTGATGTTTTAACAAAGATGGTATTCATCGTTTTTTCAACATTATATTTAATATGTATTTCAGTATGAAATAATAGATGATTTATCTTACGGAAATATAACAGCAGATATTCCCAATCTAGGTTTTTTTTTTGTTTGTTTTTTTCCCCGTTTTCCTTTTTTTGATTTGTAACATGCAGCCTCTTAATTATATCAGTAAAATATGAAACATGGTGAGATTTTATTTCAGCCAAGATATTAAAGGATGGTTTATTTTGCAACCCGAGTCTTATTCATTGTTGTGTTCTGGTAACATTTCTGCTGTGTCATCTCAGTATAACCTTTAATAACAGAAAGATTTCACAGCAACAGATCTCGAATCAGCAAATCAAACATGGCGACGACAACAAAGCTGCTTATTGTAAGTTTATTCAAAAATAACTAACTGATGAATAAGATCAAAGAAAGTAACATTTAAATGTGTCTAAAGATGATTTTAAGATAAAGTTTAGACTAATTAAAATCCTTATAGCCGGTGTTGTTGCTGTCATTGCTCAAATAAGTGATGTCAGCTCCGGCCACGTTTTCTTTAATTGGGCATTTTGTAGTTTTTTTTTTTTGTTTTTTGTTTTTTGTAGTTTTTGTCAAATTAGGGCTGTTTATACCTTCATGTGTTGTGTTCACTGCTTGTTTGTGATGAAAGCAAGTTTTTAAAAATATATATATATATATCAGTTGTCGCAGGTTATCACAACTCCAGTCTTCACACTCAGCAGTAGTTGTTTGCTGTTATTACACAGTTTCATATTATAACAGCTCATGTGTCACTTATGCTTTCTGTTCAGTGTGAATGTTTTGCTTGTTGCTTGATTTTAATTTCCCAGAAGAATTTTTAACTCCAACTTAAAATTCTGTGTGAATATTTCCCGGTTTCGTTAAATTAAAAAAAAAAAAAAAAATCTTTTTGAGTTTTGGACTGTTGTTAGGAAATCGATGGGCATTTTCAATCACTTTCTAACATTTTATAGTCGGAAACAGTTAGTGGACAACATAGTCGCAGTTGTATTAGTTGCAGCCTTTTGTTAAGAAAGTGAAGAAACTCATTAGAAACTCACATTGAGGGTCACATGACCACAGCGACGTGTCATTTAAAATCAACAGTCCACGACTCAAAGCTGTCCGGACACAATTTCAGACTGTGTTTGTCTCCTCTGTCACCGATCCAGATGTTCTGGCTGATGTTCTCTGTGTGTGTGTGTGTGTGTGTGTGTGTGTGTGTTTGAGAACATTATACACTGTTTAAATTAAGTGAAAGTTTGTGTCTCGTCTTAACAACATTTATATGCACTTTGTTATGTAAACTGCGCTTTCTGTGTCTGTTGTGTGTCAGCGTCAAACTGGTGACACGTCTTTTTTTTTTCCTGCTGAGTGGTTTGGACAGTATCTCACAAAGAAGAGCTGATGCTTCACCACCACCTCTCATCTACAACCTTTTAATGAGTCTAAAGTTGGAACTTTTTAAGCAAGAAAAACCTCTAAACGGCTGTGTTGTCTCTCTCGGCAGGTTAAATGTGTTACTTGACACTCAAAAACATCATATTATTTAACATTTTATGACGTTCCAGTGACCATAGCAACTAATTAATAAAATAACAAACCAGGAAATGTAAATGGAAAAACAACAAAGCAGAAAACTGAAAACTGAAATACTTAACTTAAATATAAATCTGTGTTTAATGTTTCTCTTCATTTCCCTTCACTGGGATGAGGGCTAAAGAAAAAAAAAGTTATGTTTGTGTTATTAATTAATCTAATTATTCATCTAGAGATTACTTTTCTGACGTCACCCAAAACCAAAGATATTCATTTTTCTGTTACATATGACAAAAAAACACTCATGAGACACAAATGAGAAGCTGTCGATCATTTAACTGATGAATCAACTACATGTTGTCAAAGTTAAATATTTGACCATAGAACTCAAATAATGACTTAATAGATTAGTACAAGTAGTACAATCAATAAATGTTTCAAGTAGTTTGTAAGACAAAATTTACAAATTCATGTTTGTTTGTTTCATCATTTGCTTCATCCATTGCTTTTGCTTTTGGTCATATAGTGAACCAGTTATTCATAAGCTTTTCATTTTAGCTTTTCATGATTCAGGTTTTTTTTTTCTTTGTGAAATACTGACTGTCAAACTCACCTGCAGCTGAGTTTTTAAGCTCTGAGAGAAGCTGTAGAGACCAAGCAGCAGTCTCAGTTTTATTTATTTTATTATATATGTGTGTGTGTGTGTGTGAGAGAGAGAGAATAAAACATATTAAAATTTTATAAATCTTTTAATGAAGCTCACTTTGGTTTTTTTTTATTCAGACACATTTATTCATAACACTGACATAAAAACATTATTTAATGCTTTAAAACAGTAGCTAATATTTCTATTCTTATTTCGTACTTTTACGTGATTTATTTTTTTTTAACATATTGTAATATCAGTAGGACCTTGAAGAGTTAAAATAAAGGTAAAGATAAGAACATCTCAGCTCCTCATTCTCAGATGAGGTCCCAGCCCCTGAACTCCTCTTTACGGGCCAGGTCAGGATTGTTGCTGGTGTTGTTTCTTTCTTTGGTTCTGAATCGCGTCCTCACGGACAACAGTTCGATCAGATATATGTCCTCCTGTGCATTGATGGCGCTCTTCACCTCGGTATCGGTCTCTTCGTCTTGGCAGTGGAGGTACAGGCGCTGCATGCTGGGAGACAGGTCGTCCAGAGGTTGCCATGTTGCCTGAAGAGCCCCCGAGAGCGCCGGTGGTTTCTGAGCATGGAACTGGTGGACGACGGTCATCATGGTTCGATATTGCTTCATGTTGGAGTTGTGGCTATTCAGGAAGCCTCTCAACCCTCGAGATGTCTTCATCTTCTGGACCACTTGGTGGATCAGTGTCCCCTCATACAAACTGGACAGTGTCAGAAAGACAAAATAGATATGATCATGTCAAAGAAAGAAGAAAGAAAAGTACCTGCAGGTCTTGAAAGAATAACTCTGGGATTTGGCTTAATTGATAATACAGACATACTGGTTATTTAAGTTTCTAAGTCTTTAACTACTCTTTGTTTCAGGGTTGTTGGGTATCAGTCTTGTTCGATTGATGACTGATACCAATTTTTTGTGTTAATTGTCTTTTATCCTTCAAAAAAATGTAAGTGTCCTTCAAAGTACAGTGTCAAATTCAATCTTATTCATCTTGCCTAAAAAAAAAATGCTCTTGCCTACTACACCTCTTATGGTAATAATGACTTTTTGTTTTGTACTGTTCCAAACCTCTGATTATTAAACATGCTAAAAATATTATTAGAAAAATACTAATTTATAGTTATATCATTCTTATAGATGGCTGAGAAATTACTGAAAAGATAGGGTTTGTCTTCTTACTGTGCAATCTCTGGTTCAGGTAGAGGGAAGCCCAGCAGCTGGTTCAGGTGGATGCCGTCCTTCAGGCAGGCCTGCCATTGGTTGAAGGAGTGATTCACAGCCAAGTCCAGCTTTGGTTTGTGAATTGTTAATGAATTGTTTTCATTCTGCAGAGCTGCAACACACACACAAATATCACACACCCTTGATTCACAGGTTGTACTTCTGCACGTAAAAATAAAACCATAAACAAATAAATACAAACTTTTATGCGTGTGTTTGTGTTTCACACCTGCTCTTTGTCTCAGTGCGTCTCCATTGCTGAACCAGATCAGCAGCACTTTCACCAAGGTCTCATCCGGAGTAGGCTCTGCTTTCTGCATCCAGAAGCAGGTGACGGCCACTGGGAGGCGCAGCTGAGCTGGCAAACATTCCAGAGAGGCCTCGGTCACCTTCAGAGTGTCTAGTAACACCTGTAGACGTACAGACAGCTCCTCCTGGAGGACACGATCAGCAGTAGAAGTAAATACTTTGATTTCTTTAAATCCATTCCCTACTACAAAACTACAGGTGGCTTTATAAGTTTGTCTTATTTTGGCATTATTAATCATTTATTTTAATAAGATGGAATATCTTGCACCCAGTTCAATTAACCTTAACTGTTGTTTGACACTTGAAAATGGTGTCATTTTAATAAAAATGACACCTCACCTGATTCAATGTGTTGACGTCCATCTTCTTAAGGATCCCGCTTTGGCCCGTGGCTGGTTGGACCGGGATGAGTTTTAACTGGAGGCCGACTCTGTCTCTCTCCTCCAACTGAAGCCGCTTTCCTTTGCCCTGCAGGAGGCTGTACATCACCTGCCGAATTGGCCTTGAGGTCAGGTTGGCACTGGGCGTATCTTTGTGATCCACAGGGATGCCGAGGTTCACCCTCTGCAGCTGCAGCACGTCCAGGATGTCTCCGCTCAGCTGAGCCCGAGTCAGAGGCAGTCTCATCCAGTCTGGGACGACCTTCAGAAAGACAGGAAAATACAAACTGAGCATGTTTACTCTCTTGCTGCCCTACACTGCAATGTATAATTCTAAGTCTCTCGAGCATGTCAGTTTTCCTCTCCATCTTTAATTAAGCATTCTACATTTTCCTCTACCTCTATTTTTGGTTGTACTTACAACCAATAAACATTATCTTAATTATTGATTTAATCATTAGTCATTTAAGTGGACTTTAGACTACTTCAAGAATCAAATAGATGCAAAGATGAATCCCTAATAAAGTGACATAAGCCTTCAAAGAAATCATTTAGTACTAAAGTACTTAAATAAAGTACTTAATTACTTCTGTAACTGTAGGAGGTGCCACCCCATGGATGAAGAATTTCTTCAGGTTGCTGGGAGGCAGCTTGTACTCCTCCATCCCCATCAACAAACTCCTCAGCACCTCTGCCTTTTCCTCTTTGCTCAATTTTCCCATCAATTCCAGCGCTGCTCTCAGGGCTGCTTCAGGTGTCTGGAAGCTCTTCAACCAGAAGAGCAGCCCCCTGAGGCGGCTCGGCCTCTCACTGACTTTTGGGTCATACTGTACCCACTTGATGCGCCAATCTGTCCTCTGCAGCTTCACGTAGTCATTCCCGGCCAAGGCAGCAAAGGTGGGCAGGAGCTCGGGCCTGATGCTGAAGAAGGTACAGAAGCTGGAGACGTTGTAGCTTTTACAGGGGATATAGTGCTGTGAGTTGCTCTGCTGTACAGCCTTCCATTTAAAATGAGAGATGGGCAGGAGGCCTGCTGGGAGGTTGAAAATATAGAAGTCGCTGTCGATGGAAAGCACTGGGCACTGCCATTCATGGGCCAGGGCTGCAATCTCCTGGTCAGCCTCTCCATAGCACTGAGCCACTGGGACCTTCAACCGGACCAGCGTCTGTTTGAACATTATTTTGGTGAGATGGGGCAGGATATGCTCATCCTGGCTCAGCTCTGCTGCCCGATGGGCTTTCTGGATCCGATCCTCAGCTCTTTGCGTCAGTGTTTCAAACTTCTTGTCGGTGTGGTCTGAGCCTCCATCCAGCACCACATATGGCGAGATCTCACAATCTGTGAGTGTTGTGAAAAACTGCTCAATGTGGTCTTTAAAGGCACCGTACTCCCCACCATGAATTTGGTCCAGATCTGATGAAACGCAATGACAAGAAATTCAGCACAACTACTATGTGATTTCACATGACTGTCACATAATCAGAAACTGAGAACCCTGAAGGGCGTGGTTTGACCTGGAGGAACAGCCTGACTGATCTGAACCTGACAGGTGGTTATCACTGGACCTGTGTGGCAGTAATAGGGCTTCTGTAACAAACACTTGAGATTAAAAGGGTGGACGATCAAGGGTGGACACCATCAGTAGAAGCACCCAACATTTTAGATTGTTGGGTGAATTCATTAAATTCCTCATAGAGGAAATTGAAAAACTGGCAGGTTTTATCGTCCGTGGCTGCTCCACCAGCTGACTTTGTATCCAGCATTAATATATTCAAAGAGAGGGTGTGTCTGAAATAGTCACCATTTTGTTGTGTATGTGTTTGTGTGTGTGTGTTTGCCTGTTGCCCGCTACTGTTGAAATCAAGTCTAAAGTCTGTGAATTACATCATACTGTCTAGCAATATAATTATTATGTCATGTCTTCACTGCACCATAGTATATATTACATTAGAATGTAAGTAGCAGTAATACATCTTTGATATATGTATTAATATAAAGTCTATATTTATTAACTTTTTCTATTAGGACATATCTCATATTATTACAGCTTTGACTTCACTGTCATTATACACCTAATAAAATACAAAGTAGGGGCAGTAAAAGTGAAATAAATAAATAATATTTGTATTTATTGAACATCCTGGTTCAAAGTTAAAGATCAGTTTATGATATGTGAAGCACAATTATCCATTATAATCTGGTCAACATCTTTTTGACAATAACAACAAATACAAAAAACACTTCCTGGAGCACTGTGCTCATAAGAAACCAGTAAAGTAAACAAGTAAGTAAAAAATAAACTTATTTCTGAAACATTGAGTGCATTTGCCTCCATTTACTGACACCAGTTCAAGTAAAAGTACATAATGAAGTGTTTTTACATGGAAATGCTGCTTTTTTTTTTTTTACTCGAGTAAATAAATATCTAATTACTTTTACTCAATAAAAGTCAATAAAGTTTCCACCTGACTAGTTTTTACATTTTTACATTTTGAAGTCAAGATTATTTATGTTCTTTGTGCAGGAAAAAAAACACTGCAGTTATAATAATAAAACAGTCCTACCTGACTCGAAGTATAATTTGTACAACAGGTTGTTGCCGTCGATCACCAGCCGTCTCTTTCTGAACTTGATATCGAGATAAATTTTCTCGCAAGTGTCCAACAAACTGACTAAACCTTGAACACCCATCTTTGTGTTTGAGGGTTTGACTTTGGTCTCGAACCCGAGTCATCGCAGCTTTTATACTGAGACGACCGCGCGCTCCGTTTCTGTTTCCTTAAGTTTCACTTCGTTGACATCAGCAGCAGATAAACATCTCCACCCCAGTAGATACAAGCTCTGTTTGATCATGATATATTTATAACATGAGTGTATGGGAGGTGAAAGAGGACTTTATCACGGTTTATTTGTTTTCGTCTTTTAAGGACAAACGCGGGACAGATGTGTGCACATTATGTTATATTCCACTTATATTAACTGAGGGAATAAATATGAACAAGTGAGACTGCATATGATGAAATAATCTTACAAGAACAGTAAAAGAAAAAAAAAGTACCAAAGCGTGCGTAACTGCACGATTGCACTGCTGCTAGTGTGTGTGTGTGTGTGTGTGTGTGTGTGTGTGTGTGTGTGTGTGTGTTGTAAAATGTTCTCTAACTTTTGTATTTACTCTTCTATTATGGGCTGTTGTGACCCATACATTCCCTCCACAGGCATCATCAACAAAGTAATATTTTGTCTCATCACAATATTTAATGTTTGTTATTTAATGTTATTTAATATTATGTGTCAATAAGTAAGATGATATTTTAATGACCATTTTTGAAACATGTTGACCTGGTTGAAGAAGCTGAGTAACAGAACAGATCTAGTTCAGACCGAAAACTACAGCTGATGTGACTGATATGATGATGATGATGATGATGGTGATGTACAGAAACAAAAGTGAAACCCAAAAGTTCCAACAAGTGAAACCTAAAAGTTGTAACAAGTGAAACCTAAAAGTTGTAACATGGGCTCTTTGTTTACCAAAGTAAATACAGACTATGTTGTTGAAATGTAAAGTTTTAATGTTAGACACTGACACAAACAACCATTCTGCAAATGACTCGGAGGTCCTTCCATTATAACCATGTGATGTTAAATAAAACTGTTTACAAATAAAGTCTAAAGGTCATCAAATTGTTTTGTAACTTCTGTACATTTATAAAAACACATATAAATATAAAAAGACATCAAATGTTTAAAAAAAATGTAGCAATGACAAATGAAACGTTTCTAACAACAAAAAGCAAAATTTGTACACATCACATTTTGTACTTTAAAGGGGAGATGTAATGCAAAAACATATTTTCTTCAGTGTTGCTGAATAAAGACAGACTGTTGTGTCAAACAGACAAAACCAGAACCACAAACACCGTCTCCACCTCCTTTACATGTAATGTAATAAGTAGAAACAGCTGCTGTAAAACAGTCTGTTCTGGGAAAGGCTCAGTTATGACATCATAGTTAATGACATTGCTTTAGAGACATCCCCAAAATGTGGATAGCCCGGCCCACTTTTACTTTTAAGATAATGAACTACAATTGCTTGTGAAATAATGTTAATATCTCCTTCCATTGCAAACGGTAAGGGAGTATATAATGTGGCTGATTGGTACATGGCACCACATTAAAACTGTCCTCTCTCCGGAGGTGAGGGTTCAAATCCTGCTAACAGCTGACTGCACTTACTGCACAAAATAACAAGTTAAATATGTGAGATGATGACATTATTTTGACCAAGCCAACATGTGAGTGTTTTTGCATGTATGATGGCTATTTTTATGTCTATTGAATGTCTCAATAACAATAAAACATCAGTGACCCGTGGTGAGATGAAGTGCTCCAACATTGTGATTGTGCAGTGTCACGTGGTTAACGAGTCTTCCTCATTGGTCTTCCTCCGGACTGGTTGAAACCGACAGAAAGCAGCTGAGGTTCGGCTGCAGACTCACCGGAAGAAATAAAACCCCAGACTTGCACAGTGAGAAGTGTTACCACATACACACCTCCAACCTCGGTATGTCCACTGTCTGTGTGCTGAGGACTCGCTGCTTTCTCCGGCAGGTGTTTCCGGGCCTGCACGCCGCCATGAGCAGGAGCTACAGCCTGGATGTCACCGCTCCGCTGCTGCGGACGCAGGGCTACGTAGACGGCCGCTGGGTCTCCGCGGCCTCGGTGTTCCCCGTGCTGGACCCGGCCACCGGCCTGGAGATAGCCCAGGTGGCAGACTGTGGCCCGGCTGAAGCCAAGCAGGCTGTGGACGCTGCGTACAAAGCGTTTCACTCCTGGAAGCAGTTCACAGCGAAGGTAGGCTGAGTTCAGGTCAACCATACTCAATGCGAAAAAATTACCAAATTAATATTATTGCTGCATTTACGCGCAGACACAATATAAGAGATGTTATTTTCTCAACTGATAGGACTCGTCCTTTAATTCGGCTAATTCACAGCTCGCAATTAAAATGCAGAATTTAGATAAACTCTTTACTTTCACTTTAGTGTTGTGCCTCCACAAACAGGACTCGTGCTGCCCCGCTGTGGTGACCGACACTTCATTTGAAAAACTCTTAATTTAAACATTAATCATCGCATACATACTCATGACCGCACGTAGAAACAATTAAACATGATTTTCACAATCAGTATGAACTGAGATTTAATACGGACAAAACAATTCACAGTTAAAGCCAATGTTTAGAGTAATAACAAGATTATTTAAACTACCTAGTTTTCACCTGCTCCCAACCCACTTTTCCTGCATGAAGCTGCATGAACACGTGCGAGGTCATTTTGTCACCCAGTATTTATAACCTTGTTTATTTGTAACACAAAGTGGTAGTTAAATTTGAGCTAATCCTGTCAGTAAAGTGAAATGTGTAGTTTTGAATTAATTTATTTGAAGCATCAGAAGACTGAGTGATGGAGATTGTAAGAACATTAACTGGATGTGTGGAGATAAAGTCTGTACTGTTGCACAAACTTGACCTGAAAGTTATTGGTGAGTGATTAGTGTTTCCTGTCAGACAGTTATTAAACCATCATCAGTCACACCGGTTAATTTTTCCTTCAGACCATAATAACAAAGTCCAACTTTTTGCTTAGTTAATCCAAAAAATATAAACCACCACAGTAACGTATCTCAACCAGTGATGGAGAAAGTATTCAGATCCAACATGCAAGTTGAAGTGCCACACAATTAAACTACCCCAAGTCAGTACTAAGGCAGCAATTTGATCCATGTTCAATGCAAATTGTTTAATATTGTCTAACAATCAAAACAAGCACTTGTTGCCAATGTACTCTTGGATGTGGCCCAATGGGTGTGTCTTAAATATGCTTCTGGTAATTTTGTCAGTTGATTTGTGAGGAAAAGCATTGGTAACCCATGCAAATGATTGTTTTCTTTGGACTGTAACTTTTACTTTGAACACAAACCAAACAGGTTTTGTCCACTTCCTAGTTTTTCCCACTGTAAACTCCACGTCACTGTCTCCTTCGCCACGTTTGCTCCCCTGTCCAGCTCTGGCAAACTTGCTGGGAGACACAAAATGTATTGTTATAATGTGAAACGAACACCATTTAAAACCACCAGACACCAGATTAAAAACTAAGGCACAGGTTTAATTAACATCGTGTGAACTTTTTTGGAAAAGAACTTGAATTTACATATAACAGTCCATCACTTCAGCTTTAAAAAAAAAAAAAAAAGTAAAAAAGGCAACATTTCTCTGGTGCCAGTTTTGCAGTTCTGAGTAATTTCCAGAGACTCTTTGCTGACATGGTTGTGTTGGTGGTTGTAGCAGGAAAACAACTATTTTGATTGTGTCCACAGGAAAGAAGCGTCTTGTTGAGGAAGTGGTTCGACCTGTTGACGCTCCACAAAGAAGACCTTGCAAAACTTATCACATTCGAATGTGTGAGTATCACATAGATAAAGGGACAGTTCACTCAAATTATATGTCTTTTAAAAAAATGTAAGATTAATGTAAGAAGTTTGTTGACAGCTGAATATTTGTAGTTTATTTTTACATTGTTGTTTTTATATTTATACTTTTTACTACTGTACTACTGTTTATCTTATATTTCATTCTTATTCTTAC
Source organism: Polydactylus sextarius (assembly GCA_016801845.1). Classification (NCBI taxonomy): domain Eukaryota; kingdom Metazoa; phylum Chordata; class Actinopteri; family Polynemidae; genus Polydactylus; species Polydactylus sextarius. Next base: position 13,306,286 of record CM028913.1, on the reverse strand, counting down.
TGGGCTTACACCAGGACCAGGGAATCTAATAATATTCCTAACATGAATTCTTTAATTTCCTTCATGTGTGGATGAATGAACGTGTTTTTATCAAGGCATGTTGACATGAACACAAGCTGCTGTAAGTGGAAAATAGCACTGGAATTACCATGTGTAGTTAAATGCCTCACCCGGTCAGTCCAGTTCCAGTTTGTGATGATTAATAGATTCTCAAAATAGTTTATTGATTAATTTTCCTACAATGAATCGAAACTGCCTCGATCAGGAAAAACACACCAAGACCAAAAATACATGCGGGGCGTCCTGTCCTCTCCTGTCCAGTTCGCTCCTGTCTGAGCGTGTAGTTTTTATGTGTTTGGGTTTAACATAGTTTTGTTCACTCCTTTAAAAACTAACACTTTAACAGCAGACACAATGTCCCGTTACTGTCAATAATCCACAGAAAAACACTTAGAGGACAGTTTTAACCACAACCATTTTCTACTGAATAGATGGGTCTGGTGACGGTGATTTCTGTGGATTATTGACAGTAACATAACCACAGTGATTCTGTCGCTTAAGCTTTAAACATTAATGTCACTGTTTTGCAGTGTTAAAGGAACTTAATGCCGTTCAAATATTTGTCTATTTTTCAATGAGCATGTTATTCAAACTAGCTCTGCCACTGCCCTGCAGGGTAAACCAATGCGGGAGTCTCTCGGAGAAATCGCGTACTCTGCCTCCTTCCTGGAGTGGTTCTCTGAAGAAGCTCGTCGGGTTTACGGCGACATCGTCCCCTCGCCTGCCAAAGACAGAAAGATCCTCCTCCTGAAACAGCCTATCGGCGTCACCTCCATCATCACACCGGTGAGCAGCTGATGTTTTGTAAAAACAAACACCCCTCAGTGGTATTTCTCGGGCCAAGAAAGGTGGAAGTCAATCGGAGCTTGCGGTGACACCCAGTCACTCCCAAAAATATACATTCTGTGTGTGACACAGTTGACAGAGTAAGTTTGAAGAATTTATTACAATCAGTTGACAGTAAAAATGCACATTCAGAACTGAGAGGAGGAATAAAGTTAAAGCATGTAGGTTTACTGTACATGCTGGACACTGTACTGTTGTCCTGTATCTGTGAAAATACTTGATATTTGGTGTACAATATTATTATGGTTTAACATACAGTCATTTGGCAACAGCAGAATAATATTTAATGGCATCATTAGCTTTTGTCAGTCAGGATTTTGCCCACACACACACACATGTATTAACAGGGACATATTAAAAAGGTTTTTATTCACAGATCATGTTTTAAAAGGTTAAATTCACAGTTATGTCACACAATGAGCAGTAAATTACAGTAGTGTTTACCAAGCAGATGTATCCTGCTGTAATCTTTGCTGTTGATCCTTGTAGTCCAGATCAGATCAGGCTAGAAAATATAGACTACAGATGTTCTGTTACAAGTCGCAACTCTACACCCTACATGCAACATGCATTTTGACATAAACAATGTCTTGAATTATCTCACCCTTGTGTAGCTGGATATCAGCATCATCAAGAAATGAAAGCTTTACTGTGTTAGTATAGCAATTGTTACCCTGTTGTTTCACAGTGGAACTTCCCCAGCGCCATGATCACCAGGAAGGTGGGAGCTGCTCTGGCCGCCGGCTGCACAGTGGTGGTCAAACCAGCGGAGGACACACCGCTGTCTGCACTCGCTCTGGCTGAGGTCAGTATCACCACCTCTGTTCAATCTCACCTCTCACCTCTGTTTAATTGTGTAAATGACTGGATTTAAACACTATTTTCACATTTAATATAATCTAGCATTGTAAAGTGAACTCTTTGTGTGTAGCTGGCAGAGCAGGCGGGGATCCCTGCAGGCGTCTTCAACGTGGTTCCTTGCTCCAGAGAGAAGACTCCGTCGGTTGGGCAAGTCCTCTGCACCGATCCCCTGGTGGCAAAAATCTCCTTCACTGGCTCCACGGCCACCGGCAAGGTAGGATCTGAATTGAGGATTTCTGAATCTGTGCTCTGAAATTTAATGCCTGTATTCAGTTTTTTCACCTGTGTTGCATTGATTATGTGCAGAAATCATCAGATCTTTAAGATATTTACAGACAGAGTAATGTTGCAGTCAGTCATACTTGTCATTATAATTTCACCAATGCTATAAAAAGGCAACTGGACTTGCAGGACAAGTTTTCTGTTTCTGTTTATCTTGTTTGACGGATAAACTGAAGAAATCATTTATTTCCTCGTAGGTGCTGCTAAAATTGGCAGCTGACACTGTGAAAAAGGCGTCTATGGAGCTGGGTGGCCACGCCCCCTTCATTGTATTCGACAGCGCTGATGTGGACTTGGCCGTGGGCGGAGCCATGGCCTCAAAGTTCAGGAATTCTGGACAGGTAATGTGTTAAGAGAGCTGGATACTTTTGGCTAACTGTTCAATAGTGGCACTACAACTATAAAAAAACAAAATCACCTTAAACCTTTATCATTACGACATCTCTACCTCTAGACGTGTGTGTGTTCGAACCGGTTTTTAGTCCAGAACGGTATCCATGATCGGTTCATGGAGAAACTCGGCCGAGCGATGGACGCCGAGCTCCGCCTGGGTCATGGCTCGGAGCCCAACACCACCCAGGGGCCTCTGATCAACATCAGAGCTGCAGAGAAGGTGAAAACTGTCATTCTCTGTTTACATATAAGCAACTCTAAAAAGTATATTTTTGTGCACACAAGAGTAAGGAAACAGTTGGTTTATAACAGTCTCTGTCCCTCAGGTGGCTCACCAGATATCAGATGCAGTGTCTCAGGGAGCGAAGGTGTTGAAGGGAGGGAAGCGTCTGGACGGGTCTTTCATGGAGCCGACTCTGCTGGCGGACGTCACCACAGACATGCTTTGTACAAAAGAGGAAACCTTCGGCCCGCTGCTGCCCGTCATCAGGTTGGTACAGTCGCATCTTGTGAGTATGACAGTATGACTCCTCCAGTGAGTCGTACTGTTACGGTAAAGTATAAGGACATGATAAATTATACCTTTATTTCACATTATAATACATTATTTTATCATCTCATTTAAGAGCAATGGATAAATTATTTAAACTAGCACTAAACAAAAGTGTAAACCAAAGCTCTTTGTCCACTTTACAGGTTCAACACAGAGGACGAGGCTCTGGCCATCGCCAATGCATCTAATGTCGGGCTGGCAGGTGAGAACACGCTTGGGTTGCTGCAGTAAAACCACTTGAAATATTTACATTTATATTTACATGCGATCAGTAAACCATCTTATCCAAAGTGACTTAACAGTGAGAGGTGATGCTAAAGGAAGGAAGTAAACAAATACTGAATTAGGTGCTGAAGCAAAGTGGAAGTGCTGCAGTGAAGACTATATATCGAACCATGTGTGAAGTTATAGAATGGGTTTTTTTTTTTTTTTAAAGAAATATTCAGCTGTAATTTAAAAGTCAATTCATAGCAGGTCTTGAAAAATTGGTCACAGGTCAACTCATATTTTGTTACGGTTTAGTAGTATGAGTACGATTAACTATATTGGGAATTCTTTGATCCACATGACTATAAAATCTTGCATTTAATTTTGGCAGACAATAATGAAACCTATGTAGGAGTAGTAGCAACGCAAAAGACGTTTCCTCTTTTTCACTGAAGCTCGGTTCCACAACTTTAAAAGTTTATGACATCTGAAGGATTGATGAGACTTAAAGATAAAATATTTGGTTTTGATTTGATTTGGACAATAAGCTGCACAGAATTAAGTTGCAGTGCAAAAATCTGCTTCTTGTGATCCCAAAACCTTCTAGATCCTCATTTAGTGATAGACAGCGCCACCTGTAGTCTATGAATAGCAGGACAGGAACAATTCAGGATCGATTCAGACATGGAAAACACTAGTTGACTGCTGTATTTTCCCTTTAGTTCCCTTTGTTCTGCTCTCAGAACAGCGCTGTGTTAATTTTAAACAATGTTTCTTTTATTTTCAGGTTATTTCTACTCGCAGGATGTGAGTCAGATCTGGCGAGTGGCGGAGGCGTTGGAGGTGGGGATCGTGGGAGTGAATGAGGGCCTGCTCTCCACCCCAGAGGCTACCTTCGGCGGCGTCAAGCAGTCCGGTTTGGGCCGCGAGGGATCAAAGTACGGCATCGACGAGTATCTTGAAGTAAAGTACATGTGCTTTGGAGGCCTCAAACCCTGAACCAGGAATGAGCGATGTCCACCCGGTGGTATGACGACTGAATCAACGCAGAGGGTTGTAACCGTAGATTAGGACGTAATTCAGTGATTTTAATGTCAACACCCCCGACAACAACACAACATGAGCCTTTAAATTAGCAAAGAACAAGGGTCAGAGTTGTCACGATGACTGAATCTGGTTAAATAATCTAATCTAATAAAAATGGTGGTAGTAGCAGAAACAGGAGTAGAAATCCCCTTCATCCAGAGCTTGTGGATGATTTATTGCCCTGAAACCAGTTGGAGTGAAACAGGGTCCTGTTCATATGCAGCGTAACAAAAAAAAACTTTATTTCTTAAGTGTTACACTGTTAGTTTTTTTTTAGTCTAAATCTTTATTTTGAGTTATTTTAAACAAGCACAATTCACATCACATGAAGGTTGATCAAAGATATTTTTATAATCACTGACTTGATCTGGGCAAACACTCATTTCTGATTGTCTTGATGATGTTAATACGCAGTCAATACCCACCAGTTAAAATAAACATTGTTTTCACATATTCAGATTTTTTGACGGTTTGCCGTTTAAAAGTAGTTTGAACAAATGAAAGTTACTATATGAACCAGTAGGTGGAGCTGTAGCAGCCAGTCTACCTGCTGGATTACAGCTATTATGTGTTTGTTCAGCTTTAACATTAGGGGAGAGGTTTATCAGACTATCAACATCAGATTAAAAATAAATAAATAAATAACACAAAACAAACAAAATATCCAGCCAATCAGCATCTGGTATTCTGTCACCATGGTAAAAAAAAAAAAAAAAACTGGCACATGAGCGCTCTGCGGTAGCACACAAGTTTTATTTCAAAATGAAAAGAAGCTACACACTCGGCCGAAGAAGAAAAGGCAAATTCACTGTGACAATTAAACGCACAAAACCTTAGTTTTTTAATTTTTTTTTTTTTTTATCTAGACTCGTGAATTAATCGTATTCGTATTGAACATCCTGATTTCCTGTAGTAGATCTGTTCTCATAAAAGTTGTATTTTTCTTTAAAAAACAAAAAACAAAAACAAGATTAAAATGCTTGCACAGAGACATGTTCAGATTGGATTTGAAAATAATTTAACAACACAAATTAGGCCCATCTTACTAAGCAAAGGCATGAGTCATTTATATAAAACATTAGTTCTTAGGAATTTTTACATCAGTTTGTGTCCGTTAAAGATCAATTCTGCTAAAACGTGGCCGATATGAATGTTAGTAGAAATTGGTTTTGAACATGTCTGCATGCACTTAATATTTTTTGGAAAAAACAAATAATCTATCTTTAAAAGATGCCATTAAGTATTGTAAAATAGTGGTTTAATAATTACCTAGTTTGTGTGGGTTGATATGAGAGATAAGAAATAGAACAGGAAACTGTTTTCCAAACCTCTTTTCCCTGAAAGTGGTGTCAAGTGCCATGTAATTATTATTATTATTTTTTTAATTTCTTTCAGTATTGAACAACAGTACAGTACAATATGAGTCATTTAGGTTCATTAAATGATCCGGCAGCCTCATCAGTAGAGATCAACTCTATTCTTCGTCTTCAACAGAAGGTTTATATTATATATATATATATATATATATATATATATATATATATATAATTTAGTTACAAGAAATCTTGCACAACTGGTAACATATTACATCTTGTAAAGGGATAAACATTTCCATATTTTGGGAAATGGGTACCTACCGTCTCCAGTCTGCGGTAGATAAAGATGCAGTAATTGATTTATTCCTCATTTAAACCCAAAACATACAATTCTATCATAGCAATAAATGATTCCATCAGTAACATGATGTTCAGTACTGTTGTTCTGTTATTTGGATTTGCACTGTGTTTTCAATATGAAGTGTAATTGGTCTTAATTGTAACATATTTTGTTGTCAAAGTTGATGTAAAAAAAATAATAATAAATCAAGTTTTGTATTTCTGACTGTAGATATTAATGAAAGATTAAAATGTGATATAACATGAAGTCCAGGTTGTTTTCATATGGCAGGTAACTAGAAATGATCTGAATAAATAATAAATAATGTTTTGATGTTTCAAAAGTTACTGTGTTGACATAAGAACTTGTTTCAGTTTCAGTTCACAAATGTAGTTCGAGACCGAGTTGATGTTCGTGTTTGAGTTACACCAACACATAATGAGCTCACAGCTTAGCCTAGCTAGTTATTAAGTGTTAGCTTCTAACTTAGCTTTTAGAGCTAACTAACTAGCGTTATCTTAAAGTTAGCTTATATATATGTTGTGACCTCTGGGTTTATTTTGAGTGGGCTAACAGTCTCTCCGTCCACTGTGGACAGTGGACGTCGCTTCGATGACAACGTTTCGTCTTTGACAAGCACATGCTTTAAGCAGAGGTCATCGCTCAGATCACTGACTTCAGGATGGTTGTGTTTGATGCTAATATTTTGAGATGATAAATAATAACTTCTGTAGCTTCAGGTCCAGTTAGCTTCAACACATGTTCACTCTGCACTGGATGAAATGATCGTCAGAGGCTTTTTGTTATCCAAAATGTCCGAGACTTTTTCTTTAATTTCTTCCTGGAAAAAGTCTAAATTTCAACACAGGTTGCTAAAATTGTCCAATTATCCAAAGTGTTCTCCAAATATCCCATTGTTTTCACTAAAATTTGGATGTTCCCACCAGTGCATCATATTCATGGAGTGGCAGGTTTGTCCTCCAGGCCTCAGGTCCACACGTCCTTCCAAAGAGTCTGTCTGGGGCACTGGTTCATTTTACTAACCTCACAGCTGAGGATGAAGTGCTTCAAATCTTAAGAAGTTATAAGTCTCCATGCCACTAGGGCTGGCAGAGTACAAACATCCAAGAAGGATCCTTTTTCCTTCATGGATCCCATCATCCGAAGGCATTTCCATTACGGGCGGCCTGAGAGCTGAGCCCTTTCCTGCTGCTGACGGGTCGGTCCCGGCTAAAGACGGTGTCCTGGTCACTGTCCAGCTCCGACTCGGACATCATCAGGCTGGAGTTGTGCTCTGTGCTGCGGTGTTTGATGCCTGCTCAGAAAAAAAGTGATAAATCCTGGCAAATGGATGCTGTCGAGATTTTTGTGCTTTTAATTTGAAGACGCTAGACATACTTCTTTACTCTAATTCCCAACTGTGAGTTCAACAATCATTTGTTTCATTTGTTGCACGATTTCTGTGGTGCGTTTTTTTAATGAAAATATTGGCAATTGATAAAACTGAAATTTCATTTATGAAGCATGGTCCAGGAAATTCCTTAGGAAATCATTAATGAATGTTGATGCAAATATTTACTGTGTCCAATATGGAAATAACCTCCTCAACTTTACATGAACAAAGTAGGTGCCTTTCTGCAGAGTAGGCATCAACACATCTGAATTTAAGAATTTCTCATTAGAAGCTTCAGAACAAAAACCTTGACCCAATGAAGCTGTTACTCACTGAATTTGGGTCTGAGCTCCACCCTCTCCTGTTCATCCATGTTGTCCAGGATGGTGTATTTGGTTTTCTTCCTTACTTTTGTCTGTCTGCTCCTAAAACACAGTCAACACATACTCCTTCATTCGCGGCTTAAAATAGTGGCTCTCAAATCTAATTCGGGCTGATTTAGTTTCATTTTAACCAGACTGATGCAAAACAACACAGTGTTTTTCATCTCTCCCTCTTCGCGTGAGACAGTTTCTCATCTGTACTAGGTGAAAACAAACGTACACAACTAGATTATCAATCGCGGACAATGAAAGGATAATATTGTGTGTTCACCTCTTGCAGCAGCAGATGAAAGTCCAGCTGACAGACAGGATGAGGACCATGAGCATGAAGCTGGTCAGGATCACGTACAGCACCCTCCAGTCTGACAGGAAGAGCGAAGCGAATCCAACATTAGCTGCCAGGCATTTGATAAAACCTGTTGTGTCCAAAATATCTACTACTACTAAAATCTATGGAATTATGTTAAATGCACATATGGAGTCAGGGTCCTTTGTTTGCTCGAGTTTAATTGGTTTAATACATTGATTTTGAGGTGTTAATTGAGGTTATAATCAATGCTTAAATAATAATAATAATAATTACCACAGTTGCTCTCTCCATCGCCGAGGTAACGACGAATCAGATTCTCCGTCCAGAAGGGGTCACAGCTACACTCCTTTGTGACTGGATCACACTGACCGCGACCCGAACAGCGGAGCAAACACACTGAATAGAAACAATAGAGACATTATTCTTTCTTAAAAAAAAAATTCAACATCAAAATTGTTGTTCATTTACTCTGTTTGTTTATTCTAAAGAGAGAACATTTGTCAGATGATCCTCAACAAGTCATTTCATGATGAGGATGAGTAGAATGAAAAAGTTTTCGATAAACAAAGATGCTTATTGTTTTATTGAGTACTGTTAGTGTTACAGCTATTTTAGCAGGTTCACCTGCCACTTGTCTTATATATTCATAAGGTACAAATACTATGTCTTTACCTTTAGAAATGGAGAAGAAACTAAAGTCACAAAATATGTTCACCAAGGTCAAGAAGGAAACCTACTGTATTTTGAGGAGATTAATGGTTTATTAGGTTTAAACATACAGTTGAAACCAGAAAAAAACTTTCCCTTTCCACTGTCTATCAACATTAAATCAGAGTAAAATTTTCCTGTTTTAGGTCAGTTAAGATCATTAAATAGTGTTTGTATTTGTTAAATGACAGAATAAAGGCAGACAAGAAAATTTTAAAGAGAATTTTTTAGTGTTTGGTAGCGTTGCCTTTAAACTGTGTAACTTGGGCACTTTAGCACAATTTACCAACAATAATTCTTCAGTGTGTGAACTCACCAACTGTGTCGACTCTCAGGACTCTGAACAGAAGATAGTCGCTCTTCTCTCTGAGCAGCTGGTTCCCTAACTGACCGACTAACCTGGAGCCAGAGAGCGGTCCTGACGGGCCCCACACTGAAAACCGCAACACCGTGCTGCACATCGACATACATCAAAAACACAGAAAAACAAACTCTATTAAGAGACTAATTTCTCTGTTTTTGGTTTGGGTGAAACAATGTTTTTACTGGAGGAGCAATTATAGTTTTATCTCACTGACCCAAAGTCTGTCATTCAGCTGGCAAACCAGTCAGTTCACCAATAAACCATTGTCTTTCTTTCAGTACCTGAGGTGCGAGTGTCCCTGCAGCGCTCGGACCTGGATGTCGCTGTCAAGGACGTGGAGCAGAGCGGCCAGTTGTCGGACGACCGTGTCCTTCTGAGCCAAGCTGACCTGAGACACGGACACTAGCATCTCCAGCTCCACCTCCTCCCCCCCACCAGGCTCTACAGAGACACAGGAGGGACGTGCTTTTTCTAGGGAAGGGAGTGACTTTTGTCCTGTTGACATGTAAATGCGACGAGTAGAAAACAAATATAAACAGTCCGTGTTCCTGTTCTACCTGGTCGGACCTCCACGGTGGCGGTGGCGGTGCTGGAGCGTCCCTGAGCGTCAGTCACCCTCAGCTGGAACAAGTAGGTGCCTTCGACCAGGTTGGCCAAGTACAGAGACGCCTGAGTCTCTGAGCTGTACAGGACGTCCTGCAGACAGACGTTTATTACAGGATCCACATGAAAATCAGTACTCCTGGATTTAGACATTTTCTTGTAACTACAACAACATTTAAATCATTAGACCACAAAAACCTCCAACCTCCAATTTCATATAATTCTATCTAGTGTTATTGTAATTTATAATAATCTAATAATTGTTCCCTAGTCTGTTATCATCTAATGAAATGACTCTAATTTAACATGCCCTGATGTAATCTGCTCTAAAACACTTAATATAATATGTTTTATTTAAAATTCTGATTTGCTCCAAACTAATCTAATTCACTTTCACCCAACTCATTTTATTTATTTTATTTGATTCACTGTTTATCTAATTTTATCAGTGCACAATATATTTATTACACTGGCTCAGATAAAATGTTGTCAATCATAGTAAAATAAAAACATTCCCCGTTCCAAAATCAGACACAGTAAAAAGTGAATTGAAAAAAATAAAAATAAACAATCAGTAACCTGTTCTCATCAAATTCTAATTAAACCCAGTCAAATCTAATGTGATTAAAACTAAACTAAGGTGTCAGATGTGCACTGACCCCTGCAGCAGGACTCTGACTGTCTCTGACCCACAGGTAGTGAATCTCCGTCTGGTCTCCATCAGTGACGGAGCCTCGTAGGACCAGGGAGTTGTTGGGAAGAGTCAGAGTGTGGATACCGCTGGCATGAGCCACCGGAGGACGACTACTGGCTGTGGTGACAAAAAATAGGTTTTAATTAATACGCAAGTAATTCAGCATCAATAGTGGGACTAAAGATCAGTTGTGGACTTTGCCTGGGGCTCTTAAGGTTGATACTAATTACTTCCAATAGTTTTTTAGAGCTTTATAAGAGGCCTGCCTACCCTCCTGGACCCTGACAGTCAACAAGGCGCTGTTCGTCTTCCCCTCTACATCAGAAACAGTCAATCTGAAGATATAACGTCCAACACATAGACCTGTGGCGGTAGCTACGGCCTGGTCCATGTCCTCCAGCTTTAAACCGGGAGGACCACTGGAAAACACCACAGATCCTCATTAAACACACACACACACACACACACACACAATCAGTTAGAGTCTTCATAGACACACTCTACGCTGTGTGCGGCACCTGATGGCGTCCCAGTGGTAGCTGACGATGCCGTGGTCACTGGTGCTTCCACTGCCATCGAGCAACAAGCTGCTCACTGGGAGAAACAACTTCCTGTCAGGACCAACAACAGCTACAGGACCACGGTTTGACCCCCGGCCTTCTGAAATAAAAGGAAAAAGAATCTCAGTAACATAACAGTTGTTATGGTTTGGTATTTTCTACTGTTTTTACTTTGAACTGAGTTTATTAGATTTATTTATTATTATGAGTTTATAGACTTTTAAATCAGTTTGAGAGAAAAAAAAACTTTGAGTGAAATTTATTGTGTTCATTTCATCATGTTCCTTGTTGGTGTATTTGCAGATTTACCAGATTCAGTAGCGGCAGCAGCTGCAGCAGAAGATGAGGTCATAGTTGGAGGGTTGGTGCTGAGAGTTGAGGTGGTGGGTTCAGAGGTCGTGGTTCTGGCTGGAGGTTCTGCGTTGACCGTAGCTGTTACCTGCAGCTCTTTAACCGTGTCTACAGTATCAAAAATAATTCAATTTGTAATCCACACAAAACTGTTATTTGAGTTATTAATTATTTCTTAAATCTAGTGGAGCGTCTGTCAGTCTGAACAGTACCAGTTGTGGGTTCAGGGGAAATTGAAGCATCAGGTTTAAATGTAGGCAACATGCTCAGCTCTTCAGGCTTTCTGAGGGACCGATCTGCAGGTGAAGAAAACAAACAAACTATTTGAAGCTTGTTTAGTAAAAAGACACAAGACATACATTAGTTTCTATTTCATTTTTATCTGGCTCCTTTTGAAAAGTAACGCTACAGTTAACTACTAAAATGTCAGAGGCAGAAGCATGATATGAATTAAAGTGTTTATGCTTCATCTATTCTATTATTTCTGGCACAGTAATTGGAGAATAAAATCTGTAGAGGACCTGTTGAGACTGAACCAAAATTTTAACCACTTGAACAAAACAGAATGTGTTCAGGTTGTGAGAAGTCTGCTTCAAACAAAAAACACATCTAATCGGGTGTTACTATTGTCCCACGTGTGGGAGGGTGTTAGAATTATGTGTAGAATCTGTATGTGATTAAATAAAGCTTTCATCAGTCATTGTGTTCAGATCAAATAAAACCATCCAGGGGGAGGGGGAGTTAGGCTATTTTAAACTCTTTAACTTCTTGTCACGACTGCTGCTGGGAACTAAAGTGAGTCATTTTCAGTTCCTAGAAAAATACATCAAAATGGTATTGTACTGTCAGGAGTACCAGGCTGTGTGGTGGTGGTGATGCTGGGCCACTGGGGAGTGGGCGGAGTGGGAGCCGAGGTCCTTTTCTGGTCTTGTTGAGTGAAGTCAGTGGGTGATGATGTAGGTGGTGGAGAAACTGTGGTGTTTTGTTTTTTGGTCTGTTAAAACACACACACACACACACGCGCGCGCACACACACAAAGAAACATTACAAATCTATAAAAAAAAAACAAAAAAAAACAAGGCAAGCTGTTTCTCCCCTGCTGCCTGATTTCTATGCTCAGCTTATGGGCTTATATCTATGTCATATTCATCTGAACAAAATCCTTAAAAACTTTAGCCCTTTTGTTGCTTAAAAAAACACTTTTACCATGAAAAAGAAATCCTGTCATTGCCTTAAAAATGTTATTAATATGCAAATTAGCTTCACATGCATCTAACTGCTCATCACACACAAACATCTGTTTGATTTCTGTTTTGCTAGTATGAGTCATCCAGGCCTTTATGTCTGTTTGTTTCATTTGGCTTCATAGATAAGAACAACTGGGCACCATCTGCTATTTACAGTTAGTCTAACATGTATGAGGTGAATAGGACTGGTCCTAACTCAGTGCCCTGTAGAACGAACTGCAGTGTGGATGGAAGAGTTGTTGTTCACATGAACAAATGAGAATCTATGTGATAAATTAAGATAAGTCAAGTCTGCGGCTTAACTACATTATCAGACAGTTAATAACGTGTAGCTAAGGTTAGATAGACTGATCTCTTTTACTAGTTTGAATTTAGCTGCCGCAGCTAAATAACTATGTGTCTTCTTCTATGTCAAAATGACATGTAAACCATCCAACCATGGAGTTGACAGAGTTAGTTCTTTAGGCATGTGATTTATAAACTGTGATTCAGAAGTTGAAATGGCACCGGCTGCCTTTTTTGCTCATGATAAAGCAAAATATAAACATGTTAAAAAGGTTCAAAGTTGATTTTCTAGACTATTTGAAAATAACTCCACTAACAGCTGATGGTCTTCCACTGTCAGCCATTTTTCTTCTCCACATTAACTTAAAATTTAATTTAATCACTTACAGTTTTCTCTGCAGCAGCAGGATCAGTTGGCCTCCTGATTCCATTCTCATCTCCCCAGCTGATGTTTCCCCCAGATGAGGCTCTAATCTGGGCCACGCTGCTCGTTGTCGACCCCTGTGCTGGACTTTCCTCCGCCTCTGATTGGTTGAACCCATCTCTTTCCTTCAAAGACAGCAGCTGATCATTCATCATTTCTGCCTCTGAACCTCCACCTCTCTCCTCATGACTTCCTTCTGAATATTCAACATCAAGCATCCCGGGGTCTGAGAAGTCCTGCTGGGGCCCATCAAAGAGGGCGAGATCCTTCAGAGCCTCCAGGTCCCCGGGGGCCTCAGATGAATGTGACGGGGGCCTCCAATGACCACCGTAAGGCTCTCCTCTCACCAGAGACTGAAGCACCAGCCTCTGTGGGGACGCCCTGCGCACGAAGGCCAAGAACGAGTCGGCGCTGGGTCTCTCTCGGGGCTGGCAGTTCTCCCTCTGCTGGCAGCTCAAGATGTAGCAGCGGCCTTCAAACAGCCAGGCCAGGTCGTAACCTGCCAAGTCGCAGCACGCCGCCACGCACTGCGGCAACGACGACACGCCGGGTACCCGGAGGATACCGCTGGTCTCCACCACCGGCGACACCACCGCCTCAGAAAAGGTCGCCCCCTGCCAGCACTGAGACGCAACCACAGCTGCAACGGAAAACAGCGATTCTGGTTACGTTGTGATGAAGGATGGTGCCATCTGGTAATTAAAATTAACAGAATTCCACTTTTTCTCTAAACAAAGACAAAAACATTTTATTCATCTGCATCGGTTTCTCTTTAAGGAGTCACTTTAAAAATCCTGTTTCACTGGTGGTAAACACACAAATCTCTGATCATAGTGTCATTATGTAATTAAAGCCAGAGCTACAATAGATTCGCTTATAAAATGTTTTTCAACAGTTACATCTTCAAATATCTTGGTTTATCTGAAACCCAAAAGATCTGCACTTTTTAAAGAAGTGGACATTATGTTTGTACCTTCGACGCAGTGTAACAACAGCAGAAAGACTTTCTCCCACATGGTCACAGAGACTCTGCAGCCTGAAACAACCGGAAAATGTTCACTGTCATCAGATCATAACAACAAGAAGACGTCAGTTTTATAATGAAAAAAAAAAAAAAAAAAAAAGAAAAGTAAATGTTCCATGGTTGTCAAACACCTTGTAAAAGCAGCTCTTTAGTCACATTGCCATGTCAATCAGTTCCTGTTATTGGGCATCTCAATATAAACTAATTTTATGTATATCTACATTAAAAAATACATTTAAAGACATAACTATGGGCATAACTACAAATTTATTACAATTATTGTTATTATTAATAATAACAATACTTGATAAAATATGAAACATTGTATCCAGAGTTATGTACAAGCAAAGATAACTAGTTTACATATCATCAGTTTTATATATTATCAGCTGATCATGAGATCCAATGCAATTAACTGCATAATTAATAATCAAAGTAAAGGCATGCAAAAGTTTTTAAAAGTTGTATATTATTGTAAACAGAAAAGCTTTGCCATCAGCTTCATTTCTCCATTAATAGGCTCGGAGATGTTGTGCTCAGCAGTTTTCAATCAAAGTAATAACATAAAAAACATAAACTGATTAATTATGTAACGATATCATAAAGTCATCTTCTCTTTTGTTATTCCACAGTGGGAGATATTTATAGCACAGTGTGTGTGTGTGTGTGTGTGTGTGTGTGTGTGTGTGTGCGTGCGTGATCCTGCGTGCGTGGACAGTTTCAGCACCACGTTGCCGGACAGCGCCACCGGGAGCCCCGCCCGGCAGCAGGAAACACGCTGCTCGGTGTATGAAAATAAACGCACTTTCATCCCGGTGACACTGCAAAGATGTGATGTATTTAAACACTAAAATACCCAACATACAAGTCAGAGTTTAGCTCGATTTATTCACAAGAAAATATGACATAATCGTCGTTTCCGTGTTTTTGTATATTTGCCCAAATGATGCGCATTTTGCGCTCTTTAAAAAGCCGTCACCCCAAACTCCGTTTAAACATATAACACTTTTAAGTTTTCTTGGTTAAAGATTGAGATACGTAATGAAGAACTTATTAATTCAGATAGTATATGTATTTGTGTATATCGCTTTCAAATTCGGCTCAAAGTCATTACAATAAAAACACTTCAGCATCTAAAACTTTCAATATGTTATGTGGGTCTTTATAGGATTTCCATTGGCATCTTTCGATAAAATTTAACAATATAAGGTGAATCTGAGCTTCTAATGTATCAAAAATCCGGTCCAGCAAAGACGAAAATGAAACATATGCTACTATATTAATATACACGTGACAACTAGCGACGCAAAAACTTATGTAAATATTTTTTTCTGGTTTAAAACCCTCTGATTGTAGTGAAACGAAAAATGACTGGATTTGTAAACGGAGTTCGGCGGATTAGCGCAGGCTCACACCGCACACCACGATGTCACCGTCAGCTAACATCTGCTAACAAATACCCACACGTTGTTCGTTTCTTTCTAATTTGGGGACAAAGTCGACAACGTGTCAGCATTTAAAACAAATTAAACCATCCCTAGTGTCGTCGGTGTCAACAAACACCTCAGCGCCGGTGTTGGATTTACTCACCTGGTCGCGGTCGTTTGCTCCAGTTCTCCCAGTTCACCTTCCTGCTGGTTTCCCTCGGTGAGTCCAGTCAATCGTAGGGTCACATACCGGAGCGGGACAGGGTGGGGTTTAATTAGTTTCACGCTGATGCTGAATTTGTGTCCAGGAAAGAAGGATGAGTGACGAGTCAGTGGGACATCTAACATCCGCCCCGCTTTCAAAATAAAATAAAACATAAATAAATCTAAATCAAACTATTGAAGTCCTCATTATACCCATGTTATCAAGTGTTGTCTGATTGTCTCATAAAACATCATATAATAAAGTTTAGTACCTAAATAAATAAAGAAAACTGAACCAATTATGAGAAGTGTCTTTGTTTTATTCGTTTTTTTTAAATAATGTAAATCAAGTAAAGAGTAAAGTAATTTGAGACAATTGGATTGTATGTTTTGCAAATTTAGTAAATATATTTATGTTTTATTGAGGTGATAACTGGTAAAACAGCACGTTTTTCCTTTGTTTTGTTGCACAATTGTATGTATCTAAAATAATAATAATAATAATAATAAATATTTTGCATCTTGCGTTTATTTTTCACCAATATACACCAACTGTTTTTTATTAGATTAGTGTTACACATCAAATTATTGTTCTCTCTTCTCTTTCAGTCTAATGTGTGTTGTATAATATTATGACTTGTCTGTTTTATTTGTTTATCTGTATTTTTATTTGTTTGTTGTTGTTTTTCCATTCTCCCATTGGGATTAATCGGGTACTTGAGATCACAGCTCTAATACTTTTACTTTGAAGGCACATTTGTCTGATTTCCGGTTCAAACTGCACTATTCAGTCAATCATTGCAGTCAGAGAAAGAGGATGTTGAAAATAAAAAAAATTTAAAAATTACTGAAAGTCTGTATTAGAAGCTATAATAATTGTATATGAAATAATAATAATAATAAAATAAACCAATAAATATTTTAACAAACAAAGACAACGAAACACTTCAGGCTCATTCCTGTTTTTTTTTTTTTTTTTTTAATTTTTTAATTTTTGTGTTTTCTTAAAAAAACAAACATTTACAACTGAAATCACAGCCATTTATAAATTACAACAGCAAACACAATTATCTATTTTAAATACACTCCTCAACTCTGCGCCGACTGTCACCATTCACCCGATAAAACAACAAAGTAAAGTCAAACTCCCATAAACGTAATAACTCTGAATTAGCTGCAGTCTGGTGCATTAAAATATACAGTGTGTGTGTGGTTTTTTTTCTCCATGAAGCTGAGGGGGAAAGATGTCTTTCATCGTTTGTCTGCTGCACTGAAACTTCCTCCACACAGACTGATTCTTCTCTCCTCAGCAGATTGTTCATCAAACTGCCACATTTAAAATAAAACTTTAGCTTTCAACGGTTTACCTTCGCTTTTTCAGTTTGACTCGAGGTTTTCATGTAAAAAAAATAGTTTGCAGATAAATTTAAAGTTGTTGTTGTTGGTGTTTTGTTTGCTCTAGGGCACTTAGCTCCAACGAGAATGAAACCTGAGACAGTTCAGTTTTCACACTGATCCATCGCTGACTATCAACTTATTTTGGTTTACATCACTCTACCCTGTGATAAACAGCTCAGTGATAACTGCTGTAGGTCCGAGGTGCCCTGGAGCAAATAATTAGTGGAGCTGCTGCTTAGTTGACACACAGGACATTTCCCAGTCAGACAGAAAGACAGGTGAACAGACAGACCTCAGATCAAATCAAATTGAACACAAACTGAACATGCTCCACAGGATGCTCAAACACCACACGTCACTCTCAGCTCTCTGTCTTTTTTTTTTGGACAATGATCACTGTAAACACATACGTTATTCAGGGCTACAGTGAGGTCACGTTTCTTTAAAGGTGCTTTACAGACGCGGCAGCTACACGGCATTGACATTAGCATTAACAGATTCATTCCCTCTGCGGTGACGGAAAGCAGCATCAGCTAACACTTTGCTTACTTCTATTTCTATCACCTCCTCTACTGAAGTTAGCACGCTAGCCAGCTAGCCCCAGCCGTCCCGGCTCACTATACCACTTCATGACAGTCGCATCACTGTAGTGTCCTGAACCATTAGCACAGAGAGTATCATGACTACTTCCCTTGTAAACATAATGATGGCTGTAGCTCCTTGTGAGTAAACAGCTGATGATGCTAATCTCGACAATGCAGCAACAGCGAAAATTTATACAGCACCTTTAATATGCAAAGTCTGACTCGGCTCTGTTGATTTTGCTTTCTGTCTTTTTTTTTTTTTTGGTAAACATCTAAGGATAGATTGGGGATGGATTTGTTCATTAATCAAACATCGCAATTTAAAGAAAATCCAAATCTCTCATCGCAAACCAGACACTCTGAGCTGACAACAACATGCGGTCTTTGAGCCGCTACATTTACACACAGTGACCTTTAAATCCCTCCTAAAGGTTTTTTTTTCTTCTTTTTCTTCCAAAAGTTGAGATTTTCTTCTTAAACTCTGTCCCTTTAAAACAACTCAGTAGTAGAGGAAAACAATAATAATAATAATAATAAAAAAAAGCTTTATAATCCTTGTCTCCATGTAGCAGCTGAGAACATCATAACAACTGGACAATATAATGTTTGCTGTTTCACTGAAAAACAAGTCACATTATTACACCAACTCACTGTGTTTAATTAAGCCTTAAATAACTCTGTATGCATTTTTTTTTTATTATATACAGATTATACATTATTAGACATCGGTTAATGTAATAATGTGATGTCTTGCATAACAGACGTTACCATGTCTCCAGCAGCTAAAAGCCTTTTTTCCTGTTATACAAGTTTGAAAGTTTTGAACCAGGTTATCAGGTCTTCTCCCTTTTCTTGTGTTTGTTGAAGAAAAAATAAAGTCAAAACATCAACATCAAAGAACTGTCAGAAAATCGAAATCCAGACATGACACTGACAGAACGACCAGGAAGTCCTACAAAACATGACGACCTCATGATGAGAGATTTAGGAAATTTTTCTTTTTGTCAATGTGGATTTGAGGCAAAAAGCTGTTGGATGACGGCTGTGCATCGGAAAACGTGGAAGAATTCGTCTTTTCTATCAGTAAATTCCTGGTCTGTTGGGTAGTGGACCCATTTAAATTGTCACAAAGTAAATCGGAGCACAGAAGGATTAATGGGACGGATCAATAATCTTCAATCGATACGGAAGGTGCAGAAGTGGTCGGAAAAGGTGAAGTTATTTTCTACACAAAGATTTTTTTGGGGGGAAATTTCTGTGAATCTTGAAGAGAACTGTCCAACAAGCAGATAATCAGAAGTTTGAAGGAGTGTGAGAATCTACTTCTTGTTTCCTCCAGTTCCCTCAAGTGTTCAGTGACAAATGGATTCTGACCTTTTCCCTTTTTTGAAAACACCTTCTCTACCTCGAACTGTCGGTGGCTTCACAACGAGCACAGAAAACAACGTCTGCATCCTCAAGTTCCATTGAGTTTCTCAGTCTCGGCTGCTTGTTTGTTTTTTTTTTTTCTTTGACTCTTCAAAAATGGACAAAGGTTCCCGACTTTATTCCCTTTCATTCACATTTGAAAGCGACGTTGAGATGTGTCCAGGAGTTTGACGTCTTTACATTTGAAGCTTCTTCTTGGGTTGTATTTGGAGTGTTTTTAGAAATGTTGGCACGGCCCTTTCAATCCTTTTTTTCTTAAAAAAAAAAAAAAAAACCCTAAATATCCTTTTTAATCACACCCTGTAACTCTGTAGTTAAAACTTTCCCACTATCAGTCCTGAAGACGATTCACAGCCAGCAGTAATGACGAGCTCTTGCGAAGGCTTTTAAAGCCAATTTTTCATCAACTGGTTGTGTATTTTTAAAGGGGTATTAAAAAAAAAAAAAGAAAGAAAAAAGTGACACCAACACAGCAGATCTTTCTGGACATGCACAAACCCGAGCTTCCAGCCATCACAGACTGACACAGATCGCCGCACGTGTTCCACCCTTCCTGGAAAAAAAGTGTGATTTTCGATTCGAGCAAACTTCAGTGAAGCTCAGCTCTGTCTGCTGCTGGAACGACTTTCTAGATCTTTAAAGGAGACAAAGCTGGACAGCTGGATTCACACTGATGAGGCAAACAGAGGTACACAGAGGACAGGAAGGAGTGCGACACTCTGACATCCAACAGGAGGCAGCAGAGGGGTGAAGAACACGAGCAGGTGAAGGCAGCAGGGATCCTGGGGGTTTTGCCGTTTCTCCCCCTGAAAAGGGTCGACTGCCGCAGGAGTCGCCGACGTGTGGGATGTTTCGCTCCTGAGCCGCTCAGCATTCGAGAGGCGGGTGAAAGCTTCGTCTGCAGTCCACTGCTTTGGGGCTGGGGGGCTGAACTCGCTTCTTTCTGAGCTCCTCACGACCCAGAGTGTTGCTGAGCCGAGAGTACGCCGCCTTGTACTTCTTATCGAAGGCAGCTGCAGAGAGAAAGGGATTATTATCACGTTTATTTTGTCTTTACAAAAAACACTGAGATCCAACAGGAATTTACAAATAAATTAACTAAGAACAACTAGTCATTCATACATAAAAAGCTCAGCAATAATTAGCATTATTATTATTTTCCATTAGGTTACTCAATATAATGCTTACTGCATGGGATATTGTGATTGTGACTGCAAATTGTCAGGTTGATTTTTTTTTAGTAAGCCACCAGTATGAGACTCTGAACTCGACTTTACCTTTGTAGTTTCTACCATCTAACTCTTTGTTTGTTTGTAATTTTGAATTAAATCAACAGAAATCTTTTGCAGTCAATCTTACCGACGTGATCTTTTCCCATAGCTGCCAGTGTGAGGAAGAGAACTCTCTGTACAAACTCCTGTCAAACACAAAAAAATAAATAAAACAAAATGAAAATTTACATTTTCACTGAATTGAAGTTGTGATGGAGAAGTTTTACTTACAGAGGTGTGAAAAAGTGTTTGCCCCCTTCCTGTTTTCTTATTTTTTTGCATGTTTGTCACACTTAAATGTTTCAGATCATTAAACAAAT
This sequence comes from Polydactylus sextarius, assembly GCA_016801845.1. Classification (NCBI taxonomy): domain Eukaryota; kingdom Metazoa; phylum Chordata; class Actinopteri; family Polynemidae; genus Polydactylus; species Polydactylus sextarius. The sequence goes on along the minus strand of CM028913.1, from coordinate 13,285,363 downwards.
TTAAATATTAGTCAAAGACAAGACAAGTAAACACAAAATGCAGTTTTTAAATTAAGGTTTTTATTATTAAGGGAGAAAAAATCCAGACTGGGAAAGGTTATAAAGCCATTTCTAAAGCTTTGGGACTCCAGCGAACCACAGTGAGAGCAATTATCCACAAATGGCAAAAACATGGAACAGTGGTGAACGTTCCCAGGAGTGGCCGGCCAACCAAAATTAGCCCAAGAGCGCAGCGATGACCAATCCAAGAGGTCACAAAAGACCCCACAACAACATCCAAAGAACTGCAGGCCTCACTTGCCTCAGTTAAGGTCAATGTTCATGACTCCACCATAAGAAAGACACTGGGCAAAAACAGCCTGCATGGCAGAGTTCCAAGACGAAAACCACTGTTGAACAAAAAGAACATTAATCGTCTCAATTTTGCCAGAAAACATCTTGATGATCCCTGAGACCTTTGAGAAAATATCTGTGGTCTGACAAGACAAAAGTTGAACTTAGGTGGTAGTGTGATGGTCTGGGACTGTTTTGCTGCTTCAGGACCTGGAAGACTTGCTGTGATAAATGGAACCATGAATTCTGCTTTCTACCAAAAAACCCTGAAGGAGAATGTCTGGCCATCTGTTCGTGACCTCGAACTGAAACGAACTTGGGTTCTGCAGCAGGACAATGATCCAAAACACACCAGTAAGTCCACCTCTGAATGGCTTAAGAAAAACAAAATTAAGGCTTTGGAGTGGCCTAGTCAAAGTCCTGACCTGAATCCTAATGAGATGCTGTGGCATGTCGGTTCATGCTCGAAAATCCTCCAATGTGGCTGAATTACAACAATTCTGCAAAGATGAGTGGGCAAAAATTCCTCCACAGCGCTGTAAGAGACTCATTGCAAGTTATTGCAAACGCTTGATTGCAGTTGTTGCTGCTAAGGGTGACCCAAGCAGTTATTAGGTTTAGGGGGCAATCACTTTTTCACACAGGGTCATGTAGATTTGGATGTTTTTCTCCCTTAATAATAAAAACCTTCATTTTGTGTTCACTTGTGTTGTCTTTGACTAATATTTAAATTTGTTTGATCTGAAACATTTAAGTGTGACAAACATGTAAAAAAACTGAGAGAAAGAACTCAGGAAGGGGGCAAACACTTACTTCTCACTTTTTAAGATTTCACGCCAATTTGTGATTTTGAACATGAATTTAATGATACTCTTAATCCTGTATTCATGCTTGTTATAGTAGAAACATTAACATCTATAAGTTCACCTCTGTATTCTGGGTGATCCCGGCTGTTTGGCGAGCGTCTCCAGGAAGAGCGTGACAGCTTTGTGTACCTCGTTCATGCCGACCCACCGCAGCACCTCCTCCAGGAACGACAGGGTGAACGGGTGGTTGTGTCTGCGCCAGCTGTAACTTCTCATCTGGACGCCACCTAGAGGAAAGTGTGTTCACAGAGGACAGAGGTTAAAACTGAAATTAAATACGTTATTAAAAGTGGGAGTTTCAAATAAGGAAGAACTTTGACTCTAATCGTAGCACTACTAGTATCAAATCCATTGGAATTGGTTTGAGATCTGATAGTAACAGTACAATCCCCTCTCTGTGTATCAGTGTATAAACCGTGTCTTTGTCTTACTGTGGATCCTCCAGAGGACATAGAGGGGGGGCCACTGGTCTGTGTCAGGGGTCAGTGTGTCCCAGAGGAGCCTCACCCTCACTGCTGAGCCCTCAGACTGAGAAATTATCAGAGAAAAACAGTGTGTCAGTGTGTTTCTTTTCTGTTGGTTATGTAACAAATAACTGTTAACTAGAATTACAGCCTTACAGTTAAATGCCCCATGGGTAATCAATACTGAACTGTGTGTACCTGTGTGAACTGGCTGACCAGCGGTGATGCTCTGACCAGTTGCAGCAGGTTATTGGGCAGACCGAGACGCTGAAAGTACCAGACCAGGTTCCAGAAGATGATGGAGTGGCTGTCCAGGAACTGAGGCTGAGCCAGAACGGACTCGCCCTCGTTCTCCAGCAGACTCTCGAGCTCCTTCCTCAAAACCAGAGGGCTCAGGTAGGCCACTGTCACCTGGGGAGTCCCGCACACTGATGAACCCTGAGGGCAATGGGAAGGGAGAAAATGTTGGGTGAGGCCAGCAAGACAGAGAGGTGAGAGGAAAAAAAGGCACGTGAGAGAACATTCAAATGTTACCGTGGTGGTTCTGCTGTTCTCCGAGTAGCTGCTGGTCTCAGAGCTGGAGTCTTCGCTCAGACCGTTACACTGGTGTCGCAGGGAAGCCTCGTGACCACTGGGAGGCCTCACCGCGCTCTCCACCTCGTCCTCTATATTCCAGTTGCTACGCTCAGCACTGAAGACAATCAGAGAGAGCGAACAAGGATGGACATTGTTAACATCTTGTTGTTGTGTGGTTGATATTTACTCTGAGTCCTTTCTGATATAAATTATTTCCTCATGTCCTGGGTATAAATGATTATAAATGAGACTAAAATCTAAAAATAGTATAACCAGCAACTGCAAAATAGCTTCTGCAGTGTAAAAAAGTGGGGATGTCATTCAGATATAATGTACAAGGATCCATCCTTACTCACAGCCAGAGCCTGTTATGACAGATAGACCAGTAACTGATGACAGTGTGTACCTGCTGACAGGTCCGAGGTCACAGATTTCAGCGTTAAGGAAAGGGACGAAAGAGGCGCAGCAAAACGGGCAGGATGAATTCAGGTTGGAGTCGTCTGACGTCCAGCCAGCCATGATCTCTTCATCATAAACCAACGAGTTACAGCTGCGACACAGTGAGCAGCTGGACATCAACACCTGGAAATACAGGGAGGGAAAACAGGGTCAGGGGTAACGCCAAACCAGCAGAAAAAAAACATCATAGCTGCTGCTGTTGTTTCCAAAAACTGATCTTTTACCTCCAGACCAGCTGCCTCCTGATTAGCGTCCCAGGACCTGCGAAGAGGATACGCTGGACTGGGCGTGTCCGTCAAGTCGAGGTCACTTCCCACAGACAATGAACTCTGAAAGACAACGTGGAAACTGTGATATTTTTTCCAAATATTACAGTGAACTGTTTAAAAATAAAACTTTTCTGCTGTATTTTTTTTTTCAATTGCCCTAATTAGAACCAAACAAATCTAATTCTTCTTTTGCAGTTCAGTTAACTAAAGACACAAATGAAAAACTGCATTGCAGTGATTCTTTGCGTAAGAGTGTAAATTCTCTGATAACAACACTCTGACAACAACACTTCAGAATAAAACTGACTCAGCAACAAACCTCTGAGGTAGCGCTGACCAGCCTGTCCTTGGCTTTCAGCAGCGTTTCAGCCACCTGAGCTTTCCTGGACTGTCTCTGCTCAGACACTCTTCGTCCAACTCCTCCTCCTCCTCCCGGTCTCCGGTCATCCACACTGGCGGCTCGTCGCACCGACACTCTGTGTCTCGTTGGGGTGAGGAGCTGTTGGAGTTTCCCCGCCAGACCACCTCGGCTCGGGGAGGAGACGTTGTTGTAGTTTTCGTCTACACCTTTGTTTCTTCCTGCTGAGTCGCGCCCTCCTGCAGGTCTGGAGGTCAAAGGACAGAGGATGAGCGGCGAGAGGTGAACACAACCAGGGTTACACCGTCACCATCATGTAGCTAAATCCAGCTAACTAATACTAGAAGTCAAGACTGATTAATAAAAATAACATCAAAAGCAAATAAATAAAAGTTTTTCTCCTTCACTGACCTGCCGTCTCTCTCTGCAGGCTGACAGCTGCAGTCTGGTTCAGAGTCGGCCTCTGCACAGTCTTTATAGAAGGTGGAGAGGCAGACCTGACTCCGCTGAACAAGAACACCGCAGGAGGGTGCTGGAGGCGGGGTGGCCGTGTCTTTAAGTCCCAAAGGGGGTTTATGGGAGACAGGGTCACTGCAGCCGTTGGTCCCAGCGTTACGTAGCATCGTCTTCTTATGGAGTTTGACCTCTGAGGGACAGAGAGAAACAGAAGCCATCAGACGACTTGTACTGCAACTGCATTTGTAAATGAAATTAACTGTGCAGCAAACTGACTCTTGGTGTGAGGCTGCAATATGATCAAAATTAAAATACACTCAACATGGGATAAATAGACTATACATAAATATGTATGTGTTAATATTAATGAAAATAAAGTGAGGAAAAATAAGTTTATTTCTTACTGTCAGTTGGTGTTTTCATGCTGCTCAGACTATTGCTCTTCACCAGTGGGCCGGTCAGAGATTCATGACTGGAGCTTTCAGACAGACCACTCCAACTGGACTGACGAATCAGAGACGAGTATGGACGGAGTCTCTGTTCAGGTTCCACCATCGCTTCTGACATAATGATTGAAAGAATGAATACCAAATGATTAATTATATTATATCTATCAACCTGTTGTCTACAGTTTTGTAATTCTGCTGTTCTGCTTCACAAGCTGACATCATGACAGCAAAATATCTGAAAAGTCACTGCTGCTGAATGTCACTGTGCTGTAGAGCACAGTGACATTATCATCTTTGTCATTCTCTTTAAACTACTGGAAAGACATCACTGATATTAGATTTTAAAATACTTATTAAAATACCTCCTCGTGAACCGACTGAGCCGCTCTTGTGACGCCGCTTGATTGGCTGTCTGAACTGGGCCACGGCCAACAGGACGTTCCTCAGCTTGGCCCAGCGGAGACGTCCACCCTGATTGGTGGAGGGCCATTTGCTCTCCAGCACTGCCTGAGGACAGAGGACACATGATTAAATTACCAATTATGTTTGTCTCTGTATCATTGCAGACCTAGAACCATCCAATGAATTTCTGATGTTTTTTTGCAGATCTACTAGCTGAAAGGCTAGTAGATAGGATGGTTTAATTAAAAAGAAAATTAATCAACTGCCTGAGACAAACACGAACCAGTGGCAGGTTCAGGCTGCCATGGACTGTGCTCTCTAAGAGTGTAAAATTGTTCTTTTCTCCAGACACTTCACAATATTATTTGTGTTATACAATATCTTTTATTTTCTATGACTTTGGGTCCTTAAATATAACTATGTCTTTTGAAATATTTTTTAGGTCCATCACAGTTTCCCTGAGACGTCCTCAGCTGTAAAAACAATCCTTCTTTATAAAACTAACAAAATTCTATGTATTGAAAGAAGCTTTACAGCTGATATTGTTTTAAGCTGAGAGGAGGATGTTATAGTTTCATTCAGAAACTGACAGGGTGCCGAAGGAGGTCATGGAGAACTGGTGAGATGTGACCTATCAAGTGGATGCAGATGAACACACAATATAAAGTCTACTGAAGTAGTTGTGTGAGTGTGAGTGTGAGTGTGTGTGTATGTGTTGGGACCTTGTTGTAGTATCCATAAGTGATGGTGTTAGGTGTGATTCCCGCCTTCTTCATCTCCAGCAGGACTCGAACAGCGAGGACAGGCTGGCCGTATTGACCACACAACTGCATGAGGATCCGGTAACACACCTGAAATAAACACACACAAACTCATTCACTATGGGATTCTAAATAACATGTATCCAGTGTCAAAGGTTTTGTTTTCGTTTCCACTGCTCTTCAAAAGAGAAGTGATCCCTAGCTGTTATCATTGTCTGTTACTGTTTCCAAGTCCAATTTAACACCATCAAATGTCTATGTTCAGATTCTGTTTACTGTCATGTTCAACAAAGACATGCATCAAAGTCAAAGAGACCATTATATTTGACCTTTAGCCACCAGTATCTAATCACTTTATTCCTGAGTTTCAGTGAACCTTTGTGCTAAATGTCATGAAATTCCTTGTGGTCAATCCTGATACGATGTGTTCAAAAGACTTTTGAAGTGAAAAAGACCAGAAAACTGTTCACTAAAATGCAATCACTTCATCTCTGCGTGAAACTGCAAAGTGCCAAAATTAAAATTATCCCCTCAAGGTGTTCTTGAGATGGCGTTCACAAGACAAATGCACGGAGAACCAAATATTGATAATAACACCAGCTATGGATGTCGCAACACTGATCAACATACATACAGCTCAATCAAATGTAAAGTCACTCTGTGGTATAAAATAAAATACTATATTACTTTAAGCCATAAAATACAGTTAAGACAACTTTGTAGTGTGAATCCAAACAACCCAGAGTAACAACACAACCGTGACAGTCTCAGTCTCACCTCGTCTGGCAGCACAACCTTGCGGTTCTCCATGTGTTTGAGGACGTCGTATGCCGTGTGTAGAGCGCGAACCTTGGCGGTTTCTGCCCGAACAAACGTGGGGAGGTAGATGAACCAGAGACCGTAACAGTGACCCAGCAGGCACTTCGACCACATGTCCGGGACCGTTGAATACTTCTGAGCTCGTTTCTGGGCCAACTTAATCTCCTGGTAGGTGGAACATTTTGAATGAAATTACATAGTGTTGGTTTGTTTGCTGGAAACCAAATAAAATTTCAGAAAAGACATCTAAACCTTTTAAGTAAAGTTTCACTTCTATAAGGACTAAAAATGATTAATTAATGTAGCAACACAAACGCAGAGCAGTCATTTCTTTATTGGATCTTGGCATTTTCTTACAATGAAGACACTGTTTTCTAATTCCCTTCAAGTGATCTGAAGATAACTTCAACTGCAGTCGACGTTTTTAACCCACATCCTCTCAGTCACACAGGCTGTGGCTTTTAAATATTAGATGTGTGGTGAAATATTAATAATGCTTTATTAAAATGAAATGATACACAGTAATACAGTTAACAAGGTTCCTCCTCCTTTCTTCATTTATGGAAAACTGGGTCAGAGTGTAAAAAAAAAAAAAAACACTCAGAGGTTTAGACTCTTTAAACTTTTTCTCTCCCTGGTATTAATCCTTTTCTATTATGCTGTTAAATCAGATGTTAGAAGTTGGTGTTTGGCTGCATAAGAAATTTAATGTCTTTTTGTACCTGTTTTGTGCGTCGAGGGGCAGGGCTGCTGGGGGCGCTGCCTTTAGCTGGGACACGGAGCTGGTCCTGCGGCTGATCAAACAGCTCTGGCTTCAGGGTGGGGAAGGTCTCGTAACTGTGAGGCAAACACAACATCCAGTCAGCACACATGCTTCCTGGCAGTTCAGTTCTCAAGTTATCAATGTATTTGTTGATTTCTATCATCAGTCAGATTGAAGCTTTACCTGTAAAGGGCAGGACACTCTGAGCCGTCAGGTTCCTGTGGTTCTTCGGGAGGCATGATGAAGACCGTGTGTTCTCCACTGTGAGTCTCATCGAGGTCGATCAGACGAACCTCCTCTGGCTTCTCCACATCCACCTGGTGACAGACCGCACAAAAAAAGATACAGTAATTAAGCGTTTCGTCTCTTTCAAATTAATCAGTGGCAGGTTACTTTGCTGCCACGCAACACTTCATTCGTTTGCTAGTGACGACACTGCAGAGTGGTGAGTGATAAACTTCCACAATTCTGACCTTTTGGACGCATTCGTCGAAGAACTCAAGGCAGGCATGACGGTCGCTGACGAAGGAACACTCCTCAATAAACTGAGTGAACATCTGAGTCCTCGTCAGCTGGTTGTAAAACTTCTGCTGCGTTCGATCCCGAGACTTCAGGAAACCTGCATTAGGAGAGAGCTGATTAATCCATCAACATCAGACACAACCAGACAGTCTGAATGCATCGTCAGTATCTGCAGCTCCAACCAAACCCATTAACTATTTTTTCGCTGTTTTAATCTCAGCCTGCATCCACACACATACACCCCCTTCTGTTAATGCGCACCCTGCAGGTTGAACAGGGAGCTGCAGTCAGTGGTGGTGTCTGACGGAGCCTGTGTGATGGGCAGCAGAAAGGTTCGGTATCCTCGCAGCAGGCAGCTCATGAAGCGCAAAAACACCTCCTGGATCTCCAGCTCCAGCTGCTTCTGACGCCTGTAGATCTGATCGTAGTCAGTCAGCAGAAACTCTAGCGTCGCCTCCTCCTGGCCAGGTGTGCAAACTGCAAAAACAAAACGCATACTTTAGCACTGCACTTAAGAACAAGGTGCAGTGAGTACTTTCACTTTTACTTTTTTATTTAGTAACAATCTTCGCAATATTAAGTCAATTTAGACAGTAACTGAGTTCTTACAGTCCAGTGCCGTAAGAATATTCCAGCCTATTTTCAAACCAGTTTTAACTTTTGGTTATAACAATTTAATTCTTGTGCAACAGCCTGCCTCAAGAAGCTCCTTTTTGAGCCTTTTCATCAAGAAATGTTTAATGTAAGAGCTCAGTAAAGTACAGCCACTGCACTAAGAACTTTTAGATGTTTCCCAAATACCCTGATGTTTATACAACTGTTCAAATTTGCCCCACGACAACCAGAACCAACAGCGAGCGGCTAATTATACATAAATATTGTTGCATTAATGTCGGCTACAACTGTCAACAAAGATTTTTTTTCAGCCAAGTGATTTCTAGGTATATAACAGTGTTAGTGCAACGAACCATTTATTAAGTGGTTATTACTTAAAAGTACAAGTTAAAGTCTTTTAATGTATTTATATTCAAAGACAGCAAATGAGATAGACAAGTTGTCAGTTGTCACACTACTTCATCAATAAAACATCAGAGACACTTCATTATCACTGTTTCTCTCACTATTTTAAAAATCCACCCATCAGTCATGTGACTGACAGCTCAGAGACATCACTCACTCTTCTCTAGAGTCTTATGGAGGTTGGTGAGGGTGTTGAACAGAGTCTTGCCGTGCTTCCTTGGTAAAGATCTCCATGACAGCGGCTTCTTATCCTCTGACCTGAGACGTGACAAAGAAATCACCCTGGTGATGAACAGTTTTATAGACTTTCAACAGTCGTTTTACTTCAGCAAAATGTGTTTGATCTTATGGGAAAAAACAGAAATCATCTCCTTAGATAGTCAATCAAGAATTGCTTTTAAAAATGTATCATTTCAATAGCTGATAATAATTAAATCTTCGCCAAAGTCCACAGTTAGTGTCTTAGTCACTGCAGACTTTGTTTTTAGTGTTTTTGGTGTGATGGCATTTCTCAGTCGTATAATTAATACCTCAGAGATCCCTCGTTAATTCCACTTATTTGACTAAGAGCAACATTTATATGCGTTTTTAATATTTATCTCTGCATAATTTTGGTAAATATGTCCGTATATACAGCATCATTTGCCACATCCAATGACTTCGACCAGACTCAAGAGTTGACGTGAGATCTCAGTTCAGTATCTTAATTCACTGCATGTTTGATGCATCTACATCTGAATTATTAAAGAGATCTATTAGACAAAGGCCAAAGGGCCTGAGAGGTCAGGTCTGGGGTAATGAGTTTCTTTTGAAACTTTATATGAGGGCACTGACTTTCACTTTAACTGTGAGTCAATTATTTCTTCATTTCACTTTCAGATTTTGTATCTCTCTCTCTCTCCCTCTCTCTCAAATTGTCCCTGTAGACTGTTTGTCTGCACTCAGACATGCTGTTACTTGTACAAATTGTCCTGTGCCTCAGTTTGAGCCCTTCTCCTCACACTCAGGAAATGCCAGTTATGGTATTGACCAGAGGGCACTTTCACTTTCACCACTGTGTCTTACATGCAGTTGCAGTCAAATGTCTCAATTAAGTGCTTTATCATAATGGTTCTTTTTCTTTCTCCTAAGATTTATTTGGTGAAATCATTTTGGGTCATGGGGGTATATCCATGATAGTATGTTTAGTGTGTAATCATTTCACAAAAATTTGACAGCAAGACCAGAAATGTGAGTGCAGATGTTCTTACAAGTCATCCATGATGTGTTGAAGCAAATTGAAAAAGATGATGACATGAAATGTGGAGGAAAGCCTGGTGTTAATGATGGACTCACTGGAAGATGGTGTTGGTGTCCAGGTCGACACAAACCACATCTGTAGGGGGGTCGTATAGGTCAAAGTAGCTGGAGTGGACGCCCACAATGAAGGGCATTGGTGCGAGCAGAACGTCAGCCATCTGCAGCGGACACAGAGGGATGTAGGGACAGATCCAGCGCAGGGGGAAACTCATCTGAACGGACAAGAGGTAGATTATAGACATCTCATTAAAAGACCAACATCGGATTTAATGTGAAGATATTCTGCCATTATAGCAAACATGAATGTGTGTGTGTCGTTGTGTGTGTGTGTGTTCAATCTTACCGAGACGAGGGCCTCGCCGACAGAAGTGAGGACGTCAGGCCGGAGCGAGTGCAGCAGCAGTTTGTGCTCGGTGAGGACAGCGAGCAGCAGCGTGCAGGCGTTCTCTGGACCGAGGTTCTGCAGCAGCTTTAAGTAGCTCGCACCACTGTCACGCACACAGGAAGAAAAGAAGAAAAGTGAGAAGTGACTCTAAATAAAAGCGGTCCAGTGTTGCTGTATAGTATTCTATAGCTTCTTTGTCAAATCGACTTTAAAAAGCCAACTTGACCATTTCACAAACTGTCCCTTCAGCTTTAAATTACCTGTCTGCTGTCAACTGTTCAGCTACAGTGTGAGATCCTGAGGTACATAACATCTCTGAACTTCTATCACAGATTATTTCATATACATTTCTTTTATATGACACTAAAGAATCTTGGACCAAAGAGTGAATGCTGCTGAATGAATGAAATGATACTCGTGATACTACTGCAGCACTGCAGCAGTAAACTGACCTGAGTGGCAGAGGAGAGGAGACCGGCTGGCAGAGCAGCAGGTTGTCATATGGAGAGAGCTGCAAGACACAAATAATCAGTGTTACACAGAGTAAACACACACGAACACACACACACAGTGTGTGTGTGCATGTGTGATAAATTACCAATTCTTCCCAGTACCACAAAACTGTTTCTTCAAACATATGTCTGCATTAAAACTTTCCTGTTTATTTTCTAGTGGTTTCTTTTCTTCCACAATTATTATAACAATATTTACTTAGACCCGGTTTTCACATCATCAGTAAAACAGAAAACGAAAGTAAATAATGGTATGTAGGTTAACGTGCTGTTCGACAGAGCTTGAGCTCAGCAAAGACACACACACATAGAGAGAGAAAGAGAACGAGAAAGAGCTCGAAGGAACAAAAAGAGCATTCAACAGGAAAAGAAAGACATTTTTTAAAACAAACACTGAAACCACTCTGCAGAGCAACAACAATGTCAACATTTAAATGTGGAATCAGTGGAAGACAAACATCTAGAGGCAGCTGCTGTAATCACAATCACAAGTCAATAGTCACAGCGATAGCCTGGATCTACATCTGTGTGGTTCATATGTGTCTCTGAGCTATTTTTATTTTGTTTCGTTTTTGAAATGGTCTGTTGTGACATGTGGCAAGTGCACAGACGGTTGACTTTAATTCAACTTGTTTTGAAATGTCTTCCTCGGGGTATCTTGATGAATGCACTTTTTTTGTTTTTTTTGTTTTTGCCTTGAGCTCTGTTCTTGTTAATGGTCTTTGGAGAACTAGGCTACAGCCTTAAAGTCTTTTGTACCAATAAATAAATATTAATATAAACACGAATGTTTCAATGCAGATATATGTAGGAGGAAGTAGAAACTTCATAGTGGTGCAATTTTATGCATTGTCATGTATTTCAATATAGGTCAGAGTTAAGGTGGAAACAGTTCTGGAATTACTTATTTTCGCCTCATTTTTAACTTTTTTTAAATTCTTCATATCCGTATGTATGTGACAGCAGTTTTGCTGCATATTTGGCAGATGACCTTTGTTTGTTCAGTATCTACCTTGTGATAAACAAACATCCAATCATGTTTCTTTTCTGAACTAGTTTGTCGGCTTCCCTCTGCTATTACAGTTTCCAAACTCAACCTGTATAAACTCACTTTGGTGGTTTACTCCTTTCAGTCCCCAGTTCTCTGTTCAAACAGATACAATACACACTCCCCGAGGAGAGCGGATGTGGAAGGCGAGTGTGTGTGATGCATGTATATGAGCTTTTTTCTTTTAGTGTCTGTGAGAGGGAAAGAGCCGCGGGAGAGAACGAAAGAAGGAAACACCAAAGTGAGTCCCGCGCTGCCAGCTTTAAAAAAAAAAAAAAAAAAGTGACAATTTGTACTCAGTGTGTGTGATGTAGTCATCTAATACACTGACTACATTTGATACTGCCCACCCCTCTAATAAATACATTATCCATCTGCATGCAGCTCAGTCTACAGCTGAATAAAATCACATCACCCCTGATGGATGATCTGGGAATCTTATTACAAGACAGGAATACAATGATCTCTATTGTCATTATACTCGGGTACAATTAAATTTCTCTCCTTCTTTGAAGGTTAAAAGAATTACTCCAGGAATTATTTGCCCTCTGATTGGAAACGAAAATAAACTGATTAAACTGATTCTTATTAGTTGTTGTTACCAAATTCAGTCCGCCACCGCACACCTACAGCCACCTACATCCTGTAAAAAGTTAAAGTCAAAATAAAAGCATGAACATTGTAATTAATCCTGTCGTGTCGAAAATTATTTCCATCTTTTTTTGAGCGCAGTTACATTGTTGTTCAAAGACAATAGATCTTTGTCATCAAGTAATTCCCTAATGTCCTAGGCTTGTTCTTGGTCTTCTTGCATGTGCTTCTATGGCCAAAATATAAAAAAATAGGGATTGAGAAATTCTTGGCTGAGACCAATAAGAACCACAATAAGAACCATAAAAAATGTCTAAAAAGCTGAATTATTCTAAAGTAATCCATCATTAGAGTATCTTTTTACAATCTTTAATAAGTGTGAAAATAAGCCACGTATGTGCAAAGCACCTTTCACCTTCTTACGTGCAACCAGCTATATCTGGGTCAGGTGCTACTGTTGTTACTTCTGTCTGAGTTTGACCATAAATAACCAAAACATTTAATTATGTTCAGTATTATTATGAGTCAGATTGTGGTCAGCAATAGAAATATCAGCCAATACTCATACTTGACCAATATATTGGTGCATCCCTTAATAAAAACAAACAAACAAAAAAAAAATTCAAGGCATCATATCAGCAGTTTGAATCCTGGTCTGTACCTGAACAAGGATGCGAGGCCGCTGGGGGGAAGGAAAAGGGACGTTGTGCATGAAGCTGGAAATGTGTCTGCAGAGAGAGAGAAAAACAGGGCAACACATCAATCATAAATCAAATATTACTGTCTGATAAGACTACAGGAGCATGACCAATATTTAATCACCTTTATTACCCTAAAACCTAAGATCTTTGAGTCTGATCTTTGTTCCAAGAAATAAACAATGACAAATCTGGTCATTTACAATACAACAGACAAAATTTGCATATATTCTAATATTTCAAAATGTTAATCTGAAGCTGTTCCTTGCTTTACTTGACATATTAAGACAATACTACAATGTCAAAATGTCAATGTCAAATGTCAAAACAAAATAAAACAACTGAATCCAAATTGCAAACTCACTTTTCGAGTGGCAGCACGTGAGGTCCTGAGATGGAGTATCTATAGATGAAGGTCAGAAACTTCTGGAAGACGTTGAAGAAGGGCCAGTGTGAGAGGACGCAGATGCTCTTCTTCACCTGCAGGCTGCGGTTGGTGATCGGCCGCCGGTCGACCACGCTGAGCAGGCCGAGCCGCACGCTCTGACGCTCCGACAGCAGCTCTCTGGAGAAAGACTCATAGAACTGGATAGCTGCTCCGTAAACCTGTGGGAGGAATCAATAATGTGTGTTGTGCTAAATGGAAGTAAACATCTAATTTATCAAGAAAATGTCAAGTGCAACATAGATGAATCTAAACCAAAAGAACAGACTGAGTTACCAGGCTGCACTTTACAGTAGAATAATAATAATAATAATAATAAAAATAAATAATAACACAGATATGAAAAGTTCTATTAACATTGTTCATGATGTAAAAACACTCTTTGTTGATACAGTTATATCTTTAACTATACTGATCACATCACACAGGGGGACAGTGTTTATGCTGCTTCACCCACCTTGTCCCCGCAGGCGGATGTTAAGACGAAGGTGGAGAAGACGGGCAGCTGGTATTTGGTGTTTAGAGGCCAGCTCTCCACAGTGACGCCCATCGGCAGACAGAAAACCGGCACCGACTCCGGCAGAGGAAACGATTCCAGGTCCTCCTCTGGGTACCGGCTGATCAGACCTGAAGCAAACAGAAATTGGCCTCCTTACACCTGATTTAGGTTTTATTCTCCTCAATCTATACAGGGGTAAGGTATTTTCTATAGGATAATGAACAGGTAAAATGAATGAATGTGATCCTTGACTTCTATAGAGTTAACACACCTAAGGCCAAAATCATTCATATTCAATTTGTGACTAATAGTCAGTTTTTACAATACAGTATTCTACATCATTCAGTGCAGCAGTGTGATGATACTCACTGGCTTCGTAGACCAGGGCATTGGCTTTGGCCACAGCTCTCTTGTAGCACACATACAAGGCTGGACCCCACTGGAAGATAACACATAACAACAACGACAAACTTGAGTGCACAGACCATGGTTTTAAAAAAAAAAAATCAATATATGTTTGTATGTGCTGTTTGAATGAAGCTGGGTGCTCTTGATTTTATTTTAGAAAGAATTAAGACATTAAGAGAAAATGTCAAATTCTCAAATATTTATTTCTTTAAATGAAGCTGTTTGAATTTTACTCTCATTTCATTTTCTTTACAGGACAAGGCAAATTATATTTATTGTATATTTATTCATTTGGCAGATGATTTTGTCCAAAACAAAAGTCAAATGAGATTCAAGCTGAGGTAGTTTTAGCCGAGGTCATTTCCACATTAAAGATGAGTTTTCTTCGACTTCTTGAATTGTGAGGATTTTTATTGGAGCCAAGCCTTTATTTTATAAGCCTTTAAGTAATTTTAACTCTGCATAATCTCATGTTCATGTCTCCTGGTGAGTTTAACACAACCCTGTAAACATTACAGAAACATTAAAGGAAATAATGCTGTGCTGCCATTATGCTGGTACCAATAGTGCAGGTACCAATAATTGTAAATAATTGCCCTAAATATTCCCCCTGCATACCTCCCTCAGCTTTTATTAATATTTTATCTCACAACAACAAATCAAAGCAGGCTCTCACCATGCCAGTGTTGAGGTTCTTGTCGACCCGACAGAAAGTGTGCGGGGCGACCTCCCCCTTGCTGGGCAACAGCAGAGCAATGTCAGTGACACCCAACGTGTGGAGGCCCTGCGAGTCCAGAGCCTGGCGATACGTCAGGAACACCCGGTGAGCTGTCGGGGCGCCACCGGCACTCAGACTGGCCGAGCGACTGTAGGGAGTCGTCTCTATGACGTACCATCCCTGCTTCAGCTGCTCCTTCCCCTCATACAGAACTCTGCAGGGACAAAGTCAAGAGTTAAATACATCGGTTTCTCTCACCTGATTCATGCTGCCCTAATCTACAAGACAGTGTGACAAATGAATTTTGATGAAGAAATTGGGGAACAACAAACACTGGCAGGGAAAACTGATTCTACCGAGGCTGGAAAACATGCATGAAGTACCTATGTGTTTAGCTTTGGAAAAAAAAGGACAAAAAAAACAAGAAAACCTTGAAGGGAAGAAGCATAATCTCTTTTATGACAGTTGAGTCACAATCACTGCAGCAGCTTTAAATGTCTCCCCAATTATCTGCAGTATGAAAACATCTGCTCCATTGGAACCTAACGCTCCTCCATAGTTTCTGATGAAATCCTTTCATGACCCGGTGGGAGGATATTAAAAAAAAAAAAAATTAGCTTCATGAAATCTGGCTCATCCGATTAAGCCGAGTTTTATTTAACTGGAAAATATTGGTCCCTGGAGCAAACTTCCTGTTTCCCTACCTGCCAACTCACTGTTTGTCAGCTATACTCTAAAATATAAAACAAACAATAAAAGATAGAATCTGATGTCTAAGATAAGAGGATCTACCTTAGTATCCACAAACAAGTGTAATCCAGAACAACACAATTAAGTAGCTCATCGTGAAGAAAACAGTGGATAAGATTCCAGGACACAACACTGTCTGCCCACTACTGCATTACATAATCCTCTGTTACATAAGTTTAGAGCTTTAATGTGCAACATGGGAACTCAAAACACTAGACATCATTTCTGTGTGAGAGCGGTACAGTCTCCACGTCGGGTTCTAGCTATTTCAAATGAAAACAAAAGAATAATCTAGTGCACAACATGTACTCAATGTGTTTATTGTTTATTATAATTAATCATCAACTACAGAAAAGATACTGGAGGGAAGTGAAGAAATCAGAGAAGAAATACTGTTTATTTTGCATCACTAATGCCCTATCTGCAATGTTTAGATACAGATTTAGTGTTGAGATAAAAACTCTAGACTCAATAAGTTACTTCAATTATTTTTATATGTAAAAATGAAAACGTGTTTTTTGTCTGAAAGTCTGTTGAACACAATAGGCTCAAGCACCATTACCCCAGTCTAAAAAAACCCCCTCAACACAAGATAGTGTGTGGTAGCAAGTTATATGTACCTTGTGTTTACATGGAAACATTAAAAATCACCTTGAGGAAAAGTCTAATAGTTCAGTCTTGTCCAGGCTGTAGTAGTGGTGGTGCTACTTATGGTAAAAAGGGTTTTCATTGCAACAAATATTAAAAAAAAAAAAAAAATGTTGGTAAAATTTTCTTCCCCTGTCAAAAGAATAACTTTCAACAGATTATCATATCAATATCGCTTTTTTTTTTTTTTTTTTTTTTTTACCTGTGATTAAAAGATAATTCAAGCATTTTTGAACCTGGGACATATTTTCTAGACAACACAATCAGAAACTGTCAGTGACAAAAACAAGCACTTTTAGTGGATGTTGACAAATGTACAGTTGGACTATTTCACAGCTGTTTCACAGTCAGGAGATATACTGTTCTTTGAAAAATAGATTTTCTTTGACGCTTTTTCTCACTTGCTTCTTAGTAGTTTATTGCTCTAGAAAGTTATAAGGACAATTATTTTATATTACTCTACAACTGAAGAGACAGTAATGTAGAAATGCAGTGTACCCTTATTGTGTTAATGAGAGGATGCATTATTAAACACATAGAAGAAAAGTTGCTTTGATAGATGCTTTGAAAGACTGTAAGAAGTGAAAGAAGCCATCTACGTCAAAATAGACAAACCATCTCTCAATAGAGGAGGCCTGCGACCATCTGTCTCCCTCATATAAAGCTGTCGTTTCATCTCTTCCCAGGAGACTCAACAAGTCATCTGCCTCAGGTGGGAAAAGTGTGAATATTTCACCTCAGGTGACTTTAACGACTGTCGTTACAGAAACAGTAGCTTCTCAGTGACCCTTAATGACTCTAACAACCATCGATGAAACTACGTGTTCCCACTGACGACTGTCGTTAATACACCTATAAACACCAGATACCTGGTGTCCACACACACAGGATAGATTCTGGAAACACACCACTTTCCATCTGAACTGAAGAAGCCTCTTGGATGAGAGGTGAAACGTATTCAAGAAATTACCACGGTCCAGTTGACTCCGACTCAACTACTTTGGATATTATGACCTGGATGAATGAGAACCTCCACAGACTTTAAACACACAGTTGTCGTTTGTCTGGATCTAAATGTGAAAAACTCAAGGACACCAAACTTATTCTGACATGAATGTGACATGAACCACAATCCATTTCATATTTGTTCAACAATTCAGGAGTTTCAGTGTCTCACCCTAGGTCCAGAATGGGTGGTTTGTCTCGTCCCCGGCGGTAGCACAGGAACAGGTGCGGGTTATTGATGAGGCCGGCACTGAGCTCCGCCGAGTGTCCACCCAGCGTCCTCTCGATGCAGGTGAAGCCTTCTGGCACTTCCTCGCCCAGCCCCTTGGCGATCACCGCCAGGTCTGTCACCGGCTCCACCGCCCGCCCCGATGAAGACGAGGAAGAGGAGGAGGAGGAAGTTGAGGTGGACGAGGGGGTGGAGCTCTTGCCATCCTCATCCAGGGGCCTCCAGGGCCCTGCAGGATCGAGACCTGCCACTACAAAGTAGTCCACCAGCTGGGGACATTTCTCCTCTGTCATGCCGCCTGTCTGCCCTCCACTGCAGAACAAAAAGACAGAGAGACATTGTAGATTAACTATTTCAAAGTTGCAAGTTAGTAGAAATAACATTCAAAGAGGCAGGTACAAACAGAGCACTCATGCACAACAACAAACATAAATAATGTCCAATATATGACAACCCTCCAGAAGTATTTCCAGAAAGGTTTCTGAAATATTAGGGGAATTTCTTTTTGATTTGTTCTCTAATTTTTTGTTTCTATTTCCACTTAATGTTATGTTTAATGTAATTTACACTCATCCATCTTGTATTTTTATCAATGATGTCTATGCAAACGAAGTTAACTGAGGTCAGACTGAAAGTGAAATTGTGAACAATGACAAACACTGATGTCAAACAGAAGTTACAGACAAGACATGCACACGGGTGGTTTCCTGTCAGTGGCTAAGTAACATGCACAAACACACACTGTGACTCAGTAATCTACAGGTCAAACCAATGTTTCAGCGACATCAATCTCATCAGCCAATAAGATGCTGAGGTAAGATTTCTTTAATATCATCCATTTGAATTGTACCTCCTTTGTCATTATGGGAAGTTTTCCATTTTCCTAAAAAATCAATAATAATAATAATAAATAAATTTTGAAAATTTTTGAAATTTGAAAGAGGTTTCACAACAGAGGAAAGAGAGTGGTCATGGTGGAGTTACGTGGAGTTAAGTTTCAAAATCAATATGTGATTAAACTGGAGACCAGAGGGCAGTGGTGCGTGCATGTGTGTAGCTTGTTATAAAAATAGGATATGCAGTGATGCTGTGAGATGCTGAAAGCACTCTTATGTAACTTTGAATGTCCCCTGCCCTCTCTCACCCTCGTCCCTCGTCTATGGTAAAATATACAGACTGAGGCTGTTAAAGTGACTGTGTATGAATAATTTCAAGAGAAGGCCCCAGGTCATGTTGCTTTAGTAAAAAAAAAAAACACAAATAAAAAATGAACTGTACATAAATTACAGCTTTGAAACACAGATTTTTAAAGTTCAGATGAACAGCGAACATACTCAAGAGGGAGTCTTTTTTTTAAACTGTCATCTATTCTTACTGTTCTTACTTTTCTTTTCATGAATGAGCTCAAACCATTAAGATGTTCAGAGTCTTTTACTAAACAATTTGGAAGAACAATTCCTCAAGAAGATACACGAATCTGTATCTGCAATTCTATGTTGTTATCTCAAGAAAATGAGCACTGTTATGTGAAAGTATGAGGAAATTAATCCATTATCAACTGTGGTATGTATGTTAATGTAAATGTTCTGCACAACATGCAAAGATAAAAATGCTTCTTCGCACGGAGACTAAAGTTCTATAAATCCAATTTTACCATGAGGGCAGTCGTACCCATTGATTGATGCTCCTAAATATTCAGTCACAAAGGATAAATCATGGTTTCCTGCTCAGAGTGATCCTGGATTGAAACCCCTGATCTCTGATGACACGGCCTTCAACAGTATTTACTTCAGTCTTCATCTATTAATCTCTACACTTCTAGACCAGAGTGCTGCTGCTGCACTGCTGTCTCAGATTAGTGCTGTATTATGGATACATTCCTGCAGCTCTCAAACATTCAGGAAAAAAGGCCACCAGAGACTCTGCATGATTTACACTGAGATCGAGGATTCAAAGAAATGTTGACTATCAAATGCCTGTAAACTTGTAAGTCTGGCTGGAAATGCAGTGGTTACACTAGACTCCAACAAATAATTGTTCCTTAAGTGGAAAAGGAAGTGAAATGGTCATCAAATGTGGCTGAGGAAGCTGGAATTGAACCACTAATGATCCACTGAGCCACAGTCACCTTAAAAATGTGATAAGTGTATTATATAATTGTGAGGAATTATGTGAAAAGGAAGAATAAGTTTGACAGTGACATGACTTAAAACTACCAAGATGCTCCAAAACAAATCCATGTATCATTCGCTCTTTTAATATTCAATAAATAAAAAAAACATTATTATTTCATTCGACAGTCATGTATCTGATCCAGATCAGAGGCTGAAAATCAACATCTTATAAAAGAACTTGAATTTCTTCAACTTCAGCATATTTCAGTTATAGTTGTCACTGCAGTAAGTTATAAACAGAAAAATGATGCCATATTAATAACTCAGAAAAGCCAAATTAAGTTTTCAAATAAATATATGCATAACAACCATAAAACAGGGTTCATGTTGCTACCAACAATGTGACTCAGTGTAGCCATTGCGAGTTGACAACATTGTACTTCCTGTTTCTTGTAATAGTTTATCTGTTCACACTGTGACTTAAATGTGGCGTTTTCCAAAATACATACATATAAACACAGACACACACACACACACACATTCATTACATTAAATCAGTGTGAGTGTATTTGCTGCAGTTTATGAAATGCAGCTCTCAAAGACATGAGTAACTTCCACAAATCCCACAATTTTGAAACATTAAATATCAAAACTAAATTTGGGCCATATTATATACGTTTCACTCGAGCATTAGCAAAAGAATGAAAACAATGCTTTTTTTCTTACAATGGATGCAGCTAATAAATTTAATTTCCCTTTTTTTAAATCAAGGGTGACAGTGTAATGAGACGACCAGCTAGGAGCTGTCATCAGAGGGTGAAAGTGAGAAAAAAGGGAATGTGAAAGAGGATGGAGAGGAAGAGGTGCACCAACGATTGGGTCAAAGGTCAGCTGGCAAACAGGATGAGGACCGGCTGTCTGTTTCCTGTTCATCGATGATTTCCTGGTGATAAAGCCCCACCACACCCAAAGGTGACAAAACCACATCTCTTTTAATCTCTTAAACAACAAATCTATAACACAGCTTCACATCTCTGAATCTCTGCATCTTAGCTTGTGCATCTACAAGCTGTAATAAACGCACCAACATGTGCTGAGGGTGTGGTCCATCATAACTTTTTGACAGAATATCGTGATCGAGCTCGTCTAGTGCTATGTAATAACTCAACAGATGACAGCAAAGTTTCACAACATATTATTGCACTTTATCGCTATACTGGAAACAGATTTGTTTCAACTTTAAGATTTCAATTATTCCTACCAAGGATTCTCACAGTTCCAGGTTATATTGGCTCAATATCAATACTGATGTCTGAGATTTAAGTATTTGCTTATAAACAGCAGTTATCTGATATCCTTTACTACCAAAATGTATGTCTACAAAATCTAAAACTCAGAGTACAGCTGATGTACCGCTGAGCCTGATGGGATTGTCACTAGTATATATATATATATATATAAAGAGGATATCAAAGGTTATTAGGGTTCATCCTGACTGGACCATGAAAGTCTGAACAAGATTACAAGAGCATGAATCCAGTCGTTGAGATATTTCAATATGGACCAGACATTTAAACAACCACTTTACTAAAGCAGCTAAAAAAAACATTAATTTACATACAACTAATAGGCAAAAAAAATCAACATACAAGTTCTTCCTTGTTGAGTGTAGCACAGTTCCTAAACACTTTCTAAATCACCAAAGTAAGAAATAAAACAGTGAAAGGTCAAAGCGTTGGGTGTCCTGACGAGGCAGCTGAGGTGACAGAAACAGTTAGGCTACATGTAAAAAGGAGAAATGACGAAGATTTTTTCCTTGAAAATGTGTTGCTGTGTAGTTTTTTTCAGTTCTCATCTCAAACATGAAGTTGGCCTGTTTGTTAAAGATGCAATAGTTTTAACGCTATATTTTGATTTCAGAAGCAAACTGCGTCCTTCTTTCTACATGTATGTCGACTTTACATAGATCTAGCTACTGCAGTTATTATCTGCTGTGCTGGACACAATGGGAGTTGTCTGCTCAAGCAGCACGATGGCAATTTTAGCTGAAACGGCTGATTTCAGCAGTCACTTCCCTTTTTAATGGCCAATGTGCAACAATAGAAACCTCACATATGTACACACATGCACTTCTAAAAAATCATACTGGAAACCCCAGAGATTGTACCAGGTTTCCTCACTGTGGTAAAGTGCACTGCAGTGCAAAGGTTTACTCTGTGTCAGCACAACCAGTTTACACTGATTAAAATTATATTTCTCTAAACAGCAGTGTAAGATTGTTGTATTGATACATGTTTGAGGTGTGGTTGGTCCACCACTTTGGACCAGGCAGATATTTCTCATTAATGACTGAATGGATTGTTGAGTTAGACTTTCATGGTCCCCAGAGGTTGAAGCATATTGACGGCTTAAATCCTGACTTCACCCTCAGCGCCAAAAAACGTTGGGACAGCTCTCGGAACAGCCTCAGTCATGGGTGTCCTGGACTCAACGAGATGCTGGAGAGGTCCTCCTCCATGTCGACATGATGGTAACACACACTGGTATTTGTTAGCTATGAATTCAGTTGGAGCAGCAAGTAGTTTGTTGATGTAAGTGTAAATGACACCTGTAGCTAAAGCAGAAGAACTGAAATAGCTCATTATCGTATTGTTCACTCAGACATGCAGTGAAGTGGAAGTGAGATGCCAGAGAGGAAGTCTTTCTTAACTTCAATTACTGCAAGTGATATTTATAATAATGCCTACAGCTGCTGAAAGCCGAACTTCTCATCCTCTATAAGCCATGGTTTCCCTTAGGAAAACACTTCTCAGTTTCTAAAACCACAATTGAGCTTTTATTCGCCATTCGTCTGCTTGTCTCCGTCTCACCTGTATCTCTGAAATGACGTGGAAAAAAATAAACTTTGTTTCCAAGAACTTCTTTTTTATTTAACAAACAGTGATATTACAGATATGAGGTGTGGCTGCTCTGCTCAGTTAAATGTGGAAATGGGGCCACAGACTTTCCAGGTGCAGCCTAATTACAACAAACCGTGGCTGTGGACCGGAGACCCATGAGTCAAATACCACAACACATATCTTCTGGTTTTACCAACTAAACACTAATTCCACAAGCATTTGTCCGATGCAAGTGTACTCATGCAACACACTTCAATACATCTGTCCTCTACAACAGTGACTTTGCATATTTGTTCCACCCTTTTGATTAGTTTTTGTAATCTTCCCTATTAACGTTTAGAAATGATGCTTTTAATAATAACGTACCATCGGTTAGTGATTAACTTACAGATCATTATCATATGAATGTATGAAACTAAACAGAGCAATGGTGAAATGCCTGTGATATCACCATGTTATCATAAACATCCAGACTTTGAAGTGACAATGACGTGAATCTGGTCTATTCCAAAGAAAACCACAAAGTGAGTTTGACGAGGTGACAGTTGTTTGTTGCAACACAATGCAAGGACATCAGAAAATACACAGCTATGTACAGGCTGCATTTGTGGTGTGACATGCCAGAACTAAGGCTGTAGTCAAGTGATGTGGTTCCTCGACCAAAACAAAACAATTCTCATGTATTTGTGAGGGATGTGCTGATGCACCAATTTCACCAAGACTGATTAACAACAGAGTGATGAGCAGAGATTAAACTGAACATGAAATATCTCAATATAAAACATTTTAATAATGTGACCTGGATATTCAAAATAGATCACATGCCAAGTTAAGCTGCTCCATCATTACTTTCCAGTGTCAAATATTAATGAATTAATAACTGCAAACATTTACCACTGTAAAGTAGCAGTTGCCAGTGGCTGCACAGTGCAGCTTCCTGAGTGAGTTATTGTTTTAGAGTAGAAAAGAAAAACTTTGTGAAATTGTTTATTGCCATAGTAGACACAGCTTCAGGGTCACGATTTACAGCTATAAAACAACAAGTCTACAAGTTGACTGATTTTGTTAAGTAACAGATCAATTATCACAGCAGCTCATATAATAATAAACCTTGATATTATGAACTATGTGCTCACCAACACGTGATACATTTCTTCTCATTACTAAACCAAAGTTCCTAATAGTTATTGTCTTCATTTTAAAGAAATGAATAAATGAAATGTTTTCTTTCTGTACGCCTATCTGTCAGTCACACTTATTTAAGAGGTGGTCCTACGTGAAGAGCTGTCAAACACTTCAGGCCTAGTTTTGACAGTTGGTGTGAAAAGCTGCCACAGGAAGTCTGTGATGCTGTGAGGGAGGAAAGTAGAGCTTTCATTTCCAGTTTCTCAGAAAACGAATAGTGCAGCTGAGAGAGACACAGCTGAGGAGGAAGGAAGGTATAAAAAGATAGATGGGTTTTTTTTTCTTCTAAGAAGTGGAGGTGACATCTCCACCACAAACACACAGCGGGACTGTGTATTTAGTGTGTCAGAGCTGTGTGTTAACTGGTACGAGGAGGGAGGTTGTAGACAACATCTCTTTGTCTCTGCGGGGTGTCACAGCGTCTCACACACCAGTTATCATCAACACGTGCAGTGAGCTAATGGATGACAAGAACGCCAACAGAGCCGCGTGTTTGATTCCCACTGATTTTGAACCGTTAGGCCTTAATGGACGTGAACGTTTCCTGATAGAATCCCAAAGAAAAACAACTGTATTACATAACAAAGTCAAAGTTACATGAGGTTTGCAGATACAAAACCTGCAAAAGAGAAAACAATACCAACTTAGAGCCTACGATTCATAAAAGCCCCTTCTGCACAGGATTTCAAGGCACAAATGTTTCACATGGTATATAAAAGATGATATAAGGCATTTTAGCCCCACTGTTGAACTGATAGCAGCGATTCTCACAGAGCTGGATTGATATTTGTGTAAAACACAGAACACATGACATGAATATTGTTGTGTTACAGTCATAAGTCACAAATTTGAATCCAAAGCGCCTGCATGCTGCTGATAATCACACGCTGGGGCAGCAATATGCCAGTGTCATTTCCAAAGAAGCAGCATGGGCTCTCACGTCTTTCCTGATCTACTCTCATGATGACGGAGCTCGTGTCAAAGCGTTATTTTCTTTCTGGCAGACATGGCATGATGAAACACTGCAGCCTCCCATTGGTGTTAATTTTATATATGTGACGGCCCTACCAGTCAGCACAGGACAAATATTGGTAGTTTTCTACCATTTTAACCTAAGTATCTATCTAAGGTGCAGTTTCTCTAATAAATGTCATAAAGTTAAATATGTATAACATTTACTTAAAGCGATAATTATCTCAAAGCCTTTGTGATAAATGAGAATAAGTAAATGAGAATAAATGACAGTGAACCTGCATAATTTCATCACTCTCTCTGAAATCCTTTCATAACAACTTCCTTCTGCAGCTGACTAACGTGTTTCCATTTCAGTACGTTTCATAAGACACTGTTATTGTTACTTTGACTACAAAACTGCAGGAAAAACCCAGCTCTGTGCGTCTTTGACGTTTCAAATTCAAGAAATTTATGGGGAATACCATAGAAAACACCACATCTAAAACACATGTAAGTGGGATTTATTTTAACAGCTTAATGACTTCACTGATAAGCTTCACAACAACATTCAATCCACTCACTCCTCCTGAATATGATACATCTTTTTTTTGGAAATTAAGTTTTAAAAAGCAGGGTCAACTATTATTGATCATCTATCATTTAATGTCTAGACAATCATACATTAGGTTCATCATATATGCTTTTTAATGGTAAAAAATACAAGTCAGTTGTGTATATTATGGGTTGCTCATAGTGTTATGCTGATAAGATGACTTTTAAAGTTCATCACAACAAAACAGTTTGGTTAGCCCAGTTTAAACTGTAGGAGTTTCTGGCGCAACATGTTTTACTTCCATAAGGGAAATAAATGAATGTCTTCACAAAGGCACACTGTTCTCAAACACAGTCAACGTTTTAGAGGCTTAGAGGAAGAACTCAACGTCACTTCCGGAAAAAGGGTTCATGTGTGAGCCATTATCTCAGATTTCTGAAGGATACCCAGCCCTATAACCTCGGAGGCCGTTCCTCCTTTTCTGTTGCTCTGCACCGAGTGAACCGTAGTCAGCCAGTGTCAGGAGGCTCTGAGGCCTCAGCACAGGCCACTTTAGAAATGCTAACACAAGGTTTGGCTATTTAAAGCCTCATTTAGAAAACACAGACCACCCGGGACAATTTGTGAAGCTCCCTGCTCCTCTCTTAACTGAGAGAAGACTGAGCTCCTGGGAGCCGAACAGTCCCAAAAGACACACTGAACCATCTCGGCAGTAAACAATAATTATTGTTCAGGTTTAGAAAGAAGGACTCACGTGCAGTCGACCCCGATTATTTCAGACACAGAAAGTTGATATGAAAGTGGAGGAGCTGCAGACTCCTGAAGGAGATTTAAATATCTAGAGTCTAAATTTAGTGTGTCCACAGAGCGCCAGTTCACTTTATGAACAGCAGCATCAGGGGAACTGGGAGGACACACTGCCAGTTTCCAAAATTACTTCACATGTTCATGATGTAAACAACACCAAGAGACTAAACAAAGACAAACACATCAGTTTCCTGTCCACGCTAATCTCAGTAACAGGTCCACACTGTCGTTTTTAAAATGTACATTTAAAGACAATGAGTAGCTGACAATTAAATGTGCGACAAAAAGTCAAAATCTTCATCCTTTAGGTCGGACAACAAAAGACAATTGAAGATAAAACAATAAACTCAATAAATATAAAGCAATTTAATCGATAAAGTAAAAATAAAATAACTGTGGTAATGTGCAATACATGTGGTGCAGAAATGGAGGACGGAGGGAGAGTCAGAGGAGATGGATGTCTGCACTTCAATGGACATCCTGAAACTGGATCTGTGTGTGTGTGTGTGTGTGTGTGTGTGTGTGTGTGTGTGTGTGTGTCAGAACGCAGGTCAAGGTGGCTGGTGGAGGTTTGCAACATCAGCAGTAAACTGGAGAGTGATTCACACAGGGTGAAAGCAGGGAGGGACATAAAAAGTCAGAGTCTGTGTAACAGTAATTATAAGGGTCTAGAGAACATAAGGGTATAAAAAAGGGTAAAAAACTAAGATGTTGTGCAATGGAGCTGCAGCTGCCCATATCAATTATTCAGCTGACCTTTTTCTGAACATCAGAATAACTTCAACGTCAACATCAAAACATCATCCAAGTTCAGAATTACGTCCTTAAATGTCTTATTTTGTCCAACCAACAGTGTAAAACCCCAGAGTATTTAATTCACAGTGACAAAAAGTAACAAAATCTCAGCTTTGAGGCTTTAAACAAGCAAGTAATTAACTGATTTTCTTGTAAAAATGAATTATTTTCTTTATTTTATCAATACTTGGTCTCTTCATTTCTGCTACTGACTAATTGCTGTAGCTCTGACAGCACATTGTCACACTCTGTAACTCTACAGGTAACTAGATTCACCACCCTGCGGTTGTATGAGTCCACCGACCCATCCAGCTGGAGATGAAAGTGTTTTGTTTTCACCCTTCATCCTTTGCATCCATGTGAACATTTGTACCAAATTAAAAGAAATTCCCCCGTGATATTACTGAGATATGTTTACAAGATCGAGACAGATGGAAAGACATGGGGAATGACATCCTGAAAGAATAACAAGCCTGAACATGACCTTCACTGGCAAGACAAATAAAAACTGTCATATTAGCTTTGACAGACATCAAACAGTCTGACCCCGACAATAACCCATGAAACTCAGGAATCCAATGTGTTTCACACACCTACTGCTGAGACGCTTCAGAGCCTTTCAACCAAAACTAAACTGTTGTGTTAATCATGACATCATCAGATGTGATGCCAATTCATGTTTTTTGTCCATCAACTAATCGTTGCAACTCGGGCCAAAACACTGTCCCTGTTTCACCGCTGTCAGACAGACACTGGATTTTCTCATACAGAAAAAAAAACATGTCCTGCTGCCCTAAATACTCACTCAAACACCAAAATGTGGACTAATCTGTGATCTGAAAAATCACTAGTGACTAGTGTTTTTAAAATCATGACAACGTCATGACAAATACACGGAACCGATGATGAGGTTTGGATCTGCACAAGAGATTATATCCTACTTTGCAAAAGAAAGTGAAAGTGATTATTATTATGTCATTGAGCACACAGCGAAATTTACCTCTGCATTTAACCTAAGTGAGCAGGGGGCAGCCTGGACGGTGCCCGGGGAGCATGTGTGGGGACGGTGCCGTGCTCAGTGGTACCTCAGTAGGACCAGCTTGGTGGATTCGAACCTGGGACTTTCTGGACCCAAAGCTGCTTCCTTAGCCACCAGGCCTCTACTGCTCTAAAAGTATTTAATAAAAATAATGTCCAACTTTCTTTATATGTGATGTAAAAATGAAAGTACCACAAAAACAAATAGTGTCGTGCATCTAAGGTGGACAGTAGCATAACTTTGTGAGCACATCTTTCAGAAAATATTCATAAAAAAATGTCGAACATTTTTTTAAAAGGGCGTCAACCTCCTCAGGGAGTCATGAACACGGAGGAGCCCCTGTTTGTCCAATGAGTCCATCGAGGATGTTACGTAATCTCCCCAAAAACAAAGAGTCGTACATGTGGCTGCGTTCAGATGGTGGAGAGAGAACCAAGTGTGGAAGGAATGTAGATGAGCGAGTCTGCAGCAGAGAGAGCTGATTAAACTGTTGATTTCATAGTTTTTGTTTCTTGTCGTGTCTGTATATTTCCACAGTGGCGAGCGCGAAGGTTGAACTGGATCTGTTGTGTTGTCTATGTTGCCTCTCACCAGTGCATGCTGGGACATGCTGCTGCACCCCCCCACCGTGCCCCAGAACTGGATCATGTGGTGCACACAACGGATGAATGTGTAGCTGTGTTGGATTGTTTTCAACATCTGCATGATTTATTGTAGAAAATAAATGGAAGCCTTTATTCCAAATCACACTGTTGGAAGGTTTTTGGAAGGGAAGAGAACAAGAAAACTGGTTTATGTTTTTAGAACAATAAAGATCTGACTCCTCACATAAGAGGCCTTTATGATTGTAAATGTTGTCAAATGAAGCATATCTGTGAAACTACAAGGCTGAATATTGACCTTCAAAACTAAAATATATCAGTATTACTGAGTGTTACAAACGATCAAGTGCCAAGAGTCGACAATGTCTGGTCATCTTTGCTTATTCTTAGTCCAAATTTACTTTTTTTAAAAAAAGTATTCAAGTTGATTATTGAACTCTGTTCAAACTAAATTTCACATGTGAGAATTTTTTACTCTTTCGCTGTTCACAATAAAACCTGTCATCAGATAGTTGAGATGTTTATTACAGGACTCCACATTAACAAGGGCAGATCTTTCTTCGCTACAGGCAGGTTTTTTACAATGGTTTACAAACATAATACTATATCTGTCAATGCAACCAAACCAGCACTTTTAATACATTTTTAACTACTTACTTGAGCATGATTTTTCATGCAGGACGTTCACTATATTTTTACACTGCTGTGTTAGTATTTCTATCGCTGATCGTAGTCAGAGGAGACAATGATAGCAGGTCAGGTGTTAACAAGCACTGCAGCATTTTTTTTAAGTGACATTGTTATTTCAGGTAAATATTTATGACTTCTATGACTTCATTCATGCATGACAGAACTTTAATGAATTGATTTTACA
Source organism: Polydactylus sextarius (assembly GCA_016801845.1). Classification (NCBI taxonomy): domain Eukaryota; kingdom Metazoa; phylum Chordata; class Actinopteri; family Polynemidae; genus Polydactylus; species Polydactylus sextarius. The sequence goes on along the minus strand of CM028913.1, from coordinate 13,255,788 downwards.
CGAGAATCTCTTGGTGGTTCATGGTGGGTTTTTTTTTTTCGACTTATTAAATCAAACCGGCAACTCGGTTTAGATGGAAATGTTTCTAGGTCCAACTTACTATAGAAATTTATCTCATCTTCTCTGAGAGAAGGCCAAACAATGAACACTTGAAACAGTTTGCTGGCTCAGATCACATAATATTCCAGCTATGAGATACACTACGAGATATAAGACGTCCAGCCACAACCGCAGTGTGCCGCAGAGTGGGGAAAAGACTGAACACTCAGGTAACAAATAGCATATAGGACGAAAGATCTGGGTTACATTCTCATATATTTAGTAAATCCATGTCACTGTTTGATGCAGTTTAAAATCTTATACTGATCACACTATTCCAAGGAAACCGCTTAATTAGGAAGTGGAACTATCTGCATTTCCTGCTACATGGGCTCATTACTGCATAAAAACAACATCCAAGTTAATTTGGGAAAAAAAAAAGAATAAACAGACTTTAAGATCATTTGGAAGCTTATTCAAACATGAGGCCACCGATGCTAAATTATCGTCATGTTTCTATAAACGAGTTACGTGTCTGAAATGAGGCTGTAATACAAACTTATCCTCTGGCTAAAACAAGTTGAACACTTTCTTATTCTTTCACTTTTGTTATTCTTTCACTTTTCACTTTTGTTCACAGAGAGACTCTAACATGCCATTCAATGTACAGTCCTGCACATAGTCTTCTCTGTGCGGTGACAAATTCTTTACAAGAGACGACACGTCCTGATAGTGTTATCTCAGGTATCCTGCCGTCTGCCAACACAAATATGTTTCACAGCATTCACCTGAAAAGTGTGTCCAATGTCTTGCTCTGCGGGTTAAGTGTGTGCTGTGCGGCGAGAACAGGACAAAAGACAAACTCAGTTTGTAGGGACTACGCAGTCAGATGAAGCAATCAAATGAAGCGCAGCACATGTAAATGAAGTCACATGACTTGCATGGAATCTGTTTAGAGACGGATGCTCTGTAAGACAAATATTTAATAAAAAAAAAAATCTTGATTCCACCCTCTCCATCTGATTTGTTCAGGATCAGACACGGAGCAGCAGATATTATAATTGGCTGCAGAGTAAAGTAGGACTGAACGACGCCTGCAGCAACATGTTACTGTCCCAAATCCAGCAAACACACCCAATGCTGCACCACAACACTCGCTGGGGACGTCTCAGAATAAAAACTATTTGTTTCCACTGTTACCAGAGGACCAGAGGTGTTTCATGTACTGTACATCTGAGCTCATTTCTAACAGAGAGCCGGCATCACAACCTGGTGTGGAGCTTAAAAAAAACATGGCTGTTTAACAAGATGCAACCTAATTGCATTATGGGAAATGTAGGACTTGTTTTTGTGTTATCTTTCTCTCAGGAGCGGATTTTTTTGTTTTAAAAAAAAAAAGCTCATAACAGACAATAAAATTCTGTAAATGCAGCTACAAAAAAAGAAGAAGAAAGAATTAACAATCTTGGTTGCTTTTCTAGAAACAGAAAACTACATATTTCATCTGAGAAATCTGCTTGACTTCAATGTAAATATTAAAACTTTACATGTTGTGTAGCAGCACATTTAGCCGCCGTCTTACATCAAATACGTCTTCAAATATGTCTTTTAAACGGTTGTTGGTTAAATAATCTCAGTGATGTTCGCTGTGAGTGTAGCGGTTGACTCCTCCTGCTGCTAAAAGGCCTCCGGAGCAAAATAAACACACCGACAGCCCATAATTTACAGAGACAACGCACCGCCACTGAGGATGGAGGACCTGAGAGGAAACGTCAGGTTCTTGAGAGATTCACTGACCTGGTTATCTCAGGTTTTTGTCTCTTTATCCTGTAAACCCACACTTTGCTTTATGTCATCATTGCCCATTCATCATTTAATTCGACTAAAGTCTTTTATGGTGTAAAATAATGTAATAACACCTATTTTTGCTTAAACAATCACATAATATAAGCAGGTGACGGTTACTATTTGAGTTCAACTTGCAATATTTTTTGATTATTCCCCAAATAATTTCATCAACAACAGCGACAACTGTGGTTAATCATTATTCAAGTTATTTCTGTAGTAAAACTACTAAATATTTGCTGGTTTTAGCTTCTCAAACAAGATTATTTTTTGTTTGGTTCTATCATATTTTGTATTTTGTAAGTAAATATCTTTTTGGTTCTGGGCTTCTGGTAGGATAAAAACTAAGGACTTAAAGGACATCACATCAAGCTCTGAGATTCTTTGACGACATCTTCCAGCTGCTCAAATATCAATGAAACAATCTACACCGAGGAATATGTGGGAAATAGTGAATACAATCATCTTATTAACACAAACACATAAAATCTGCACCATAGTTATTATTTCAAATAATAAAAAATGTAAACTAAACAAGAAGTTGTATCAATGTCTGTGGACTTTTTTCTCTCAAAATGTCGGATATCGTCCCAATTCATTAGCTGGCAGATTAATTTGACACATCACTGCAATTAACTGTATAAACTGTATAAAAAGTAACTTCAGCATAGAAAACACGAGCACCAGTACCTGAGGCCGACTGGCTGCGTCAGGTCTGATTCACACTCTGAGAAACACTATTGCAACTGAGAAGAATAAAGGGATCGATAATTAAACATTAAAAGATGACCATGTTCGATGTGCACAGATCTCAATCTGTAAATAATCAAACTAAAATTAGCTTCTGGTAACTACTGGTTATGTTTAGTTCATGGTTCAGTTATTAAAGTTGATCTGTATTTGTTGGATCAAATTTTGAAAGAGAAACTGAAAAATACAATATTTATTTAGCCTCTAATCTTTTTTTGTTTTGTACTTCCCTTGTGTGTTTAAGTTCTGGATCACCTGACAATGATTACCGTTTCTGTTTGGTTTGTCAGAACAGGTTTTGTTTGGCTTTTACTCAACGCTTTTATTCTGTCATAATTTTACCTTTTGGTTTCAGGTTTTGTTTACACTGTCAAAACTGATCTGAGCCCGGACTAAGTGTTCACAGCTGCAGACAGACAGCACAATGGAAATGTGTGTAAGACACAGACAGACAGACAACTCCTCCTATAACCTCCACAGTGTGCAGGAATCCTCTGAAGCTGATGGAGAGAGCTGCACTGCAACAAACAGGCCGGAGCAGCTGCTGGAGATTTAAAACCTCCTCCACCTTCACAACGAACCCGGGTTCCATTATCGGACACGGCTGCTCTTACGTTATGACAACATATTTTCCAAAACATTGCTACTACTCATCGTCCAGAAATACACCACCCGAGAATAATGTCCAAACAGTCCGTGTGTTCGTGCCCCCCGGCGTTGGTTTACCGTGAGACAGCCGATGGTCGCTGCCGCTGCAACAGCGATGTTAATCCCGGAGTCAGCCATGGCGGAGTTCCATTATCGGACGCACGCTCAACCCCGCCTGGGTCCGACTAATATTTGCCGCCTGGTTCAATTTTCAAGTTATTTGCTAAATATCACGACTCAACGCGTATTTCTTTTAACACCAGGAACACACTGTCTCGGTCTCAGTTTAAATTATCGACAAACAGCGGAGACATTTATTTTACATTCGCAAATGTGAAGAGTCGGCGCCCAGCCAACAATGAAAATACTGACAGGCGTTTAAGAAAAGGACGAATTTACGGCAGTGTTTTCGGCCTTAACGCTGCGGCTCTGACGTTGATAAAAAATAAATATTTAGCTGAAAAAAACGAAAGAAGCGCTTCTAAAGGAGGTGTGTCCGATAATGGGCGCTCCGGTGGTTCCCGTTAAACGGAACGTCTTCTGCTAACACCTTAACCCGTGTTAGCTAGCTAACCGGGCGGCTGCTGCCAGACGTGACCGTTACCGGGTCAGTTTATACGGAGACAAAACTCGGTAAATGTGTAATAATGTGTCTCGTACCTTGTCTTGTCTGCTGGTTTTTCTCACAGAGAACTGGAAGGATCATGTTTAGGTCATTCTCTCACATGTGACGTCCATGTTTGCTCTGAGGAGCCGCAGCACGGCGTCGACTTACAAACAACAACAATGACGACTTCCGCTTGAAACCTTCAAAATAAAAGTCTTGTCGAAGAAAGAAGTTCCTGAGTGGTGCTGCTAAATTTATCCGTTTTACTGTGACTTTCATTATATACATTCACCACGTTTAAAAACATATTCTTTCACGTAGCCTTTGTGACTGATCAGCAGTCAAAAGATGTTGAACTGCGAAATTGTGACGAGGCCATTGAATTATTTATTCATTCATCAATTATCAATTATCAATTATTGTGTCCAGCTTTTTTTTTTCTTCCTTTATTTAACTACTTAGTTAATCAACTAATTGTGAATCGTGAAGATGACTAATAACAGTTGGTTTCTGGATGTCTGGGGGATATAATGAAACTGACTGGTATACAAATAAATAAACAAATAAATAAATAAATGAAGAAACTGATGAAATGAAAATTTAAACTGTTAATACAAAATGAGGGAAAGTATCAAATAAAACATGCATATGTTATATACATGTTGCACATTTATATGTAGAGACCTTAGGCAGTGAAATTAACACCGGAGACAAACAGATGACAAGTATTTAAATCACTTGAGTTAAAGTGTGACAATTTAAAATTGTGCATTTATAATGTCATTTCAGTTCAGGTTTGCAGAAAAATCCTCTCCAGATCATCACATGAATATCTGTATAATACAATATTACATTAGCATGGAGACAATATTTAAATGTTGGGTCATTTTTAGAGCATAGTTTGTCTTCTACTGTTTGATGAATGTTTTAAACATATAATATATAAAGCTAAAGTGAAGAGTATATGGGGGAAATGTCATGCAAATTCAGATATGTCCACAATAATTCATTATGTGATCTTGGTCATTTTCTTTGAAATGAGGACAAATTAAAAAAATGTAATAACTTGTCTAATAAACACTTGAATTATCCTCCAAAACACTGTATATACAAAATACACAACCTTGTGTTTTTAATGCATTTAGAAGCTGGAAAATGTGTCAGAGAACATTAAATATTTAGTCCTATTCAGACTGAGGTGTGGTCAGAATGAGTATTACAACAACAATAACTTTGTCGTCATCCGGTTAGATTCTACTTTTCACCTGTTCACAAATATATGCAGTAATTCAGTAACTGAGACGATGACCAGGATGAGCTGTGGACGACGATCTGAAACTTTTATGTGTCGTTTTGTTACTGTGACGGTGCAAAAAATAAATAAATAAATAAATAAAGGTGAAAGTAAAAAAAATTGTGCTTTTATTTTGAAGCCAGAGCATCTTGTTTTCCACTACTATTGACAGCACCATGACACAGCTGCAGCTGTCACAGAAACTGAGCTGGGGGGAAATGAATTATTACTGTTTCTCAATGTTTAAAGTCAGGAATAATAATAATAATAATGATAATAATAATAATCAGGCCTGGTAAAGATATTAAAATATTAAAATGATTGAAACGGTTTATGTCACCAAGTGACTGTTATGTGATTTGATACAAAAGCATCTTCCAGGAAATAAAATACCTTGGTTCTTCAGGAGTCACCAGTTTGACAACAAATCTGTTGAAAATTAATTTTGATATTTAAATATTATTTTCCTCCTCATATTTCAGAAGCACAGCTGACTGATCTGGGCACAGAGGAAACTGAACGTGTACGTCAGGTATTAAAAATGGAATAGTATTATATCAGCAACTACTATTACATCAGTATTATTATTAGCAACGTTCATAATATCTTCATCTCTGAAGATATTTTTGAATTATGTTCTTGAAATTCAGTGATTTATGATTTTAAACAAATAAACATAAATAAATAAAGGACATACAGACAGATGCAGCTGTTCCAGGTTTCATTTGTTTATTTTCTGGAAAATAATGTGAAGGTACAGTCTTTTTAAAAATCTCTCGTTAGCCTCAGAAGCACCTCTGGTTTGAAAACATATTAATATGTACAACACACTCAACATTCCCTGGTTATTACAAGGTTCAAATAAAAATCTGAATACAACAACAACAACAACAACAACAACAACAACAAAAAGGGTCAAATTTATTATTCCAAATACAAAGCAAAAGACGCAGAATGCTCATTTTATTCTCCGGAGCCTAAAAACATGAGAAACACACAAAAGACTAACAAATAACATTAATAATATGAGAGCAATTAATATCATACATCAATAAAAAATATGAAAAAAAAAATGAAAATGAAATATGGCCTTTAACTGATCCCTAATCTGCACGCAAACACGCACAAAAAAAAACAAAAACAAAAAAAAAAACACACTTGCACGCACATTACCTCGCTGATCAACAGCTCCCCCTACTGGCAGAGTCTGAAACTGCATGTTCACTCACATCAGGTTTATTGCATAACAACAGCGGCAACAAAACGCACACGCGCACACGCACACGCACACACACACACACACACACACACATACGCACACACACACACACACACACACGTACGTACGTACATACACACGTGTGTGTACGTACACACACACACACACACACACAGAACAAAAATGCAAACACAGGTAAAGAGGATGATACCAACACAGGAAAACACAGACTGGTGAATTTCGGGGTATTTTTTTCTTCCTTTTCTTTCTTTTTTTTTTTTTTTAATTTCTACTGAGTTTTTCTTTTTTTTTCCATTAAACCTTCTGATTCTTATAAAAAAAAATGACAAGTGTAAAAATACAATTAAGCTGCTTTTTTTTAAAAAATACAATATAAATTCATTTTTAAAGGAAAAAAAATATTCATTTTAAAAAAATAGAAATGAAAAAAAAAAACGTATAGATGCCTTTTTAATTTTTCATTTTCAACTGTTTTGTTCCTCGTTTTGCTGATCTTTTCTGCTTGAAGGCAACTTTGTTCACGTAGTCAGTCCCACACTGACATCGACCTGCTCGAAATCGGAGTTTTCACGCTTTTCATTCATCTTTTCTTTTGTTTTCCATCAATTCCGATCAGATTCAACCCCGAAAGATGACGTTTTACATCTTCTAAAGGTCAAAAAAAAAAAAAAAAATGAAGAAAGAAAAACCCTCCGTAAACCTACATCAGCGCGAGTCATTTCCAAATCAGAATGAATACGTTTCCTTGATTTCACCACAACTGAAACTAAAACTAAAATCCTATTGCAATCAATTTTGTCTTGGTTTTTTTTTTTTTTTTTTTAAATGAACTAATAGTGCAGCCTCTGATTTATTTTTATTCAGGGATTTTCTTCAGGCACATGGTAGAAATTCCTTAACATGTCTCTAGAAGAGAAGAGATGAAGAGAAGATGTGGGAAAAGGCCAAATCAAGATAACAAAGGTAAAAAAATAAAATAAATAAATACATATTTTGTTACAGGTTCATTTTGGTTGAAAACAAACATGTACAATGTTTGACATATTTCAATTACATTTAGATTTTAATGGATACGTTTTTGAAAATCTTTTTACTTAGGAAGTGGTAAGTAAAAGTTGGATTTTAATTATTGTCAATTAAAATACACAGCTGTGTCTTGGTGCTTTGGTAGATTTAAACAAAATTATTAGGGTTTCTATATAAAATACTGAAGTGGAACAAAATAAGTCTAGAGGGACGTGACAAAAGAAGAAATTGGAAATCAGAGAATATTAATAAATTTAATCTAAGTGGCAAAAATCAAAGTAAAAAACTTTTTTTTTTTTTTGCACAAAAATAACTAACTCAATACTCTGTGTGCTATAAACTGAACAACACTGGACTTTGTGTGTGTGTGTGTGTGTACAACCAAAAAAACGTACTGGGTTAATAAATTTTACATTTAAAAAAAAACAAACGTGATAAAAGTCAAAATTCAGTTCAATACTCAACAGCATCGACAAAAGCTTTCACAAGGCATCATACGTGGTATTTAACTACCCGACTGCATTTTCAACGACACGACGAAAACTTCACATTCGATCTTCTAATCCAGGTTGTAACTGAGAGCGAGAAACTGTAGCACAGAAACATTTTCCATCTAACACGACTGTACAGAAAAGCATTAAAAAAAAACAACCCCACACCCCCGACTTTTAGATCATCTCTGGTTTCACAAAAACAAAGACGTGATCGACACATCAGCTCCTTTGTTCACAAACTCCAGCCTTAACCTCTGACCTCTAGTTGGCTGCCGGCGCCGACAGGACCGAAACTAAGACCTTCCAAAATAACCAAAAATAACCAAAAATTAAACTATAGTCACTTCTCCTCCCTCCACCTTGACTGAACTGAAGCCGCTCAGAGGTTCAGAAACGGTCTCAAAAACTAACTAACAGGAGGACGACGGTTCGATTCCCCAGTTCTTCACCCCAGAAACAAACTTTCCTCCGCTAGTTTGCAGGAATTATTATTGTTTTAAATAATTTTGTTGTTTATTTCAGGGTTGAAAAAAAAACTGTTTGGACAATAAAACTCTCGCTCATTTATTTGTAAATGTTTGTAATTTAAAAATCCAGAGACGTTTCTGAAACTGTAACAGCAGAAGCTTCAACTGACCTGCAGGGGGCCCAGTCGCACTTATTTCCACTTTCATTTCTAAACCGTCTTCAGTCTCAATCTACTGTGATTGTCCTTCCTCAATCATCCTCTCTATCGTCTCCATCATCTCAGCCAAACACCCACACTTTTCTGTTCAAAAGATCTCTCACAGAAAAAAACACTTCACATCCAATCTCTCTGAGACCGGCAGCTGCTCCATTGATTTTCCTTTTTTTCTTTCTTTCAGTTTGAGCAGCTTCCAAACTTCAGGCACATGAATGATTTTATCCGACTCAACTTCAACTTCTGCATCATAACGTGACCTTTACTGGCATTAAAGCTAAAAGTCCATTCAATAAACTTCACCTGAGTTTTGTTCCCTCGAAATTTCAGACTTTCACTACCTTCTCCACCACTAACATACTGCTTTACAATGTTTGATTTCCAGGACTTTCCAGACCTTCACACAAGGACCACATTACAAACGTATGGCACAGCCGACGGTTTAGGTTCTGAAGAAAAGTATCAGTGTAATAACTAAACTTGGACTGTGTTTTTCATTTAGTTAAACGTGTTACTGCACCGTGCATGCAGGCTGATGAAGCCTATTTTATTTGGATTTAATCTGAATGGGGGAATAATCTTTTCATGCCTTTAAATGATTATTTTCAGACAACAACAAAAAATGAAATCAACACGGCTGTTAAAATGACTGTAATGTTCTTCTAAAAAGTTATTTTTCTTTTTATGAAAATCTATCTTGACTGAGATGTCAAAACCAAGAAAAAAAAGGCAATTAAATGGGAAAATCATCATTGTTACTATTGACTTTATCTTGGCAAATACTTGTAAATGAAACCGATAATTTCAGATATTTTCTGTTAGTTTCTTGTAATTCTATTCTAGGTTGAACTAGAAACAGTGACCAAATCAAAGTGATAAGTTCTAAAATCTTATCGTGACGACTGAGGACGATTAATGTGGTGACAGGTGAAATGCTGGTAGCAGGACTTGTAATCGGTCTGAAAAAGACAAGGTCGCGACGCTTTTATAACAGTCAGAACGATTTGAAAGGTGGTCGATTTTTAACAGTCGATAGATAGGAAAAAAAAAAAAACAGAAGAAGCACATCTTCAGCTGGAGAGAAACAGTCCCGTGGTTTCATCGCAACTCTAAAAACTCTAAAACTACTAATCTCTTTCCTACAGTTTCTGAACCAGACTCTGATCCGTCAGTAACTTCACTAACTTCACCGAAACCGCCTTCGATGTTCTGAGACAGAGAGAGAATAACAACAGTATTTCCATGTTGGGGGGGGGTGAGAAAGACAAGACAATATTTCAAAATGACACGTATGTAAATACTCACTCAATACACATGCACCTAATTTCACAAGCTGTTGTTCAAAAACTCTCTGATTTCGTGCATCAGATGTTTACAAGTTTTGTTTTGTTTTTTTTGTTTTTTTTGTTTTCTCTCGTCTTAAATATACTGTAATTCTTTCTTTCTTTCTTTTATTTTTTTTCTTAAAACATAGCATCTGAGAAATTATATACACAAAGATTTAGACCACTTTGGTTTAAAAAATAAATCTTTTATAGTCAGAATATTAATATTATTATTAATATATATATATATATATATTTTTTTTTTTGTTACTTTTTCTTTTTACACAAAAATACGTTACTATGCTCTGCTGATGCTGATGCTGCCGCCGCCCTCGGCAGACGACTTTAACACAGACGCAAGAAGTGCAGGCAGAGAAAGGGGGCGGTGCTGGGGGGGCTGATCATCACAGTGACGTGGGTTAAAGGACAGTGCCACCAAAAAAAAAAAATAAAATAAAAATTGCATTTGGGCAGATTTGTGTATAAAGCTTACGGAAAAAGTTTTGTCTCAAATTACAAGGTTTTTCACTCCAGTTGTGTTTATACAAGATAAGTGCAGTTTTTGTTGTTTTTTTTTTGTTTTTTTGTTTGTCTCTTCTGTGTCAAAACGTCCGACCCAGGCACAGAAGTAAATCAGCACGTCAGCGCGTTTTATGACCGATTATTATCAACTTATAAATGAATGCTTGTGTGCTAACAGAAACTTTTATCTCGCGTAAAAAAAAAAAAAAAAACCTCATTGAAAATCGAAACTGATGTTTACAAATCACAGTAATAACTACACATCCAGGCTTTGAACCGGTTCGCTCCATATGTTGACAAAAGGAGCCGCACAAGCAGACGTAAGTTAGAGACGTCGGACTTATGTTTGCATAGCATCGTCTAACCTATGTCACTGTTTAACTTTGTTATGAGCACAAAGGTTTCAGTTTCTAATAGCTGAGCTGATAAGTCTGAGAATGTTGGAGAGTAAACACAGATCGGTGAAAGCTGAATGGAAACTAACAGGACGGATCTACGCTGTCATACGCGCACGCGAGATAATAATTGTGCACACAAATGATTATTTTTCAGGACTTTGTCGTTTCTGAGAATAAATTCGGTTTGGATAAAGCTGCAACATCCGTGTCTATCTTGGTGGAACTGCCCTTTAAAAAAAAAAAAACAAAAACAAAAACAAACATAAAGCTTTAAGCCTGAGGGGAAACTGTACGAAAGTTTTCGTACAAACATTTCAACAAGATGCAGATTCATGTCTCTACCCCCCACCCCCTCCTCTTTCTCTGGGAATAAAGGACATCCTGTCCACCATTCAACCCCCGCCCACCCGTTTCTGCATCATTCAACACATTCATTTTCATCATTGCAATGCATAATATATATATATATATATATATTATATAAGATTAGAAATGCAGCCGATCCATATACAACTACAGGCAAGTGCATCTAATGCATTGTCAGTGCATTCTTCTTCAGCAAGACACCAACTTTTTTTTTTGTTTTTCGTTATTGTTTTTTGTTTGTTTGTTTTTTACTGAGGGAATGTGGCCAGTTTACGATGCGGAACCTGACGTCATACAGACAGACTGATTGCAGGCACATGTGGCTGAAACGCACTGAATCCAGTCACAGTCTGAGCTGAAACACGACGCAGCAGAGGTGTAATCGTCTTAGCATCTTTTACGACGCATAGAAATTTTTTTGGGACAATTTGAGAGACTGGACATTTGACCGGGAACAAAAACATCAGCTTTTCATAACATTCAATTGTCGTGCACACTGTTACATAGACGCTGGCGTTCTGTTGCATGTTTCTGAGACCTCATGTCGTGTTTCAGGCGTCACACTGTGGCTGAGTGTCTGTGACTGGTTTGAGTCACTTGATGTAGAAGCTAAAAGATACTGATTATCTGTGATCAGACGGGGCGTTATGTTCACATGATGATGTTGAAGTTGTGTAAAGATGATTTATAATGATCGTGGAAGTGTGAGAGTTTTGAGTCTGGCTTACTTTAAATCTAAAAGATTCATGTCTCCTAATGTCAACACCGACTTCTGTCAAGTCTTTGTGCCCGTTTTTCCCCTTTGAACATTTCTTTTCATCATGTACCTCTCTTACATTTCTAAAACTGAGAGGTTTGATGTTTTTTAGACATTCAGACATTTTTTTAGGTAATCTGTTGCTGTGAAACTAATGCATATTTGTGAATATCACTGAAGTCGCCCCATGTGATCACAGAGTAATATTACAATTTAAAACTTTAACTCTAACTGGACAATTGTGTCAAATTGGATGCAACATTATGACTATCTGAGTCTGACCTGAACAGAAGCAGCGTGTTGAAGGTTTTTAAACACGCTACACACACACCACGGACCTGCATCCCAAACCCTTTAACCTGCTTTTCATTGATTAACTGATTCTGAAGAACAGACCAGTTTTGGCTTAAGGAGAAATCTGTTGACATTTGACTGTTTCAACAGTCTTTTTTATGTGTTTTGTTTAAATATATAAACTTCTAATTCATGGCTAAGTTCCCGTAAAAAGTGGCTGATAAAGCAGAGAAAGCCAAATTGACGGCCTCTGAGTGGTGGTTATTTCCTAACCTAATGGCAGTTTGAGGAAAAAAAAAAATATTCCAAACCAATCGCACTTCATCTTTCCTGCGAAGCGATGGCCGACGTGGCTGCTGGATGGAGTGAACAACAGGAAACAGTCAGAAAGCTGAAGAGAAGTTCTATCAAGATGCATAATGCTTTTCAAGATCTTCCAAGCGTTGCTGTTTTTGTTTTTTTTTTTGTTTTGTTTTTTTTTTTTTAAAACAGACGGTTTCTTACATGAAGCTGACATCACAAGAGCGTTAATTCCTGCGTGTTTGCATTTACGCAAGTGCATTTTTTCCATTAACATGCAGATAAGACTCATACAAGCTAATGCCTAAAAAGAGAAGCAACTCGGGTTTTTTCTTGACTTCAAGCGTTGCAAGAGCGTTTTCAGTTAAGTGCCTTTTGACGGAAAATCTCCCCTTCCATCTGTTCATTCTGTCACACGACCGAAATCTCAGGTCCGTCTCTCCAAGACTTCATCACTGAACGATGAAGAGGTTCCCGAGTTACATCCAAAACTTGCGCTGTAGACCGTCTGGTTGGGGGAATGCCGAACGAACGGCGTCCAATCCACCTCCTTCCGGGTGGCCGTCTTTTCGCCGGATTCCCACCGAGCTCCTGGAGCGGAGGGAAGGGGAAAGGACGGGATCACTTCAACCGGTCGGATCGGAAGGAGTCTTCCACGGCCGGGTCGGCGAGCATTAGGTCGCCGTCCAGCATGTCCAGAGCCAGGGGGTCCATCCTGAGCGGGTCGTCCAAGGAGAAAGGGTCCATCTCAAAGCCAGGAACATGGGACAGAGCACTGGCGATCTCTTTGGACAAACCTGGTGGAGATTCTCCTGCATGGATGGAAGCGTGGTGGACATGAGACTTTTGAAAAAAATAAGACATGGAATGAAAACACACATGACCAGAGTCTCTAATCATTATGACCTGTTCTTGGCAGAGACATTCTTTATGACTGAAATGGGCTGCAAATATTTTTTATTGTTGTTTTTTCATTGAACTGTCACAGTATACAATCCATTACGGGTTCCCAGAACCCAAAATGACACTTTAATGCCGCTTTTGTATAAACCAAAACCCTATAGTTACCCTATTCTTACAACATCAAGTGGTCTAACACCGACCTGTGAGGATGATGTTGGGCACGTTGTTTCGTCCGTCTCCACTGCTATAGTTCTGGTTCTGGTTGTTGAGGAGCTGCTGGTCACCTGGGTCCTGCAGACCCAAGGGTCCTGGGTTGTTGGAGGGGAACTGGTTCTTGTCTGTGCTGCCGCAGCTCAGACCACTGTGGTTCAGGGACAGACCGTCACCCTGGTTCTCTGCTGTGAACTGAAACCATGAGGAGAGCTAACTCAGTTTTAAGGCATATGGATAATACATACTTCCTACTGTGTGTGGCTGCAAACCTTCAAAAGAAAAGTAAATTTATAACCATTAAGTCACACACACAAAAAAAAAAAACAACCAATCCTCCCACATCTTTCCCTTTTTTAAAGAGATCATTTACATCATATCCTCTTAAAAATATTACGGTAAAGATACAAATATTTGATTCCATTTTTGGAGTATTCTGATGATTTATAAGATGAAAGAGATGGGGGCCTGCCATGTAATAAATGTTAAATCAGTCACGCTGCAGTTTATAGTTTATTTGGCTACTGAAACCGATCATAGACTGGTGACTCCCCCTTTCATTTTTTTCAACCAACGAAACCACCAATGAAGGCGTGATATATTTTCGTCCTGCTTTTGCCATCACCCTGCCACAGAAACAGAACAAAACATTGCAAAACACTATGATCAGTGACGGGTGACATCAGTCTACCTTCAGCCGGTGTTATTTACACGTTCAGATGACATCACAGTGAAAGCAAACTCTTACCTGCTGGTTGGATTTGCTTGTGAGCTGCAGATTCAGGTACGGGTCATCCAGCAGAGAATTAAACAAGGCATCCTATAAATAATAAAAAAAAAGGAATCCTGATTACATCCCGAAAGAAATTGAACGTGCTCCCCTCCATTTGTCTACACTGGGCGTTTTCTAAATTGTGTGTACGACTCCAGTCAGTGCTTTAAATTAAATCCATCCATTTTCTACCCCTTTATCCCACACTCGGGGTCGGGGGGAGACCGGAGCTTATCCCTGCTGCTTACATCGACCCTGGACGGTCGCTAGCTCGTCGCAAGGCCAAACTTTAAATTACACTGTAATAAAAATCTATGGTTGAATCATTTTGGCCTTTTCAGACGTAACAAAAGCTCCAGCTCAGTCTAAGGCTCCTAATAAATCACCATTTTGTATGAAAAAGCTCTGAAACAGTCTGATCTCTGTGTTTTAAAATAAAATGAGGTTGCAACATTAGGAGCTGGGACGCCTCCTGGTGTCTGTCGTTTTACTTAATGCCTGATCAAATGTCAAAGAGTCTCAGAACACAATGGTTTCTCCTCAGCAGACTTCCAGAAATAGACTCTGGTGCCATTTGTCTTTGGTTTCCACCTCAGGATTACATCACTGACTGTGAACACTGTAAATACCCACTGTGTGAATATCAGGGTCAGTGTAAGGCACAAGGAAAATCTGAGGGAGAGATTGTTTTTTAAAAACGATTCTGAACTGCTGAAAATATATAAATAAAACAAAAAATTCAAATGGAGCTTTTTTTTCTGTTATTTTTTCAGACTCTGAGAGGAGACTGAAAAAAAATAACACGTGCTGATTTAACAAAGTGGCACCCACAAGCACATGATTGTGTATATGTGTATGACATCAACCACAACAGAATTACTTTTGTAAATTTTGAAAAAATAAATAAAAATGGGGAAAAATACAATACAACACAGCAAACAACAACAGCAAAGAGGGGTGGTGAAATAAATGAGAAATGATTACGGATGACCGGGTTACGCGATGGAACCAGTTTGTAACTCAACAGTAAAATGACACTGAGCATGAGCGGATAAATGAAAATGACTCAATCAGTGAAATTCAATAAAACATTTCCACTCGCTAAAAAAAGCACAAAGACATCCTCAAATGACACAGTGTTTTTGTAAGAGACGAAAACAGGTTAAAGCTGCCTATTAAACAAAGTTATGCAGTTTAGTTGGATGCTGGAATCTAGAGTCCATCAGGCAGCAGCTACTGGTGTTTTTAAAGATTTGCTCCAAAACAACCTTCTTTATTACTCAACTTTGATGAAAGATTGTCCTGTACTAAGATGGTGTGATTTTTTTTTAAATGTGAGTGGACTATGAGAGGACGTAAATTCTCTGTATTTGATTTATAAGGTACAAAATAGTGAAAAGTTAAGTTCAGTAGTTCAGTCTTTACCTGTAAGGCAACTAGAGTTAACTAGAGTTGAGCAGCTGAATCTTCATCTTGTGGTTTCAGTCCGGTTAGAATGTGAATGTCAGTGTTGTCGGTGATGTACTCACATTGTACAGGTCTGCAGCCAGGTTGTGGCTTATCTGTTGGAGCTGTGGGAGGTTGCCGACTCTCTGCTGCTGCTGCTCCGCCTGCTGCTCTGCCTCCTGTTTGACCTGACACTGAGAGGAAGAGGAGGAGCTCTGAATGCATTGATCCAATGCACTCTCGCTCTTAATCAGCTGTGTGTTCGTTGTGTTCACATGCGGTGCCACTGGCCTCTGCTGCACCAGAGAAATGTGATATTACAACTATGTAATCTGATTCTGAGCCAGGAATCAATTCTTTATCTTCATGTAATCTATTCATCTAGATTCATCTTACCGTTCCAAAGTGCTGCTGTTGCATGTGCTGGTTGCGTAGGTTCTGCAGGTGGAGCTGCTGCATGGACTGCTGCTGCTGCTGCTGCTGCTGATGCTGCTGCTGATGCTGCTGCTGCTGATGATGCTGCTGCTGATGCTGCTGCTGCTGATGCTGCTGCTGCTGCTGCTGATGCTGATGCTGATGCTGTTGCTGTTGCTGTTGCTGCTGCTGCTGCTGTTGGGTGTTGGGCCGCTGCTGCTGCTGGAGGCGGTGCAGCTGTGTGTGGTGGTGTTGACCCATCTGAGGAGGCTGCTGGCCGGGCTGGGAGCCAGGCAGACCAGAGAGAGGCTGGTGGGAACCCGGCTGGTGCTGGTGGGACTGACTGAGTGGGTAAGGAGGAAGCCTCTGGTCCAGAGGCAGCTTGCTGGTGTCCAGAGGGACGCCCTGGGGTGGAGGTAGAGGTGGGATGTTAGCAATACGCATTACGTAGGTACCGTAGGTATTTCATGAATAATTCTTAACCAGTATGTTACCCTTGAATCCATATGACCATAAAAATCAGACAAAAAACTTTATCTAATCCTTGAAAATTGCAAAAATCTAATAACAAGTAATTTGTGTTTGTAATAAACTTCTTTCATGTTGAGGCCATTTCCTGTTGAATGGGAAATGGCCTCAAATGGAAAGAGTGAATATTTGTGTGTGTTACCTGTGTGATGGAGGACAAGGTAGGGGATATGGTGGGGGAAAACTGTTTGGAGTGATGCCTCCGTGCTTCCCCACCCATGGGTAGGATGAGTGGGGACAGTTGGGCTCGTCTCCTCGGCGATGTGCTGAGCGACGGCTGACCCTGACCACTTAATAGTGGCGAGAAAGAAGAGGAGCAGGAACTGGATCCGCCCACTCCACTGCTGTAGCTGGGGTTACTGCTGGACGCCGACTGGAGGGAAGAGTTACTGAGGGAGGAGTGCAGCGATTGGCTGCTTAGGGAGGACGGTAAGGAGGGGGAGGAGCTGAGGGACGACTGTAGAGAGGGGTTGCTGAGCGATGACTGCAGAGAGGCAGAGCTCAGCGAGTTGGAAAAGGAGTGGCTGCTGAGAGACGACTGGATGTTGGGGTTGCTTAGTGATGACTGCAAGGAGGGGTTACTGAGCGTGCTCTGTAGGGACGCCAGGAGACCTAAGGAGAGAAAAAAAAAAAAAAAAAAAAACAAACTATGAAGAGACACATCATCAGCATCTATCCAGGCTCAAGAGAGACTTAGAGGAAAAAAACCAAGCAGAGAGACATCAATCAATATGTAATATATGTCATACAATGTAAACACACGTTTGAAGAGAGGGCAAAGTGGGGTTTGGTTCTTCTCTCTTCTCGAGACACATTGACTTCTTGTGCCATCTCTAAAAACACTAGATCACACATTTCTCCTAATTCTTCTCTGCCTTGTAAAGAGCTCTTTCTTTTCAACTTCATATATGCAAATCAGGTTCTCTGCTGTGTATTTATGTCTTTATGTCCCGTCCAACACAACCCTGATGACATAACCATCACGTTACTTTCTGTATTTCACACACAGAGCAGTACTGACCACAAGGAAACAGACTACAGTGTAAAGTTGGTGGAATGCTCATTTACACATGGAATCCTTTTTTTTTTTTTAAATGTTCATCTTGTGTTGACAGAGGAATCAAGGAATCATTCCATACACGCTACAGTAAGAGAATGTGAGAGTATTAAAATGAGAAACCACACCTCAGAAATCACAGCAACACGACACACAACTGAATTATCAGGTGAGCAACCTGATCAGAATGACATCCCTGCAGAATGACCTCCAGGGTGCCGAATAAGGATTTATGCTGCTTGTAAGCAGCTCGCAGTGACAGCGATAAACAATTTAATGATATTAAAGTAAATGAAAGTCATCCATTTGTCACCTTTAATTGTTGTTACACTGGAAATGTACTAACATATATCCTGATGGTGAATTAAAAAAAACACCTTAAAATGACGTATTCTTATTAAAATGGAAAATAAGTCTTCATGTGTGTCTTTACTACAGATGCACTACTTCTCTTCTGCAGCACACACGTTGTTACTGTGGCCTTGGTTTAAAATAAACCATCTGTTTGGGGAATCAGACCCACGAGAGAGAGACACCAGCCTGTTTTCACCTGAGCTCCTCCCCAGGTGATGAGAGCAGGTGAAAACATCAGCTGTGTTCTCAAACACACCCTCCTATCTTAGTGAACCTCACTCGCCTCCACCCTCCCACCACTTTCCCCTGTCTTTTTATATCTTCAGTAGGTCAGCTACATCCACAATGTGTGTTTTTGTGTATTTTGTGCCCTGGTTTTAAGAGTAAAAACAGGAACTTGACACAAACCCCAAAGATCGGTTACTTAATTTAAAGAAATGAAAACAGGTGAGGAAAAAGTGAGTTTTGTGAGTCTCAAATGAGGCCTGGTGTGAATGTTAGGCAAGACTGGTTGTATTCTAGAGCCAATCATATCATCAAAAACCTATATGTTTTACCCACTAAGAAACATAAATGTCCCTGACAAATTTCATAATGATCTGGTCAGTTTTAATAGCCGCTACTAAATTAGTTTTGATCAAAGTGTTGAACCGGTGCACAAACTTCATTACAATCATTGTGATGAGACCTATGAGTTTTATTAAGACAAGATGAATCAGATGAACCAGATTCAGGTTTAGAAAGGCAGGCTGTAGTCTGAGTCTGAGCTGACAGCAGCTTCCTACCTGTGGTTTGTACAGTCACCTCACAAACGATAAAACATGGCTGCACTTTCCGACTGCACTTCCACCCACGAATAAAAAATCCTCTCCCCTTTCTCTGTGGCTAAATTTAGAGTGCCGCCCTGTTGTACATCCCCCTTTGTTTCATTTCGTCCGCTCTCACCCACATACTTCCTTCACTAAGCTTCACATTAGTCATTTAGTTGAGGCTTTTCATCCAGACTGACTTACAACAAATGAACAGGCAGGCAGCTCTGAGCCTTGTCCAGGGACACTTCAATATATATGGGACAAGAAAAACTGAGGTGTCA
The DNA here is from genome assembly GCA_016801845.1 of Polydactylus sextarius. Classification (NCBI taxonomy): domain Eukaryota; kingdom Metazoa; phylum Chordata; class Actinopteri; family Polynemidae; genus Polydactylus; species Polydactylus sextarius. The sequence continues at coordinate 13,236,424 of CM028913.1, read as the reverse complement.
TCTGCTGGTTACGGAGCAGTTTCAACAGAGATCTCTCTGACCTGACCGTAAAATTTAAACAAAGACGGTGAACTGCACTGCTGTATATATTCCTAATGTGGGCTTTATTTTCACAGTTTTGTCATTGTATATTAGTAGCAATGACACTATGGTCATTACATTAATATCTGAGATCTGTGATCACTAAATGAGAAGTCTGATGACATAAAAAAAGTATTAAACAAAAAAAGACCAAGACCACTTTATTTGGAGATCAAATGTCAGCAATTATCCCTCACTGCACAGGAAAACTGTAACTGTGTGCACATACCTGCAGTACAGTAAAGTAGATCAAATTCGCTAAAGGATCAAATTCGCTAAAGGAAGTGGGTCTGTTCCAACTCGGCAACGTTACTGTTTATTTTCATTCTCTTTCAACTTTACCAAAACTGATTCTCAGACATTTTTAGTGGTGTAACTGTGTTTCCAGGTCCCTGATGTCCAACATTTATATAATTAATAATAACAGGCATATACGAGAGAGGGAGAGAGGATGTAGCAGAAAGGTGGATTACAAGTGCAGATGAATGAATGAATGAGATGGTTGACAGAGAAACAAAGATACGAAAACTCAAAAGGTGTGTGTGACCTTTGATCTCTGACTTAAAACTGAACATTTTCTTGTTCTGGGAACAGCTAGTTACCATGTATGTCTCCTTGCTGTTATCTGCAATGTTTATTTCTGCTGCTTACACTTGTGATGCAGCCAATAAACAAGAGTGGGTCAAAACCTAGTACACGTCTGAACTGTGTATTGTCAATGCACAAAATAAGGACGTTGCTGAAAACTTTTGTGGAACCTCTGTAAACAACAGGTTCTGTTCATTTCGACATTAATCTAGAGTCGACATCAACAGACTTCAGCAGACCGTGCACATGGACGTCTAATATTGTATAACTTAATCAAGCTGGTATTTAGTGGAGGACACACTCATCAGCTGAGCTGGTCACAGAGGACACACCAACATAAATGGGCTAGTAAAGGCCTATCACAAGAGCAAGCAAACAATATCTATTTCCTTGAATGTATGAATGAATGAATGAATGACTGTAGTACACACTGCGTGCACTGATGTGTCGTTATTTCTCTGAACACCAAAACAGGAAGTGAAAACATTTTTCAACCAATAAAATGAGAAGTAGTGCGACACACTTCCTGTGATCTGTGCTCAAAGAAATGAACCAGCCCAGAGTTCATTTGAAAGCAGCCCAGAGAGCATTTGTTTTGTCCGGACCAGAGTCCAGACCGATCCAAGGTTCAGTTCAATCAGACTATACACACCTGAAAGATCTACAAGAATAGTTGCAACATCACCGATTCTACCGTCAAACAGACTTAGTCAATAAAGCCATTGAAATCAGAAACTAAATTCAGCCTTAACAGTCTTAACATGTTAATTAGTCTACACAAACACGCGCACACACATGATACGGACCTGGCGTGTGGTGATGGAAGTTGCCATTGCCTCCTGGTGCATTGGCAGCATTGATGCCCAGCTGGGTAAGGGTAGAGGCCAAGTTCCCCGTGCTGTTTCCACCGCTCAGAGAGGAGGATCCTGGGTAGCCAGGTTCGTCCTGGTCCAGTGGCGTTGGCAGCGGGGAGGGAAAGTGGAGGCTGGACAGGTCCGGCAGAGAGCCACCGGTGTTTAGAGCTGAAGGGACCCCGTGAGCTGGCGTGGATGGCTGCTCCTGGGACGTAAAGATACTAAAAAGGACAGAACAGAACAGATTAAGTTTAGAGCATTAAAGAAGTGATTTAGCTGTGATATACTTGTCCCTATCATTTTTACAAAAACTTTTACATTTCTGTGCCTGGAATCATTACTAGAATTATTACTACTATTACTGTTGTTGATTTTTTTTATGCACGTGTGAAGTCTCCAAACTGCTTTTTTTTTTTTTTTTTTTTTTCTTGGTTAAAAAAAAAAAAAAAAAAAAAAAAATCACTAGTTTCTTATTTTGACTGGACCCGCTCTGAGTGTGCCCTCTGTAAGTATAACAGAGTTCTGGTCCGTCCTTTTCATTGCGGAGCTGGTTTGCGGAGAGTGTAGTGTTTCATGTTTTCAGCTGTGCTACAGTTGCGAAGGAAGAGGGTTGGGCCTGGATAGTAGAGACCGATGCAGAGGGGTATTTCCCTTCCATCATCATTAGTAATGTGAGCTTGCGGAACAATAAGATAGATGAGGGACTACAGTATATAATGAACTACTGTCAGTATAGTGTTATGTGCTTCAAAGAGACACAACTACTAGAAGATTGTACACGTCTCATTACTTTCAGACAGATCGGGTGGACAGGAAAAGGGAGGTTTCTGCAGCCCAGATATTGAAGCGTTAGCTATGGGATCATGTCCATACAACATCTAGGGAGCTCTCAAATACCATCTTGGTTATTGTTTACACACACGCAGCTGCTAACTATGTCTGATGTCGTCCACTGTTTGATATGAGACACCAGGTTCTGCACACTTCCTGTGAAGGCTATTTATTATTTGCATGACCTTATAGCTGTTTATATTTGTTTTCTTCTTTATTTCCTCTTTCCTAACTTTGTGTTATACTACTATGACTGATCAATTTGTCAATCAGGGATCATTTGTAATTTTCTCATTTTCATTCTGATCGTTTTCTTTCAAACATTTTTCTCGTTGTTCAGGATTCTGATGAATTTTGAGTTAAATTTAAGAAATAAAAATGTGCGTTATTGTTATTGTGTTTAGTTGTGTTCGTCTTACTTGATGCCGGGAACTTCACAGGACTTTGGTCGGGATGACAACAGAGGCAACTGGAGACAGAAAAGTAAAATAATATAATAATCAAAACATAAAAAAGAAAATGAGATTAGTCTTAATTTCTTAGAACCTATAATTAGATTAAAAGAGGAACAGCTCCAAACTCACAGTAAAACCTGCTGAGTTTATAATGACAAGTTGACACATTTAGTAACTTTATGTTCCAGAATCACATTTGTAGATGCCAAGTGATAAATTTAATCTTAATAGTTACATTTTTGGAAAATGTACGATAAATTTTGTTCTTGTATTATATTTTATTGCAAAATATTACATATATTAATGAGTAATAAAAAACTAGATGGGGAATAATTTAAAAATGCCTCAATAAAAGTGATTTTCACGACTTTACCTTCTTGGTATCCCAGGGTTTGAGCAGTTTCCCCTCATCCAAAACATTCTCTTCAATGGGAGGAACCGGATATGGAAACACTGAAGAACAAAAATACGTGGATTTAAACTAAACGTGTAATTAAATATATAAGCACTCACAAATAATTCTAAAAAAAAAAAAAAAAAAAACATTTTGTAAGATTGAAAACAATCTAGAATTTTAAATAAAGACAAGTTGTGAAAAATAAAACCCTAAAAATATTTCTCATGCCAAAGTTTTGAGTATATTAATTTGAAGAGAGTTCCATTAAGTGTAAACTAAACTAAAACTAAAACTAAAGTCAGTGTTTGTAAGTTTAGTCCTGCTTCATGGAGCATGAAGCGTGAGCTGTTCAGTAGAGTGCGTCTGATAAAAGCCCATCTGAGTAAAACTGAGAATTCTGACAGGTGATAATGTTTTCAGATAAAAATAAAACAATGGGTTTCGTGCCCACTACCATGACATTCTGTCTGCATGTCACAAGCTGTGGCTTTACTTAGTTTTCACATCAGTGTTTTCTGTGAATGCGTTTGAATGTAACTCACTTCGTCGGCCCTCGCCATCACTCTGCCCTGTAGGATCACACAGACAAACAAACAGACAGACACAACAGATTTGACTGAGTTTGAAATATTGTCTTCAGTTTACATTCAGAACATCCTGACTCCGCTGGCAGCCAACACGAAACCTGTTTAGACTGAGATCTTTATCCTCAGGGACTGTTCAGCCCTTCAGTCAGGCCAAAAGTCAGTTTAACAATGAACAGGTCACTGTTTTACATCCAAGTCAAATAAAAAAAAAAAAACCCTGGCTTCTGTGAAGTGCCAGAGAACATGATACAATTTTCAAAGTGCAGGAGGCTCTGGCACTTTTTTTTTTTTTTTTTTTTTTTAAATGGAGGCTTAAAATCCGACCTTTTTCCAAGTGTGATGGGAAATGTTCAGCCACTTGACAACTACTGACCTTAATTCCCTTTTAGCTGTTGAACTGTTACATTTTTATTTGACGTTACTGGAATTAGTGTACGTGTAAGTGAAGATCCATACGAAACATCGTGGACATTGTAGCTACTGAGGCTTTGAGTTTTTGTTTACCTGGGCGTCTGGTGCTCTGGGGGTTGAAGGTAGGTCCTCCTGTGGTGAAGGGGTCTCCTGTGGGAGGGTTCATGACACTGGTGTGGAGGGCTGAGTCGGAGTTTGTCCTGAGGGCCAAGAAATACACAGAATTAAAGGACGTATCGAGATGGGGGCGGGGAAAAGGAAATGAAAAAAAGAGAGAACTAAACTACATGAAAATTAGAGAAAGAAAGAGCTTAGGGAGACACTGAAGGTCACACGAGTCTTTGTTCTCCAACACAGCGAGACATCAAAGTAAAGTGCACCTTTGCAACTGAAAACATCAAACACAGCTGCGCATCAACAATAAAAGTCATTTTCTACCTCCTCTCACGTATGAGCTCATCATTATGTCATCAAATCCAAAGATTTAAGGAAGATTAGAAAACACATGACCTCTTGTATGAGGCAAACACACACCAAAAGCATGTTCACGTTTGAAAAACTTCAATTATTCTTTAACATTTAAAGCGTTTTATTCATCTACTTCAGAGACTCCACAAAGGTTTGAGTGTTAACAAGAGAGACCAGCGACTAAAAACACTTGATTCTCTGATTTCTGGTTGGTCTCTTGAATGAAACCAACAACTGATTCTACTTTTGGTGCGTCTTGGAAATAACAGAAACCGTTAAATAAAAGCTGATGAAGAGACTGAATGATCCAAATTAAAAAAAAAAAAAAAAAAAAAAAAAAAGGGGAGATAATCAGATGAGGAGGGAAGAATAAACAAAGATCAGATCTAAGAAGAATAAACAGAGAGAAACAGTTACAGGAAAAAATGGTAAAAAGTGAGTCAATGTAAAACAATGAAAAAAAAAAAAATGAAAGTTTGATTGGACACATTCATTTTCAACCACGTAATTTAATTCTGTGCAAGAATCATTTCCACTGTCAAGGTGGTAGTGGGAGCACTGCCACCAGAAGGAAGAAAAGCAGGAAGTAAAAGAAGGTAGAGGAAGAGGAGGATGAAGAGGATTCACCTGTTGAGTGCAGTGGTGGGGAGACGAAACGACTGGCTTTTATCCCCTGGGAAGTTTCCGGACCAATTCCTTTTCGTGATTGACAAGAGCAAAAAGTTATTTTCTTCCACCGAGCAAGGACATCCAAAAGACGAAGGAAAAGAAAAAAGAAGATAAAATGGGAAGAAGAAGAAAAAGAGCGTGGGCTCAGAAAGCAAACGCAAGCGAAGGAAAAAGGAAGATGGAGGCAGCGAGCTGAAGACAGAGGGAGGCTGACGGATCGCCTGACACGTCAGATGAGTGTGATCACTGTGTCTGTTGCAGCTGGTTTGTACCTTGATCAAAGTACATAATTACGTTTTCTGACTGTAATATTTTCGTAATAAGCAACGGTTACAATAGGTGAATGTTTAAGGTCAACTTTTTTATAAAGGTCTGAGCATGACATTGACATGTCATTAAAAAAAAAAAAAAAAAAAAAAGTAGTGACAGTTGCCATGTTTTTAAGCTTTATTTCATTTTCATTTTGTGCCTTTCCCAAATTTCTTATGAGATTTTAAAAAATAAACAAGGCTTTGTTTCCCCATTTTTGGGGTTTTCTGCCTTGAGTAAAGGATGTGAAAACTTCTTCCACAACTGAAAGTCACACAATAACACTGAGTGACTAATTAATCCTAGGAGCAAAACGCCTTTTGTCTATCAAATTGGACTTAGATTGCAATGAGTTACAAATCCAATTCAAAATCAATAATGAAGGAATCATTTTAAAGCTGTAGATGCCTGCTTCAGTTGTATCGGCTCCATCCAAGGCCAAACCGTTTATGAGTTATTTGCCTTTAAACCCGACCACATGGTGGAGCTACTGAATGCATGCTGACCATATCTCTGCAGGGCACCTGTGTACCAGGTGTGACAGTTTTAACACCACAACAAAATATCAGCCTCCTTTACACACGCATCCTTTGTAGGTGAAAGTTAAACTATGATGTGACCCTGCAAATAAGTAAGAAGTATAAAAAGCAATAACATCATTTTGGATGGGGGAAAAAAAGTGAAAATATTTCATTATAATTCCATAATCCATCATCTTGTTTTTAAATGTTTTGTTTTGTTAAACCACAAGACCAGAATTTAAAAAGCTTCTCTTTACAATGATATAAAACTGAAAAAAAAAAAAAACAGCAAATTCCCAGTAGTGGAGAAGTCGACGCGGTCCCTAAAGTCTGCTGCTAGCGCAGAAGAAAGCTTGGTCAATGCCACAGGAACATATTTAACTTAGTTCCCCTTTAATTGAAGGACAAAACTCTCATTGTGTTGTATGCAGCGAGCGCAACTAAACACAACTTTTGTCATTTTTAGCCTTTAAAGCAAAGCAAATGTTTTATTGGCCTGTAATTGTTATCATTTGGCTTCTTAACATGGTATGCTGTAAAGACTCTTTCAGATGCCTTGTTGAGCCTAAATTTGTTCTACTCGAAATTATTATATAATGGGTCTTTTGTTTGCCTTAAGTGAAAAGATGCCTTTATCGGTTATATTAGAGACAGGCAATTTTTCATAATTTCCTGCATTTTATAACTGCAGCTTATCAAATTATGGTAAGAATTTTCTGATGAGCTTCCGTCTGAATGTGCCGTTAATGCTCAACCCAGAGGCCCCTCCATGTTCTCTAGGACAACGCTGGCAAGTCATGAGACTTGCCGAGAGACATACAAACACGTTGTGTTTGGTGTTTTCCTGAAATTTGTTCTTAATTAAGTGCAATATGTAATAACTCCAGATTTATATCATTTAGCTGGAGCGATCAACACCACAGAAGAAGAGCACGGACCGACTCCATCCAGCTGAGCTGCCGTTATAGGAACTGGACTTGAATTTGTCTTTTTTTTTTTTAACCAACAAACCTCCAGCCTGGCAAGACGAGCGGTTACCAAATCTGTTGAATCAAAAAAAGTGCTCTTTTTGGGGTTTTTTTTTTTTTTTTTTTGTCTATGAACTCTACTTCTCTTGAAATGAGGCAGAGTAAAAGATAAATGAACCTGGAACAAAAATGTTACAGAAAACGTTTTCCTACGCATGCCAGTGAAGACAAAGTGCAGGTGAGATTTCTCTCAAACTTTCCGACAACTTTGAGCGTTTCAGCAGAAAACTTTATGTTTAAAAAAAAAAAAAAAAAAAAAACTCAAAATGGTGGTTGGCAACGCGACACAGTGACACCTGAAGCAGTGAAAACCTAAACAGTCTTTACTTGTCAGACTTCAGGAAACGCCTGGAGGTCATTCTACAGCATAATGAGTGTTTGTGTGAGTGTGTGTGTGTGTGTTGTGGTGCGCAGTTGGACCTTCTGTGACTGTCGACCGAGGCCAGTCTCTCTCTGAAGGGTAGTTGTTGTCTTTTCAGAAGAAAACCAGAAAGAATGTAGGCAGGCAGGCAAAATTTAAATGACTGGAATGTTGCAGAAAACAGAGGATAAATCCAAAAGAAAAGAAAAAAAAAGATTCCCAGAAGGAGAAAGGGTAAGAAAAAAGGAAAGGAGAAAAAAAAGCTGAGGGCTCTTCAAAACCAACTCAGGTTTGGAGAGACGCCAGCTTAAGTCAACTCAGTTTCCAGTTAGTTGCATGGAGGTTAGTATAACTGCTTGAGAGGCAAATGAACCGAAGAAGTAGCCTCGGTAAAATCCCTAAAAACCTTTGGGAAGCCTCGGAGTCACCTCGTGTGATTCTTATCTGGGGTTACTTTATGCAAATTCAATCATAGATAAGAGAGTAAGCAGCCCTGAGGATAGAGGGGATTCAATGTCTTGCACAAGGACGTTCAGCAGTACACACATGGTTTTCCTGCAAGTTTTATAAAGCCACATTTAAAACACAACTTAAGAGTCATGTTAAAATTTAGCTTCTCAGATGCTGGACATGTACAGTAAGAGGCAGGGCTCAGCTTTCTTCCAAATCTCTGATGACTGAAATATTTCACCCAGATAAAATATTAAAAACAACCATATAAAAAAATAAATGTGGCTTAAAAGTAGATAAAACAGCATAAACAAATCAATTTCGAACGCTTCTGGCAGTCATCCACACCATTGACACATGCACTAAGTCAATGTGACGCCATTGAAAATTGATTATATTTATGAATTTTTTCAGGGTTTTAAAATTGCTGCAAATATCTGAGATAATTTAAAAAGTCCGTACGGAAGCAAAACATATCACATAGGTTTAGAAGTTTACATTACAGTTTCTATACAAATTAATGTGGAAAAGCTGCATATTATTTCAAAAATCAATAGCCCTGTATTTGTATTTTACAGGTGATATGCGGTTACATTTTAGTCATCATTTCCCCCTACTTGTGTCTTTCTCAAATGAACCCATGCAGTTTGTTTTCTTCTTATTTTCCCCTTGTGAAGCATCTGAGGTGTGAGAAAGGCTTCAGAAAGGCTTGGGAGGCAGTGGGAGCTGAGGAGCCTCAGACAAGATGCTTTGGAAACAACAAACAAGTGTCCCCACAGACAGCCATGTCTCCACAGAGACAGACGGACAGAGAGGGGGGAGAGAGGAGAGGGGGGTGGCAGGGAGGACAAGAGACAGTACCTTCTCCAGCTGGGGTCAGGGGGCGGGGACAGGTAGGCTGAGTTGTACGTTGAGTTGTCCACCTGAAGAGACGACTGGTTAAAGAAACATATTATCCTTTTTCTTTATCTTTGTCTTTCATTTTCTGGTTTTCTCTGTCATGAACACAAGCTATTCTCAGTTCCATATTTTTACACTTTCACTTGCAGCTCCACTGAAAAGAGGTTGTTTTTTTTTTTTCTTCAAAATTTTATTCTTTCCCGTTGTTTATGTGTTTCTGTGCTTCAATCAAGTCTACCGCTGTTTAATTTTCATTGGAAGAAAGTCACACCCTTTAACTCGGGATTTCCCTTAACCTGCATTTCACCATGAACCATGTGAGGCTTTGGTATGTGGTTCTTCTTTTGTGTTTCTACTGTATATTTACAAACGGCTGCAACAGCTGAACTGACCTCATCGCTGTTATGGTTTTGTCGGTAGGCAAAATATTGTCATTGGAAAAACCTCCAGTCAGCGATAAAAACACACGACATATGATGCCTGAAAAAAGTCATTTAACACAGCAAACGAGTTGAGTCGGGATCGATAAGAGGCCTGCTGAGGGTCTTTGGGAACAAAAGCGTGTTGTGTTGTTGCTGTGACCTAAAAACAGATGATGACAATCCTGCTGACAAGATGACATGAAGCGCGATAAAGTAATATCTCGGTGGGTTTTCACAGCAGCGCAATTGTTTGACCATTTAGATGGAAATGACGGGGGAATTCATGTGTTAAAGCTGCACTTCTCTGAAGTAGAAATCTATTTCCTGTTGAGATTATGTGACGTTCAGTGACGTGTCAACACCGGTTAAATCTAATAATTACTTTATCTAATACTTTTCTTAATTTCTTCTTCTACAAATCTAATGCAATGACTGTCTCCTCCTGAGGAATATGGTGTGACTATCCAAGTCTGATACATTTTGTTCCTCTGAGCCATAGAGTTCCACTGTTTCCAAAAACTATTTAAAAAAAAAAAAAACATTTAGTGAGCCACACTGCTGCAGCGGCTGACATGCTCCTTCGTCATTATGAACACATACTCTGTAGTTTACTTTGACTCAGTCTCACACACACGACCGTCCTGCTGTCTTATCTTTTTCCTTCTTTCCTTTTTTATTTATTTTTTTTTTTATTTCCCAATAAACAAAAGGATACGGGTCGGTTGCGGTACGGTCGAACTGGTGAGATGAACCGACGATCCCTTTGGACTCGCTCCACCAGACCGTGATGCCGAGTTGACCGGTTGGACTCCAGAGCAGAAGGGAAGGAGCCCTGACGGAGACAGACAGGAGGAAAATTACTGTTTTATGACTAATTATAAACATTTATTCAACCTTTGTGATGTCATTTACTCGTATAAAGAAATAATAAAAAAAAGAAAGAAAAAAAAAAAAACCAGAACGCAGCGGCAATTAGAAAGTGTGATGCAGTAATTTCTTTATCAGAGCTTAACACCAGCTTGCCATAAAACCCATTTTACTGCGGTTGACTTTGATTTCAATTTTTTTTTTTAAATAATGATGTCTTAGTTAAAAGGGCATTTCAGAGCCATTATTACTGTGCAGTATTCAGAAATGAAAAACAGCTGCTCATATGATTTAAATCTTGTTCCTGAACACGGTCCTAATTTCAGCTGCCAGCTACCGCAGGGACATCAGACAAAGAATTCATTTGGAGAGCTGGTAAAATACAGCAATGTGTGTCACAGCCAAATTATTTTCCCAGCGCAACTCATTGTTTTCTGGGATAGCTCGGGCAACTTCATAACCTTCCAGGCTTTTTTAATGACTAGAAAGTTATGTTAAAGAACTGAACCGTGTGTATTCTCATGATCAGTAAGATATCTAGAAAACTGGATGAAATTTGGGACATTTCATGAATCAGGATTAGTGATTTCATCACAGTTTTTTTTCTTTCTGGTCAAAACTAAAATGCTGCATCCCTGTGCTGGTGAGAAGCCACGTCCATAGCATTCTTCCAAGTCTACTCCTCGACAGCGCTGCCGCTTTTGCAAACTCTTTTCTTGGAAAATCAAATACTGGAAGAAATACGATCACACACACACACTCACACTCACGCACACACACACACACACACATTGAATGCGTCACCCTTCCAAATTCTTCTGTTCAGTGGAGCCAAGCAGCCAGAAACATAGCGCTACATTGCTGCCAAATTAATTTCATCTTTGTCTGAACTCAGACAAAAGGAGGGGGAGAGCAGACGAACTGAAGATGAGAGTCGGCTGTGATGTCCGTTGATGAGAGGAAGACAGGAACGATGATACTGATGAAAACTTCCATTACAGAATGAGTTTGGCTCTGCAGAGCTGATAGGAAATACTGATGACTCAGACGTGAAGAGCTGAAGGCTGCAGACTGTGGTGACACAGCAGACTGTGTCCTCAGAGCACCTCAACTTCAAATCCCACACACAGCAAATGGCTTCATCTTGACAGTCATAAATCATATCTTTTGCTTAATTAATGTTGTTATTCTCTCATTTTTTGCCAGATTTGTGTTTATATTAGTGGTTGTAGATGTTGTTGTAGTAACGTCAGTTGTGGTAGTTTTATTGGTAAAAGCAGTAGTTGTTGTGGGTGTAGTATTAGTTATACCAAATCATTCAAAGCATTGTAACTCAAATGAGGTGGAGCTGAATCAGTTAAGGTATCAAAAGCAGTAGCAGTGGTAACTACTACCAGTAATAGCATTCGTAATAATAGTACTAGAAGCTGGTGATGTGGTAGGTACTAGTGTGTAGAAACTGTACTGGCAGTGTTAGTGAAAGATGTCGTGCCAAAAGAAGACCACGACTGAAAGAAATATTAAAAACAAAACAAAGACGAATGAGCAAATCAGAAGCAGGAGTGTGCTGGTTGTCACCTGGAAGTCCTGAGGGGTCCTGCCAATCTGGTTGACGTTGGGTAGCGAGCCACCGTAGTACGGACCCTGACTCCTGGCGAGACGGAGCTTCTGAGCCTGAAGCTGCAACAACAAAGACAAAATGAAAATGGAAAAAAAAAAAAAAAACATTGAATGGAGATGCAAGATTAAAAATTCAATTGATCAATTATTAAACAAGACAAGCAATAATCAATATTGTTAATAAGTAAAGCACCAGCACTGTGACGATTATAACGCTGCCACAGTGACCTCGGTTTGACATGCAGTAGATTTAAAGTATATACAGAACGTAGTAAGATTACAAGAATAACTACATTATTTACAGATTTGAACACATACAGTATTTGTGTTGCTCAGTAAAACACACTGGGAAAAACTGCTGATAAAAATGACTATGATCAACGTTGTTGTGACGCTTCACAGATCCTGCAATTCCTGTTTCATCAATGAAGAAACGAGCACTCAGAAATGACGTCTATAAACGGATTTCACAACCACTACAACCGTGACGAAAATCTGCAACCAGCTGATTCAGCCTCACATCCAGATTTCACTTCAGCTTTTGACATTTTCATTCATTTCATCAGCTCAGTTCTCAGAAGTACATTAAGTGCTTGGAGTAAATTCAAGTGATGTTGGTCCATTTTAGCTGAATGTGAATACCATTGTGTCATGAATTAAAATGACGTTGTGGTTATGACAGTATTGAAAATGCTAATATTACCTTCACATAAAGAGAAAACAGGAGCTACTGTTAACACTGACTAACACTGACTGCGCTTTGGCTGAAGAGTCAACATAATAATGTAATTTTAAATGAGTAACTACAGAGACTAGCTTACTTCTTTTTTAACACCTCTCAACTGATTTCATTTCCTTTGACTCTGTCCTGTTGTGACTTCATCCTGTGACTTATGATCGTTCTTCATATATATATATCTCAAGGCTAACACATAAGTCACAGGACATCTTATTGTACACATAGCACAACCAGAACAATGGCTTATATTTACTGCAGAGTAACCAGCGAAGAGGTTGAGTCAGAGGTGACATTGCTGCGATAATAATCAACAGTTGTTCCAGGAAAACCAGGATAAAATCTCAAATTTACATTATTTACTGATTTTTCAGGAAGAAGGAAGCTAAATTATTATTAATAATTTAGCTTTAGGGCTAATTATTTTTGCACTGAAATTAATTACACACTCAAGTCTGTCGGCTCTGATGGCGTTTTGCATCACGTGTATCTGCGCGATATCATAGCCTATGATTTCCTAAAATATACTGTCAACTAGCACAAGAAACGTTGAGGAGTATTTAACTGCACTAGAATATTTAGTTTATTTCATGTTATAATAATTGACTCTGTGCATGTCCGCACACAGAGTGAGACTGAACACAGGAGCTCAGCTTCGTGGTCGAGACACGAACAGACTATTAACTTAATATCATTTTTGCGATTGGATGATCAGCGTGGTCGGGTGTATCTGAAGGATGCTGCCATCGTTGCAGGCGGGTGCGCCTGTAGTTATGAAACGATTGTTAGGATAAAACATTGAAATATGCCAATTCTGATATGTTCATATACTTAAAACGGACGGAGCAACCTAACACAACCTACGGCTGTCGGCTTTTCATAGTCCCGACAGTTTTTAAATTTATACATTGGTCTCATAAAATCGGCTCATAAAACCTGTAGCTCAGCGGCTGGTCCAATCAGCGCAAGAGTTTGTTTCCATACACCGGCCCCTGACACACGCTGGTCTGAGGCGCATTCATATTGAAATTATATGAAACTGACACGTCAAAAAATTGACGAATCGGAATTTTGGTCGAACCAGAAAGTTTCGACCAATAAATCGACCAGTCGCCTGGGAGACTAAACCCCTAAATGTCGATTTCTATCATTGTCTCTCTGAGCTTTAAAGTGCCAGAAATGGCATCCTGGACGGCGCTACAAACCTAAAATGGAACGAAAAACAATTCTAAACTAATAAACACTTGAGGCGTCAGAGTAATTACTCTGGTCTCCCTCTGAGACACTGCACCGGACTGCACCACCGCACAAGACAAATTTCATTTCAGTCTGGTGCTTATGGACAGCCTCAAGTTGCGGCTTCCATCTGCAGCACTTCAAGCTGCAACAATCAATCAAGTAATTAATTATAAAGCGAGGTGCAAGATCGTCAGTGCTCAGTACCTGTCCTACCTACCTACGACCTAATTCCTGCCGATTAGTAAGATACTGTTATTCAAGTGGTAACATCATGTCAACCCAAACTGTCCTATACAATCTGCCATAATACAAAAAGTCCTTGAGGTTGAACATGTGACTTTTTTTTTTTTTTTTTGTGTCATGTCCAAATTACAAAACTGGTTGACTGGTCGTCCACTGCTGACCTCTGACGCTTTACTTCTCTTAACAACATACTATGAGGCAAGCGTGGACTCTGTCTTATGTAAGCATCAGTCTACGATGTTCACGTTAATGCCGTTTGGTTTATTTCAAACCTGCAATGAACTGGATTCCTGTTAAATGAACTGAGAAAATAAAACATAAGAGAAACTGTTGCGGTTTTCAAACCTATAAATATGGGTGTATATTAACAGCATGTGAACACACTGAGAAACTTGCAAACACACCAAGGCTTTGGCCCAGTTTCTTGGAGAGTGTGATGAACTCATTTAATCTCTAGTCTCTCTTGTCCTTGTTCTCTATCTGCTTACGCCCTTGGGTCAAAATCCTGTTTGTCAAAAACACTGACGAGGATTACAGAACCTTTCTAAACTCGATAAACGAAAATTAACAGCTTTGTTTTGCATTGTTCGATGCTTATGTTAATGCAGCAGCCATTATAAAAGCTTGTGCGTCGTAGCCCTTAGCTGCACAAATACGGCTGTCACTGGTGAACCAATCATTGTCCAGAGAAGAGAATCATTACCAAAGTAAAGCAGTGGACAAATGATGAGGTTCGACCAAAGTTAGGTTCAGGTTTAATCATCCTCTTTGGTTGTTGAGTTGCCCTGAGAAAGAAGGAGAGCACAAAGAGCTCAAAGAAAGCGTTGACTCAATAGCTTTGATACGACATTAGTGACTGAAAAACCACAGGAGTTGAATCATTTTACTGTAGAACTCAATCTTCTGTGGGAAATCACTTGTCTTCACTTGTCACAACTGTCATGATCTCATGCCAGGTGCCAAAAAAAACACCAAAACATAATTTCTTGTCTTGAAAAACACAAACCCTGTTTACGGCTCACGAGATTACAGCTAAGATGTCATTTTTCCTCAATTATATGTTTAACAAATATAAGTTTTCAAATTATATTACATGTTCAAGGCCTTATTTTTATCCTTGGAAATCTGTCTTGTTTCCAGAATTTAAAAATGTATACATTTCCTAAATGCTAAAACACCAAAACTGGAGGGAAGTTTTCCTTTAGTGTTCCTTCCCTGAAAAAAAAAAAAAGAAAGAAAAAAGAGAGAAAAAAAAAAAAGAAACTAACCTCACAGTGACTCATTCAAACCAAACTACCTCCAAACTGTTCAGCTGCAAACACAGGCAGTAACCACTGTTTTCATGCAGGACGGTGTATGTAACACAACAACACGATACTTCTCAAAGCGACAAACACCAAATGACTGATAATTCAGTCACATTCAGATTACAGTACACAGCAGCACCCTGTGGATCCACTTTGAAGAGAGCTGCTCTCACTTACTGAGCCGATTAAAATCAAATCTACAGCTTCAAATCAGATCAAGGCACAAATCAGACCAGACTGCAGTAACGAGAGAAAATTAGAAGTTCAATTAAAGCTCCAATTATAACATTTAACAATTTCTTTTTATAAAACTACAATAAAACTGAAATCAAAAATTTGACAAGCCTTAATTGCACACCTATGATGACACATGTTAAAAACAGGCATGCATTTTGATGGCTTAGAACAATTATACCAGCATGTCAGGACACCATCTCATTTCTAGGCACAGACGCAAATCAGCTTCATATGAAAGGAGATTACGATATCCCCTCCCATCTTGACGTACGCATGTTCGTGTTTGTGTGTGTGGACACCACAGCAGCTTTGTACTCGCAGCGTGTAAGAAAAATAAAAAAGATACAAATGTGAATTCTATGAAAAAAAAGGTCTGGAACAATAGTGATGGAAATTTTCCAGATAGTGGGAAAATTTCAGCTTGATGCATTGTAATGTGATGTGATCAGGCACTAGGCACGGTCAGTCATCAGGCACGACTCTGCATTGGTCAATTACACATACAAGCATCCATGCCTTCACAGTGTGATGCTGTTCAAAAGGTCGACCTTCTCTGAATCACCAGAGATTTTACAGATCTCGCCGAGAATTTGTCTCAATGGTGAAGACAAAGAAATTTAAAGACAGTATCGTGAACTGAGATACGTTACAGCCCAGTTGAAACCCCTGAAAGTTCCTGTTCCTCCCCAGGCTACAGAAGTCAATATTCTGCCTTTTGGCTCAAATAACTAACACAATCCTGTGCGACTCTCTGGACCTGAGAATTAGGAGAACTGGAGTATCTTCAGTAAATAAATTAAAACTGCACACAACAACTTAAGCGTTAAGAAAATTTTTTTGTAAAAGTTCTTTTTTTTTTTTTTGCCTTATCTAATCAGACACGCTAAGACAGTGTTTGATCATGTGACTTAACTTACCACAACCACAACATATCAAAGCACACATCCCTCAGCCAGACTTAAAAAAAAAAAAACAAGACATCCTGCACGTACTGCAGCTAAGGCCAGCGAGACTACAGAAAATCATCATGATGTTTAAAACCAGAACGGCATGATTTAAGTTTAAAATTTAAACGTTTTAAGAAAATAAGATGGATTGGAACCTTCTACTTCCTAATTTTTACTAAACCAAAATGATCAATTAATTAAAACAGAAAATCAATGAGTTAGGGGCAGTGAGATACATTTTACGTCAAAAACAACCGTTTTTGAAATTGACCCATTTTCTAGTAAGCAGAGGAATTTCTATGAAAAGGAGACGTTCAGGACTTCTAGCGCTTTTCACACGTTCTAGAATGTGGGTGGACGACTGTTCTACAACAAAGACGCAGTAAAAACGCTTTTTGATTCTCTGTCACCTTTAAGGAAGTGGACTTGAGCTTAATCCTAACCGTAAAAAATTAAAAGCACTGGCAAATCATCAGGATCAAAATGTCTGATAAAACAGTATTATGTCGAAAAACAGTCACTACACAAATGAGTTAGTTTAAACATTTTTACACACATCTTTAGGATTACAGATGCACCAAGTCTGTACATTGTGTTTTAAGCTCTGTAATATGTTTCTTTGATTTCTGTTTTTTTTCCTGCAGAAAATAAAAAGTGTCTGTGATATTTTTTTTTTTTATAGTTAAAGAAACTGCATATCAATACTGACCAGCTTCGACATGGAGCTGCTGCAGACACCAGTACACACACCCTGATGCTATTAGCTGATTGGACCACCCACACACTGTAGCTGCTACTGTGTGTGTGTGTGTGTGTGTGTGTGTGTGTGTGTGTACACGTATGTGTACGTAAAGAACAAGAGCAATTCCCAGAAGAGACAGACTCAGAAAGGGTGGTGAAGTGAGTGTCAGACACTGAATCTGAGATAAGGCTGTGACTGACATTAATACTTTTCTTTATTAATTTGACTTTTTTATGGCTACAACAATCGACGGTATATTTTTATTATTACTTAATCTATTGATATCTATCAATAGTTTCTTGATCAGTCTCCTGAATGTTATGTCAATTCCAGTTAGTTATAAAGAAAAAAAAAAAAAACACAATCATAGCATATTCTCATTTAAGTTGTAAATGTGTGTGAACTGTTTGTCATTAAAAAAATGTTTTCATTTACAGTTTTTATTCAAACTTTTCCAAAACATGCATATTCAACTGTCTGGTAGTTTGTGCTGTTTTTTGTCTACATCATGTTATTGTGTTATCAGAACAATTAGCATTACTAATAGAAGAAAACAGGGGTGATAAGTTGTTGCATCACATGCACACAAACGTGATAATTTAGTTTCCCCCAGAGTTCACAAATATTAGATAAACTAAAAGTGCATTTTTATCTTTATATCTACACTATCTAACATTTGAGCAAGCGGAGATGCTAAGTGGCTAACTTTATGCTACTTGCAAGTTTTCAGATGAAAAGCGAAGTTTGAGCTCAATGAATGACAGGTGAATGTTTGTCTGTAGAGTTTGCATGTCCTTTACCCTCTCGATTGATCCCACAGTTTAGATTTCCTGCCCTAAAATGTAATTACCATCTGCTCACTGTAGGGACCAACTGTGTAGATGTCTGTCTGTCTGTGACTGACGGACAACAGTCATCACTTCCTGTGGAGTTTGATGTTTTTCTAAGACTTCACCTAACGCTCTTCTCATCAGCTAAGCTTTGAACAACTGTTAGGGGGTAGCCTTAACTTTACACATGCATCCATCTATTTCTGCCCCTTTATCCCGTACTCTGGGTCGGGGGGCAGCTGGAGCCTATACCTGCTGTTTACAGGCGAAGGTAGGGTACACCCTGGACGGTCGCCAGATCGCCAGCTCACAGGGCCACATACACAGACAAACAACCATTCAAACTCACATCCACACTTACAGGCAATTTAGTACGCTCAATTCACCTATCCCCAATGCGTGTATGTTTTTGGCGGTGGGAGGAAACCGGAGCTCCCGGAGAAAACCCACGCAGACACGGGCAGAACATGCAAAACTCCACACAGAAAGACTCTGCACCCGACCCGGGAGTCCGGGAAGCCAAGACCTTCTTGTTGTGAGGCAATAGCACTAACCCCTGTGTCTTAACTTTACACAGCCAAAAAATGTATTAATTTTTTTATTTAAGTTCTTGTTTTTGTCAACTTATACTCAGTTTACAGTTGTAATTCAAAAAGAAAACCAAATCAAATATTCGGATTTGATAATTTGATGGATTTGTTCAAGAAATAACTGAATCAGCTGATCACATGTGAAAAGAGCTGCTAATTCTTCTTTGTATCATTCATATTTAATATTTGTTTTGAATATAAATTGGAAGAATAAAAAACTGGAAACATCTCGAGATAATTCAACACAGACAGAATCAACTGCACATTATTAACAAACAGACTGATGAAGAGCCGCTTCACCTACTACGGCTACAACACAACTGACTCACGAAGTGAACTCGATTTATTTTTGTTATTCTTACATTTATTGGATATCAGAGGATCTCCTGACTTCTACTGCTAAAAAAACAAACAAAAAAAAAAAACATTTCAGTGGCAGAGCATTTTTGTCTTCCTGTCATCCGACTAAGACACACATGTTCCAGAGATACAGCTGCACGATACATGACTAAAACAATAACTCAGATGATTTCCTTGATACTCAGATCACAAACATTTATGAGCGGGGCTGTGGGGTAAAACCTCAACACTTTGGATTACTGACTGTCTGCAACATTAAGTATCAAAAACTGGTTAAGTGCTAAGAGTTGGCACTGTACACCCACTTAGATTCTTGGCCATGTTTACTCACTCTTTGATCAGATAAGTTAAGTCAGGCCCTTATTGCCTTTTTAGAGGAAACTTCAGACTGCCAACAGACCAAAAACGCATCAATCAGACAGAGAAAGCCTTTTACGTGTTGTGGCCCAATGCAACCAGCAGATACCCCCATATTCAACCGTCCAACTGAGAAAAGCCTGTTTCAGTTAAAAGTGTTTTCTTTTACAGTGAAACTCAAAGACAAACTTGCTGGTTTGACTCAGGGGCAACGGTGAGCTGCTAATTAAACTCTTTACCCTTTTATGTAAAATACACTACAAGGTTTGAGATTGAATTTATGTATAATTACGTAACATGTACTCAATAGTCAAATCATGAAGGTATTAAAATCAAATCTGACTCACAGTTCTACTTCCGACGAATGATCTATGTGGTGTTTTTGATTAAAATCAGTAGCCACAAATGTCTTGTTTGGTAAATCCCCTATAGTGAAACACCTCAGTACTGACATCACATTAATAGAGAGATCAGACCTGTGTAAATGGGCATGTAAATTCATGTACATTGTCCCTTCTTAAATAAATAAACATGAACATATTATTAGAAAACATATTACAAGCCAGTATCACTCTAAAAAAAACAACCATTCTTATTGATTTACGATGTCGCACTTCAGGACAGGAGGATTTCAAAAAAAAATCTGTGATGCCAGTTAAAAATTTTAGGAGGAATGGTCATTTTTTCTATTTCATTTTCACTGAAAAAGAAAAATGATGATGTGAAACAAGCTTGTTCCCTTGTGTCTGGAGAATATGATTTGTAGTCTGGGGCACCTCAATGTTTCATTAATAATGACTGTGACACATTTTACATTTATCAAAGACAAAAAAAAAAAAAAATTGCTCCAAATATACCAATATACCAAGTGATATAATATAATAAGTGGAGATTCACCATCAGCTAAAGTGAATCACACAACTCAAACCTAGTGCTCTCTCTGCTAAATATAAATAACATTAAACACAGTGATATTAATCCAAATAAGTATCGATACAAACAGGATTATATCCGTCCATGTGTCTGTTGTCTGTGCAGTGACAAAAAACTTTCACCTGTAGCCACATTAGTGTTCACGCAACAGACAACAGGTAATCACAGTGAGCTACAGTAAACACAGGTTGTGATTGGGTCATGAGTTTACCTGTCAACAACTCGCAGTGGTTGACTCGACACACCAGAGCATCACAACGCGACGACTGCATAGGAGTTTGTGGACTGTACTATGATTCACTGTTCAGAAATGTATCATTTTATGAATAAAGGCCACATCACACAACATACATTTAAAATGAAACCTGTCTGAAGACACAAGACGCCAACAGATGTGTGGCAAATCATGAACCTCTGCTGAAGAAACAGCGAAATAACCTAATAATAACTGCATGAGACAGAGTTCAGTCTCAATTACACTTATTTTAAGCTAAACTTGAATTTTAAATGCCACTTTAAAATATCAGAAACACTGACCTTTATGAGCACAAACCAATCCAGACACTGTGTTTGAAGCTTTATCCAACAAATGTTATGGTTTTTACTTAAACTATTAGTACTGATACACACACATCTAAATGTACAGTCCATGCTCCTAAATGTTCCTCTTTAAAGAGTCAAGATAGTAAAGACAACATCAAAGACCAAATCAGGTCAGGATTTCTATTGGTTGTCTCGACTTAAAGCTTAAAACATGCTCCATTACTGAGTCTATGTGCATTTGAGAAGTTAATTAAAACTTGATTAAGTAAGTTTAGACAATAAGTTTAATTAGATTCTGACTTTTAAAAAATAAATAAATAAACCTTTGGACTTTATGGCCACATGTGTATAACAGCAGACTCAACCGGATGCAGATCACCTGGATACTTTGTTTATGTTTGCACCGTTAACTCAGTCATATGTAAACTGACATGAATTATCTGTGGTTCAGATAACTAAGCAAAAACTAAGCGTTAACCACGCGGAAACGTGAGTGCAAAATAAACAATTATGCAGATACAATAATAATAATAAATACATTATATATAATAATAAAATAAAAAACATACAAAAAATAAAAACAGTCCGACCAAGATCAAACATAAAAAAATGACAACTTTAAACTAAATAATACTAGCAACGACGTAAACGAGTTAAATCAAAACTTTAATCAGTAAATTACAACGTTTGAATCTTAATATTCAAAACCGGATGAGTCTAATAAAACAATATGTGATCATTTTTACTAGGTGTCGTTAACATTATCACTTAGCCACCGTAGGAAAAAAGGCGTGTTTTAAAAGTTGGTGTCATGGAATTAACTGTGGAACAAATGAATGTGGACATGAGACCAGTATAAATGTGTTAACTACATAATGTTATAGTTTCTTAAATAAACGTGTAACAACTAGTACTGACACACTGCAGTGCCAGATTTTTTTTTTTTTTTTGACCGGACTTGAGCGGGACTGTCTCTCCCCGTTGATCCGAACGTTTCGCCGCTCGCAGGGTGACAGCGACTTTCACGTAACATAGTAAACAAGCCAAGTTAGCCGTCGCAGCTAATGCTTGCTAACTACGCTAACGACGTATCGGAAATAGACAACAAGAGGCAGCAACTTTTTCTGCTGACATTGTATGTGTAACAAAAACTACAGACGCTGTCGTCTTTACTTGATATTCGCCATAAATGCACCAAATCTAAGCAGAGCGCCATGTAGAGCCAGCAGATAACGTTATCTCGGAGCCTGACTAGCCCAGGCAAGGCCTCTCTTCCTCCGGGCTGCACTCCTCCTCCAGCCTCCGTCTCAGACTTACCCTGGTCGAGGTGATGTCCATCATAACCTCCTGAAAAGCGGCTGTCTCTTCGGCCTGCCGTTGGGTATGCAGCGCTATCTTCTCGCTAAACTTTCGGGGGTTTGAAGCCCCGGACCCGGTACCCGAAGTGGGTCCGGGTCCTGGTCCGCAGCCGCCTGTACCCGTCGCAGACATCTTCACCGAGCGGACGGGACTACTTGACGTAGTGGAATGATTTTCGCCAAAGAGACGGCAGAGAGTGAAGAGGTCTCACTCCTCAGCTGATTCCTGACACCAGAAACGTCAGCCCCTCAGTGCGCTCAAAATGTGCCTATCTCAAAACATATACTGAGAACAGAGCAGAATAAAGGCTAAATGTTTTTTTTAAATAATTATTATAGCTGTATAAAATGTAAAAATCAACTCAATGCCAATTAATTGATTCTGTGAACATAGTAACAAAATTATATTGTTGTTTAACTCGAA
Source organism: Polydactylus sextarius (assembly GCA_016801845.1). Classification (NCBI taxonomy): domain Eukaryota; kingdom Metazoa; phylum Chordata; class Actinopteri; family Polynemidae; genus Polydactylus; species Polydactylus sextarius. The sequence goes on along the minus strand of CM028913.1, from coordinate 13,213,759 downwards.
AAGGTGACTGACAGTCGCTTTTTGCAGCTATAATTAAAGATTTAGCAATAAATTACGGAGTGAGCGATAGAGTGAGAGCAGGTTGGTTTCTATGGCAACAGCTGGTCACCTGCAGTCAGTCTGCGGCCAGGTTCAGGTGAGCACGCCCACTTTCGGACGACAGACTTGCGTATCGTTTCAACCAACGGAGTGAGACATCTTGACAAACACAGACAAGCTTTTTTGGGGGGAGAAAGTAGCAGCGCGACACCTGCCGGCAGTTTCTAATTACTGCACCATGAACAGTCAAAAGCACAGAGTCAACTTCCTGTGTTAATTATAGTGTCATGATTAGAAAGTAGGTTTGAGAGCTGGTGGGGGGTTTTCTGTCTTCAGCTGCAAAGGTGGAACCTTTGCATCAGGAAGGTCAGAAGTCAAAGGACAAGCTCTGTAGCCTGTTTGAGTTTGCAATAGAAAAACATGTTAATTTCCTGGAGTGTGAGTGGGATGATTCAATCTGATAGCAGAGGAGAAAAAACAGTAGAAGAGTGAGAATGATGCTGGTTCTTCTCAGTTTTAATATTTGTAGTGTTTATCTCTGGCTTTGAACCTAAACCAGACCAACATGTCTGGCCATTTTATTTTCTCTTTGGGATTCATGTGATTGTATTTTCTGTTTGTGATGGTTTTGTATAATTGAGATGATGTTGGGTCTTTTCAGATCTCTTGGTGACTTGCAATTATTTGTGATTATTTTTGTTGCATCTTTGATACCAATTTACACGTCTTTGTGGTCATTTAGTAGACTTTATCATTTTTGCAACTCTTTGTAGTCATATTATGTATATTTTAATGATCATTTTGTGTCTAGTTTTGTGGTAGATGTAGATTTTTTTAAATTTATGTGTTGATATTTTTGATATTGAGCTTATTAAAACCACAGTTTAAAAGTGGGTAATATATCTTCATTATTGTTAAATATTTGTAGGCTATACATTCACAGCTTATTTGTGTAAAATGGCGTTTTGTAGGTGGAGCCTGTATTTTGTATTTTTCAATATGCCCTTATAAGCTGAGGTATATTATTTTATTTAGTATATTATATATTACATATAAGTATATTTTTGGTGTATCTTTTATTATAAAAGGCTACTCCTACAATACATGTAACACTCTGTGCCATCAGATAGTTCACACAAACACAATGTGTTGCTGAATAATTGTTCTTGTTCAACTAATTTAACCATTCGCAACATGAAGGAACTTTATCATCTTGCTGATGATACCAGATTACTTATCCATATTGGACACAGCCATTTTTATTGAGTCATATCTGTGTAGGTCACACTGTTATTAACCTCAGGAGGGGTTGATCAGACAAGTCAGAGAGTCTGAGCTTCTTTCCAACCTTTCATCAGCCGTCATCTTCACTACTTTTGTGACAAGGCAATGAGCTCCTTAATTGCTCCCCCTACTGGCGAATAAAACTCCTTAACATCACTGAGTCTTTTGCCTTTTCTTTAACAGGATACATCTAAATTAGACGTTCGTGTTTTAAAAGTTTGGTATAAATGCAATATTAGATGCTTTTATTTTCCATGTTGTTTTATGTTTGGTTTCAGCTACAATATATAGGTTTACTTTCATTTGTGTATCAGTTATCAGATCTCACTCAGTCATTAAAGGCCAGCTTTACTGCACTTCTGTAAGGTGCACAATAGGCTCTTATCACTAGATCAATGTGGCCTGATTACTAGTTGGGTAAATCATTATCAGTGAAATGAATATCCTTCCCTAATTCATATATTCATGCTAATGGGATAAATCCACCATTAATTCTCCTGTCTGGTAACATATTGAAACTAGTTCTTGCAGTCCATTTTTATCATCTGCTCTTTTGTGTTGTGATTGTGATTGAGTTTGCCATTTCTTAATATTGAACAATGATGATTGTAGATGAATGCAAATGGAAAGCACAAAATGTTTCTCTTTCACTACAAAAAGCACATCTAAAGAGCTTATCTTCCTCTTCTCTCTTCTCAGAATGTGTCATTCTCTGAAACTGGCAGAATTCAATTACTGCCCACACACAACCACCTTTGGCGGATGGATCAGTGATATTGACTGTGTTTTATCTTAAGATTGAAAAGAAGAGGTTGGCTGGATCTTTGTCTTTATACTCCATGTGTCATGGTCTGTGTCTGCTGTATTTTGGATTACACTGACACCCAGTGAATACACCAACAACTACTACTACTACTACTTCTATCTAACTATTAATAATAATAATAATAATAATAATAATGCGAAACCCTTCTAATAATATTTAATTATTTTAAAACATGTAAAAACGATTTATTTGAAAACAATGAACCCCCCCCCCAAAAAAAAACAATTTTATGTTTAATTCAGTCTTTCATCACAATATAAAATATGACACACTTTATACATTCACAAACACAACACGATGATTAAAATAGTGTAGTCCTTAAAATGACTTAGGATTAAAGAATCTGGCGATATAATTACAAAAATACATTTCTAAGTGCCACTCTTTCACTTTTCAACCTTTAAGACGCATCAATGTCTGTGATTTATTGGATAATCTTTAAGTCACACATTTAGCTCATGAAATCAATTAAAAACAACGAAAAAGTAAATCACAGCACATCTTAAATACGCAAGATTTTGACCTACCAGTGTTGGCATGTCAGACTGTAAACGGTCTGTGACCGAGCAACAACCAGCCCATTGTGTTTGTTTTAGCTCAGTGTTTTTTTTTTTTTTTTTTTCTGTAAAGCTTCATCTTAATGAAAAGACCTCTTTTCAAAAAGAAGGAAATTTTGCATTTTCTCCTTTTTGTCCAGATACAAAGTATTTTCTGTTTCTGCCTCTTCATCTGCTTTGAAAAAAAAAAAAAAAACACATAACAAAAATTCCACACATGCACAGATTCAAGTTTGTGGTTTTAGTTACAGATTTGTTGATGTTTTCAGCACAATAAACATACAGGAGACTGAATGTAACGTGATACATGTGATCATGTGAGATGCTTGCTGACACGTACATGTGGTAAAATGTCATATCTATAGTGTTAATGAACCACTTCTAGATCTGCTTTGTCCATACATTTGAGTTTTAGTTATTTTGTAATGATTGAAAAAAAAAAAACTTTTTAAATAAACTTTAATCAGATAAACTTGATATTGATTCAGTTTTTTTTTCATTTTATTTGTGTAACTTAACAATTCTGTCCTTTTAAATTTCTTTAGTTGAGTCCAAACAACATCTGTCAATACAGAGTTAAAAATACTGCATTTAACATTCACTATAGCTTTTCTTTAAACAATCAGTTATTAAAAACATGAATTTTCTAATTATTCGTAATGAAAATAACTTTGGCTGAAGCCTTTCACTTGATGTGAGAGCACATGGTCACGATATGAAGTGAAACTCGAGGTCTTATTACAGAGATGAAATGCCATGGAGTAAACCTGGCATTTTCCCCATCACCAGAAATCCAGCTTTGCACATTACTGAGGTTTAAAAGGACAGAAAGTCAGTATATTTAGAAATCATTTAAATTATTTTGCAATAAGTAAGGACCTTGATGGGACCGATTTTCCTCTCCTGAGCTGTTCTCAGGTTTGTAATGTAGTAGTTTGTAATTGTAAGTAGATGCTTCTCGCCTCCATAACTATGATTCACAGCAGTAGATGAACAAACCTGTTGTCAAGTGTGTGAACAGGAGGCCTCGTGGCAGATTTTCTTGCTATGTCTCTGCGTCACCGTGGTTACAGTTTGATGAAAAGCACGGTGGTGACCACAGCAAAACCCAGCAGCATCGTCGCCACCTTCGGGATGCGGTCCCTCGGAGAGCTGAGCTCGTGTGGCAGAATCTCCATGAAGGTGATGTAGAAGAACGTTCCCACCGCCAGCCCCTCCAGCGTGCCGCGTGCCAGCTGATGCTGCGGGGACGTCTTGGTCTCAGTGAGGCTGATACCCAGGCCAATGCCCAGCGGTGACATGGCAGCGAACAGCAGCAGGCAGCAGGCCACCACAGACCGCCGCAGCTGACCCTGGGACAGCTTAAAGGCCAAACTGAAGGAGATGATGCTCTTGTGAATCATCAGTGCGAGACAGATCTCCAGCACCTCTTTACCGTCCTCCTGCAGCCCCACCGCCAAACCCTCAAACACCGAGTGCAGAGACAGAGAGAAAACCAGGATGATAGCACGGAGGGCGGAGTGAGAGCTGAAGTCCACATGGAAGTGGCCAATTTCAACCTCCTGTGACCCATGACGGTGGTTATGAGAGGGATGACCGTTTCTGTTGTTTGTCTGGATGCTGGAATCCACCAGGAGAGACCGACGCTCCTCTGAACGAAAGGATGACTGGTCATTGAAGGCCAGGAGGATCTGCTCCAGGACCAGAACCAGGAAGAATCCCATGGCCACCATGAACTCAGGCAGAGGGAATCTGAGCTGTGAGAAGAGAAAAAAAAAAAACACAGTTTAGATCAGTTATACCCAGAAATGTAGAAACATCCTTGATCTGATTTTAAGCTGCATATGGCATGAGTCTGACCAAGGAAAGAAGGAAAAGTCATCTGATGTTTCGCCTGTTCAGTGCTTTTCTAATGCTTAAAACTGAAGTTGGAAAAATGTTTGGTTTAGTTTCACTGACTTGGATTCGTCAAGCCAACATTGTTTTTTGAGCGAGCACTCACATCACTTTCACACTGATCTCCAGGGAAAAAAATCATTTGACTACCCTGAAATTTTCGCCAAAGGCAACTACATATGATACAGTGTGGGTTTTATTTGATGGCATCAACAAACACATTTGTTACACATCTCTGATAAGTGGTCAGTGTAGTTAGCATTAGTTTGGAGTGTTTTTTAATACAATAAAAAAAGCTGGCAGTTTCAGCCAACATTTCTCGCTTTATGAAAAAGAACAATTGAACTGAAAATTCTTATTTGTGCAGTAACTTCACTCAACATTTTTTCCACCCACTTTGTGATACAATGCAAACTCAGTCACATTATGAAACCTCAGAGAACGATAGACAACGACTTTACAGGCATTTGTTTAAATGAAAATGTTTGAGATTGCCACTTAAAAAAATGTAAACTTCACAGCAGTCACAAGCCCTCACTCTCTATTCAGGCAAGACATTCTGATTCTGTAAATGTAAAGAAGCTAAACTAGCAGGAATATATCTGTCTGTGATGCTTTATATGTAGTATAATGACACCTTACATCTTTCTCCTATTAAAGTAATAGGCCCTTGAAAAGGGAAATTGAGTCTTTAAATATTGTTCTCTGGAACACTGATGAGGACTTTATGACGATAAACTAAATAAGATGATATAAAGCTGGACTTTAAGGAAGAAGTTTACCATTTTGGGGTTAAACACACAAGATACTGTTTTATCCTGTCATCAAACTGTCAGAGAGAGCAAAGTCAGAGGCAAATTAGAGCGCCCAGATAGCCGAGTGGTTAGGGCGCACCAACTCGGCACATAAGCTGGGCAGTGAACGGCAGTTCAGCTCCTGGCTGTGCTGATCAGTTCCTGCGTGTCATTCCCTCACTCTTCTCTCCACCTTCCTGTCTACCTTCACTTACATTTCAATAAAGGCAAAATGGCCAAAAAATATCTTAATAGCTAAAATTTGACAATTTTATTAGAAGTGTTTTTTTATTTTTTAAAAAAGGATTGAACTATTGTTAATATTATTTAATAGTTTAAGTAAACAACACATTCTTGTGCAAGCTTACAAAAATATCATATCCTGTGTGTGTTTTTTGTAATATACATACATACATACATATATATATATTTCTGACATAAAATATTGAAAATGCTGATCTGTTGCCACGATCTCTGTCAACACAGGATGACAAACTGCTGAAAAATGAAAACCAGCGGATGCTGAGAAGATTCAGATCAGAGATATGGATAAGGAAACTCTCAGTGACAGTCGAAAGTATGAACACCCTTTACAGAAACCACATGAGGTCGAATTACGAAGTTTGAGAATGCATTGTACTGTCATGCCTTCTATTTATAAAATGACAAAATATACTTTTAAATACTGCATTTCATTTATTTATATAATGTCCAAATACTGAGGCTGACAATACAGTCTGTTCATTTGTTTTTACTTTTGTTCAAATGACTTTTCAATTAATTGATTGAACCACAGTAGCATCAGTGAGTTTTGAAGCAGCCAACCAGCGGCTTCACGTGAAATAGTCGTAATTAAAAAGCAATGTTAGAAAACCATGCATGTTCAGCAAGATGATAACATATGATGACACGACTAAAATAAAGAAGAAAATAATCTCCAATTATTAAAATGAGCTTAAGTGTATTCTGTAAATAAGTGCACATTTTTTTTATTTAACAAGCACTGTCATCTCTTCTCTGGATATCTGCATGCAGATACAGAGGCACAGAAATGTCAGATTGTTAGGCTTTAATTCCAATTATCAGAGTCTACTTGTATTATTATGAGCTGAAATGATACAAGAAAATCATATTATAATTCAACTGAAGGTATAATAGTTATTATGTATTTATTTAGAGTGATTATCTCTTCTTCAGTTTGAGATCCTGTAGAATGATTACTGTGATTCTCCAGTGATCTGATTGGTCAGTAGTCGACAGGCTTTGAAGTTAACATGTGCTGTAGCAGGTCAGAGGTTTACCCCCATAAGTCCTGCTTCATAGTGTATTGTCTACTGTTAGCAGCAGACAATGGCTTTTTTAAAATAAAAGCACTGTAATGCCCGATGAGCTGAATTTACAACCTCTTGGAAAACAACATTCTGGAAGTCAGCATAAAACCGCAATAAACATGTGGTATGAGGCGTGCGTATGGGGAGTGCGGGAACAAGAGGGATGGATGAACAGACAGACACACGGACACAGACACACAGACACACCGACACACACACACACACACACACACACACACAGTACTGTATTACTGAAATCTTTAGCTGTGAAAGCAGTTCAACTGGTTCATCACACAGCCCGTGGTTTGTTTTAGTAAGGGAGGGAGTCATTCCCGTTAACATGCCCCTCCTCACACTCACTCACTCACTCACACACACACACACACACACACACACACACACACACACACACACACACACACACACACTCACACACACACACACACACACACACACACACACACACACACACACACACACACACACACACACACACACACACACACACACACACACACACACACAGAGAGAGAGACAAGGTTTTCCCAGCAGCACTTCTTTTTAACATTGACCTTCAGCCATCCTTCCTCTAAAAACACAGCAGAATAACAAAATAACAAAATCCAACAGTCTAAAACCTGTCCAAATCCTCCAGGGATGGCAACGTTATTTTAATCCACCACTTTGGTTTAGGATTTCCACAAACTTTATTATAGATAGAACCAGGGGAATTAATTATTATGATATTCATGACTGTCTAAAGTTTTCCCTCATGCTACCATTGCGCTGACATTTGTGGCTTCGGGTGAAATGTCAAAACAACTGTTTAGATCCAGTGTTGTGACATTTGTGCTCCAACCAGCATAACTGTAATAACTTCACCACAGTCGTGATTTTATCATCAAGTGCAGTTTTAAGAGATTTAGCGCTTCATATACAGTCCAAAGTTTCTATTTAACTGAGTTTCCTGTCAGACAGACTTTGATGAGTGGGCAAAAATGTGAGACTTTACGAAGCACTGTAAATCTTTCTGTCTGCACAGCATTGTCAGTTCAGGGTTGTGTGACATGTGAATGTGACACGGTCCATGTGTTCATCATGTTACTGTATGTGTATTAACAAGTGTAAAATCTGGACTTACTGTGATCCCTGCATTGGTGAAGGCCTCGGTGATGCCCTGCAGGTAGTCTGGCAGCAGGTCCAGCAGACAAGTAGCTAAGAAAACCCCGCCAGCAAAACAGCTGATTAAACTCAGCACCCTGCGCCTCAAATCTGCAAAGACCAAGAACAAGGATCAACCAGACACCTGCTGCAGACTCACTGAGTCAGACTGAAGTATTAGATCTACAAGTACGATTCGGAGGAGCAAATAATACTAAACATATTATTTAAAGGTGATTAGTTGCAAAAAAGTGATATGTCAGATAAACCAACCACTTCTTCCCAGAAAATGCTTTGGACTGTTTCTATAGCTTGAAATGGAACAACCACATACAACCTTGAAAATGGAGCCTTTTGGTAAAGCTCATCATTCTGACACAGTCAGACATGGTTCACTGATGTTTTGGGGTTGCTTTGCTGCTTCAGGATGTATTTACTACATGCATGACATTATGAAATCTTAAGACTTCCAATGGGGGATATTTTAGGGCCCAGGCTTTTTTGTGTTGCTCTTATATAAACTGAAGGAACAACTTAATAATACCACAGCATTTGAAATTGCAACATTTTTCTGAGAGAAGTGGTTGTGTTATCTGACAGAAATGCAGGAATGTCCATATTTTTGGCCAAAACTGTGAATGTTATTATTAGACACAGCTTTACTCCTGTTTTTATTTCACAGTAGAACTTCAGTTAGAGCTCAGATGTGACAGAAATGGAAGCAAAATGGGAGCTAACGCTTAATTTTGATGCTGAACTTGCAAACGTTTCTTTTGGACTGGGAAGTTAACAGCTATTAAAGGCAACACTGGTTATGTATAAATGGCAAAATCTTACATGTGGCACCATAAATGGCCTTGTCAGTTCACCACTTGTCCAGTTTCTAGCATTAATTCACTGCTGACAGCATTTGCCTTTAATGACAACTCAATTAATAGTTAATTCAGTTTTGTTTAAAAGGAATATTCTCATTCCTTGTCTACATCCTTATTCACACAACAAATGTCAAGCTTTATTACAGTGATTAGTATCATTTGGAAAGTTAAATTGGTTCCTGAATACAGTCAGGTGTAACATTATAATCTTGAGGAATAAAGAGATCTTATGATTTTCTGGAAATGCTGCAACAAGTCTTTTTCCTTCCATCTGGATATTTTTTTTCATTTTTGGACCATTGCACTTATAACACATAGTACACATTTCCTTCCTTGTTTTTTTTGGACGGCTTTGTTTTAACATGACAGGAAAACTCGGTGAAAGATACAAACAGGAAATATTTGGTTCTAGTGGTTTCAATTCAGTGAAATTAGTTCTAGTTCTAGTTGCTATATTCTATTTTCATGCCTGAAACTCATGTCTGTATAAAGAGTCATGACTGTATAAAGACAAGTTTCCTCACCTGAGTCCACTCTGCAGCGTCCAACTCCCCGAAAGATGCAGAGAGGGGCGAATCCAAACAGCAGTGTGACGGACAGGAGGACCACCAGCGCTCCGAGTTTGATCTCCAGGGCCGGGATGTTGGCCGGGTTTGCCTGCAGCATGGCATTTTCCTTTCCAGAAGACAGGTGGACAGAGGAAGAACCTCCCAGAGACATTTTTAATCTGGTTTCTCAGAACCTCCTCCTATCACTTCTGAGTCAAGCAGCGAGGGGAGGAGGTGTCAAACACCCACCATGGTTTCACAAAGGTGATGAGTCTGCCGGACATAGAAAACAACAACACAGATGACACCATGGTAACACAGACGCACTGACTCATGCGAGTTCTTCATCTACCATCTAAAAAGTTATGACCTCTGACCCTCTGACCTCTGTGCTATAAAAGTTTATCTTATCCGTCTGTTTTCATTCCTAAAACTCAGTAACACTGATCCAGACTGAATTATTTCTTACTGGATGCAATGCCAGGAAAGTGGCAAGAGTCACTAAGAGTTTTGAAGTGTGCAGATGCAGAAATGCTGCAAATATGCATCTGAATCTTTTGTAAAGTAAGACGATATGAACGTGGTTGCTGCAGATGCAGATGAAAATCACACAGACAACAGTGGTGTTCAGCTGTGAAAAACATTTACTGATTTAAACAAAGATATCATTTAAATACTAAATCCCCCAGGAGTCCAAAGAGCTGGCGCGCTGTGAATCATGTGAGATCAATATCCTGTTTCGATGCCAAATATAGCAAATATCTGGCCTGCATTTAGCTATTAAAGATAAAAACAACTGACTAAGACGCCAGAGGTAAAACACACAGACAGAAAAATAGTAAAGTTTAAAAAAAAAGAGTAGATCATAAGAGTACATAAATGAAATCTTCTGATAGTGAAATATTTCCTACTGACACAGGAGAGTTAATAGAAACCTCACATGAGGCTGTGAAGTCTGATCAGACAAGTTAAAATAGGAAAAGAAAACGCAGAAGAGGATTAAAAGTAAAATGAAACGAGAGCATAGTGGTGGTAGTAGCACCAGTAAAAGTAGTAGTAATGTAGTTCTGTACACGTAGTGAGGAATAATAACAATAACGATAATGACGATTCGTTTACAAAGACTTTATGATCTTTTACGGGATAGATGAAAACAAATCGGTGGAATATTTCTGTTGATATTCATCCTCTGTCTGGATCAAAGTGGATTTTCTACGTGGGCTGTGAGAATAAAAAGCCTTGCTGTCTCTTTCTGTTACTACCATGAACAAATTAACCATCACTTCATGGATCTGACCATATAAACCGCAAAACGCCTCTTAAGGAGAGAGAGAGCTACAAGAACAGCGCGCGGAGAGTTTAATAAACGTGGAAACTTCAGTGAAACTTGGACACAGCTTCAAACATCTGAGTGTTTTTTATTGTTGTTATTATTATTATTATTCTCCTACCTGATCCAAGAATAAACAGATCGGACTGATCCTCGTCGGTAGAAACAGTTTCTACTGATGACAAAAGACTCAAATTCAGTTTCACGTTTTTCCCCTTTTTTTTCTCTTGAGTAAAAAAAAAAAAAATAGCTCGACTTGCCGTTACGTGTTGTCCGGGAAGTGGTGAGTCAGTTCCCATCAGCTGATGCCACTTTATCATGGAAAGGTCGTCAATTTCAACGCAATAACACACAGCGCTTCCTGTTTTCACAATAAACGACATAGTTTCCTTTAAATTTATCCTGAAAAATTAAAGAACGAAGGGAAAAATAATAATTGTTATTATTTGGGTCAGCTGGTACAAATATACAAGTACACATCCACTCACTTTTTGTATAATTATTCGTAATTACAACTGCGGAATAACATTTTTTAAATCAAACATACATGTAATATTTAATTACTGTTTTTAAGTGCTAAACATAGGGGTTTAATATCATTATCATTATTAATATATTATCATTTCAGGCAATTGTAGGGTTTGAAAAAAAAAGTGTTACCTCCTTGTTTGATGCTGTGGAAATTTTACTTACCTCTTTCAAACTAAATCCATAATATGTTATTACAATGAATAAACCTTCATACATGTGCCTGTATGTATGTGTTCATGTGTTCCCAAAACTTACAAGCTACCGGTAACTTGCAAAGAGTTTGTAGTTTTATTTTGGTGGTTACATATCTTGCGTTTCCGGTCTTGTATCTAGCTCAGTATTGCTGCAGCTAGGAGGAGGACCACCCAGCCAATCCTCAGCAGCAAGGCTCCAATATCCTGAACCAGGGTTCATCTCTCAAATGAAAGGTTCCTCAAGTTGTAACGGTAGTTAGATAGTGGTCTATCGACTGTCACAACATTTTATCCTCTGTTTCATTCTGTTAGTATCAATGGATACACATTGCAACATAAAAAGCTTTTCAGATAGAAAGTGATATGTCTTCAAGAACACAGAAACACCCAAGAGTCTCAAAAGACTCCTAGGAATTCCCTAAGTTTCTGTCCAATCTCAAAACCTGACAGTCATTCAAATATGTGGAAATAAATATAAATCAAACCCAGGAAGTCAACTGGGAAATTAGAAGACAAATAAGGTTTGAATAGCAAAATGACTTCATCCTTTAGGGAAAATATAACTAAAACAACTAACATTATGTAGATTTATGCTAAAAAATCTACATAATTTTCACATAATTAATTCTACATTTTTTTTTTTTTGATAGCATTTAAGTATTCTATAAAAGTCATTAACTCTTAATGTACCCCAGAAGGACCAAATATACTTAATTGAACACAAAACCCTGAAAACAACCCTGAAACTTCTTCAAGAACCTGTGATTGTCTGTGAAACTATAAAAGTCTCCTAAGATCAAAAATAACCCTGTAATTTCCCGCAAGGAACTTTAACTTTAGAATATTCAGTCAAGTTCACAATAAAGAGACAGATAATATAATTTAAAACAGAATTTAGAAATTTCATCCTTACTCTAATATTAAAGAAAGCAGAGTCACTAAACAGTGTCCGGATCGATGTTGCAACTGTTTTTATTTTATTTTTTGGTTGTTTTTTTCTAACATTGGAGGACAGTGAAAATATGCTGATAGTGTGACCTTTGAAGAAAAAGAACATCATGTGAAATCATAAACTGTGATCCTTATCTTCCATTTATATAGTAAAAACAGAATGTCACATGCAGAGGATACAACGGAGTTCAAATGTAGTTCATTTAAAGATTATGCACCCGAAATTAATTTTTGAGCTTTGTCAAACATATATAAAACAACAAGTCAACAAGTGATGATTACAAGCTGGTGTTTATTTTCTCATTTTTTTTCATTTGCAGGCAAAATAGAGCGTGTCAACAAAACTCATTGGAGGCCTGCTGAGGAATCACCAGGCAAAAAACAAAACTAAAGCCTTAAAAATCAACTCAATTTTTATATATTGCACAACCTAAAATGATTAGTGATATTTCACAGGTCGTTCAGAGGTCTGTTTCTAGTATGACATTCTCCCAGTAGTCCTTGAAAAATGACACCTTGGCATTATTCTGGCAGAACTGTCGTAACCCCGGCCAAACCTCAGGATCCACATAGTTGTGAAACACCAGGTAACCATGGAGATTTGGCAGCAAAGCTTCGAGATGACTAAGAAACACAGCGCAGACTGAAGCCAAATCACGGCCAAAGATGTTGATGTTAATGCGCAGGGCATCGTGGCGGTAGGGGACACGGTACGGTGCGGTGCGCAGGCTGACGACTGTAGGCTCAACCTCTCTGTCTACGATGCACGTCAGCATTCTGCGGCGAAGCACTTCCAGATTGGCTTCCACGGGCTTCAGAGGCTCCCAGTCATTGATGATGGTTTTTCCGGGCAACAAGTTGGAAACCACATGGTCACTCATGATCAGAGTCTCTGCCTGTTGCTTATTCAGAGTAACCGGATCACTGGGGAAGGGGTTGCCTTGGTGGGAGAGTTTGGACTGAAGCTCAGTGATGAAGGGGCCAAGATCAGCTGCCTCACAGCACAGAGACAAGATGGCCTACAGAGTTCAACACAGTCAACATCAGGAGATCAGTTCTGAGCTGGCAAAGAGTGTCTGGTGGTCTGACTTACTTACATAAAGTATCTTACAGAATTTTGCTGAAGATCAATATTTTCAAGATGTTCACATGTGAAAGACACGTCTCCTTGACCTTTATATTTCTGGTTTGGTATGTTGAATAGTCCCAGATGTTTGGTCAGGAATGAGTCATATAATGGTTTACAACTATTTTCATTACATTTTGCCACCAAACTAGTGAACACACTCCACTGATCTACCTCTTGGTTTGTGTGTGATTTGACACAAATGAAGAGGTTAGACCAGATAAAGGTTGTTGCAGGGAGACTGACAGAGGACAGTGTGTGTATGTGTGTCGGGGAATATAAGCCATTTCCACACTTTTACAACTGGTTTCACACCACCACCACATTGTCCAAGAGCTGGTAAAGTATAAACATAGCAACATGCAAACAAAGACAGTAAGAAACACAACTGCAAGTTAACAGGCAAGGCAAGATGTAGAATTGTTTTTCATCATCTTTTCAAAAGTTTTATGAGGGAGAAAATGTATTAAAAACATCTGCTTGGCTTCAAGGATACACACAATTATTTCTATTGAGAAAATGTGAAGATGAACACAATTATATTCAACAAATCTCTACTGGTTATCTTCACCCACTAATGAGGATTTTTTTGGATTAAGACCTCAATTAGATGATAATCCAATAAAAAAAGTCTTTAAGAGTTTATCTTTAGGGGCTAAATTTGTTGAGTCTCCTTGATGTACTAGTTATCTCCACAGGGTGACATACCTCTTTCGCTATGAGTCTGTACTTGGACAGTATCTGTGGCGAAGGCTGGTCTCCTCGGCTCAGCCTGACAGCAGTGACTTTTGGGTAGTGTTGACGGACGTAAGCGGTCACATGCCTCTGGAGGGCACCAGCGACACCATGACCTCTCAGATCAGATACCACCCTGCGACCCTGCATCAAGACCGTCTGACCACTGTCCACTATCAGTGCAGACTCCAGTCCCACCTACAGTTGCACACAACAGTGAGATTTGAGTCTCTGAGGAGTTTTTTTTTTTTTTTTGTAGTTGTGAAGCATATAAAAAAAAGCTAAATTAAAGTTATATGAAGAAATATAAGTCCTAGTGGTACACGCATTCTAAATTCTTTCGTTAACATTTTCATTATGACATCATTACCACTCTGTTGTTCATCCTGGCGATGAAGATGACACGTTCAGGCTCTTTCAGCCAGAGGTGAAAGACAGCACCCATGTAGTCCAATCCACTGTAGTCATCACTGGTGCAAATACTGAGGACCTGAATCACAAGTACTTTAACTTAAAATGTATTTTAATGTTAATGTTAATGGGGATCGATTGTTCTCCATAGATGTAGAACATATAAATGCATAGCATGTATTAGCAACATACTTGTTGCACTGATTGCAGCACTGATTACGTTCTAAGTGAGGTATGCCATTAATATCAACAATTTTCATATATATTAGTTAAAATGTTAATGTTTAGCATGTTTATAGCACAGAAACATAAATGAAAAAATGCTATTAATATTGTTTACAGAGCCTGATAAACTGACACCATCAGTCTTTTTGGGAAGTTGTTCCCATTTAGATGATACAAAAAATGCTAAAAGCATATGTCTATATATGCATAAGTTAATCAATAAATCAACAAAAAACAACAAACAAACACAACAACAACAACAAAAAACATCATAAAGATTTAATGTTGGGACCTGCTCGAAGTCTTGCTCCTCTGCGAAGCTGAACTCTAAATCACAGACTTCCTTTGCTGCTGACATTTAGAACCTGTTTTCAACTAATTCAGCTATGAACTGTTGTTTATAGTCACTGTGAGTCACAAAGATTTCGCTGTATTTTCTCTAAAACACTTTGGATCTTCGAAGCCTCAGAAAGTTCTCTTTTTTTCTTCCTTCTAGCGGCGGTTGTGAAAGTTTTTCATTGCTGACAAATAGTCCTGGCCAGGAAGTTGTCTTTGTCACATGGATATGATAAAGAAAAAAAAGAAGGAAATAGCAGGCTGCATTCAAGATCTGCAGCAGTCATGTTTAGATTAGTGTTTAAAATTCTCACAATAAGTGTTTCTTTATTAGCTACTTTATGCCTTTTTGACAGAAATTCTTTAGAAAACGCCACTGATCTATTTCAACATTTCTTCGCTATGAGCTCATCTCTCTTTGTCCCTATAATCACATTGTTATTATAATCATAGTATTTACAGAAGACTCATATCTTCATAATTAGTGTTGTTTTGTAACCACCATAAACAAAACTAAGCTAGGAAATAGGAAAGTCATTGTAAAATGTTATTTTTACATCTGTGTGCCAAACTAGGGCTTTGTAATGTGCATATGAAAACATTATTTAACACTTTTGTAGCAGTACAGATGACTATGAACATATCCTGTTTCACCAAGTCTCTGCTGGTTATTCTTTAAATAAAGGAATAATGATTACATGAGCTAAAACTGAAACCTGACCCAGCTTCACTTAAACCCGTGTTACTGAAATTATTAACTATCTGACAGGACTCTAAATAGTGACACTTGCTTGATTAAACTTGATACTGCATTGAAATGGAAGAATATTTATAAATGCAAATACAAAAAAAAAAACAAAAAAAAAAAAAAAAACAGGGTGCATGATAATTCAAATAATTACAAATCAGAAAAATCTAATTTGTTGTACTAAAATGTAACAGAAAAAGCATGTCAAAACTTTCATTTGAGAATAATAAAATTATATTTTATATTTAATTCAATCTTCAGTCAAAAATCATAATTAGCACAATTCATACATGAACACCTTTCTAAACAAAGATACACAGGGGTTTAGGAAAGGACAAATAAAACCAGTTAATAAACAAATACAAATTAAAATAAAACAATGATAAACGAGACAAAGCCATGTACTATTGACTATTGATAAAACCTTATCTGAATTTATCCTTTAGTGATCAGATCAGGTCGTCACAGCATAAACATGAAGTCATGAAGGACTTTGTCATCAACCTCCTTCATAAATTGCTTTATACTTTATACTCTAAGCTGTCCTCCTCTAATATTACACCATCTGGGTTTGTGCTGTTTGGTTTATGTCCTGTTTAATTACTTTATTGTCACGTGTTGAATTTTACCGCAGGTGTCTACTGCGTTCAGTCTGCACACATACACACACATACATACACACACACACACACACACACACACACACACACACACACACGCACACACACCTTTGCACCTCTGCTACAACCTTGTGTAAGTAACATTAGTCTAACTGTATCCTATCTAACTGCAAATCCAGGTCCTAAAAGTTAAATTCACAGGGAGGTTTCACATTCACATGGCAAGTCTTAGGTTGCTTGTCATTATTACAACTAAGAAAAATGAAATTACCTTTATTTTTTTGGTTATTATTTAGGTGTCTTTGTTTTGTAAAAGCGAGTTACGTTTTTAATGGAGCAAGACCAGGTCATGTATTATTGACTACTGATATAACCTTATTCTCAATTTATCCTTTAGATAAGCATAATCATTTAGTCATGAAGGACTTTTCCATCAGCTTCCTTCATAAATTGCTATATACTTATATACTTTATACTCTAAGCTAGATTTTCTTAGATTAAGTAAAAACTGAGATACAATAATATGAATGTTTGCTGGCACTTTAATATTGTAAATATATGTTTATACTTTGATTTTTATCTCAATTTCAAACCTTTTATATATTAAACTTGCACCATCTGGAAATCCCTCACACAGGGTTCTAATGTAGACATGTACTACATGTTTTAATATGGTATAAAAAGGCAAAAAAAGATGCATATTTCACTGCATGTTGTACAAATAAAAAAATCTGGAATCTGGAAATCAACTATCGATACACCAACATTTACAGTAGGGGGCAGCAGTGCGCCAGTAATTGCGTCCAATGTGTCAAACTTTAAGAAGAAGAAGAGGAGCCAAGGAGCAGCAGGAGGAGGAGGAGCCAGAGGAGGATGCGGATTCGTCGCCGAGGGGCGGAGCTACGGAGCTACGGAGCTGAACGCGGAAGTGCCAGCTGGTCGGTGTGTACTGACGCAGCTCTGCAGGAGAGCGGCGTGTTGTTGTGGTGTCTGCGGCAGCAGAGGAGCCGCTCTGTGATGAAGAAACGGAGGCCTGAACCAGAGCAACCTGCCTTCTCATTCAGTGAGTGTGCTTCTAGTTAAATGTTTCAATGTGTTGCTCGTTTCCTGTGGATCCGGCTCAACCAGGATTGGGCCTTTGAACCCCTGACTGATGTAAAAATAAGTAACAGCTGATTGATAAACTCAGGATAATTACAGGCTTCATACAGCGGCCTGGAGTTTCCTGGAAAGTTTGTGGATTGTAAAAAAACAAAATAACTCCCATGAGAAGTTGTTGAGAGTCCGTGGGGTCTATTTGGATTTTATTATAACTTCAAATTACAACATTACTTAGACTTATTATCACTCTGCAGCCAACTCGCAGTGCCCTCATAGTCCATATTTAGTTATTGTCAAATGTAAGCACACCCAGGATCGTGTCATTGTGCAAAAAATGTTGTGCAGATATCAGTTTGTAATCAGCAGCTGGGTCCATGGGTCCTCTGATGGCTTTTCAACCTCTTCCTGCAAATCTCCTCTTAGATATTTCAGTCCTTCCTGCACAAAAAACAGGTATAAGATCTATCGTCACTCATGTTCAGTCATTGGATTCATTCATGACTTATAATAGTTGCTGTGTAGATTTTGTTGACTGCTCAGGATAATAGGGATCATCCAAATAAGTCAGAATTGTTAGAGTTGCATAGTGAGAATCAATTTAAATACTGACAGTGTTGTTATTACAGCCCTTTTTATTGTTATATTAATATTTAAAAATCATCATCATAAAAATGTATGACAGTGATGTAGTAGTTTAACTTAAAGGTCTGTGTTGTGTCGTGTGAGCACAGGAACAAGGTTTGCAAGTTGAGTGGGAAAACTGGAAACACGTTTAGCAGCTTATCAGGTTTCCATGCAGTTAGACTGGTACTGTCAGAGGCCAAGTGTGTGTACGCGTGCATGTACACACGTGCGTGTGTAGGTGTGTATGCATTAGTGGGTGTTTACCCACCAGGATATCCTCCTCTAGTCTTGCGCACCTGGGTTTGTGTTGTTTGGTTTATGTCCTGTTTAATAACTATTACTTTATTGTCACATGTTGAATTTTACTGCAGGTGTCTACTGCGTTTAGCCTGCACACATACACACACACACACACACACACACACACACACACACACCTACCTTTGCACCTCTGCACCTCTGCTACAACCTCATGTAAGTAATATTAGATTAATAGTATCCTATCTATCTAATCCAGGTCTAATCCAGGTCTTAAAAGCGGCAGGGATGGCAAGTCTTAGGTTGCTTGTCATTGTTACAACTGAGAAAAATGTAATTACTATTTACTATATTACTATTACTATAATGTAATTACTATGTAATTACTATTTAGATGTTTTTATGCCTTTGTTTTGTAAAGAAGAGTGAAGTCAGACAGGAAATGGGAGAAAGAAGTATTTAAATGGAGCAAATGGTCCGCAGGATGGTGTACACCTCAAGGACTCTGCTTTCAGGTCACAAGGATATGATGTGAATTTTACTCAATATCACAAAAAACTTCACAGAGGCTTAGAAAGGGTTGGAGGGTAACCAAAGTGTGTAGGATTCATCTTCTTGGCACCATGGATGTCTGTGCTTCATGGCTTTGAAAAGAAAATGTTTAGCTTTCCTGTCACTCTGTGTAATCAGCAGAACTTAACCGATGACAGTTTTCAGTAGGAGGTTCTCCTGTGGTCTCTAAATCAGGAGGTGTTGTGAACTCACTATGAATTGTGTAAATGTGTCTTCAGGTGATGGACGCTGAGAGTGGGGAGCTGTTTCTTGGTGGCGATGGCGGCATGGCAGCAGACAGCTGGCAGCTCGCTGCCCCGTTCTCCTGCTCTGAGCTCGTCTTCGACGGCTCAGAGAAATCGCTGCCGGACTGGGCAGTGGACCCCGACTGTGTGAGTTAACCTGCACATGTGATGATAACGGTTGAGGGTGCGCTACATTAATGTGTGACTGAATAAGAGGAGCAGTTAGATTGTATACTTTCATAATATATTTAGTAATTCGTTATGACAATAACTGTCTCTGCCTCAGAAGACACTTAATGACAGCGAATCAGAGGACATCCTCCATGGTGTCGACCCAAATGAGGTGTTCCCCACCGGCCCGACTGCAGACCCCTCGTCTGAGAGCGACAGCGGCATCTCTGAGGATCCCGTCGTCGAGAGTCCCGTTACTACAGTGACGGTTGCGGCCGTCCAGCCGACCCCGGCGACTGTCTACCAGGTGGTCTATGACATTGGTGGGCAGGCGTGTGTGAAGGCTGAACCTGGACAAGAGAACGTCATCTCCATAGAGCTTGGTGAGGACACAGTGTGTGGTTTATGTTTAGTTTATATTAAAGCATGAACATTATGATGGTCATTTCAAATCCCTTCGCTTCAGTCACAAAAATAAAAGTACCTAAACCTTTATCCTCAGCTATGGTAAATGACTGACCACCCAGACTTCCATGATGTCCCTCATTAGGCTTTCTGTCTTTTTATTGAGAAACAGCAGAGGCTGCTGGCTTTAGCCATATGCTAATCTCTTGAATGAGGCATGTTCAGCACAGTAATGGTGTTTTAGCTGCCTGATTTCATTTATTATTTCTGGTTCCCGTAATTATTCCTCTTTGGTTTACGTTGGACTTACAGGTATTAAAAATTGCTAGTCTTTCTTTTAGCCTTTTACTCTAGTTGCTGTTTGTCTGCTTGTGTTGTGACAAATTTAAAAAAAATCTCCCTTTTCTGCTTCCTATTATCATCATAGATAAGTACTTAGTCATGACAACACTCATTCTTAATGGGACTCAGCCGTTATTTTGAGGAAATGCAAAAACAAAACAAAAAAAAACATACTTAAAACCAATATTTGCCTTGTGTGACTGTTTTCCATTTCCTTCTATTTAACTTCCTTTGTCCTGTTCAGACGAGTGGAGCTCCCAGGTCTTGTTTTCAGACTCGTGCATCGTCAATGAGCTGCCGCTGGTTTCGGCAGCTCACCTCAACGGCAGCGCGGCCGTCATCGATCCTCCCAGTCCTGATGATGATCTGGTGAGACTTAATATCATATCATAAATATCAAGGGAACATTTTGTTCATGTGACAGTCAGAGCTGATTTTTGAGCAAAAATCCTGAGAGGAAAGAAAAGTTTGATCTAAAATGTTTTATCTCTTGTGTTTGAACAAAAAAAAAAAAAAAAAGTTTTTGCCACATTAGTCTTTCTAAAGTTCATTATTTTTCTTCCACCTGTGCCTGTTGGTTTAAAACAAGTTTTGCCAGTTGAGAAAAGTGAACAATTCCTGTAAGGCATCTTTGAAGTATGACGGAGATTAAAACAGAAACACAGGAGAAAAAACTTGCCTCTTGGGGCTTCAATAGATATTTGTACTGTTGCAGCTGTATCCTGAGCTTCAGCTGACTGAGGAGGAACAGAAGCTCTTGACCCAAGAAGGAGTTTCTCTGCCTAACAACCTTCCTCTCACCAAGGTCAGATGACTGAAACACTCAAAGAATCTGAGTTTTTGTCCCAGTTAAATAAACTCCTGTAGCTGTCTGTAGCTTTAACACTGGAGATATCACACTGCCCACCCTTAAATCACAGTGAAGACATCTATAGATTTTGATCAAACCTTCATCCGCAGGCCGAAGAACGAATCCTGAAGAAAGTTCGGAGGAAAATTCGCAACAAGCAGTCTGCTCAAGACAGCCGCCGCAGGAGGAAGGAGTACATCGATGGACTGGAGAGCAGGTACAGTTCATGACTTATTTTGGAGAAAAGGCAGTGTTTGATGATTCTTCAGAAGAACAACTAACTCTGTATCAGTGGAGGAGCTTCTCCACCTCCCGAGCCACAGCTACCATTTCACAATAACTCTCACAATTTCACTCACACATCCTTCTGTTTGTGTGTGTGTTAACAGGGCAGCAGCTTGTTCAGCACAGAACAAGGAGCTTCAAAGGACAGTGGAGAAGCTGGAGAAGCACAACATGTATGACCACATCCTTATGAGTTTAATTATTTAGTGATTAGTGATCAAGTGTCCCACTTTCATCCTATAAAGTAAAGCTCAGCAGTTTTTATTTGATGTCCAGATTGTTGTTGTGAATAATAATATGAGTAAACTTGATGCTAATAGACCCTTCCTGTTGTTCAAGGTCTCTGCTGGCTCAGCTACGACAGCTTCAGTCTCTCATTAAACAGACCGTCAGTAAAGGAGCCCAGACTAGCACTTGCTTACTGGTATGAAATTCATGTTCCAGTTCTCATTATTTCATTTTTTGTTAGTATAATATGACATTCGGTGGTGTGATTGTGTGGTTTAAACGCAGTGGAGACAGAAAGTACTGGTGATTGTCATCACAGCTCTAAAAAAATATGACAAGACAGAAGAAACTGCAGGAATAAATTAAAAATGTTAACTAAGCTAAAGATAACAAAACGACCTGGAACTTCCCTCTGCAGCCATAAACACTACACACACCCTGATAGCGTTATTATTTACTATGCTGAGCTTATCTAGACTGTTTTACATAAACTGCTGTAAGTGGTTTATTGGGGTTTAACTGTGGTTTACAGTACATTAATGTGGCGAGCTGTGATAACATGCAAATTTGTTAGTTAACATTTCTTCTATTTCTATTTCTATCTATCTATTACTATTTTTTCCAGAATAGAAAATTATATGCATATGTAACAATTTGAATCACAATTCAGGAATTAAAGTGCAAGTTAAACAAATTAGTGTTTCTAAATAGCGTACATCACACTTGTGTCGACAGATCATCCTGGTCTCCCTGGGTCTGATCATCATGCCGAGTTTCAGTCCGTTCAGTTACAACTTGCCTGCAGACGACGACTACAGACCCAGAGGAGGTTGGTCCCTTTTGACATCACTTCCTGTGGTTTAAATTATTTTAATACTTTGACTCACACTCACGCACCTCATTCAAAGCTACAGATCATGCCAAATTTGAGATTGAAAAATTAGATTTTATAGCAAAGCTGGTCAATGTCAAACTATTTTACACTTGATACTACATATTGAATATTGAATTGAATATTTGTTCTGTCTTTCTAGTAATTTCCAGAAACATCCTGACAGACCCCTCGTCCTCCTCATCACAGCCAGCAGCAGACGAGGTCGACAGTCTGGCCGTTCAGTCCGACTCCTCGTCGCTGCCCTCTGATCTCAGCCAATCGGGTCCGCTAGAGGCTGCGACTGACCCACAAGAACCAATAGAAAATCCTGAAAATATAGACATTGATGGCGCGGCCCAGGACGGGAGCCAAGCAGGGAACAGCTCAGCCGTTGTTGCCGGGAAGACCGAACCACTGGCCCTCGGTTTGACGTCAGCGACCAGAAAAGGAGGACACGATCCGGGCAAACCGGCACACGCTGATGAGATGTAGACAGACTGTGTCAACTAATGCTTTCAGAAACAATAACTCAAGTTTGGGTCTGGTGTTGTGCTCATAGAGACTGTGTCAGGACATATTAGTGGTGACACTGTTGTGTTTGGACGTTCTGTAAAAACATGAAGGATGCTCTGATTCAGTGCTGATTAGTATCAGCTGAAAAAAAAAAAAAGCTTGACGGTGGAATTTTCTGATTTGGAAACGGATTACCTAACAACTGAACAAACATGGTAGCTCTTGTTCTTATAAAACTCATAACAGACCATTTCTAGTCTAGTTCTGATATTCTGGAAAATACTCTATAAATTTGCTTTCTTTGGAAATTTGGAAAATTAGCTTTCTTTGCCGAGAGGTAGACGAGAAAACTGATACACTCTTGTGTCTGTGTGATGAATATGATTTATGACCGCCAGGAGATTGTAGCTTAACATGAAGACATTTTCATCACACGGCACTGAGTCTTCTGTCACATGGACTCCAGATGGAACAGTCTGAAGGGACGGGACTTTTTGTAGATTCATAGATATCTAGTCCAGAATCGCACCATTATAGATAAAGTAGCAGCAACGATAAAATATTACTTTGTTCTCTGGAAGCTCTTCAAGGGTTCCTGGCTCTACATTTCACGACTTGAGGATGACTCCCACATATAGCGTTCGCCACCACCACAGTGGTCATTCTCAGCTTATATTTCTCCTGAAATTAATCAGTTTTGTTTCTATCTTGACTCAAATGAGCAAAACGATAACGAAAACCATCTGCGTTCTGGCATTAAATCAATTAAAAAATACAATAACAGACATAAGTAATCAGAAAAATAATTGTAATTATTAGAATTAGATATAAGTGGGGTAGAGGCAGGTTAGAAATCAGCAATCAGATTTGTGCCGTTTTTAAGGTGACGTAGCATTTAGCATTTCCCAGTGCCACAATCCGCCATGACCTGATTACCTGCTGACCTTTGACCTAACTTATGCTTCTCAGCCTTTTGTGACCCGTTCAGCCTATAATGATGAATTCTTTGCAAGTAGTTTTTAACCAGTAGGTTAAATCTTGCACAAAGTAGTGTGGTTTTTGTTATTTATCCAGGGAGATTGTTTTCCTGTATAGCATTTACATACTGTAGTTTTAATGTGTCCAGTTGGGGCCTTTCCAGACGTCGGTATGTGATGTCTTTAGTGGGGTTTTTTTTTTTAGACCCAAAACATTTGAGAGATGTTTGTTCTGGTAAAGAACCTTCAAGTGATCTAATGAAATGAATCTCTGCTCTGGCTTTTTGTAAAACAAATCATTGTTTGGATTTTTTTTTTTTTAACAAAAGGTAAATGTCCCTCTGAATGAATCATTGATTGTTGCCTCACAAAGTGGATTTGATTTATTCATTTTGTTCTTTTGCCAGGATAGAAAATCTGGGCTTTAAATTCACCTTGCGGTTTTAAAAGGTTTTTTTTTTTTTTTTTTTTAAATCTTTGGCCTTCACTGGATTCAAGTTTAATGGTTTTATCACGAGAAGTTTTAACACTTTCACACTTTTAAATCTCATAGCTTTATCGTGTTTGTTTGAGACACCATCATTCATCTGCTACAAGCTTTATATTTTATTGTTTACTTTATTAAAAGGGAACGAAAAATGGATACAGTGTCTAATTAATTATTGCTTGGTGCTGTTTTAATATCTTTGACTACCTTGACACAACTAGATGAACTTCTGTTTTTGTTGTTTTTATTTGTTTGTTTTTGTGAATACATGGCCCTATTTGCACTTAAGGGACCAACACTTGTAAAATATTTTACTTTTTTAAAATATTTTTCTTTACTTACTCTTACAACAACTGTACTATGAACTGATGATGGGGGTAGGATTCCATATTCGGTCTAGATTCAGCCAAATCTTAAATAGTGGATTTGGTATTTGGCAGAACCCCAAAAACTAGGATTTGGTACATCCCTAGTCACAATAAAGGAAGAAGCCAGCCCCACCCCATACATATCCATACTGTATAACTGTAGTTTGTTCTGTAATATCATCCGTAAGAAAGGAAACCAAAATCCACATATTCTACATGGGAATTACAATACAAAATACATTTTAGACCAAATAAATCCACACAGTCCATGTGCAAATGTCCTTCCTCAGGTGAAACTACTTCAGTGTGTTAAAATAACAATTACAGACGTCACACCAAACTCTGACCCTTGTCATCCATCTCTAAGAGATCCTTGCGTCCAATCGGAGGAGGTCACGGCTCACTGTGCACCTCTTTGAGTTGTGTCCAGAGACTCTTGGTTCCACCACAGTGGACAGATGAGGATGGAGAAGGGGAGGACAGTGAGTGAGCACAGATGAAGATGTGTTGTTTTGGTCATGGTGACTCAGCAGGTCTACACATTTATAAAGTGGCACAGATCCTCAGTCTGCCACCACGGAGACAATGGCTTGGCTGCTCTGTATTACCTGCATCCTGGTCTGCTGCCCGGAGCTGCTGCAGGGCAAGGCTTCAGGTAGGAACCTGAACATATCTGTCTGACTGATTAAGTCTCTGTCACCGTCTTTTGTCTTTTAGTTCCACTATGACTTAAAATACCACATGAAGTCGACAGACTGGACTGTCATTGTATGTTGATGATGATGTTGTTTATTGATGATATTGCTGCTACATTACAATGTGAACCAGAGTACCAGCTGGAGTCAGAGATCCAGAGCCAATGTGAGTTAGTAAGGAGCATGGCTGCTGCCAATCAACAAAGTGACATCCCACACTGCACAGAGGATGGCAGGTTCAGGTATCTATCCGTAGCCTATATTTCTATACTATGTGTGTATGTTTTAGTTATTTCCATTCAGACAATCAATTAGAAAATTTAATGAAAAAATGATGTAAATAAAAAGTGCACCAGTCTACATTTTTATACGTGTACGTTGTAAAATACTGTTTATACTTTTTGACTTAATATCAATATTCTTTGTTTTCATTCATTATCTTTAATGGAAATGGAATGTAATGTGTGTGTAGACCTGTGCAGTGCAGTGGGCGGGGTCAGGAGTGTTGGTGTGTCAATGCAGAAGGTCAGGAGATCGTCGGGACTCGAACCAACAGCTCTGCTCTTCACTGTGAGAAACACACAAACACTTGTTTTTTTACCAGCAATAATACAGATACTTTTGTGTTTCTATACATTTAATTCCTATCTTGTGTTCTGGTCTAGATGTGAATCCTTCCACTAATGCATTTAGATGGATTTCAACCATTTTGTTTATTGAATATGTTTAGATGTTTTGAAAAATAGATTGTGCCAGTCCCTAATGTGAGAATTCGATGTTTTTTTTCTGGTAGTTTGTTGTTGACAGATTTTGATTAGCATTTACAATATAATGTAATGTAATGAGTATACTGAGCTGGACATGTCAAAGTTCAAATCAAGTCTCTTAAGAGGCACATCTTATTTCATCATTTTTAATTATTTGACCATGTTTCACATCTGTCCGTTTTCATCTGTCTGTCCCTCTGCAGGTCCATCTCCCTGCCAGCTGCAGTCAGTCCTGCAGTGTACTCCTTCAGGCCAGTTTGAGTCAGTTCAGTGCGACTCCAGCAAAGGACAATGTTGGTGTGTTGATCAAGACGGCATGGAGCTCTATGGGACCCGGCAGACTGGGAAACCTCAGCGATGTATGTTGAGATATTTCTGTTATTCTCACCAATACTACTACGACAGCTACAACTTGTGATACTGCTGACTACTGAAAACAGAAGTACAGTACTGATACTTATACATTGATATTACCATCACTACTGCCACTGATAGTGCTTACGGTACTATTACTATACTTATTGTTATGGCTGGCTCGTTCAGGTTCATAGTGATAGATGGAGTTAAACAGGTGTATGTGACTCTTTAGTTGCAGTCATTTAACCACTATAGAAGGGAACAATGCACTGAGATGATTAAATGAACTCCAGATAAAGCTGAAATGTAATGTGAAATGTAAAACACTAAATGTAAAACACATGTAAAACATGATGGAAATCAGACATTTCATGTATTAATGTAAGGTGCCTTCCCTTCTTTATCCTTCATGTAATTATCCGTATTATCTTGTGTTTTTATCTTTCTACACTGCGAGTTTGGAAACTTCCACCACCATAAACACAAACACAAACAAAAACACCCCTGATTGGTATTAAGTACAATATAATGTTGTGTCAACTCTTCTCTCACTTGTTGACCTTTGACCTGCAGGTCCTGGCAGCTGTGAGGTGAGGGAGCGAAGGCTTCTCCACGGCTTTGGAAGTTCTCCTCCTCAGTGTGCAGCAGACGGCAGCTTCCTTCCTGTTCAATGTAAATTCATCAACATGACAGACAGAAGAGAGCTGGACCTGCTACACGCCTTCAGCAGGTTAACTCACCAGGAAATACATCTGTCTGTCTGTCTGTCTCTGTCTCTTTTTCTTCTCACAGGATTACTGTGTATCACTGGAACTAGCAGTGATACACCTGTATGTGTGTTGAGAAAGAATTTGATTAAAAAATGTATCACAATGTAATTAAGTATGTCTGTGTATGTAGATGTGTGTGTGTGTGTGTTTTTGTGTATTTGTATACATTTCTATATATTCTCTTCTATATATTTCCACATACTAGTATATCTGTACATATTTAGCATGTCTGTGTGTGTTTCAGTTTTATATCTGCTTATGTATGTGTTGTTTCAGATTCCCAGAAGCCTTTGAGACATTCAGCAGTTTCAGAAAGTTTTTCCAATGGTTTCCTCGTACTGTTTCTGTTCCGACAGCAGAGGTCGAGAGCTGGAGAATACAGGTCTCTCACGGTCATCTGCTAATTTACCACATTGATGTTGATGATGATGAAGATGATGGTGATGGTAAAGGTCTGTACTTTTTGTTTAGGTGTGGAGCTCCTGATGTCTGAAGTGTATGACTCTGCATTCTCTGGTCTTCGGAGTGGTCGCTCCTTTTCTCAGACCAACATATACAGAGTCCTGCACAGGAGGATGCTGGGAGTCCGACTTGCTCTCACTGGACACTTCAGATGTAAAGTTTCTAGTTAACACCTATTTAGAGTGATTTCAGTATAAGGTTGTTTGATGTATTTTATACCTGTGTAAACAGTTAGAATGATAAAAATAAGTCTTGGCACAACACTTTTTTTACTGGTTTAGTCCTGAACTAGTATTAATGTTATTATTATGTAATTGTTTGTTTTCACTGAATTAGATATAGACTCCATACTAGTGTAGACCAGATTAAACATACTGTAACCACACGGAATTAGTTAGTTTAGTTGCTTACACTAGTTCAGACTTATTTGAACTGGTTTAAACAGAGAGAGTCAACAGTCTTTCTCCCTTCTGTCTCAGGTCCCTCTGCCTGTGAGGAGGAGCGGCGGGCAGCATCAGAGGCATCCAGTGTTTTTGTCCCATCATGTGAGACCAGAGGATCCTTCACCTCTAAGCAGTGTCAGCAGGGAGGACAGTGCTGGTGTGTCGACTCCACAGGGAGAGAACTTCCTGGGACACGACAGCATGGAGACTCTCTGGTTTGCAGTGAGTTTCCTCGAAGTCTGGAGACAGAAAAAAATGTGATGTTATTAAACGTTCTCTATTTCTTGCATTTGGCCTCCTTTAGCTCTTTTCATTTTATTTGAACTTATGTTATCTTATGTTTCATCTAATCTTCTCTATCTGATCTCCTTTCATGTTGTTTCATCTCGCTTCCATCTACTCTCACATCATCTCATCATTTCACCTCATGTCTTCTCTTGTTTTCTTCTTTTCTTCAAATCTCATATTGTTTTATTTTACTTCTTATACTTTATATACTTTATTTCTTTCCACCACATTTCCTCTTTTCTCATTTCATCTAATTTCTTCCAATCTCTTATGTCCTTCCCTCCTGCCCCACCTCTTCCAGGTATAGGTCTTGACTGTCCCGCTCAGCGTCGTCTGGCACTTTCTCAGCTTTTCTCTGGTCCCGTTGAGCCTCCTCTTGACACCTCCTCTGGAAGATCTCCAGCTTTCTGTCAGTCTCTCCTCAAGCCTCTTCGGGACCTGCTGCCTGTAGATGCGAATCCGATTTCCCTCCTGTCTCACCTGGTTGAAGTCCTCCAGGGTGTCTTCCCCTCAGTGGGTGGAGCTCTGCAGGCTCTGTCTCGCTCCTCCCCTCGTCGTCTTCAGGAGAACTTGTTTGGAGGAAAGTTTCTGAAAAATGCTGCATCTTTTAACCTGAGTGGGGCGGTGGGATCTCGAGGAGCACTTGGTCTGGAGCAGCTCTCCTCTCAGAACATCAACCTCCAAAAGAACCGGGATCTAGTTCAGTCTGTCAGCAAAGCCCTAGAGGACCCTGCCTTCCTCTCTGCTCTCCAGCAAACACTTACAGGGCTCAGCAGCTCACACTCCACTTCATTGGAACAGGTCAGATAAAGCATGGCCTCTAATGTCTGACTAAATCTCTGAAATCATAGTATTGTAATAACAAAATGAGTCAGATGTCAAAGATCCAGCTTAAGATAAGAACTGTAAAGCTGCTCATCATGGCTGAAATGGTATTTTATTAGATTCTTATTGGTTTCCAGGTTCTGACTCCTCTGCTACATTCCTGCTCTGGTGAGGAGGAGGATGCAGGAGACATCTTTGTTCCCAGCTGCACTTCCAGTGGTGCTTTCAGTGAGGTTCAGTGCCAGGGCCGTGAGTGTTGGTGTGTTGATCCTCAAGGTCTCGAGGTGACAGGTTCGCGGATCTCCGGTCGTCAGCCTCGCTGTCTGTCACACTGTGAGAGACAGCGAGCGATGGCACTGAGGTTGAAAGGAAACATGGCTGCCGGAGCAGAAATCCATATTCCAGCATGTTCAGAGGATGGACACTTCCTGCCGCTGCAGTGTGTTGGGTCACGCTGCTTCTGTGTGGATGCAGAGGGAAAAACAATGATTGCTGGACCAACAGGAGAAGCTGTCACCTGTAAGACCTGTCACCTCTAATGTTAAACAAGCTGACTGTCACAGAAATGTCATAGCTCTGTGCTCAAAACTAATGAAGTTTATATGTATGTTTTTGTATCTTTATATATTTTGGATATCTTTGGAAAAGTTTTTCGCAACCTGATGACAATTTTTTGAAAAAAAAAACATTGGAATATTTAAAACCATAAACATAATTTTAGTACTCTTGTCTCTTTGCTACTTCTCTGTAAAAGAAGTGTTTTTTAAATTTAGACAAAAGAAAAAAAAATGCTCTTGAATTAGTGAACTGGTCTCACGAATGTGTGTTGTTGAATTTCAGGTCCAGAGGAAGCTGCACAGAAGACTCAGTCCTCTGCAGGTCAGTTAAACAAATGCTGATATACTGAGTTACAGTTACCATTGCTGCAACAAAACAGAAATGTTTTTCATTTTGATTTTTTCATAAAGTGCAAAACAAATTACATATGATAGTTCTTATTCTTGATCTGCACAAATGCCTCTAGCTTCATGATAGTAAACTGTTTACATGAAAATAATAGATAATAGTAGTAACTGTGGAAGTTACAGAAAACTGACAGTCAAATTCATCACTAGAGATTCTGTAATTCCCACAAATACAACAGAATTGGATAACTTCAATTTGTCTGATCGTCTATATGTGATGCTCTCGTGCAGGTGGGTGCTCTCAGGTGTTATCTGAGGTCACTGCATTCAGAGAGGATGTGAAGAGCATCATTGCTCTCTCTAACTCCTCACACTTCTCTGTGGGATATGGTTTCCTGCTGGCTGAACATCTGCGTCTGACCCCCGAGGAGCTTCAGATCAGCCAATCAGAAGAGGAAGTACAGATTTCTGAGAGACTGCTGAGTCGATCCAGAGCCGCTCTACAACTGGCTGCTTACTCCAGTGAGTCAGAGTTTGATGTTAATTCTATTAGACGCAGAAACCAAGATAAATATTGATAAATACTGATGGAAAAGTCCTGGAATTTAACCAAGAATACTATGATTTTTCAGCTCTACAAATCTTCCTGCCACCTCAGCGTCGTTCCTACCAACCATACACTCCACAGTGTGATGCTGATGGACACTGGCTGCTCACACAGTGTTACCACAGCACAGGTCTCACACACACACACACACACACACACACACACACACACAAATCTGTACAGTGTAATGAAAATAGAAAATAACATACTAAATATTTACCCGTGTTTATGTTCAGGTCAGTGCTGGTGCGTTGATGAAGATGGAGACTACATCCCAGACTCTCTGACCAGCCGCTCACTCACGCTGCCAAAATGTAAGATAACGGTACATAGACACACAAATATACCACTATAAACACACACATTGCACCGTGAAGTCAAGCTTTACCGGTGTAGTTAAAATTTACTAAAACTAAATTAACTTAGCATTTATATGTATTTTGTATTTTCATATTTAATGTGCTGTTCTTTGAAATTATGTTATAAATTATGATTGAAATTATATACATTTTTATATATGTATAAAAAAAGACAGTAAAGTAACAATTAGGGTTTGAATATGTGGTCAGTTTATCCAAGTGATGACTGGAAATTTGCTCACATGTTTTGAGATGTGAGGACCCATCTGTCATTTGAGTTGAACTGTGCAAAGTTCAAACTCCCGGATAAAGGAGTTTAAAGTTTGTTTTGTCAGTATAAAGAAAGACCTAGAAACTTAACATGACTTAACATGTTGGATAGAAACTCAGACATATTAAACGATTCTGACAGCATGGGGAAATGTTTTAGCGTCATTTGTGTTCTTCTTGCAGGTCTGACTCGCTGTCAGAGAGCTCAGGCTCACTCTACACTCTCAGGCTGGATGAAAAGCTCTGACCCCACCTCCTCACCTTACCAACCATCATGCGAGGAGGTAGGAACACACACACATTATTAAATGTACTTTATTATATTACAGCTCCCTCATCATGTCAATTCCAAAAGCGTACATGTAATTTGATATGAAACATTTATACAACACTTAACTGTGTGTGTGTGTGTGTGTGTGTTAGGATGGTCGTTTCTCTGTGCTGCAGACAGGAGGCACTGCAGGCTGGTGTGTGAACCCTCTGACTGGAGAGATGATACAGACAGCAACACGGAGCACCGCAGGACAGCTGACATGTACGTACACACACACACACACACACACACACACACACACACATGCTGTTGTCTGTGATTGATGCATTCACTGCCAAACTTTTCTTTTGCTATGTTCAGGTCCCAGCTTGTGTGAGCTGCAGGGTCTCCAGTGTCGCCCTGATGGCTCCTTCATCCCACTGCAATGTGACATCACTTTCTGTTGGTGTGTCTCTGTGGATGGACAAGAAGTGAGTGGCACGAGGACGCTTCGACAGACAGGACAGACGCCATCATGTGATCGTAGGTCCATTCTGTCTTGTTGGGTTGCTGGTTGTTTGGTAGTGTCAGAAGTAGTAGAAATCTTTACAGCTTCTTCTTCGTGTTGATCACAGCAGCGTCTGATGGATTTTTGAGGAGCTGCTGTGGTTACATGTGTTGTTGTTCCTCTCTCCAGGTCCTCTCTGTCCTGACCCTGTCATTACCTATGGTGCATTGGTTTGCCGTCCAGCAGCTGATGGTCGTCAGAGTTGTGATCTCATGTGTCACCATGGTTACCACAATACACTATCTGTTAGCAACTTCCTGTGTGAGTCTCAGAGTCGGCAGTGGGTCGGACACAACAAACCTCTGAGTGGAGCCTGTCAGAGTAAGGCCTCTGAACTTTTAAAGGATCATACTTAATGGATCAGTTTTAGATTTAGAAGTATTGGTTTCAGTTTCAATCACCTTACTGCCCATGCCATGATCAGTCAGATTACTAAAATGCAGTTGAGAGCATAGAAAAAAGTATATTTAATTTTGTATTTAATGGACTAAATCAGGTAAAAAAACTTGGAAGCAATAAAGTCAATATCCAACATAAATAATACACATTTTTTAGACATATTTGTAGTTTTTAATATTAAATTTATTAATTTATATAATTTATCCTCTTTCTTATTAGACATTTTACAAATGATATGGCTAGAAATTAAATATATTCTAAACATTGTACGCATGTATGTCTGTGTGTGTGTGTGTGTGTGTGTGTGTGTGTTAAGTTTCTCAGCCACTGCAGTCCGTGTCATACTCTCAGCTCTGGTCATTGTCGTCATCCTGCTCTCAGATCAGCAGTTTACAGTCGCTACTGGTCAACTTGATGAGCAGCAGGGGGCTCTGCTCCGCACAGGTAAACACTGGACTACACCTCACTGACCAAATACAACCTGTTACTGAGAACTACTGTGCTTCACTGTGTTTAGTTGTAATTGGTCTCCAGCTGCACAAACATAACTGATTTGCTATTAAACAATTTATTGGTTGAAGGTGAATTTGAGTCAAGTATCCCAGAAGCAAAATCAACAAAATGTGTTTTCAATTTCATGTGTGTGTGTCTGTAGCTTCCAGTGTCGGGCCATTCAGTGTTGATGTGCGATGATTCGACAGTGCGTCTGCAGTGTGACAGTGATGAGTCACTGAAGTTAACGCTCCAATGGACAGTCGCCCTCACTGACCTGCCAATTTCTGATCTCCCTGATCTCCATGACATCAGTGAGCATGCATGAAAGAGTTCAAACAAACAATACATTAACTTGAAATGTCCCACTAGACTCCATTTAAAAATTGTTAAATTAATTTTTTCTAAAATTAGGTCTGATCCTGAATGAGTCAAGACTTGTGGAAGGAGTTCGAGAACTTCTTGGTACCATCCACTCTAAGCTCACAGCAGATTCCAAGCTGGTTTCTGTGATAATACCATTTTTCAGCTGTTCCCATGGCTACCACCTGGCTAGTGATGGTGAAGGCTGCGGTGCGTTGGTTTTTTGTTGGCAATACAGTTTTGTCTCTCTGGGTGTCTACAGATTCTGAAACTAAATCAGTCTCTGTCCATGTCTGTTTTTGCAGTCATTTGTCCGGCTGGAAGTTTCTCCAGTGAGGGGAGTTGTCTTCTGTGTCCTCAGGGAACCTATCAGGATGAAGAGGGTCACAACTTCTGCAACAAGTGTCCCAGAGGTTCCTCACCTGCTGGAGCATCATCTGTCAGTCAATGTGAGTTATTTCTGGAAGCACACTGATAGATGGCATGTAGGTTACCATAGATACCAATTATGCAATCAACTATCACAATGGATTTCTTTTAGAGAAATTACAGGAAAGAAATTTAGATAGAAATTGAAACAACTGCAACACAGATAACGCTGAAGTAAAGTTTCACCTGTCTGAGACTCACCTGTCCCTCTGTGTGTGTGTCAGGTGTGACAGAGTGTCAGAGGCAGGGTCGACGGTGTTCAGAGCAGGGCGACTTCCTGCCAGCACAGCGTGACTTCCTGTCCAGCAGGTGGAGGTGTTTCAGCACCGAGGGGGTGGAGCTTGAGTGGACAGACAGCGACACAGCTCTCACAGATAAGGAGTGCTCAGGTGAAGAAGCACTGGCTGTGTGTTTGCTGTTGATTTAGTGATGTGTTTAGTTGTTTCACTATTAAACACTGTAATGTATGTGTGTGTATGTATCCATTGTAGTTCTCAGCATGTTTCAAGCTGTTCCTGCATCAGATCTGATTGTCGGAGCTGACGATACTGAAGTCCTGCAGACATTGACCTCTGATATCAAAACCTGTGTTCAAGGTGACACACACATTTTGATTCACGTTTTTTCAACATTTATCTGACAGTGTTAATGACTTGTTGCTTAATAACTGCTTTACTAAGCATATTTATTACTGATCTTTTTTTTTCTCAGCATGTGCAGCCGACCCATCTTGTCACCACGTGGCACTGTTCAACAGACAGACTCAGTGTGAACTGTACAGCACACACACGTTGAACACACACTGCAACACATCCCAGCAGGTACACACACACATACACACACAAAATAGAACAATATTAACAGTCTCATTGATGACAGCTGTGTTATCACAGACAAATAAATACTATTTTCATGTTGTATTTATATTCTTCTTCAGACCAGTGGATTTCTGGGTAATCCTCAGGCTGAAATGTTTGATTTGCTGAGCTGCTCTCTGAGAGTGAGGGGTGGAGCCTCAGATCTGCTGGTCATCAGGAAGAAAGGTACTGTTGCTATGGCAACCAGATGACAGCTTTTCAAAATGCATAATACAATACTGAAACATACTGTAACTGTTCATTATCACCGCTGGTCAGCTTTACATCCAGGTTTGTGTGTGTGCGTCTCACCTGACAGGTGTGTTCTTGTGTTTGTTTGTTTCAGGGGCAGAGTTTTCCTTGCAGCAGCAGCAGCAGCAGAGTTTTGTGAGGATGAGGATGAAGAAGGTGGTTTCAGGTGTGTTTAGGACTCAGGTGTTCTCCTCCAGACGGACCTCGCTGTCTGATGCTCATCGTTTCTGTCAGGACAGTTGCAGCCGTGACACCTGCTGCGACGGATTTATTCTCAACCAGAACAGTCTGAACGGAGGTATGTTACCGTGGCGACAGGAGCATGTCGACACCTGGATGAATAAATAAGTTAGTGAGAACATGAAAAAAATTTGAACAAATGTAAAAAAAAAAAGGAAATGTGTAAATTAATAACTAAATAGTCAATCAGGTGAGTACATGAGGGAAGTGAATGACTAAATGAAAGTTGGGTGAGTAAAGTAATTTTATGAATGAATATACATGTGTGTGCATGAATGTGAAGGAAGAAATGAATGAATCTGATGCTTACAGGACTTAAATGCTTAAAATGAATCGTTGAAAGCATGAATGAATCTCTTTCTATTCCTCTGCCTCCTCAGGTTCTCTGCTCTGTGGTTGGCTGAGAGCTCCATCAGTCTTAATGTGTGGTGACCAGGACTGGGATGTGACTGGACAGGGAACAGCCAGTCGTATCTGTGGAGCGGGCCTTACCTACAGCAAACAGCAGAGGAGCTTTGTGTTTGACTTTGGAGGACAAGAGTTCACCATCAGTGAGAACATAAAATTATAACAAAATCACTGAATCACGGAGGAAACAATTCCTACTAAGACTTTATTTATTTGTTTTTCTGATCAGCTGAATCTGCTTTGCCGGCCGACAGTAAGAACAAGAAGGATTATCAGGCCTCCATCATCAGCTTCCAGGCTGTTTACCTGAACACTGGTACCTGATCTCTAACCTCTAACATTAATCTTAACTATCACTCTGTATTTGTAACAAAAGGCTCTTGAATACAACCCGCATGAGGTGGAACTGTCGCCCCTTTATTCTGCCTCGCTGATTTGTACAACAGGTACTAAGGCAGAATTGGGGGCATTGTTTGTTTTGCCTTTAAGCTGGAAGTGGTTGTAGGCACAAAGCTAAATTCAGGTCTATTTAAATTTAGTTTGACTGAAAGTTAGAGAGAAGAAGAAAGAGAGGTGAATAAGGAGGAGAGAATGCGCAACAATTGTTGTCACATTTAAGCTCCCGTCTGAGTTAGAAGATACTTTTTTGAAACACCAACTTGAGTAGGAAAAAGATAGTGATGTCACAAATGTTGAACCACGTCCAGTCACTATAAAATGCACATGTAGTAATGATTAAATAATAAAAAAAAAAGCAGTCATGTTTGTCCCCCAGTGCTGACTGACTCTCACTTTGTTTCTTTGTCAGATGCAGATTCAGCAGTTGGTGGTTCTGGTTCTTCTTCCTGTGCAGCTGCAGAACTTAATTCTCTTCTCGATGGTTTGTCATCATCTCTTAACTTTCTGTGTTGTTTAAAGTACAAATTTGAATCATTTTGAACATGAAGTTATACTTTGTGTTTTCAGGGTCAGTGCAGCAAAAGTTTGAGTCTCTGTCAGATGATGATGTCCTTGTGGACCCTCAGAGGAAACTTTCCGTTCTTTCCTTCTGGCTCAACAAGAAGAGCTACAACTCCCAGCAGGCACTGCTCTGGTGTCTCAAACGTAGGACTACTTCTCTTTATGCTCCAGTGGCCTGTGTATATTTTGTTTGTAGAAGTTTCTGGATTGCTTAAAGTTGATACTGGAGATATAAATGGATCAGGTGATGATTGTGTTTTTCAGGCTGTGATGTGGAGCTGCAGTGCTCTGTTGCTGACCTCAGAGATGCAGACTCAGCAAGTTTCTTCAGCTGCTCGTTGTATCCGAACAGCAGAGTCTGTGGAGCGTACGACAAACCACTGAGACAACCCTGTCGCCTGGTGCTGGACAGACCACCCATCAACACCTTCAGCAAGAAGGGTATCTTAGCTGCTATTATGAAATAAAGTTGAAATTTCACAATTTCATTGACAATATGATAAAGTAAAAGTTTCAAAAATGTTTGTTTTTGTTTGATTTGCTGATATAAATTATTATGGTGATGATTTGCTCCCAAACAACCATGTTAGGAGATCTTTGTAGGTTAACCTCTGACTCTATGTCTGTTCAGTGAATCTGTCCGGACCAGTGAAGAGTTTCTACCAGAGAGTTTCCTTCCAGAAGATGGTTTCTTACTCTGTCCGCAGCCGAATCAGTCTGGGAGAAAACGCACCACTGTCTGAGGGGTAACATACATACACATATGTACACACAACAGTTCTACAGGTTCGCTATTTCAATACTTAGAAATATTATCATATTCTTCAGGTTCATGCAGTGTGAGCGACGTTGTGATGAGGATCCTTGCTGCCGTGGTATCGGCTTCGTCCGAGACACCAAATCACCAGGTAACTGCCGTTTAATATTTTAACTTTTTTGATTTATTTATGTATAAGTTTTTTTAACAAACCAGCACTGAAAACTCAACAAGCACAAGTTAAGCACAAATGTATAAATACAGCAAACAAACAAATGCTTTTCTTAGAAAAAAAATCTGATTGATGATGATCAGAAAGCCAAGTGGTGTTTAACTGGATGTGTGTGTGTGTGTGTGTGTGTGTGTGTGTGTGTGTGTGTGTGTGTGTGTGTGTGCGCACGCGCAGGCAGTTCAGACGTGGTGTGTCTGTCGTTGATCAGTCTCGGGGTTCAGACCTGCAGTGAAGACGACACAACAACCTGGAGGTCTCAAGACTGCAGACTGTCGGTAGTGAAGACAACACCAGATCCCTTCGGCTGGTACCAGAAACCTGGTATTGAATAAAAACACACAAATAGCTAAATATAGTTCTCTGTACTCTCATAAATACTCAATGCACATACAGTATAAATACACACACTGAGTAAAAATGACTTGTTTTTGTTTGCCAGTGAATCAGTGGAGCTCCTCTCCTGCTCTCTGTCCTCCATTCAACCTGCCACCAACCAAAAACAACGGTAATACTGCAAAACTGTAGTTCTACTTCTTCTACTACCAGTGATACTACTGCTACTGTTATTACTACTATCATGTTTGTTAACATGAACAATGCTGCTGCTCCTTCAACTGCTGCAATTACTGCTAATGTTTTCCTACTGTTGAACTGTACTTACAAACTACAAATAGCATTATAATATTTGTCTCTCAGTGTCTCTGGAAGAGTGGCGTCTCCTCTCCAACTCGTCAGTCCTGGTTGACCCGTCTGTTTCTACGTATGATGTCATCCACATAAGCCGTGACATCGCCACTGATCAGAGCAAGACCAGAGACTGGTGTCTCCATGGTAACGACAACAATCAAAATCCTAAAACAACAAAAATGTCTTAATGTGTTTGTTAATGTATGTTAATATGATTGAGGATTGATGTTGTACACTCGTCTGTTCATTTCCTGTCAGCCTGCCAGGACACAGAGTCTTGTGTTGCTGTGTCACTCAGTGAAATGGAGTCTGCCACTCGCTGCATCCTCTACCCCGACACCACTGCTTGTGGGCTAAGCTCTGCCTCCAGCTCCTCCAAACCTGCCTCCTCCTGCAAACTGGTCATTAGAGAATCTGCCTCCCAGGTGTACCTGAGGACAGGTGAGCCAATCACAGAAGAGAGCAGCACAATCCCTCACACTTTTGAGTCCCACTGCACTCACCTGTCTGTGGTTTTATTTCTGCAGAACAGTTGAAGTTACTCACGACCGTCTCCATCCCGGGTCACGGGATCCTGAAGGGCGTTGCTGTGGAAACCCCCCTGGGTTTGGACCGGAAGACCGTTGTTCAGTTTCTGGGGGTCCCATATGCTCGTCCACCAATAGGATCACTCCGATTTGAAGACGCTCAGCCAGCTGATTGGACAGGAACCTGGGACGCCACCAAACCACGGTAATTAGCCGTCTGCATCACCACCTGTCTGACTTCTAAACCACCTGTCTCACTGCAACAAACTTGATCATGAAGAACATCATTATATAAACATAAACATCATTTGCTGGAACCATGGTATAATGATTTAATGATTTGATTTCTAAATCAAAAATCATTTGTCACTTTTGAGACCAAAAGCAGGATCATTAAATCTACCAGTATTATTTTTTTTTGTCCTACATGGTCATGTCTGGAAATACAATTAGCATTTCCATGTAGAAGCAGGTTACGCGTTACCTCGAGGTGGTGATAATCACCAACATCATCAGAGTGGAAATAGTTTGCATTTATGTCAATTACAACCATGGTTTGTAGGCTGGGTACAATGTGACACCACAGGTAACACAACAAATATCGCAGGACATCTTCACAGGCACCATAAAGAAATAGATTTGACTGGATTAGATAGGAAAAATACTATTGAAACAGGCAACTCTTCCATCTACATTTACCAATATTCAAATACAAATTTTCCTGGAGTTTTGATATTCAGGGCTTGAACTTGTAGCAGAGTCACATAATACTTCGTCCTTGTTGGGTTCCTCAGTCCCAGTTGTATCCAGCCTGGAGATGTAGAGTCTGCAGCTTCCAGTGAGGACTGTCTCTACCTCAACATCTTCACTCCTGCTGCTTTGGTGAGTTCTCATTACTGTAACATACATACTGTAACATTATATATAAATTAACTGAGGTCAGTTCTTGAGAAAATATAAACCAACCTTCAAAGAAACATGAAGTCACAATTAAACTCATTCTTTGACGTGTGTATCAGAGGGGCGTGTCCCAGTCCTGGTCTTCTTCTTCAATCCTTCAGCCAATCAGAATCCAGGACTGCTGGATGGCTCCACCCTCGCTGCTGTGGGTAATATTGTTGTGGTAACGGCAAACTACCGGACTGCAGCACTGGGATTCTTGAGCACAGGTAAATAAAATACACACACGCACAAACATACAAACAAACACAAAGTCCAAAATGATTTACCTCCACACCTCTGTCTCATCTCCAGGTGATTCTGGTCTCCGTGGTAACTACGGGCTTTCCGACCAGGAGGCGGTGCTTCGCTGGGTTAACTCTCACATCTCCCTGGTGGGCGGAGACAACAGCAGAGTGACAGTTGGAGCCGCGAGACAAGATGCTGACATCACCAGCCTTCTCCTCCACTCCTCATCTTCCTCGTCTCCTCCTCTGTTCCAGCGCATGATGCTCATGGTGAGAAATATCTGATCATTGTTCACTCTTCTGAAGTGTGTTGTTGATTCATTATGTATGTTGTCATTAAATGCAACACAACATGTTGCAGTGAAGAATAGGTAAGAAAACATATTCACTTTTACTTCAAGTTTCTGTTTGTAACTGTGATAATGATAATTCTCATAATTCTCCCCCTGACATTTAGCTGTTCTGTGTTCTTGCTGCAGGGCGGTTCTGTGTTTTCTCCATCACTGGTTCAAAGTCTCACCACCTCCAGTCGTCAGGCTATGGATCTGGCCAAAGAGCTTGGCTGTGTGACCTCTGACCTTACCACCTGCCTCCGAGCGACGCCCGTTCACACGCTCAACGCTGCTCAGACCAAGGTAGAGTTTAAAGCCAGGGCAGTTCATCACCACCAGAGTCACAACTTGTCTGCACGTCTGAACTGTCTCCTTCACATTTCTGTCGCAGCTGTTGGCTGTCAGTGGTCCTTTCCAGGCCTGGTCTCCGGTTCGTCAGCCAGCCTCCCAGTCGTCCTTTCACAGAGTTGATCTACTGCTGGGAACATCAGAGCACGACGGGCTGATTGGCCGAGCTCGCAGGATAAAGGTCAGAATTTCTCAGCTTAGCTGCACAGTTTGAGTCCATACTTGATCCCGTTGTGCTGTTCATTTATCTCCCAAGTAAATAATTTATTAATTGTCCATTCAGGATTTTGAGGCTCTCCAGGGTCGAGCTGATGGTAAAACAGCATTTTATGAGGCTCTGAGTCGCTCACTGGGCGGTGAGACAGGAAATGACCTCCTGAAGGATGCAGCAGCATGGTTCTACTCTCTCGATCACAGTCCCTCTCCTGCTGGATACAGCCTGTTCTCCAGAGCACTCAACAATGCCACCAGGTGGGAAAACATCAACAAATATCAATAAATTAATTTGAGATTAACTGTCATTGGACATGTCAGTCCAGGTAGAAAAAACATCAAGTCTTAGTTATAATACCAGCTAAAAATAATAACTAAGCTCATTAAAAATCAACAATTGACTGTTTCTTTTGTCTTTTGCAGAGATCTGTTCATTATCTGTCCTAGTCTTCAGATGGCTAGCCACTGGGCTAACAGCAAAGCTAATGTCTTCCTGTATCACCAGCCTGCCACCAGTGCTCATGAAAGGTACCTGACAATTCAGAGGAAATGGTTATTGTTCATTGTTAAAGAGATGATCAATGTCATATATCTGGTTTATCTTAACATTTAACAACTGATAAGTAGTGGTTTAGTGGAGAAATGGTTTAATTCATAATAAAGTCATGTTACAGACAGGAACATTAGGCAGATGTAGTATCAAGTATCAAGATATGTTGTCACCTGATTAGCTCTGATCACATGTATTGTTTGTTTTTGTCTGTAGGGCCGATGTATTTGTTCCTCTGGATGTTCAGTTTGTGTTCGGGACTCCTCATCACCCAGTCAGCTCACAGCGTTTCACTTCACCTGATCGACGCCTCTCTCTGGCCACAATGACCTACATCTCCAGCTTTGTCAGGACAGGGTGAGTCACTTGTCACACTAAAAAACCAATAAC
The DNA here is from genome assembly GCA_016801845.1 of Polydactylus sextarius. Lineage (NCBI taxonomy): Eukaryota > Metazoa > Chordata > Actinopteri > Polynemidae > Polydactylus > Polydactylus sextarius. The sequence goes on along the minus strand of CM028913.1, from coordinate 13,171,769 downwards.
AGGAAACATTTTCACTCTCTGTCCTTTTCGGAAAGTTTGCCTGAGGTCCCTTCAATCCAAGGACAAGAGAAGTATTCATGAAACATAGTCATACATAACACCCACATTAGTGTAACCGCAGAGACTCACTACTGTGTGATAGGGCAACTCCACAGAATGACACTTAATTTATTTCTAAATTTAAACCAGATGATTCCTTCAGGACAGGTGAGATCAGGAAATTTATTTTTCCTGTTTTTTTTTTTTTTTTTTTTCTCAGCAATCCAAATCCATCCAGTGTGTGGGGGGAGTCAGTTCTTCCCCGCTGGAAGCCAGTCCAGGCCTCTGAAGCTCCACCTACCTATCTGGAGCTTAGCCCTGCCCTCACTCACCATCAGGGCCTGAGTCAGAGATCCTGCTCTTTCTGGAGCCACCTCGGACCCAGACTGAGCAATCTCACTGGTGAGAGGACACATCACTGACTTAAATCATGTTTTATTCTTCTTAATAAAATTATAATCTACTTTTATCCATTTATCTGTGTGTTGTTTTTTTTCCATGTACAGGTGAGTTGAGGGCACAGCCAGTCCAACCTCTGTTGACCCCTGAGTTACCAGTGGCTGCACCATCCAGCCAATCGCAGACTGAGAAAGATGCCTACAGCTGAATCAACGACAAATTCAGTTTGATTCAAACAGTAAAGGATAAAACCAAAACTGCCCTTTTCTGCTAATCAATTCTATTCAAAATTATTCTCAATAAAAAGCATTTTAAATTCTGCAATTCTCTGTGATCTCTTTCCTTTGTGTTTTGTCATTCACTTCAGCACAGTTAAATCTATCAAGTCGGTTCAATTTAAATGTAAGTAAATTATTCACATAATTTTCACCTGGAGAGGGCAGAGGGCGACATTCCCATCCATCATCAGCTCTCTAGTAGATACCCTAAGGTTTAGTGCCAAACTTGACTGGAACTAACCTGGATGAAAACTTGATAATGTGTAGTTTTGTTTGACTTTGGCCAAAAAGCGCCTCCAACCTTGGTCTCATCAAACCATAATGCATTCACCAACATAGCTGTTATGTTTTTGTAAAATATGACCAGATTTTGGATGTTTATCTTCGTGTGAAATGTTGGACTATCCTGTAGTCCAGGTGTATGAAGAATATGGGAAAGAACAATTGAAGTTGTGATGATTCATGGTTTCACAGATGATTAATCAGCACCGATGATCAATAACAGGTTTATTTATCGCAAGTAAAATACCTACCTGAAAATGAAAAAAGATATGGCTACTGGTAATTAAATGAATCTATGTGCCTTTTATATTGTACGATTGTTGCATTACTTCCTTAACTTGGTTGTGTTGTGTACAAGTTTTGATTTTGATTTATTTGATTTATTTCCAATTTGGGCTTGTAAGATAAAAATAAAAATACAGTTCCATAAAATGCAGAAAATGTTTTAATAACCAGTGGTGGAAGTAATAAATATACTTAAATAACTGTAATTAAGTACAATTTTAGGGTACTTATACTTTTTTGAATGCTATACTATACTTCTTTTTTATTGAAGTGTATAGTTTTACTTGTAATTAAGTATAAATAATGGTTTGTAATTTTCTTTGCTATATTTAAAATAATATTCACCACTGAGTAGTTTACAGTATTACCTGGCATCACAAAGACAATGGCATGTAATGATAAATCAGTGTCATTATTTATATTTCAGTCATGTAACAATACTTTAACTTAAGCACAGTTTTTTAGTACTCTTTCCACCACTGCTATTAACTGATCTGAGATCAAGACATTAGTCCCAAAAAAAAATGTGAACTGTGACCACAGAGTGGAGCTCTGTGCCTGCTGGAAAACCCCGGGCATTTTGGAAGCGAGCCAGCCCCTCCTTCCTTGCCTCCTCCACCTGTCTGCAGGTGAGGCAGGTGTATAAAGGACCCTTTCTCTGGATGGAAACAGACTCCAACAGTCACTCACACTGAGATCTTTGTCACAAACTGTCGGATTTCCTGCAGGACGATGGAGACGCTGCTCATTCTCTGCATCGCCCTCACTTTCACCGCCTCAGGTAAGAAAAATACTCTTATCTCTACATATTTTTAATCCTTTTTGCAATATTTTGAAACCTTAATATGTTGATTACAAAAAGAAATCTAGAGGCAGCTCAATCTGAGACTATAGAATCAGAGAGTGAGCGATACTATCATTATAGAGAAAAGAAAAGCTTAAGAAGTGACAGAGAGATGGGGAGTGGGTACAACTACTGCTTACATGTGTCATATCTTCTGTAAGATTATAAACTAATTATCATTTCAATTATTTGTTATCTGCTAATAGTTTTAATAAAAAAATACGCTTTGATCCTATAAAAAGCAAACAAAGAAAAACAGAATTTCCAACATCTAAATGTCTAGTTTTGCAATATTCAGGTTATCATCACATTAGGACTCCAACTTACAATTATTTTCACCATTCATTAATCCTGTCCTGCCTTCATGAGGGAAACAGAATTTCTGCCACTTTTGAGAAACTGGTACTTGAGAATGAAAGACCTTCTATCAGCTTAAGAACATTTCCAGAGTTAGCCCTTAACCCTGGAAATGTTCTTGCAAACAGAGGCAGGAGAAGCTGATTCATGCTTTCATCTCCAGTAGACTCAACTACTGTAATGGTCTATTGACTGGATCCCCCAAAAAAGTACAATCAAACAGCTGCAGCTCATTAAGAACGCAGCAGTTTTGACCAGAACAAAGAGATCGGAGCACATCACCCCAGTTCTTAAGTCTTTACACTGGCTCCCAGTGCTACAGAACAGATTTTAAAGTTCTGCTACTAGTTTACAAATCACTGAAAGGTCTGGGTTCACAATACATAAATGACATGTTAGTAGAATATAGACCCAGTAGGGCTCTGAGATCTACTGACTCAGGTCAGACACTGGAGCACAGAGTTCAAACCATACACAATGAAGCAGCATTTAGCAGTTATGCTGGACACAACTGGAGCAAACTGCCAGCACTTTTAAATCCAGGTTGAAAACATTTCTCTATTCATGTGCTTATGGCTGAGCTCTTTTAAAGAATTTTTAATCATAATCCTGAGATTTGCTTAATGTTTTAAATTGTTTTTATATCTGCTGTTTTAATGATTTTAAATGACATTCTTATGTTTTATTAATTATTGTTTTAATTTCTACATATCTTTTAATTCAATTTTCTTTTCTGTTACTTACTTACTTCTCATCACTTTAGTGTCCACCAATTCAACTGCCATGACAACCAACTCATGGGAGGCGACCAGTCTCACAACACCAAATGTTTCTGACATCAGTTTGTCTGGTGCCACCAACGACATCAGTGACGTCACAACATCAAGTGGTTCTGACACCAATTCGCCCAAAGTCACCAACACCAATGACATCAGTGACGTCACAACATCAAGCGGTTCTGACACCAATTCGCCCAAAGTCACCACCACCAACGACATCAGTGACGTCACAACATCAAGCGGTTCTGACACCAATTCGCCCAAAGTCACCACCACCAACGACATCAGTGACGTCACAACATCAAGCGGTTCTGACACCAATTCGCCCAAAGTCACCACCACCAACGACATCAGTGACGTCACAACATCAAGCGGTTCTGACACCAATTCGCCCAAAGTCACCACCACCAATGACATCAGTGACGTCACAACATCACATGGACATAACACCAGTTTGTCTGGTGTCACCACCATGAACAACACGAGTGACCTCATAACACCACATCGACCTGACACCAGTTTGTCAGGTGTCACCAACACCAATGACACCAGTGACCTCACAACCAGTCACCCCACAACAACACCAGGGTACAGTGTAACCACTGTAACCAATAACGACACATCAACATCAACTGGACACCATCTGAACACCACAGCTGGTCCCAATGTCAACCAGTCCAGCCCCACCAGTAAAAGCGACACAACCACACACAGCAACACAACAGTGTCACGTGTTACACTGACAACCAAAACTGAAAATAACACTGAAAACTCTGCCAAGACGACGAATACAGCAAAACCCATAAATTCTACAACCGGTGCCCCTGGCACCATGGCAACAAGGACTGGGGCTACAGCATCTTCATCAAACAAACCAACTGCAGCCATGAACACGACACAGGGTACAACCACACCTGCAGCTGATGGTGGTGGCGTACCTGGATGGGGGATAGCTCTGCTGGTTCTGGCAGCTCTGGTTCTGCTGCTGCTGCTCTTGCTGCTGATAGGACTGGTGAGCACATGGACACACATGCACACACAGACACACACACACACACACACACACACACACACACACACGAGTTGGTGTTTTAATTGATCTGTTAGGTAAAGTGGGAGTTGTATTATATTGTATAGGCAAGCAAATACCAGTACCTTAAAACTAAAACCAACCAGTCATATGTAATACAGATTCATTTCCACAGTAAAGCCAGCTCACTCCATCAGAAGCTGTGAGAAATGAAATGAACACTGAATGTCCAAATGATCTGGAAACTACAGCTAATGATAGCCCAGGTTAGTTAGGCTGACCATGTGACGTCACACCGATGCAGGAGAAAATAACCAATTGTCATGAAGATGTGTAGTTTTAAGTCCTCCACATTAAAGTGTCTGTGTATTGTTAGTGTGTGTGTAGAAGCAACATGAAATGTTTTATTAAACTTCAACTCTGTTTTCTTCTGAATTATATGTATAACTACAGTCACTCTAGGTTGGGCCCTGATTGCTGCCAAATCATCAGTGGTGTCCACTGATAACTGTGCCTGAACACCTCCTGTGTAAACACAGACAGTGGACTGAAGCTGTTGCTACACTCACAGCAGTACATGACCAGTGACTGATGTATAATCACAACATAATGTTGTTTTTATTATTTCTACATAAAAAAAAAACAGAACAGATAATTGAGATAATTTCCTAGTTAAATTAACATATTATGAACACTAATGTATTTTCACTTGAACATGCCCAAAAAATTGAACAGATTAAAAATGTGCATTGTTGAAGTAGAGCTACAGCCTGCAAAGACTCCTACAGAGACTAATGTTCGTACATTTCCTTTCTAGCTTGTGTGGTTTTGCTGCATTAAGGGACGCTACAGTGGCTTCAGTCCCTATGAGCAGTACAGAGACGATATCCCTCTGTACACCACCCACAGCCGCTTCGAGGGGCCCAACGGGAAACCATACGTAAGTAGACATTTTATATGCAAATATCTTTGTGAGGAGCGCTCATGTCCTCTCAATGACACATCACAAGTCCTCACAAGGAAAGCAATCTGTGAAGAGCTGGTCCTTGTTGGGGAATATAACAACATAACAACATTAATGTCCCTACAACGATAGTGGTCTACCAGGAACTGGTCCCCGCAAGGCGGACATAATATGATCTAAATGTGCTCAATAAGACAAAGTGGTTTATCGGAAGCTGTACCTCACAAGTGTAGTTATAACAGCCACACATACGTGTAGAGTGTTGGCTGGTTGTGTCTTTGTGTGCTGTAATATGATGCCTGGGAAAGAGTCTCTTCCCTCCAGCAGAAGAGAGTTCATTCATTGATGCAGTGACTTTCTACTTATCAGTTTGACTTTAATAGAAGCAGCATAAACTCCAGCTCTAGATTAACTTGAAATGTTCCTTTATAGTAACGGGAAACATCTTAAAGTGTGATTTAAGAAAGTCTGATTTAAGACATGAGAGGGTTTAGTAATAGTCTGTAAGTGATAGAATAAGTGTAAAACCATTGACACTGTCAAGAGTGTTTGATCAACTGAAATAAAGTTAAATGTTTTTTTTATGATCACAGGTTAGAACAGGTTAGAAAGAATCAAACAGCAAAATGATTTTATTGATATACAAAAGTATCTATTGTCCTTTTCCTGTAAAGTCTTTTGTCCATGTAAAGATCCTGTAGGAATGTTGACTCTAGTTTTCCAGTAATCTCACGTGTCAGTAGCTACTTTGTTGACAGGTTTTTTTTTTATCAGATTTCCTGAAGTTAATTGCTCCTGAAGCATCAAATCAGATTAGAAGTTCAACATGTTATGGTGGCGATGAAATTTACCTCGGTCACCACAAATCTTGCTTCAGAGTTCAAGTTACAGAGGTTGGTATTTTTTGCAGAGAATTAGAAACTGTATCTGTAGATGTGTTACCTGAATGGTGTGACGTGCACTAAACGGGTGTGTTTTGGACACCAGGTTGTAATGGTTATTCAACTGTTTGTATTTTACTGAGTCACAGTCAACATTGACACAGGACATATGGAGAAATAATGGGAACACCTACAGTGAAGTCATTAGTGTAACTATGGCAACAAAGAAATGGACAAACACAAGTTGTCAATGTGAATGAATAAAAGTGTTTGATGACTTTATTCGTAGCTATTTACTTTAGCTTTTGTTCTGATATAGTATCAGACCACATTTTATTATAATATCCTTCCTTACAGTAGTAGTTACAGTAGTAATATAATACAGTCTCATCAGTTTCGACTTTTATTTTATGATTTTTATGGCATGTTTCTGTGATTTCTGTGCTCCAGTTCCCACTGAGCACACGTGAATCTTTATGATTATTTGTGGTTTACAAGTTTTTTTTGTATGTGGTGCTTTTTACATTAATGTAATGTTAAAATTTACTTCGAGCAGGTCACTTCCTGTATAGCAGGGAAGTCTTGAGCTGGAGTGTAGCTCCATTATGAGAGAAGCCAATGTAATACAACTCTAAAAGTAAAAAGGACGACGGCGATGAGTTTTGAACCTGCAACGTGCTTCAGTCCTCATCCCGTAATTCATCTTTTTCAGGAGGAACTGGATAAGACGTCGAGGAACCGGACAGGGATGTACACGATCAACCAGTAATGACTCTTCATGGCGTATTAACCAGTAAATATATATTTACTTTAAACACACTTTCTGTGTGTTGCTTGACATTACCCCGTTTATCTCATTAGATTTTAGAGCACTGTGGATCTCCATTCTTAAAAATTAGCACAATATATATTTACTTTAAGGAAAACACAACAACCTATTCCACATGATATACTTTTTAAATTCATAACAAGTATGCTGCATACACAGCTTCTTATACATTGTACATCTTTAAAACTAATAAATTGTTTGATGTGCTACATTAGCTTTTCTTAGTATTATAATTTCATTCATTTGACACATTGTTGATACTATCATTGTTTTACTGTATTACATATTTTCTGTATATAACTTTTAGAATTATTCTGTTCCTTAAAAAGTTTATTTAAAATTGTGCTTTAACTTTAACATTGTGTTACTGTTGTGACTTATTATTATGTTTGTCACATTTTTTTATTTGTTACTTTTTCCATTATGTACATCTGGAAATCCTTGTTGTATAAAAACCTTAGCTCATAATTCTACATATATACAATATACATATTTATATATTAACAACATTAAATTGTGATTGGTGAATTATCTTGACACAAAATGATTGTGATTGATGGATAATTTCAATTGCTTCTTCTTACAAACTAAAGGCAGCTTGTACAGAAAACAGCAACACCAACACGGTTTATTCTGAAAATGCCACTATTTTTTATTAATTATACTAATTATATTTACATTTATCGGCCACAAAATATGTTCAACACAAACAAATTCTTTCTTTAACCTGATCATATCACCAATAAATTTTTCTCTTGTAAATTGCCAGGCTGTTTGCCACTGTTACAATTACAATATTACAATTTTTATTTGTATTTCAGAATTGGAACAATCATACTAACTGCATGAACATTAGATTCACAACAGTTAACATGTTAGATATTGGTTATGTATCATCTTAAAATCCTGACTGATATGATGCTTAATACAGTGCTATGATAGATCCTATGACCATGATAATTATAGTTTTCTGTTTTTTTTTTGTTAAGATATTATTGTCAGAACTATCCCTATGTTTGTATCACATATATTTCCATATTTTATTTTAAGTCATTTATACATGAACGATTGTTTTGACTTGACATTATGTGTAATTAAACCATTTTGGTGCCACTGATACTAAGCCAATTCCATGATGCAGCATAATTTGTATCATTTTTGTACATCGTCTATATAGCTGCTTGATACATTTCATATATATATATATATATATATATTCACTGTTATTAAATTAAATTATTATTGTTATTATTACTATTATTATATTTGTCCTATTTCAATGAGGTGATTAGGTGACAATCACTGTTATTACTGTTTTTATAGTCCACAATTCCAAAACTGAATTGTTTGTCTAAATCACAACCCTGATGTGATGTTATGTTTGATACAGGAGCACAGTTATATTTTATGTTTTCTTTATTTTTGTTCTGTTACCTTCTGTTACCTACACCAAGGAGGTTATGTTTTCACCTGTGTTTGTCCATTTGTTGGTTGGGAATCGAACTGACCCAAACTTATTGGAGGGATGGAACATGGACTACAGAGGAACAATTTAAATTTTTGTGCAAATCGAGAAAAGATAGATGGTGACATTTTTTCCAACAGTTTCTCAGGAAAATTAATTTTGAGATATGTATGATGTTGCGATCTATTAGTTCTTGTAGTTTGGTACAGATCTAGATCATAACTCAATCTGTAGGACTGGTTGGCCTTGGTGGAGGTTTTCCTTCCACTGAGTACTTCTCCTTTAGATGCCGCAGCTGTTGAGTTGATAATAATATTTCCATTCAGTGCCCGTCTTCAGTGTTCAGTTTGGCAGCAGCTCCGCTGTCCCAGTTTATTTTGTATTATGTCTGCATCAGGAAAATTCCACTCTGAAAGTGGATCCTCATTGTTTGATGATTCAGTTTTTTTTTTTGTTTTTTTTTTTAACATTTTTTTCCACAAGAAAACTGCTTTGTCACAAAGACCCTGACAAAGAGAAGAAGAGAGGACAAGGTGTGGAGCAAGGCGGAGCAGCTGAGGAATGCATGTACTCTAGAGTGTTTGATATGAGGGTGATGGAACTGATATGGACATAAAGAAGACTGGGCTTGGCTCTGCTGCTTTTATTAACTCAATTTATCAACATCAGACTTCATTTAACACCGACAAAGAAGAAAGTTCAGTGTGAATCAAACTCTCACTCATTTTGAGTTTCATGTTGATTTCTTTAGGGACGTTTCTTTGCATTTATATCATTTTGAATAAATGTCACAGAGTGTTAATTCCTTTCATTCTGTATGGTTATTTTGTTACATGAACCATCTTACAAGTTTTTAGAGTTTTAGAGTAATTACACTGTGTAGTACTGCTAGTGTAGTCACACTGTATCTATATATTCAGAAATATCATGGATTTGCTCACTAACAATCATAACTAAAGATGTTTCTTGTCTTGAGTTAAGCCTTTTTCACACACCAGAGCCAACACAATAGAAATTGACTTGAAAACAATGTATTAAACCATCAATAACACTGGCAGCTTAATGCACTTCTTTATAAAACATGTAATTTCACATCAAATTACCATTTTTACCACATAAAAACCACTGTCATTCAGCAGCAAAGTCAACCCAGTGTAGTAGTGTATTGTCTACTACATAATTGTGTGTTTCCAACTTTGAGAAATACACAGGTAGATATAGATAGATTCCACACACAGTCAGACCTGATCACATCATTATGACCGTCTATTATCAGTGATTGATGGAGTTTACCTTGATTGACAGAAGTCAGCTCTGTTTACTCCGACCGCTCTACCTTCTCTGTGTTTCCTCTTCAGAAATCTGAGCACACAAAGACAAAAGAGTCAGGTATTAAACCGCATAACATCACAGCTTTTACATCATGTTAAAAGTTTTTCACAGCGTCTGATTGTCTGCCAAGTGATAAGGCTGTGATTCACCTGTTTGTTATCAAAGAGAATGTGTATGAGTGTTTGTTTGTCTATGGGTGGGTCCCACTCTCACATGACTTTGAGTAAGATGAAACTGAGGTGTAATTTAACTACACCGAAAAATATAAAATCAGGTTGAAATTGAGAGGTTTTGTATCCTCCTTTTCTTGTGTTTCTAAACAAACAGCAGCTTAAAGGTCAATGTTCTGAAGTGTTCGTGAAATTAAAGACCACCTCTTGAAGGTTTAGGACGTCTCCAGACAACTGTAAAACATGGTTTCATATGTAGGCAACACTACTTTTCTGAATCATAATGTGTAAAAACAGGGAAATGATTTGTCCTTTTGTCAAAACAGCAACAACACAAACACTGTCAGTTTCTATGGACTCACTGGGCTTGGCTGCTTTAAATGTTTCATTATTGTGTGTTTGAAATATCTCATACACCCCAATATCAGCTGCATTAATTATAGGAACATTGATAAGCGCTGTGCCTGGAGCTACAGCACTTAGTTACTTTATAAATTAGGAGATAATGTTGTCAGAGAATTAAACCACCTCTATTTTTAGTGGTTAAATCTACTATATTTTTCCCAAATCTTTCTTTTCAAATACAGATAAATAATTAAAAAAAAAAAAAAAGACATTTCTTATGCTACAAACCAACATAAAGCTATGTTGTTTTTGGTTTTTCAGAAGGTGTGGTGGATCATTTTACAGTTTTTGAACCACACACAGCTGAAATAAAAGCTGGGGGGTTGCTAGTTTGAATCTTAGAGCAGACATCTCTGAACTTCATCTGAAAACTTCTCCTGACGTCTGAGTCAGTTAAAGTGGAAGAGTCAAAGTGGTTAAAATCTGGTCTGCATCGCCTCCTACTGGCCTGAAAGCTTCGAGTGTTGCAGGACAATGTCAAACATGGACACAGATAAAGCTCCACAGCCATCTGTCATCACAAATGCAATCACAATTAAATTAAGAGGAGTAAAGAAATGAGGAAGTAAAAGCATCAACACTTTTTAGCTGCAATAAACTTTTTGAAATAAATAATTTTACAAATTATAAAATAATCCACAAATGGTGATCATTGTGATCTAAAACCTACAAGATGCTCTGGTTAACTACATGGTTAAACGTGTAGCAACACTTGTGATACCAGAAAACCTGAGTTTAATTCAAAAACAACAGGTCAACGCATAAATCTCACTTTGTGACAACAACATGACATTAAACAGGACATGTTCCGATGGTACAGAATGCAATTGCTATGACGACAACACCTCAAAGGCATTAAAAACAAACCAGAAGCCACATGTCAGATGACATGTATTTTACTTTCTGTCGAGGGGGTGAACTGCTTCATGTCAAAGATGTCTGTAATATCACTACAGTGACAGAAAAACATTAACAATCTAAGTCTTGAATTACATTATCAACACAGACCCGTGGACTCCCTTCTGTCTCTTCAACATCTGGGTTTTATTGAAGACAATTGAGCTGAAAATTCAAGTGAAATTTACACAGACAGTCATGTTGCTGATGCTGAGCCATCCTATGTGTGTCTGCAGGGTTTGGTTCGTGGTGTTAGAGGTTCAGGGTGCAGGTGTCTCTAAGCTCTTCAGCCATAGTTCCAGAGCAAACTTCGTCCCAGTGCTGACTCGCTCCACATCTGGGCCGTTGGCTGGCGCCCGACTCACGAACACGGTCAGTGGCAGAGTCGAGTCACTGAGAGCTCCGTCTGCAGACACCTGTGAAACACTGGGAACACAACAGGAAGTGAAACCAGTATCAACAAACTAAAACCAATAAAATAACCAGTAGTTTATTATAATACTGTTACCTTGGAACGATACTAAAAAGGCTAAATATTGGTTAAAACATCCAAAAAAAATAAAAATAAAAAAATAAATAATAATAATAATAATAATTTTATTTAAAAAAGATCAGAAAAGCACCAGAATTAAACCCTTAACCGACAGCAAGTCAGTGCAGCAATGTTTTGTCTTTGTAAAAATACGAAAAACAAGTGTTGAGATAGATTTGATTATAAAATGTCACATTATAAAAACACATTACATTTTAAACGCTGCTGTGATACCTGATGGTGTTCGGCACGTCGTCGAGTGAAACCTCTCCTTCCTCTCCGTCCACAGCCGACACGATGGCTCTGCCCAACCGCCTGTCGGCCCACAGACAGGCACTGACCTCAGCTGGAGATGGGCTCAGAGAAGACTGTGAAGTAGAGACAATAAAAGAAGAACTGAAAAAAACAAACAAAAAACACATGGAGGTGGTAATGTCTGACCGTGAAGTTATGTTCAAGTCTCTGGTAATATCAAAACCTTGTCCGAGACATTCAGGTCATTAATATATTCATGTTGATTTCAAATTCATGTTCATGCTCACATCAAAGTGAAAAAGTACCTGTAACTGCATGTGAGACAGGGAGGAGTGTAGCAGCATGTAGATGACGATGTGATGTCTCTGAGGAAGTCCTCTGGACAACATGGGAGGATACACTGACTGAGAAACACAGACAGTTTATTTTTATTTAAATATACCAAACATTTCCCAATAAAGGCTTTCATCAGTGTCTGACATGCTGGATATGATACATACAGAAATATAACATTTTGTTGAAAAGTAAGGTTCTTTTTGATTAATCAGAAACAGTTTTATTCAGACTCTTTTGAAAAGTATTTTACCTCCTTATGGACCCGCAACTACTATGCTTTATCATGAGATGTAAAACTACTGTTATCATTGACACTTTTATAAAAGCTGCACTGATACAGAAAACCTCTCGTCTATTGTTCCCCCTTTTCTCTATTACAAGAAAATGATGGATATTAGTTTCATCAGCTTTGAAAGAACTCATCACAACGACATGCACACCCCATTTATTACACACTGTAATATGTGAATGCATCATTCTGAAGTGTTTAATAACCACAATTCAACTCAAGTCTGCACATTGAATATTTATGAAGTTTCATTACACAACAAACCTGTTATCTTATAAACATGTTTAAGGATTTGCAACGGTACCACAGTGTTATAACCATACATCACAATCCAAGAACAGACTGAATCCAGAATAAACCCAAGTGATCGACTGTGACAGGTTTTTTTTCCATTCAACTTCCTGTACCCAGAAGCAGTCCCCTCCCTGTGACCTTGCTTCTCATTTTAAGTTTTTTTTTTTTTTTTTTTGCGTGAAATGACAGTGTTTATATGTTCATCTATCGACCCTACTGGGGGGTGTCTGGTGTCTCACCTCCCACAGTGCCAGTATTTTTGGACAAACTTCTTTAGGCTCCAGTTTCAGTCCAGTTTCCTCCTCTAATTCCCTGAGGCCAGCGTCCAGCAGCTACACACACAAACACACACAATAAAAACATGAATATCCTGTTTTGTGACATGAATGATGAACAATGATCTGTTCTGGGCAGAAAAGGTCACATGGTTTAGAAACAGAAAACCATTAAAGAAATGTATTTACCGTCTCATCGGACTCAACATGGCCGCCTTGTGCAAGACAAAGAAACAGAAGAATAATAAAAGAACAACACATACCACTCTGTCAGAAGTGTGTGTGTGTGTGTGTGTGTGTGTATGTGTGTGTGAGAAGACAGTTCAGTGTTTCAGACCTGGGGGGACCCAAACGTTGGGAAATATGCGAAGCTCCTTTGCCCGTCGTGTTAGTAAGACTCTCTGATTGGCCGTCTGCAGGAGAATGGCCACACCCACATCAACGCCACGCTGTTGAATGTCCAATGGGATCGAAGCTGCCTCCGTGACAGACAGATGTTTGATAGGACAGAAGTTGGGCCTCTGGAAGAGAAACAACAACGTCTAACTGCTCATTTTCTCTCTTAACTTTCCTTTGACTGTGCAAAAACAGTGCAGAAATACACAGATTTAAAAATAAAGATGCAATATTAGAAATATTAAAAGTGAAAATCTGAGATTCAAAAACAGGCAGATCTAGAAATAAGAACATAATGATATCCAAGAATAGCAATAACAATTTAAATTTAAAATAGATCACAGTTATTACTGCAGTGCTGTATTTTTTAAGATGCAAAAAGTAAGAACCCCATGATATCCATACAAGTATAACAGTATCCTCATACTTGTGTGTGTCTCACCTTCAGAGGGATACCTTGTCCTTTGTCTCCTCTAAAAAGAAGAAACTTGTTTTTCTCCAGGGAGTAGTTCACCACCACCTCATCATCATCACCACCACCACCTCCGTCAATAAAGTGACCTGTAATACTCTAATAAAGACAAAAAGAAACACAAGTATCCCTACCTGTTCTCAAAAATGCTGAACTGTTCCTTTAAATCCACCAGAAAAAACCACCGACCTGAACAAACTGAGCTCGTTGTGGAGCTGCTGCTCGGTCTTTACAAACATAAACCAGGATTCTCCTCACTTTATCCATGCTGCACCTTCACCTCACCTGACCTGCAAGACATGAGCAAACAAGGAGATATGATGATGATGACCTGAACAAGGAATCCTCGGAACAAGGAAGGTTTGGGCTGAGGATGAGGGTGAGGGTGGAGAAAAGATCATGAGGTTATTTGAAGTTATGACGATCTAATACGTTGATTTGTAAACTATGACAAGCAGCGTTGCAGGATCTGGTGATCACACAAGTGAATTAAAAATATTCAGCCCACGGAGCAAAAGTGTGAAACTTAACTTTACTACATAAATACACACTTGCCAATCATTGACTTGATAACTAAAGCATTCAGCCAATGAAACAATAATAAAACAGAGTTGATGATTAAAATGATCTAGGGCAGAGAAAAGCAGCAAATTCTCATATTTAATAAGCTGGAAAAAGACTATTTTTTGATAAATGACTGAATTCATTTATCAATTGTCTTTTAATCAAACAGCCAAGTAGTAATCAAGTCTCTGTTAGGAAATTAAGTTTTTTTGATCAAAAGCGACAGAACAATCTGAAAAAATGGGAATAAAAATGGAGTTGGAGACGTCCCGGGAGCACCGTTGGGTGAAGAGAGGACACAGGCAGAAAGACATGGGAGACTCAGGTGACAGTAAAGTTTACTGATCAGGTAAGATCATGCGGCATCAGCGTAGAGTGTAATGATGTGTGCTATGCAGGTCTGACACCAGTTCTCCCAGTCTCTCAGAAAGTTCCTGTCCAAGCATCATTTTTAGCACTAACAAACAATCCTCTTTAGTAACGGTTAGAAAATCCTGAATTTCTGCCCTTAATGTGTGACTCATATTCATCAAACCACTAAATTAGCACATTAGGATTTGTAGACTTCAGGATTTCCTTTTATTTGTCACCTGTATCAGTTTGCCTGTTGATGGTAAGAAAGTGACTCTTAATATTAATCTGCTTCCTTAAGCAATGATTAGTCAACTAATTGATTAATTAGCGGATATTTTGATAATAGTTTCTTACAGTTATTTCACAGAAAAAAACACACATAATATTCTCAATTTCCAGCTTATTAAAAGTGACATTTTGATGTTTTTCCTTGCCATATGTTGAGGCAGTCAAAACGCAGCTGCACGCCACACACAAAGATTAGCTCTTGTAATAAATAGACATGACAAAATAAAACAATAATTGAGTTTCAATCACCGAACTATGTCAGTACATGGTAACTGGCAAATTACACATTGAGTGTAAATATTCTTCTTTAGCGATGTCAGACGCCAACTGGCAACACTGGAAAGACAATCCACTAAATATCAGTAGAGTCTGGAGGCAGATGTCCTGCAGTCGGTCTGTAGAGGACAGTAAAGAGACTGACTTCTACCATAAGACAAGGACCTAAAGTGGATTTTCAAATCCACCATGATGAGCCACTTCAAGTAATGCAACCTGAAGTTTTCATGAGACCTCCTGTGGAGCTAAATGTGTGTGAAAAAATGTTTTGTCAAACCATATTGCAGTATACGCCATAGTCAGAGAATGAAATCTAAATAAAATTTTATTCTCTGTGGTTTCTGTCAGATGTGTGTGTCTCCAAGTACTGACTTGGTTAAGTGTCCAAATCTTTGCAAGTCCCACAATCACTGCAGTTTTCACTTATTTTACCCTGAAAACACCAGCGACGTCACTGAGAAATGACTTTTTTTTCTCCATTTCACAAACCAAACACTGACAAATAATCTCTGGTGAAAGAAACCGTTTCCAGTTTGTCCAACTAGTCCAACCAGGAGGACATTGGACTGAACCGTGCGTAAACAAACACCACCAGCGAACCTCTGCTAACGTTTGAAACGTCTTTTACCGGCGTTGTTTTCCGGAAATAAAACGATGCCAAACACATCATACGATTAATGTGCACAATGTCCACGAAGTTAACATATCATAACATAAACTGCACAAACAGACGCGGAGAGGAAGAGAAGAGAAACACTAAAAACCTACGAACAGAGAAGAAACAGACAGACATCCGCCAGGCCATTTTAAACCGAGAATCTACTTCCGGTACAACACTTCAAAATAAAATACCTGCGTGTTTTACAAGCAAGAAAAAACTTTTAAAAATTAACAAAAAATAGAAAATGTCAGTAATTTACAGAATATGATAAATCATCATAAAATAAGACAAAGAACGATACTTATTCACATTTATGACTTTTCAGGGGAAGAATCTACCTTATTTCAGTGTGTGTTAATAAATCCAGTAAGTTTTCTGTTTTGATTAGTCAAAGTTGAAGTCCAGCAACATTTTTTTTATAATTAACCACATGCACAATGAGATCATGTCCTCACTCAGCAATCTGATGAACGTCTATACTACATACTACTACTTTTTAACTACTATACAATATTTATTTATAACGCGATTCCAGGGTTTATAGACTTTTGTGCTCAATACCAAAATACAAATAAGTCAAAATAAAGTTTAAAAACATTGTGTGGTGGATATGGATTTAAAATCACCATTTCAATCAATTTGAGCTTAAATGCAAAGTCAGGACAAAACCTTGTATCCCTTATACCCTTATACTCTTATCATCATACACAATGTGATTGTGTTAAATGGACAATTAGATTCTGAACAAAATACAAATGAAACAAATATATGATGTTAGTGTTTTTTTTTTTAATTAAAAAAGTAGTAGATAACAGTAATAAATTAGTGCAGTTATAAGTAGCAGCAAAAAACCGAAATAGTGTACTGTGGTACATTTATTTCATGTAGTTTGGATTTGTGTGGTTTACATTTATATTGTGCTGTATTTATACATTTAATTACAAAATTAACATTTGATAAATATGTTTGTTCTCAGTTGTCATACTCCAGGATGTGTCATTAGCATGTGCGGTTGTAACAGATATGAAACCGTCAAACATAGATACAAGTTGAACACTTCAGTGCATTCAGAACATGCTAGTATGTTTATCTGAAAAGTTTCAGTAGAGTTGAAAACATTTTGTCCATCCATCAGCCGTCTGTCTTCATATTTTCACCTCAGGAGGGACTTTTTTTTTTTATTTAGGGGTAGGACAAAGAGGCTCTGAGGTGGTGCTGGTGACGCATTCAGGTTCCTCAGGCTGTGATGGGAGAATTTGATGAGATATTCAAAGACAGTAAGAAATCTGCCAATCTGTCATTTAGTAAATTAATTGTTTTGTCTATAAAATGAAAGAAAACAAAGACCAAACCACGAAGAAGGTAGCATTTTAAAAAAAGAAAAGAAAAGAAAAAGAATCTCAGATTTAAAAAAAAAAAAAATGCACATCTAAAAATACAAATCTGGCAAATATTTTAGCATTTTTTATTGAATTTTCTGTCTGGCAACCAGCTACACTAATCACATAATATCTATAGATTTTACATGTGTACTCATGTCCTGCTACAATAACTCACTTGCCATCGCTACAGTTATTAAAGGTTTCAACCAACTGAAACCAACTAAAATCCATTGCTTCTGAGAACCTATGGTGGCCTTTGGGTAACACAATAGGCCATTCTACTACTACAGAAACATTATTAGACTTGTTTGACAATTAGACTGTTAGACTGGTTTGTCATAATCAATTAACAACAACGGATTGCTATTGGATGGAAGAAAAACAGAATGAGATGATCAGTGGTGGTCAGAGAGAAATAAAAAAATAATTATAATTTGTATGTATTTGTGATCTCACCTGTGGTTCGTCATTCAACATGCTGCATCCACCGATCAAAATAACTGACAGACTAATGAGTGACTCCACCAGGAAAATGGTCATAGACACGGCCAAGATACCACTGACCAAAATCTAAGGAAACAATATAAGATTATATTTAAACAAATGTACAAAACATTTTGTTTTCATAAAAAAGAGAGAATAAAGTGCAAGAGCAGAAGAAGTCACCACCGTCATATATGACAAAGAAAAGCATCAACGCCAGTAAAGATGATGGATAAAATGGAAATCACTTTATCAGATCGGTCAGATATGAAAACAACAGACCACCTGTCTGTTCCTTTTAAACCCACCTTGGTCTCTTTAGAAAATTCAGATTCACAGTAAGTCACAGAGGGGGGGCAGTTTGTTCTGAATGGCACATATCTCACCATGGCACCAAATGCTATGGCAGAGAACACTGCTGTGGTCAGGTGGAAAAGCACATTACTCTTCACCTGAAAAGCAGCACAAAATGCATGCGTTGTACAAAGACAGACAACTGTCAAAAATTGTATTTTGAATAAAATGTCTTTAACTCAGTAATCATAGTAATCTCATTACATGATGATATGCATTGTCTACTGTTTACTCTCATATTAATCAACTGAATGTAGATACGCACTTTTTGCATTCTGCATGATCTATTGTCTCCTAGTTTTTGAAAATAAATAAATAAAAACGTTCAGGCCAATCACAGTCACTGTGTTGTCTAAAGCTTGATGACCATTACTCTTTGGACTTTGGTATAATATACTATACAAAGACTAATTTACAGTTTTCCTGGTGCATTTCTCAGAACAGAATTGAAATCCTCAAAACTGCTAGTTCAATTTCCACATCCTCTAGTCACTTGTTCACATCATTACAGTATTTTCTTGTTCATTTTGTCAATTTGTAAATGCTTTTGTACACTTAGGCAGATGCTTATGTGCAACTGGCAGATGTATCATACAACTTCAGTTGTTTATGTCATACTGATCAAAATGTGTTTTTCTAGTCCTCAGTTGAATAGTCTTACACTCCAGACCAACTTGTCAATTTTTCATTCTTTAAGTCATTGCACACAAAAGTGTTGAGCTATTTATCAAAAGCAAGCATATTTTATACATTTCTCATACATTTTTTCTTTTCAGTTGCTGAAGTTGGTGCAATTTGCACATCAGTTAGTACATTTCTCAAAATAATAAGTGCAAACTGCACCACATAGTGGATTATCTGCAAATCTGGGTTTCTCAAAATTCTTAGTTTATATGTCAAAAGCAAATATCTTTGTCAATGAAACTGTCAGTAAAATCAGAATGTCAAGTCATTACATCATTACATATATGAACAAGGTAGTCAGACGACTTTGTTGTGTTGTCAGTTATGACAATTTACTTTCAACCCACTTTCACTAACATAAATACTTGATTTGAGGCATAAACTAAGTATTTTGACAAAGATACATGCTTTTACAGCACTTATTGTTTTGATAAATGTGCTAACTGATGTGCAAAAGTTAATGATGATTTGAGAAATGCAAGTGACTGAGAAAAACTGTTATCTTATCTATCTAATGTACTAACATTATATTATACTATTGGCATATGATGTTGATATAAAAGATTTTTCAAATCAATTGTCAAAAGAGAGTAGACTCACACAGCTGTAGGACGGTTTCCTGCCTCCACAGATCAGAGTGAGGCCAGTCAGGATCATCTGAAACAGAAAATTCAACAGGTCAAACACAGAAAATCCTTAAAAAATCTTCTGTTACTTAATTTACCAAACAATGTTTTCAGGTAAGTTCCCTTTCTCAATTCAAGCTTTAAATTGTATTTTTCCCATTAGTGATCATAAAACAACAAAAGCAGATGGCGAAATAAGGTCCTGCTACACGTTATCGGTATAGTATAGATCACTTATTAATACCAGTGTAAACAAGATCTCAGTTATACTTTCAAGAGCAAAAAAAAAAAAAAAAAAAACATGCACACACTGATATCACTGTCAACACAGTAGTAACAGTGTTAACTGTCTCCTCACCCAGCCTCCAGCGATGAAAATTACAAAGCATTCTTTCTTGAAGTAAGGTTTCACTTGAATCAAAATTGAACACATAGAGACTTCTAGCAGCCCGAGCACCACCTCCACCGCCTGTACAGGGAGTCATAGAAAAACAACACAACACTGACATGACCAGCAGTCGCCACAGGTTCAGAGGTTCCTCTAACATCCACCAGACACTGCTACGAGTATGTTCAAACTCAGACTGTATGGACTTTGTCCTACACTGTTTTTGTATGAAAAGTGCTATAGAAATAAAATGAAATTGACTGATTGATACTGAAGCGAATGAGAAAAACATCAAACTTCTCTCTGGCTCATTAGAAGGGTCTCTGCCACTGCCGGGAAAACTAACATCAAAACTGAGAGTGTAAAAATTTCAGTTTGTAATTGCAAATGTAATATTCTTCAGCCATTGAGATAATCAAGTCTCCCGGTTCTGAATCTTAAGCAACATTTCATCCAGCTGTTCGCTGGTTCAAATCCCAACCGAGTTGAACTTTCCTGCCTCCTGTCTCCTCGTTTCCTGCCTCTCTACATTGTTTCAATCATTAAAGGCAAAAATGCCCAAAAAAGTATATTAAAAACAAAACAAAACTGCTTACTGCTCCTTCTAACCACTCAGCATCCATCTTGGCAGCAGTATTTTGGAGTCAAAATTTGCTCAAAAAGTTTTATAGAGGATGTAAGTGTGTGTGTGTGTGTGTGTGAGAGAGAGAGAGCAGGTTGGGTCAGGCTTCAGAAGCATTTATCTCAAAGCCTTGTGAGAGTTGTAATGGTTTAAAAGCAAATCATCTGATTTCCTGTTTACCATCCATTATCATCCATTATGTTGATGGTTCCATTAAGCTATCGTGTGATCACTAGCAATTCATTGATAATGTAATAAACTGTTACTTGACTAATTATGACCGACATCACAAGTTCTATCCTGTATTAAAATTCATAAATGTCCTGATGAGGGGCAGGTTTATTTTATAGTTTATAATTATTGTTTCATCGTCTCCATTGCTGTGACAGAAGCAGCAAAAGCAGTATTTAGTTCACATTATTACACCTGATGTAAAAAATGAACTGACTCACTCCAAGAGTTTTCAGATCCTCCTGTTGTAGAAGACAAACACAGAAAGAGACACAGAGAAAAGCATTTAATAATAACAAGAATTAGCACAAAATTAAAATACTCATAAGAAGTTTAGTTTCCAGTTCCTCTTATCCACTTACAATCAACTCCAGATTTCTGATCAAATCAGATTTTATGATTACGATGAGGGAATGTCATTACATTTTTTGTTTAATATTTTCTTGCAATAAATAAAAATATTAATAGAAAACATAAAATTGCGTGTAAATGCAAAAGTTTAGAAATTGTTTTTCAACATGAAATATCAAATGTCAAAACATCAGTGGGTGAAAAGGTTATTTATTCATTTTTTTGGCTCAAACTCAACTTCAATACATTTGACTTTACGATAGTAACTTACCATGTTTCCCTTTGCTCAGTCAGTCAACAGTTATCTGTTGGTATAGATTATACCATATAGATAATAACTAATACAAACTGTAAAGTCAAATGTAAACATTCACTCAAGTCACTTGATATATTACTCCACATCAGCTGACCTTCTCTTCTAACAACATCACAAGACAATGAAGACAAATAAAGGAATTAAGGGAACAAAATTAACCAAATACTTTATTTTGGATAAAAAATGCAAACAAAAAGCTGAGGTACTGACTATGCATATATAAAACCTCAACACTAATGGCAGAATGTATACTGTGTCACCCATGTATATGTATAGTACTTGTACTTGTTGGTTGTGTGTCAGATAGATAGACAGACAGTCAGTCACAGTCAGTCTACATTTTGAAATAAAATGTAAGTAAAAAAAAACTAATGAAAAACAAAGTTTTAGCCTTACAAACACATAGCTCCGGAAAAGCTGTAAAGTCCAGACCAAATACTGTAGATTCAGATTAAACTCGCTTATCTAAAACAAAACAAACAGAAATAATCCCCCAATTCCTACAATTCCCCCCACATTGGGGAGCTCACAGATACTAAAACAAACATAAATTGATGAAGTTACCGATCAGCTCACCTCTGAAGCTGCAGGGAGTCCTGTGGTCCTGATCAGTCTGAGCTCATGCAGCACTTCAGTTTTCCATCTCCTGCCTCTTTTCTTCATCTTATTGATTGGATGTGAAGCATCAGTTTTCAAGTCCAGAAAAAAAAAATCAATTACAGTAAAACAACTCACAGGAGCTGTGGCTGCGGTCTAATCAATCTGATGATGATGATGATGGAAAGTGGAATCACTCTGAGCTGAGAGAGCAACAAACACTGAGATTACTCAGACATCAGGAAGGTTATTAAAGTTATATCCACTGCCAGTCAGTTGTTTAGTGATCAAATTAATCAGATTGACTCGGATACAGATTGAATTGACCATCATTTCTATCACCCACATTAGCACTTTAACTAAAGCCTTTGTTATGGCAAACCTGTAAAAGTCCAGCAAATCAACAGTCAGTTGGATCAAATGTTGAAAATTTAAGTAAAGATGTTAATGTGATTTCAGATGACAACACATGTAATAATTATCACCTGATCAATGCCAACATGAGATTTAAAAAACACTGACCTTTTAATTACTATATGAATTTTAAACTATATGAACCTTGAGAAGCGACTGAGAAAAAATATCTTTTTATCGTCTGTGTGGTAAAAAACTTTTACCACAATAATTTTAGTTTACAGATAAAGTGTTTGAATCTGATCTGTGTTGTAAGTTTTAGATAAAAACATAAAAACAGGATGTTAGTGGATGAATCTGTGTTGAGATCAGTCAGAAAAAGTCAAACATCATGGTACAACTTTGGACTTTGGTTTGTTGTGTGGCTGATGCAAATGGACCCGATTTATTTGTAACTGAGAAAAAAAAGACGGATTGTGAGCAGGTCTGTGATCTGAGAGTAAATGAAAGAGGTTTTAATTTCATCTAGACACCCAAGAACTGAGAGAGGAAATGGTAATTGTGATGTAAATCTTGTTAACGTGATGGAAGAAATTTCAAGAGAATAAGATCTTTTTGGCAGAAGTATTTATTGAAGCTCATCAAGGAGAAAAGAGATGAGCAGAACAAGTTCAAACTGCCACCCTATTCTGAAGGCCACTTTCCTTGAAGGAACCCAGACAGAGCTCAGTGGAAAACATCAGCATTATAACTGTTCGCTCCTTTGACCAGAGGCGTAGTCAACCATGTCTTTGGTTACTAAGTAAGCTCTCAATAGGTATGGGGTCCACTTGACCTTTTACTATGAATGTCTATACCGCTATCCTTTAGACTTAACCAAATACAGTTGAATAAACTGTAAAAACAATTCATTCCTTTGTGTCACACCCACAAAGACAGCAAACTCCCTTTAAAAAGTGTTGTTTTTTTGTTGTTTTACATGTCTTACATACATGGAGTTTATCCAAAGTGACTAACAAAGTGAGCAAAAACACTGACACTTCAGTGCAGTGGGAGAACATAAGTAAGTACAAAATCAATAAGGCAAAGTGCAAGAAGAAATGCCCAGTGAGTGCCAGTTTGAGACATGTTTGAGTGTCAAGAAGAGAAGGTCTCTCTTAAGAGACAAAGACGTCAGTGGGAAGAGCCTTGATGTGATAGAGGTTGGGAACCTATGGAACCACAAATAAGAACAGTTGGGACTGAGATTGCCTCAAATGCTGGGATGATAAATGTTAAATAAAAGCTTAGAAACACTTTTCCTTAGTTTTAGTGTTTCTGATGAATTCAAAACAACGTGTAAACATTCAATTATCTGCGGAGACTGTGATCATTTGAATTCAATAGCGTCTCATGTTGTACCTTAGTTTGTCCCGACAACAACTGAAATGAAAAGCACTTAAGGTTGAGATTAGTCTGATTAGTGATAGATATTAATATATATTAATCATATTTACACACAAATGCAACTCTGGCAAATCAACCGCTAAATTACCCAGAATGTAGGTTAATATGATTATAACAACAACCGAAGAAGTGGAAAGATGATTACAGGTTATAAAGTCAGTATGATGCCTCACTATGATAGTATTCTGCTACTGTTTTATACAGTGTTACTGCAGTATGTGCAGTGGTATTGAGACTTTATTCTCCCTCCTCATGGTGAGTTTGGAGGCAGTTCAGTTCCTTCCTCGTCGTCGCTGACCAACAGAGAGACGTTACTACCGTCGTTTGATGCTACATCATCAGATGGTTCCTGGAAAACAAAGGCCAAGAGAGAAAACTTTAATAACTTTTGTCCAAACACAATAGTTCTTACATTTTCCATAATTCAACTTTATGGCACATTTCACTAGAGCCTCACTGGTTGATGAGGCTGATTCACTGATGTGATTGAACACAGCATCAGCACCTGTGTGTGTATTTGTTGCAATGAGTTGCAGTATGTTTCTGTAATATACTGTATGTTTCCACTCAAACTGCCTATTGTAATTCAAATAATTTAGGGCAAATTTTGTGATTTGACAATGTCAAGTATAACAGCCCCATGATGGAGATAGTATCATGATGAAGCGGTTTAGTTTGCAGAAACACTGTAAAGTGGTATCTAATTTTATTAATTTACTTGCCGAGAGTCATCACCAATGGTGGAGAAGGAAACAAATGTTAACCATTGATTCTATTACTGTCCATTCTCTTCTCAGTCACCAAATGTGACGACAGCGATGACGTTTTCTTGCCAATAGCTTCTGCAGTACGTGGGTTTACAAAACAAGATTATAATTCGTTCTTTTATGCTGCTTGCTGCTGGAGACGACTCTTGACTTAGCTGAGTAAACAGATGTTAACTGCTGTGCTGATTCATATGAATAAAACAAAATGTAATCAACTAATTATTGTTTTATTATAGAAAAAAAAAGAATCGGCTCTACCTTTTCCAGCTGCAATATTTAAATGACAAAGACATGAATCCATGAATATTTATAATTATATATCAATGAGCATTGTATTAAGAAGACCATACAAATACTGTGCAGGGCCTCCCTTTGCTCTCACATAGCTTCAGTTCTTTGTAGCATCTTCTGATGAATAACTGGCCTGTAACGATGTTCCTGGTAAAGTGCTGAGTGGGTGTATGATCTGATAGTTTAAATATAATTTAAAGTATTTGGTATTTTAAGTCTATTGTGAAACTTTAGTGAACACAGTATTTCTTCACTCTGGTGTGGATATTTTTACCTCAATGACCTGGTGTGTGAGCGTGGAGCGGGGGCAGCGGTTGTGGTATCTGATGGTTTTCCCAGAGAAAACACAAACAGTGATGGAGACACAGGACTGCATGAATAACAGTATTATGAGGAAACCCATAAGTCCAGAGACAGACACCTAAAACATCCAGAGACCAGAGACAATCAGGGTCAGTACACACTCACAGCTGTGCTGACATTATATATAACATATACGCTAAAGCATATATGCTGAATTTATTATTGAAATGCTTTCTTTTGATGAATAAACCCTGTAATGAGAATAAAAATTCCTTGATTCCTGGCTGCATGCATTCTGACCGATGCCCCTGACGTTAGTGAAAACTCTATTCTGAACCTCCTACGAAAAAACCTTCATAGATCTGAACCTGGACCTTCAGAGCTGGTGTCTGACTTTTAGTATCTACAGCTGGGGGGTATTCCAGACAGGGGGTTCAAAAAACTGTCTCTGAACTCTGAGTTGACTTACT
The DNA here is from genome assembly GCA_016801845.1 of Polydactylus sextarius. Lineage (NCBI taxonomy): Eukaryota > Metazoa > Chordata > Actinopteri > Polynemidae > Polydactylus > Polydactylus sextarius. The sequence goes on along the minus strand of CM028913.1, from coordinate 13,145,876 downwards.
CTGAGATGGGAAACTCTGAGTATCTGGTTACAGAACAGTATGTTCACCTTAAGTTACGTGTGTGCACAACCACTATAAAACAGCATCATCAATACCATGAGAAACCATGACAAACGGAGAAACAAAGAGATCCACTTATTTTACCCTGATAGAATTGGAGGTATTAATGCAGGCCTATGGAGATTATGACCACATAATTCACCGCTGCAGCAGCAAAGGGGAGAGAGACAGCATGGGAGAAAATTGCTACCTGAGTAGTTTGAATGTCCATTGACTTTACTTTTAATCGTAAGATCGTAGTATATAGTTAGAAATATAAATAGGTATAAAATCTGATTTTCATTTAGGTACAATCCAACAGGGGGAAAGTGAACTTGGAAGGAACTAAAAATGAAATATTAAAACACATTTGAGTTCTGCTTATCCATCTCAATTCAATGGCAGAGGCCCGCAAAACAGGTTTTGCCTTTCTGAAGTGCTCAGCATGTTGTACAGAAAACTCCCATTTGCAAAAAACGTAGTGCTATGCATAAAATTGGCTGTGATGTGAGCACACGTCCGCAGTGTGTGAGGTTGTTGATGTGTGGTCAGAGAATGTTATCGAGATAAATTACACTGTTTGATGAAAAGCTGTAGCATTCAAACAGATATTCCCCTGGAGATGACAGGACATCTAATATGGGTTGGAAGATTCTTGCGCGATGTAAAGCATTTTGAATAATTTCAGCTTCTATATCAATCTGATTGGGAATAAATGGACAATCCATGTTGAACAGCGTTCTTCATGTGGGAGGAGACGGGTAGAAACTCAGGGTTTTTCAAGTAAACCTGCCAGCCAGCCGGTTATGTTCAGCAGAGTCTGTTATCATCATGGTGACTGACTCTGAGTTTCAGTCACTTTCTGGAACGTATATCTCAGAGTTTCCCTCATCTTAGGGTTAACTTACTCTGAGTAACTCACTCTCTGTAATACCCCCCTAGTGTTTGTACATGTCAGATGGAGAATTTATCTACACTACAGATCTGGATAGAAACAAAAACTCTTGATCATTATTAGGAAATGATTAACTTACATCCAGTGTCCAGTAAAGGCGACCTCTGCAGTTGAGCCAAGAGGGTTTGGAGTCGCAGTAAATTATAAAGATGTTGTAAAAAATCAGCTGCCAGGAGAGGTAGGGTATACCGGCAAAGCTGATCACGGTGCTGATGATGTTAGACACCAGAGATGCCCAGACCTGCAAAGACAGTAAACACAAAGACCTGAAACTGGTCTGCTCCATGCAGTTTCTGTAGAGTTCACCTTTTACAGACATACTAGTCCAAGAGTGACAGAAAACATACAATAATAATGATATAAAATAATAATATATAATCAGTCTATTGGCATATGTCACACTTAGGTCAGGGTAATACACAGTAATATTATTTTTCACTTGAAGTGACCCTGACCCATGTATGGTCCAGTGAACCAGCCAAAACACAGCAGCCAAGAGGTCTACAAATTAAATAATGTCACAAATGACGACAAAGAGAAATAAAACACAAAAAAACAACTGTTAAGAGACACTAAAGAGCAAAAAGGGAGAACAAACAAACAAACATAAAAAAATGCAGAACTGCTTCAAGTTTTACCAAAATTTGCAGCAACTGAGCTTTACAAGCTGTAGAAAGTTGTTTGCTGACCTTTTTTTTTTTTTTAGAAATACCTTCTTACAGGCAGGTTACTGAAAATATATACAGCCTGAGAGGAAGCCTGAAAACACTAATCAAGCATAAAGAGCCAAATCCATGCAACATAATTGAGTGTATGTAACATGCAGTACTGTAAAGTCAAGAACAGATAAAAAATATTGTCTAGATGAAGTGTGAGAACGCACCAATCTGATTGTTGTCCTTCTTCCTGCAGCCACGACCAGAGAGCCAGAGATCACAAACTAAATGACAGAAACATAATAATAATTAAAAAAAAAGCTTTCAGATTATAGGGTTGACTTCAGGGTGCTGAACATTACAAATCATTACAGTAATGTCTTTACGTACAAAGACGCCAAGGCAGAATGGAGCATGGTGGATCATCAACGGTGAGATGATGATGGTCAGACTGAACAGAATAGACAGCACTCCAACAAAGATCTGTACAACCTAAAAAAAACCAAACAAACAAATAAATAAAATAAACATTTACAAGTGAATGAAAACTGCACGCTGCAGCATCTGCTGCAGAAAGGTGCTGACCTGTAGCAACAACAGTGAGATCTGTAGTCAATGCTAGTCTTATTTAGCATCTAGCATCGAATACCTACTGTAGCCTCACGTATACAGATCTGTTTGCACAGTGTTGTATGAAAACAGTGATACACAAATAGCAGAGGGATGCTGCGTGAGACAGGTGGGCAACTAACAACAACATGCAGGCCAGTGTGGGAATCAATACAATGGCAGAAAACATTAAAAACAGCTCATAATATAGCCTGAGTCAGTGTGAATCAGCTGTTTTATGATGAATTACAGTGATACTGGAAAAAACACATGACACATGACTGGATGAAGTTCTGCAGATTCTTGTTTCTCTTTCTAAATTCTTCTGGGGCAATTATGTATTCAAGACGTGGAGGTCAGAGGGAAAAATATCAACATGTGTTTCACGTCTTCTGACCAATCATGACTGTGGAGGATAACGAGTTTTTCTAATGATAATAATAATAATAAAAGCGCCTTTCTAGCACCTAAGGACATCATACAAAAACAAAAGACAAACTATAAAATACACAAGATTAAAAATAAACTACAATTAAAAATGAAAAAATTTGACAGTGCAGTGATTAAAGTTGAAAAGCGAGTTTGTACATGTGGGTTTTGAGTGAGGATTGGAAATGTGGGAGGGGGCTGATATTTCTGAGTTCGGGAGGTAATGGTGGTGAGATGGGCAGAGGGGACAGTCAAGTGAATGGAAGAAGATCTGAGGGAATGAGAGGGAGTGGTAACATGAAGGTTGGACAGACAGATATGGGGGAGCGAGGTTTTTAATATCTGATCTTACGGTCTCAGTGTCTCACCCCAAGATTTTGTGGCTGTCCCTGCAGGAAGATGGCAGTCATGTCATCTATCTTGGCTGGGGCGGCAGCTGCAACGCTGGCAGTGGCAGTGGCAGTGGCAGCGGCAGTGGCAGTGGCAGTGGCAGCGGCAGCAGGAGCAGCACGAGAGGCATCTGCGGCTAGAAGTGTAGCCTGCTGGACGGTGGCAGCAGAAGGGTCCTGGAGCTGCATGGAGTTCTCATCCTGAGAAATGACTTGAGTGATGATCACCACGCCACCGATTTTGGAGATCGAAGTGGACGGCATGAGGACGGAGGTCACAGAGTCTCCAAATTTCCAGAATTTCCAAACACTTTTCTGTAACCAAAATCACAGTGGACAAGAGAACGAGGTTTATTTGTCAGCACAGAGCAGTGGAGAAGTTGCTGCACTGCTGATCAAGTCAAAGTCAACTTTATTGTCAATTCAGTTGCATGTATAGGACGCAGAGATGCATCTGCCGGCCAACCTGAAAACATCCAGCCATTCTTAAATTCAACTGTTCCAGGTATAATCAAACTACAAACCGATAATTCGTGTTCACAAGAACTTGAAATCGTTGTGACGTTTTACCACTGAAATATAAAGACATCCTCTACGAGTTATAAATAACAGGACCATATTGACCCAGTCCCAGATCACTAGTTCTTCTTCCATGGGCCACACAGAAATGTGACACTTTAATTAAAACCAATCCTCATTTTATTATGAATGTTAATCACACTACATGAGCCGAATTAAGCAGTACACCCATTTGAGTCATAAAAGCTCTAAAATATTGCTCCATCTGCGTCTATATCTGATGAGCTAAAACAATCTTAAATTGAATTCATTTTCAGCGGAGCCTGGTGAGCAGGTCTATATTATGTGTCCAGGAAGAGCTAATTCACAGGGAGACCTAGCTTGATTTTACAGATGAAGAGTATTAAACACTGATCCATCACTGTTACAGTTTTTCAAAGCGTAAAACAAAAACAAACAAACAAACAAACAAAAACAAAACACATTGCCAGTAAAACAACAGGGCTAAAGATATGACGTCGTTTATAGCGGCGTTGCGACATATTATGACAAATGTATCAGAAATACAGCTAAAAGTAAAAGTAACATATTAAAAATCTTAAAATACACCTTTAAATGTAACAAATGAGTTTACCTGAAGGTAATTAGTCGATCTTTTCGAGATTTTACGAGATTTTCAGGAACTGAACATGTTTGATCCTTCCCAGGTTGATGTTGCCTTCAGGTGCTCAGTAAAAGCTCGTAATTATGATACATCATATATTTCCCAATGTTTTTAGATGTAAATGTAAATATGGCCATTTCAAAAATGTTTTCCATTGATTTAAAATTAAATTTTGTGATCAGTTATAATTTTCAAAAGGTATATAAAAACAAGTAACGTGTAGTAAGTAAGAAAGTAAGAAAGTACGAGACAATAATTATTTCCGACAACACTTAAAAGCATCATAGATTAATCATTTCCAGTAAAAGTTTTACTGTGGGAGACTGAAGCAGTAAAACTCTGCTGAGATGGGAGGTAACTATGTACATTTACACAAGTGAAGTTTTAGTTACCAGTTGCTTTATAATTGGAGAATCTTATCTCATTATCAACGTAATCTTATCTCATTATTTATACCCAATTAGATAAATGCTGTTCAACAGTTCAGATGATCAACCTCAGATCTGAATAAATCTCAACTAATCATCTGTCATTTTGTTTTGTATGTTTTTATGTTTTTTATATTTTAAAAGATATATCATTCCAATGTCAGGCGCTTTTCTTTTTCTTTTTTTATGTCCCCAGAAGAGGCTCCAATACTCATATTATAAACAGAGAAATAACTTGAACTGAATATGGACTGGAATAAGAAGATTAAATGAATGATTTAATAGTTTTACACATCCAATTTAACACAAACAAGAGACATGTTGGCATGATTGTGCTTCAACCAGTGAGAAAAAAAAAACACAGAATTTTATCATAAAATAAAGAGAAAAACACTGAAGTTTGCATTTATTTCCTCAGCAAATTGCACGGGGCTCTCTCAATCCTGAAACACATTTGGTCAAAACTAATTTGATCGTCAGCATCAGCTCTTTGATCAAAAAACATCAGGGTAAATACAGATAAATAATCACACAAAAACAAAACAAGTGACAAGTAGCAGGAAGTATCATCAGAGGTGAATCTGTGCAAAATCTGGAGTTTTGATCATGACTTTCATTATGAAAAGATCATTTAGATTCACATTTTGGGATGAGAATAAATGTATATATATGAAAATTGAATTATCAATAACTTTGATTCAATATTAAATAAAAACAGTAAACAGTAAACAACTAATCACAAAGAAATTTAGAAATTCTCCTGAAGTACAAATTATGAGATTGATTACAAACAATTATTTTTTATAGACCATTACTGATATATCGATAAATTCTTACATTGATTGCAGGTTTTACATCTCATCCTGTTGACATTTATCAATTTACACAAAGTGACCACTGACAGTGTACGTGCATAAAATACAAATCAGATCAGTAAAAGACATAAAAGAAAGCACAAGTTTATACATTCTCTGAAGCTCAATCATTCAAGTAATTTATCACAATTTTAAACATCATTATAAAAACAAAAACATAAAAAATGTACTGAAGAATATGACATGTATAGGAACATTATAAAACATGAGGTTTCTGACAAAAAACAAAAATCATAACATTCAAAATATGACAGCAGTATCTAAACAAACAAACACATTTTCTAGTTTAATAAAAATCTGTTTCAAGGAACATATGGACACTTCCTTAACCACCAAGTACTTGTTTTCACTGTGGGAAATGTTTTCTTATTCTATAATATTGTAAAGTGCCTTGATGTGAATGTTTTTCATGCTTTGGTGCTATACAAATAAACTTGAATTAAATGGAATTAATATCAATTGATCAAGATATTGATTTCTGTACAAATTAATAACTTAATATCTAGCAACAAAAGAGCAACCCACTGCCACACCACATGGCAGAATTATTATCTCTTATTAAACAAAGTGAACATCCAGTACTCTGTAGCTGCAATGATTGAGAACAGTTTTATAAAATATTATACCCTGAATTGTTAATTAATTAGAAATTAATGAGAAAATAATGGTCAGATTAATGCTCTGTCTGTGTTATATAACTTCAAAGAAAAATACAGCTTTGTTCTGACAAATTAACATATCAGGAACAAGATTGAGCATTATTCTGATTGAGCATTATTCTGTGACTGCCCCTGAATGGGACCAGGCAACAAGAACATTAAAAGTCCATCCACTTCTCCTTACTGAAACTTAAGTATTTTAGTTTTTAATTAAAAACTAACTAAATTTCAACTAATATATTTAGTATCAACTGATGCACCGTGAGCTGCTAAAATTATGAGGAAAACAGTTTTCATCTTTCAGGTTTATCTCTGTGTGAATAATACTGAGAGGCACACGAGGTCTTAAGCCTAGCTTAGCAAAATCTGTGTCAGTCACAACTTGGAAAACTGGTAACAAAAAGTCAAAATATCTAAAACTGACAAGATCATAAAGTAACCATCTTCTGAGGAATAAAGGACAAGGTCTACCTTTTAATCTAATCCAGAGGGGAAGAGACACTCCTCTGGTCAACAAGACAGTTTTACAAAAATGCTTAAATGTTTCATGAAGTCAACTCTTTGATGCAAATTCTTGTCAAAATTGAGTTAGGCATCTTTGATAGAAACACTTACTCCACCACCTTCAGCTCAGGACCCATGTTTGGACTGACCAGAGGATCCATTTTTCGCTCAGTTTTTCTTCTGCGCAAAATGTGCAGTCCTGCAAATACCAGGACGCAGATGCAGGCTACCAGCAGCAATGAAACGACAACCAGCTCAGCATGGTAAGTCTTTGCTTCGCAAACACTGGTGACCACCCCCTCCCTGGTCTGGATGTCTATTCTTGTGGAGGTCACAGTGATGTTCAAGCGACTATCTTTAAAGTTGTTTTTCAATGTGGAATCTTTGGTATTGGAGGTGGTCTCGTCTTCAAAACTGGTTATGAATTTTTCATCTTTCTCCACTGGGGCTTGTGGAGTTTTAGGAATATGTGGTGCCTCAGTTGGAATCGCCTCGTAAGGCTTGTCTTTACTAGTCACATGGTTCTCACCTGGTGACGGACTCAAGGATCGTGGAGAAGCCACTGTTTTTACACTATAGATTGCAACTACTTCCTTATACCCACCCTCTTCTGCTTCACAGCGGTAGGTTGTAAAGGTGGTGGCAGTGGCGAGGAACCTGAGGCTGCCGTCTGGTGACTGGATGAAGGTGTCTTCTGACAAGGTTTTGAAGTTTGGAGAAGTCCAGATCAGAGTGGCCAGGTTGGAAGGTTTCAGACACTGAAGCCTCACTGCTTCATTCAGATGAACACTGATTTCTGTAACACAGAAATTATCTAGAATAAAATAGATGATAACAGCAGTGATGATGCTGAGTATTCGGTTTGTTGTTGTGTTTCTTTTGCCTCCATGCGCCCATCTAATATACTTACTACAGTGTAGGTTCCAGTGTAACCCTAACACAGGTTTTTAGTGATTTGGTGAAACACAACTTCATTTAGAAGTAGAAATTTACTTTTAACCATCTATGGGACGATGGAAGGTAAAGAGAAATTAGGAGCCTTCAGGTCAAATCTTCAAAATGTTTCGTAACAGGTTAAACTGACAAATGTCAGCAGATTAATTATCTTTATTGAGGAAGCTGTTACCTGTGACCGGATTGGTCCTGGTATGTCCTTGGCATACTTCATTCACGTTACCATTTTCCAAGTCTTGGACCCTGAGGAATAAACCGACAGCATATCAGTCACCTCACAGCTTTTGTTTCATTTATTCAAGTCTCACTCAAGATGAATTCAAGACAAATTACTAAACCTGATCTTTTTAAGATCTATATATAGTTTCTTTACAATATTTGATAAATTCCAGACATATACTTGTGCCCAACGCATTGAAGAGCTTGAATTAAAGCTGATGACTGCTGAAATAATTATATATTGTCATTCTGATCTGATATTCTGGTGCTAAATGAAATAAAATAAGAAAATTGATTTCAGTATCCCTATTTGACCTTCTTTGAAAAAATAAAAAACACTCCTGATAACTGAATCTGAGGCTAAATAGACTGTTAGGACGTGAAAATTAGTTAGTAAGTTAAATTAGTTTTAGAGTATAATAAATAACTACATAACTTTCACCTACATGCCATTAGGACTGTTGTCCAGACGGGTGCAGCCTCCCGTGGTTGGGCTCCATCCACAGAGAGGATCTCTTGCCAGAACGCACTGGCTGCAGGTTTTGTAGATCGAACACTTGGCTACAGGTACTGCTGTCACACCTTCTGATGTCCCCACATAAAGTACTCCCTGTAGGACCAGACAAATACTGTAAAATGTGCTCACAATATTAAGCAAATGATCATTTTTTCTTCATTTTGTTCACTCTGCACTAAACTGCTCCAGGTTGGCAGCTGTGGCTACATGATTTGTGTCAGCCAGATGCTATTCCTGTTAGGACTGTAGATGACCACTGAAGCCTAATGTAAATACACACAGCTGAGGTATTTATGATGCAGAAACCAAAAACTTCTCTCTTTAAAATGACATTAAATATTTAACAACTTCTGTGCTCTTTTCATCCATTTGTAACTATTCTACAGCAGTTTCTATTCAGTCATTCATGTAGACAGTTGTGTTAAGTATGTTACCCTGACTTATACCAGAGGGTTTCAGGTTTACCTTGGTGGAGGAGATCACCATGCTCTTGACCAGCTCAGGCTGTGTGAAGACCTGAATCTCCTCAATGATCCGAGCGCCTTGATCAAACAAAGCCACTTTGTGCAGAAATCCAGATTCTGGACGTCAGAAAAAGACATGATTACCGACTTTTAATACAGACCACAGCTTTCCATCCAAATACATGACATCAGTGCTGTTTAATTTACAACATCTCACCTGTAAGAAGGAAAAGGATGGTATACAGTTTGCCGTTAGCTGCCTCAGCCCTCATCACAGCCACTCGACTGTATTGTTTCCCTGAAGAAACGACAGTGAGGCCTTTTGTGACTGGTTCGATGCCAGTGCTGGTCAAGAAACTCTTCTTGACCTCTCCCAAATAAGTATCTGTAGCATTATCAAGGCCACACTGTCATGAGAACATGTCAGGAGAGTAATCAAATAACATGTAATGACAGGGATAAAATCAGTGTTTTAAGCAAAACAGAAAATTGCTGCAAAGTGACCTCCTCACCGTTCCCAGGTAGGGATGGTTTCCCAGCTGTGGACTCCACTGGTGTGTTTTCATATCGAAGGTCCTGTAGCTCCCAGCAAATGCTGCCCTGATGTCCTGCAGCTTAAACGCACAAACTGCAGACTCTGGAGCTGTGGACCTGAAACAGACCAGAAAATACACAATTCACTACACTATCATTACTACTACTACAGCTGCTGGTGCTACTACTACTACTACTACTACAGTTGCTGGTGCTGCTACTACTACTACTACTGATAATGATAATAACAATAGTAATAATAATAAATACACAGGTTATATGATGCAAACAAGACAGAGAGAGGGAGAGAGGTTCTTTATAAAGATTTATCTTAAGTGGTTTATAGCTGTTACTGATCCTTAAGCCTCAGATCTGCAACCAAGGCTTTCAGAGCTTAAAAGCTCTGACCACAAAAACCCAGTCTCCATTAGTCTTGGATCAGGACTTGGTAACAGCCAGGAAAGCAGCAATCAAATGTCTAAGAATGGAAATTAAAGCTGAATTTGTAGCTGAATAATCAATTATGAGCAACAGAACTGAAGCTACAGATTTTGATTGTTGATTGGTGATGGTTGATCAAACAATTTAGCTGTGAGTATCTCAAGTCCATTTGCTTGTTAACACTGAACTAAACAAAGCTTGTGTAATGCTGCCTCGTTAAATTCAATCTAAGAATGCCTTTCAGATGTAGCAGCTTTGTTGGACTTTGGACCGCTGACATGTAAACTGTGTAACTGAATTTCTGCAGAGCAATTAGTTTCTGTGTTTTCTCACCACTGAGAGGTGAAGACCCCGTAGAACATGGTTTCAGATGCGCTGACTCCCTGTGGTGGCTGAAGTGTGAACATGTCCTGGAGGACATTGAAGGGAAGCTGTTTGGGAGAGTGACAGAGAAGAGGAGCTTTGGCAAATGACGTCCACTTCTTCTGCAGAGTTCTCTGTCCGCCAACGTCATCCTGCAAAACCAACACAGAGAGAAGAGTTATGTTAGGGTCTAACACTTGTCTTATCACACCTCTGAGGTTTGACACACACACACACACACACACACACACACACACACACACACACACACACACACACACACACACACACACACACACACACACACACACACACACACACACACAGTACTTATGTAGAAGTTTGTCTTTCTCCCTTCTCAAACATTTCTCAAAGTTCACATGATTAGACATACTAAACACTGACAGTTTGTGTAATTCAGGAAACTACAAGCAATCTTTCTTGAAACAACACCTCATCTTCCCCTCCACATTCATTTTTACAGAAACATAATGTGAGTTAATATAAACCCAGACATATAATGAACTGTATGTTGAACTTGAGTTTATGAACAGATGTCGTCATTTGTCATCAAGTGACTTGAAATGTGAGTGTTTAATGTCACCTTGCAGACTTGGGCTACCCGAGCGATTTGCAGTTCATCCACAAAGTTGAACTCTTTCCCAACTTCACTAAAGAAGAAGTAGAGTTTCCGCTCCTCCGCGTCAAATGTTGAGCTAACAAATATTGGCTCTGAAATACAAGAAGTGATAATAGATTCACTCACGCTGCTGTGCCATGTAGTTTAAACAAGGGTAAAAAAGGATCTGAGATCAAGTTTTCAACTGGGTGACTGAAAAGGAAGATAAAACATCTTATGTGATATTCTAAACTTTAGTATATCACAGAATATGTTCTGCATATTGTTCCCTGTTGACTACAAATCTTTAATTTTCCAACAGTTTTTAAACTGTATATACATAAAATCATGATCAAACCTTTGTAACTCAATCATGAACAGTAACTGACACCAAGTCCTGAGCAACAATGGGAGAGATTTTGTAGGTGTAAAAACACATGTTTGGTCTTTACAAGGGATTTTTGAGACATGGAGGAAATGAATAATTGGGGAAGTAGCATTTTAAAATCTCACAGAAGTGTGTCAGTGTGTGAGGTGAAACAAATATATGCAATGTCTGTAACAATATGGTTATTGTGGCTTTTAAATAACAGCATTGAACTTTTTTTCCTGAGAATCATAAATCAGGAAGCCAGGAATCACAAAGCACAAGTGGTCTATTCTCTTCTACAGAGAATATGATGACACTCGCCTGGGTAGATAAAACCAAGAGAAACCACCGTGTTGTTGGTTTTCACATTAGCTGACAGAGTCTAAACCACAATTTACCAACACATTTAAATGAAGTTTGAAATCTGGGTGAGAACAAAATGTGTGCAATGACATAAAAAGCATGTCTTAATGTCGGCTGATAAAATAATTAATCTGTCATCTGCTGGTAGTGGTGTCACAGTTTGCAGATATTGTAATTCACTATTGCTGGCCTCTCTGTGCTGCAACAGCAAGAGGTACGCGAGTTGAATAACTCATGCATATAGACTCAGTTCTTTAAACATAAAGTTATGGATTTGTTGGTCAATATAGAGGGCACACATGCATTTTTGGTACTTTGACAATATTACAGCAGTCTTTTTTTCTGACACCTTATTTTTCTGTTTTTTCTCTTCCCCTTTCCTCGATGTCTGTGATCTGCCACAATACTTTGTTCTCGTTCTCTGTTTCTGCTTATTCAGACTGACCAGCAGTGTAAACACAAACAAGCGACAAAACCTCACAGTGAAGACGCTGATCCCATACTTGATAATTAACTTAAAAGTATCAGTCCTGTATAAATCATGTTACTCATTCATTTTCTGTTTAGTCATTTGATTTCCCATGTTGGCATCTATCTACTTAAACTCACCATCCAGCAAACTGACAGACGAATCTTGGGTGACATCTGGGCGGTTGTGTTTGCTGAAGTATCGAGATATTTGTGGTTTAACTCCTCTGAAGTCGATCGTTGTGGTGGTGAACAGCTCGCCGTCTGTGCATGGACAAACAAAACATCTGAGGATTGTTTTGTAAAAAGCACACGTATATCAGGCCATGTGACTAACAACCCTGAATCAAAAACAATTTATGCCATATATGCTCACAGAAAACTTTTATTAGGAGAACTTGTGCACTTGCTTATTCATGCAATCATCCAGTGATCCAGCCAATCATATAGCAGCAGTGCAATTCAGAAAGACGTGCAGATACAGCCCAGGGACGTCAGTTAATGTTCACTGGGATTTTCACACACAAATCTGTAGACTAGAATTGTGTAATACTTCTGAAGAAGGAAATGTCTTTGGGTTGATGACACTGATCATAAAGAAATGGTCAGACTGTAAAAGCTGACAGGAAGGCCACAATAACCCAGATACTACTCTTCATAACTGTAGTGAGCATAAAAGTACCCCAGGATGCAAAACACATCACACCTTGAGGCTGATGTGGTCAGTAAAAGACCACTCTTGTCAGGCAGGAACAAAAACAGGAGGCTAGACAATAGAAGTCTTTTAGAAAATGTAGCCTTTTTAATTGGTCACATGGGCTGCTGAGAAATCTAAAGAAATTATGTGATGCAGTCAAAATTGTCAACATGGACCTGAATCTCAATTAATTGCATGGTTTCCTACATCTTGTAAATTCCACGCAATGACAAACTGAGGCTGTTTTTCGGAGCAAAGAGTGCCGCTACCTGGTAGTAAATGTATGGTGTTCCTTTTAAACTCCTCACTGGATGAATGTAAGTGCAAGGCATGCATCATTTATGGCAGTTTCTTATGGCATTCATCATACATTTGGTATACCATAGTTAATTAATGCTGATGCTGCATTTCCCGTCTAAAACCAAGAGGCTGTTTGTGGTCAGTTGTGCAACTCATGCTAGTCAGCGTCAGTGCTCAGAAAGTGTTTCACTCATTCCCTTCATGTATTGCTTTCGTGTGCATATGTTTGGTTACTTCAAGTTTAATTTCAGTAGTTGTCTTTGTCTAATAAACTTCCATAATGTGATCATTACAGACTGACCGATGGTGATGGCGGTGTTCCTCTGGAAGGGGCTGAATGGACAGCGACCTTTAGCATCACCGTTCTGGACCATATTGAAGTTTTCAGTGTCCTAAAAGAGGCAAACATTTCAACTTGAACTAAAATTTATTTTTTAATTGGTTTGGTTGATTTCAGCTTGTGTCTTACTTTCGTCTGTATCAGTATTAGTAAAATCATATATATTGTGTAAATAGATTATTGACAAAACTACAAACAAAACCTATATTTTAATAAAATTTTATTTAGTCTCTGTGTGAACTTACGATGTAGGCATCATGGGGGCTGAAGGCGTAGCTACCACAGACATAGAGATGGGTTGAATTTATCAGCTGCAGCACACTAACAAAGTTTGGACAGTCGACCTGTAGACAAATAGAAAGACAAACATCACTGAGTTTTCTTTATACTGAGCAAGCATTAATTGATAAATGAAGAAAATAGTTGTCTGGTTAATCAATAATTGTTAGTTGACGAACTGGTGAGATAACAACTTAACAGCAACATTTAGCATTTAACATTTAGCAATCACATCACAAATCACTAAAGAAAAGAGGAGGAGTGTTTGTTAATTACCGCTGGGTCCTTCCCTTTATGTTCACAGCTGTTTATCTCGGCCTCAGATGGACTCCAATCCACCTGGACAAGGGACAGATGGTGAGACTGCTGAGTCAGTGTTCAGTCAAAGTTTTTTCTCTTTGCTCTTTGATTCAAAGACGATGTTCTTGGGGCCAAAACTTCTGTTCTCTTGCAGTTTTAGACTGATCTATCCTCATTCTGATTAAACTGAATGGTTTCCATGTTTGTTCACATTCTCTGTCTCTGGTTTCATTGACAGCAGGTGAAGGGATTCTGCAACTAACTCACCTTCCTCTTCAGGGTGATGGCATCATTATGGCTGATATTCAATGACAGAACGGTGTCTCGTGCACCCACATACAAGGTGGTGCTGTCATTGCTTAGCAACAGTGTGGTAGTGTTGTGAACATCGGGGAGGCTGAACTGGACCAGAGGTCGCTCTGTGGAGTCTGAACACAACAACAACAACAAGACCCAGTAAGAAACAGTCAGTTAAAAATACAGTTGTCGATCAGGGAACATTATGATATTTTGACAGTTGTGCTAAAAAATAAAATAAAATATACACTTCCACCAGAAAAAGTAGTTGAAACAATAAAACTAATATGTTGGCTGAAGCTACAGCTCATCACAACCACACTTCTTACAACTTCTTCCTGGCATTTCTTTACAATGCCATTCAGTAAAAAGAGGGAACTGAAGCAGGAGCTCTTTGTCACCAACAGACAGACTAGAACACACTGAGCAACTCATTTACTCCTGAACTAAAAGTCTCATTTCCACATCAGATTACTCTAGTACAAGTAAAAGTACCGCAATAAAAACACTACCTCAGTACAGCTCAGACCTTATTACTATATGTTGTAGCTTTACTGTTTAAACAGTATTTTCCTGTTGTAGCTGGTTGTAACTGCTACATATATAATTAGATTGTCTAGTCCAGTGGTTTAAAACTATCATGTGACGCAAAATGACATGACATGATTCATGATTCAAGGAAGACCTGATATATTAATTGATGCTCCTTGTTTCTTTTAACTTTTCTTTTTTTCTGTGAATTGAACACTGACGTTAAACATTTAGGAAACATTTTGAAGAACTGATAACAAGTCATGGACCCTGCTCTTTGAAAGATGTCATTCTGAGTTGCACTTCAGTGATCTCAGACTTTGCATCGTGCACTTGTTCTCAGCACGTGTGGAAACAAGCCTTCGTTTATATCTAGTCTTTTCTTACATCTAAGCAGCTTCAGCAACTAAACAAAGATCTGGTTTTCACCAAAGTCATTTTGTGGCAGAGCTGAGTGGAAACCAGAATGAGGTTAAAATAGGAGATGAGAGAAGAGAAAGCAGTAAACAGCACCAGCGGCACATCATCTGCCTTTGTAGTCAGCTGACCAGCATAGCAGCAAGGCGCCTCTTCCTGTTTCTGAGGCTGATGCTATGAGTGTTGGGTTCAGATAGGAGAGGATGTGGTTCAGAACTGCAGAGAAACATTGTATCTTTATCCAAATTTCAAAGAAGTACGTACACAGGCCAATAGTGGTGTAAAACGTCAGTTTCATCTCAATCATATGCTGTGCAGATTCGATCTGATCTGTGAGATAATGCCTATACAATTTTGAGAAGTAAAAGTGAAAAAACATTAAGACCACTATGAATTGAGGACAAAATAAAGACTAAAAACAAACTACATGAAGTGCAGAGGTGGGTTATTTATGTGCTATATTCATACTCATATGTCTGCTGACACATTGGGGAAAGTGTTACCATACCACAGAACGACATTGATATAGATGTTGCGTGGAATTTGATAAAAAAAAAACTCATTTGGTAACCAAAAAATGTTTGCTCCCAGTGTGTGTGAATCCTGATAACATCAGGGTTGTAGTACGCAGATTAGAAAGGCAGGGTGGAGAAAGCAGCACATGATAGTCTGCTTCATATTCTAATCTTCATCTTCATTCATAGTTGATCCATGCACCAAATATCTATATAAAAAAAGAACAAACGCTTGTAGGCCTTCAGTGCCATTCACCATCTTGCTACTATTGTTTACTTCCCTTGTGCATTGAGCAACGCCTGATGATGACACATCTCCGTGGAACATGGGCTCATTCTCTAGAAGGTTCCAGAGGTGGAGTTAATTTGCTAGAAATCAAGTACCAGTATGCCAGTGTAAAGCATTTAAATATTGTTTTATATATCTTCTGTGTATAGCACTGAAAGGGCTACACCTGTATGTTTTCTGGTCTCAGAGTGATGATAAAGTGGAACTTTAAACTATGAAATCTGTTTAAGGTTCATACTTTAAAAGTAACAAGAATACGATTTATTTAATGCTGGTGTTATGACTCATTTCAGTGGACAAGTACTGTATGATGAAAATTATTTCTCTTGACTGGTCTCACCACTGCCATGAATTAACATCTGTTACCGCACTAACAGTACCACAGTCTAAATCAGCGCTGGTTTTGTGGGTCTTATCTCAAACTGAGTGGCAGCAGACATCATGGAAAAAACCTGTCAAGTTGCTTCACATTTTATGAGAATGTGGTGACAGAAAACTTTACTCAATGAGGAAGTTCTGCTCAGACCTCACTGATTTTCATATGAACCATGGGGTGATTGAGAAAAATACTTTTAAATGATTGATCCTTCAAGGGGGAGAGAGGGACACTGAATGTGTGTGTGTGTGTGTGTATATATATATATATATATATATATATATATATATATATATATATGTATGTAAAATGGGTGACATGAGAGAGAGAAAGAGAGAGAGAGGGACACTGGAATGTGTGTATATATATATATATATATATATATATATATATATATATATATATGTATGTATGTATGTAAAATGGGTAACATGACTTCCTGGTGTCTGGTTGCAGTTAAATAGGTAGGTCATGGCTCAAATAAAAAAAGTTCATGTCAAATATGTATTTCTCACATTCACTTAGATGTATGTTCAAGTGTTGGGTTTTGTTAGTTATTTGATGTCATAAAACAAGGTGAGATGTCAGGATTTATCTGTGATTAACTTGCGATTAACTAGCAGGCGTCGCCCATTTTTGTACATGAACATTGTTCTCAGTCCACTTCAATTCAATTCTGCGCAAACCAGAAACCAGTCGAAGTCCTTGCATCTGCACACGTACTCGTCAATAGAAGCTAATTTAGATTCTGAAAATGCGCATGTTGTACCTGCCAAAATAAGCAGCATACATTTTTAACTTTTTAACGGTAAACAAGTCTATGTTTAATAGCAAAGGCAAATTCTCTTCTCTGTCACTCTGGAAGAAAGTCTGTATACTCCCTAAAGTAAAATCTAATAAATTCTCAACTAAGACATTTTCTAGATTGAAAATAATATAAACAGTGTCAGGGGTCAGGGTTTGGATCACAATAAAAACTGCATTATGTTGCTTTGACAACATTATTAAAGTTGGAGAGGCATCTAAAGCATTTTATTTAGTCAATTATGGTTTTCTACAGGAAGAACTATGCTTGGTGATTTTTTTGTGTGTAGATAAACAGTACAGTCATATTTACCAGGCACAAGTTTAGGTACAAAAGCCAATGGTCCTATGTTGCTTAGTCCTACGTTGTTGCCTTTTGCCTTTTTACGCTGATAAGTCACCACTGGATCTTTTCTTGAAGTCATTGCAAATATACATTCTGCTTTTTATATATCACAAACCCTTCACAATTAATTATCATGGTTATGAAATGTATCCCAGACTCACTTTTAACACCAATGTGGTACATCTATCCAGGAAATCTTTTTGTGCGACTTCTCCCATTGTACAATCTACACCCCACCACGCGCACACACACACACACACACACACACACACAAATAAGTATTTATGTACTTATGTATATCACTCACTCTCAACTCTACTGGACTACTGCCCTGTTATCTTTGCCCTCATTTTACATTTTAATATTAATTGATCTGCTTGTTCTTGCCTGGCCTCAAAAACTGGCCTCAGATACTATGTAGCTGAAAATGGAAGAATAATCTGATTTAAAAATAAATCTCTTGTAAATCTCTCTTGTATTTCATATGTCGAGTCGAATCATCAGTTTGAAAATTAATCACCAAATACTTTGATCGAAAGCAGAAGTCTTAAATTCACTTGTTCTGACTTCTTGGTCTTGGATTGTAAAATGTTATTGACCAAATAATTAATCAATAATAAACATTACTATTAGTAGTATCAATCAAAAAAGACATATGGAACGATCTCATTAGCTACAACCCCTGATAAGTTTGCTGACAAAAGACATTTGACAGTACCATTGACAATGTGAGAATCTATTTATACATTTATTTATACATGAAAATACATCTCACACTTTAATCAATAAATCAATATCAGGATCGTTCTCCCACATCCTCATGATCCTCCACTGACAAAAGCACATGCTCAGACAGAAAGATTATGACAACTGATAACTGGTGATAAGATCACAAGTGATCAACTAGAAATGTTTTATGGACTTACTGAGGAAAAAGGAGGTCCGTGGAGGCGGCAGGGAGCTGACACAGCTCAGCAGGCTGAGAAGGAGGAGCAGGAGCATGACTGATGGAGCCAAGGTGGAGAAGACTACTATGGAAGGATGATATCGTAAATGGATGACAAATGATGGATGGTAAATATTCAAATTTGTTCCTTTTCTGTGTTGAGTCGACACAAAATGTTTACCAATGTACCGATATTCTCTGGCAAAGCAGCTGCAAAGAGACAGTCAGAGAGACTCACCACAGCTTCCTCTCTTTCTGTGGCCTGAGGTCAGGGGGAGGAGAGGGGAGGGGAGGAGGCAGCAGGGGGTGGAGGGTGGAGGACTGAAAGCTTAACTGAAAATCATCATTGATTTCTGTATGATGTGTCGCTTTGTCATACATTACAAATGTAATCTCATTATTACTGGCATGATAAACTGCTGCTGCTACACGTGGTGTACCTTATAAAACCAGTGGGGAGAAAAATGAACATTTAAATATTATTATTTTATTATATTATTTATTATTATATTATTAAATATTATTACTCAAATATTTTTTATTGCACTATGCTCCAATTACTTTACAGATTCAGAATAATATTGACATGGTCAACAAATAAATGAAGACATAATCAAACAAATGATGATCTATTACTACACATTGAACTACTCAGCAGCAAATCATGTAGTTACTGAAACCCATCCTTGAAATGAGCCATTCTATATACTAATTACTTTCACTCATTATACAGAACGTAAGACTGTTACTTATAAGAGAGCATTTCTACTCTGGTACTGGTACTTCTGCATCAGTAAAGCTCTCAGTATTGCATGTGCATAAAAAAGCTGCTTGTATTCATTCTCAGTGATGTATTAGTGACACTATTTAAACCACTTAGAACATGTGTTTTATTATTCTAACTTACAATCTACACAGTTGCCATTAGCTGAACTGAGTTACCAGTCACAACAGCAATGACACAATAGAAACTAACACATGAAAATTAATTGGCATTACCACAGGATATGAAAACATCTGTGACACTGAGCAACAAGCTGATGATAAATCTGCAGGAAGTCGCCTGTGAGTGTTATCAGAGCAGGTGATCAGATGATGAGAAATGATCAAAGTTGCAGCAAGTGTTTCTCTGCAAACCAATTAGAGCAGAGAAGTCTCACTGTGTCCTGTTTCACTTCCTCCATCAGTGAGAGGTTTCATATTTCACCCTTTGGCACAGATGATGAACAAACATTATGAGTGACTAACTCGAGATGGAAGTGGTTTTTTTTTTTTTTTCAATAGAATGATACTAAATATTCATTAAAGGAGTCTCACCTCCTTGGAGTGATCTCATATGGACCCAGCAGGTGGAGACAAAAACTACAACAGATAATTATGATCAGTTCCAAAGTACAAAACAGTATTTACTGCTACAATTTCCTCCATATACAAAATGGAGGAGTATCTGTCAATTTTCCTGACAAGCACTCATCTGATTAACATTGATGTTTGTATCACTGATGAAACCAAAGAAGTACTGAGTTGAATATGACATTTTTGGATCAGTTGTTCTTGAGAAAGCTTCAAATAGTGAACAAGTAAATAAATATTGGTAAATAAACATCAGTAGTAACGTTAGTAATCTAGTTAATGGTCCACTTCTGATGATATCACAACATCTGTTAACTGAAAAAAAAAACAAGAAATCAACACAGATCATGTAGAAACAGTCTGTTTTATTGAGGATTTTTCCTCTAGCAGCAAATGTGAACACAGCGGGATGGTAATAACATGAATACCAGTCAATAAATCATCCAATAAAACTATTGATCGGTCTGAAAGATCAGAGGATTTAAGGATCATCAGGTGAAAACGTTCGGTTCTTCAGTTCAGCTCATCTTTCCTGCTTCCACACAGCTCAGTTGGATAAAACTGTCAGTGAGTCTTTATAGGATAAAACAGTTATATAACATTTAATAACACAGTTTCTAAAAGTAAACACTGATTCATATTTATGAGGTTGAGGAGGTTTTTATCTCAGGCTGCACTCCCTATGTCTGTTGGATTTTTATTTACATCGCTGAACTCTTTCCTGTCTAGGACTGAGACGACTGTGACGTCAAAACACCAAGAATAAAACCAACTGCTGTGAGTGTTGTCCATCTGTCAAAACCATTCAGCCCATCAATGATTCCAGTAAATGTGTCATGATTCTTACTTTAATAAATTAATTATTATTCATTTATTTTGTCCCCATCGTGTTGTGTAACACATTATCTAAGCAGCACTGATACTTCTTAGGTTTTCTTTCTTTCTACTTCAGGGATCATTTAACTAGAGGATGAAGAAGATATTTACTGTGATTATTATTATTATTGTTATTATTATTATACTGATTTATGATGTAACCAACAGACAAGCAGACTGAGTGACTGAGTAAGAATGAAAGTTCATGTGGATGCGAGACTTGGAATGATGAAGTGGAATTGATTTCTTGTAATCAGTTCCTCTTTACTCAAAAAGGAGAATGGTGACTGAAAAAATGGACTGTCCAAGATTATAAAGACTTACAGCAGTAACACAAAAACTACAAAAGGCAAGAAGTCATTTTTTTCACACATTTCAGTTATTAACAGACAGTTATTAAATATCTAACGTTGCTGAGTGGCAATCGAGATTCGGCTCCGTTCTTGAGACATCTCTTTTTATTTAGTCGTTTTCTACGATGCTTCAGTCTTTGCTGTTGTTCTCGACGGTTGTACATCATCTCTCAGACTTGATCACACGGTCCCTGATTCAATTCTAGACAGTATTTTGCTTGGACAGAGATCTTGTCTAACAGCTGTTTAGTCTTCTGCCGCACTACATTTAACCAGCACCCTGCATGTTACGTGACAATAAAAGAAGAAACACACGTGACGATGACGACAGTAGAACAGCAGCACGTGTGGATGCAGTTTCGCTTAGAAATCTCAGAGAGAATTTAGACCACTTCACATCATTTTGTTGAGAGACTACATTGGACAGGAATAAAGCAATTTTTTCCCCATCAGCCCGTGCAAGTGCAAAAGCGTTCAAACTCCAAACGGTGGTGCATCCCATTTGTATTTAATTTGTGATTACGATGCGTTTCAAATGTAACTTGCAAACGGAGTAAATGGAGATTAGAAAGGCACAAGCCGGTGTATGTAAATTCACACTACACGTCAAGCGAGGAGCTTTCTGCTGTGGACCTCTATAATGAAGTGAAGGGATCTGATTACTTCCTGAATCCACTGTACTAAATGTGTGATTAATTCACGTTGACACTCTCCCCGTGTGAATTGAAATAGAGCAGAAACTACATTCACTTGTACTTGTAAGACGGAAAAAATGGCTTTATACAAAAAAGTGTGAGTGTTTGTATTTGTACAAATAGTGTATCAGAAAAAGTTAAACATTCTGCTGCATGATCTCTTAATTGTCTCCACTACTGTTCAACATGACACAGCACAGAGATAATAAATGATAGAAGCAATATTTTAAATCCACATGATTTTAGTCATATATATTCATCCAGTTGGTCTTTGGCATAAAATTACAAATAGCTGATGGATTTGACTTGCAGCGTACATTCCCAGCTGTCTCTGATTGAAATCTCAAGGCGGGTTACAAAAGTAAAAACATGATCCAGTACACAGGATATCACAAATACTTCCAGCAGAAACTGGAACAGAATGACTGGAATGGAACCAGTTCCTTCTGAGCAGGTCCAATGAAGACCTAAACTCCAGAAACTCCAGGACATGTTGTCCAGTTCGCAGCAGTTTCTTGGCCACTTTAGCAAAGGCGGGAAAAGTTCAATCCAGCAGTCAGTGGTTGAGGAAGCTGTGGACAGTTTTAGATGTTCAAACTTTTTCTAAAAAGCATTTCAGCTTCATTCTCAGACAGTTTTTCGGAGCCCACAACTGTAACTGTGGGCTCACATTGTAACTGTAGAATCTCCCAATGACCATTCAAAACAGTTCACTCTCCTTGTTCAGATTCTGGTTTAGTCCATCTTACAAAGTCAGTCCCGTCTGATCCTTGAATCCCATTTATTGTCAACATTAAAAAAAGATTTAATGCCATCCCAGATTTAACTCCCATCTGATGAAGGTTTAGTGTAGAGATTTTTTTTTGTTTTGCAGAGGAACTACTTCAGGTTCCTGCACAAGGCCCTGAACCACAGTTTGGTAATCACAGTTTTGATACCTATTCAAGGAAGCTCAAGCAAGGCACTCAATGTCCTGCCGCCTCTAGAGGGAGCTGTTTAGTTGCACCAAGACACTTTTATGTAAAAATCATAGACTTGTCAGTGAAAACTCAAACGCAGTTTTGATTCCCAAGTTCACTGTTGAGGCGTTGCTTAGTAAGGCACTGAACTTTGGAGAAACTTCACTGTGACACAAGTTCATAACTGTGTGAGTTTGTGAAGGATTGAGTGACAAATCCGACGACTCCGTGTAAAATGGATAATGAAGTCGCCATCATCTTCATCGACTTCAGCCCTTCTTTAACAAGTAAAACGGAGAATCAGTTTTATCAAAAGTTAGT
Source organism: Polydactylus sextarius (assembly GCA_016801845.1). Lineage (NCBI taxonomy): Eukaryota > Metazoa > Chordata > Actinopteri > Polynemidae > Polydactylus > Polydactylus sextarius. The sequence goes on along the minus strand of CM028913.1, from coordinate 13,122,844 downwards.
TCTGGTCAAGTTTCTCCGTCTCTGACGGACCCGAAGCATCGTGGTTAAAGAGATGACAAGGACTCGACTTTCTGAGGGATTGTGGGTCGAATCGGAGGGAGAGGAGGTCGCCTGCAGAGAGAGAGACAATGATGAAGAATTATCATCTCACTTTTATGTCTACATATTTCTTGCAGAATATCTTTTTTTGTTATAACTGATAACAATCTGCAGATTAATCGATTCTAAAAAAAAAAAAAAAACAAGCTGCAGCTCTAATTATAGACTAAAATAAGAATCTATGGGATAAGTAGTTACAGTCTTCTAACTTATACTTATTACTTATCATAATGAGGATGTGTCATATAACTGTCATAATAAAATCCCTAATTATAAGATAGTATCTCATAATAACAATAAGAGAGTTTATCAGAATAATGCAATAAATTATACATTTTTTTGGGAAAAAAAATGGGAAAAGAAAAATCCAAATCCAAAAAGAAATTTGAAAACAGGAAGTCTCCTGATTCTATTTGTGCAAAAACATTTTAGGATCAGAGTCATTGGTTTGTGTACTTTTTAAAACTTAGGTTCAGTGTTTCTACTCATTCTGACATTTTTTTTGTAAAAATGAAAGTGTTTCCATTGAGAAGAGACCAGAGTTTTGAGTGATACCACAAGGGTTGAGGAACATAAACCATTTCTGTCTTTTCTGGTTATATTGCATACACGGGGAGGGGTGTGGGTGGGAGGGGGTGGGCAGGGATGGGTTTATACTTGCTCAGCCTTGTGTGAAATTCACCATCTTTTTGCACTTCAGCTATATAACCTATAACTTCAACCTATAAAACCAACACCACAGAAAAACTCACCTCAGGAAATTACAGCAACAAACTTCCTGTGCAGTTTCACAATGAGTGTAAAACAACATGCAGCTTGTTTTTCACACCTTGGGTACATACTGTTTGTTGTGTGACAAATTATTTTACCTGAAATTATTTTACCTGATGCCTGATGTCTGTACACTGTGCAAACAGCACCTAACTTCATCCACTGACTTGAGGCCTGTGATCATTATGTAATGTCTGTTACCTGATAAAATCTGTCACCTCAGATTGTCTGCCACTACTCAAGTTCAGCTTTGAGTTACTTTATCATCACTGAACAGAAACAACCAGATATCAGAGCTTCTCTGACTGAAGACACGACACGGAGGTGCAGATTCTCTGTGACGCCACTGCCACATTTGTACCTGTTTGGAACAGCTGCGGGTGCAATGGCTGCATGTGACGGTGGTTTGGTGCTGGCAGCGTAGCTGGGGTGAGGTGGAATGTTGGGGTTGGGCGGTGGGACCAGAGGGCGGGGCTTTTTGGGCACGATGGGTTTCAATGGAAGAGGAACCTGTAGAGGTGAGAAAACGTAAAAGTTAAGGTAACAGAGAAGTTGTGTTTTGTCTCATTTACCATCAGTAACGAGTAATGACCATCAGTGACTGTTTTATTTTGACATCACCTTATTTCACAGCAACTTAAAAAACCGCAGGGAACTTTAACCGTCATGACCGTATTTTACTGTTCGACTTCATTCATTTTGCCTTAAATTTGCAGATATTCATATAAAGAAAACCAGTTATTAAGCATTGTTTTCCAGCCTTGAGTGAAATTGTCAAACATTTACAACGGTCATGCCACTATTGCTTTTCTATTTTTTTTGACGGCTTTAAATCCACTGTCAGTTGAACTCAAAACTTTTTTCAGTAGACATGATCCTCCCTTTTCTTCACAAACCTTTAATGTGAAACAGTTGCAGGAAATTCAGATTCCCACTGTTAGAAGCAGAGAAACTAAGATGCTCATGAAAACCTTGCATCTGTCATTCAGTCTGATTCAATTACCTCTGTCACAATATATTTAATCACCAAATCCCACTTATCACATTGATTACCATTCACCAATCAGGACAAATCACTTAAATCAGGCAGAACTACTCTTTATTCTGCTGCTTACTCACCCACTCACCTTGTTTCTACATACTAAGAGCATGCCAGCTACATGCTACCAACTATTAGCACGCAGATGTGGTGTACCTGTTCTGGTGTGACGGGGTCAGGGGGGAGTGGCTTGCTGGGTGGAGCTGGACGACTCACCAGCTGCTTGAAGGTTAGTGACGAGGAAGAGAGAGAAGAGTGAAGCGACAGAAAGATAAGAAGATGCTTGATATTGTTTTTGTTAAATAAACCCAAGAGACCAGAAAAAGGTTTTTTCAGGTTTGACAGTTAGTATTTCTCCAGGTGCTTTCTTTGATGTTTGATGAATTGCTATGAGTAAAACGGGGAGATTTAACTCATTCAAAGTATTCTGATAATAGTGCTGCATGCAGGCATAAACAAAAGAAAGGATAAAATAGAAACATAAATCATGCTTATGATCTTCAGACCTTAAAACTTTGGATAAAATCCCAACGAAAAGATGGAGAAGGTGTCAAACAAGGTCTAATCCTTGTACGTTGGGGCTGTTTACTGCCAATGAGCAAAAGTGAAGCTGAAAATTGTCGTAAAACTCAATAAATCACGAAATGTTCAGATGATATAATGCTAATGCTAATTCACTTATTTTTCTGAATTACTTATCTGATTGAATGTAACTGAATGAAAAGCATGAAGAGATGTGCCTGAAGAGGAAGAGTCCAACACTGTGTTTGCAGGGCAACACTGGATAATTTCCAATATGGCTAAGGTTTGTCCAAAAAAGTTGCTAGCAGGTGCTTTTGGAGAAGTTAATAAATCTAGTGACAAAGGTACTAACAAGATGGTAACACTGCCTGTGAAAACTCTCTGAGGACATAACAATGGCCAATGGAGAGAGTCTGTCTGCTACCAATTAACCACATGTGGTCACTACAGATCCCTGGGTTTTCATATATTGTAATGTTCCTTTTCTACAAACAAAGAGGCTCAGGGCTGCAACAGACAAGATGATCCCAATATTAAACAACACAGACACGAATTCATTCATTCATTCATGTGTCGTGCAAATGCAGTTGCTATAAACGAGGCCCCTGATATTTGTGCTTTAGTATATATTATTGTTACACGTAAAAATGCAGGGTCAGATCAAATTTCGGACCAGTGCATTTAATGTCAGAAGGTCAAAGGATCATTATATAAGAGGAGCATCTTCATGTGCTGAATTATTACTGTGTTTTCTGATTGTGATTTCTAAGACAGGTGGAGATATAAAAATATAATAAATGCAGATATATTCATCAGTGTTCTGCAGCTGGTATGAGCTGAAGCCAGCAGCGTCACCACAATCAATCCCATTTAATGTTACTATATCTGATCTGTACATGAGCTGCAGACAGACACAGGACAGACAGTAACACTACACACTACAGGTAGCGGTGACTGTACCTGGCAGGTGGGGGTGGGGGGGTCAGGGGGCAGAGGCTTGGTGGGGGGAGCTGGTCGTTGTTTACCAGACTGAAGCAGCAGAAATAAAAGTCAGAAGAGCACTGAGTCAGAGTTTAAAAGGATGAGATGAGCCAAAAAGTAATATTGTGATTCCAGGCTAAGATATTTTCCCTTAAAGGAATAGTTCAACATTCAGTGAAAGTTGCTAAGTTGTTTTCTTGAAGAAATGAGACGAGAAACTGAGCATCAGTCTAATGTCTGTATGTTAAATTGGAGGTTTTGGATGTTCAAACTCCGTGTGGGTATTTTTTATGTTAAGATTAGTTAACCACAGACGTGTGAGATGAACGGAGACAAAGCAAGATAAAAGTCATTGCTTGTTGTCTTTCCATTCTGATCTTGCTTTCATGTTGAAACTGACCATTAACTGGTCTGTACATAATGGTTTTTATTTAATTTCAAAAGTAAAATAAAAGCTGTGAAACCATATAGTCAGTTATTAATTCTATTTTTCAAGCTCCTCTACAGCAACGTGGCTCTCAAAGCTTTACAAGTCATTAAAAAAATGATCTGGTTTACACTATTCACTATTACTAGCAGCAGCTGAGTTGTGGGAGGGTGAGACAGTGTAAATATTCTTGTGTTAGTACTTTAGTTAAGGACAAAAATGTTTCTTTAGAGAAAGGACTTCCATATCTCATTAGTTTTTTAGGAGCTGTGTGGAAGCCGACGGCTGAGAGTGAACCAGCAGAGTGAGTGAGCGGTGGTGTGGACACCTGGACGGTTCAGGTTAGACAGAGATGTCAGATCCAGCACAGAATCAAATACTGTTAAAGTAGCTGTTGCTTTATGTTATCAGACCCATTTTCAATTTTATCGAACCTGCAGGCTTCCACCAAATCTCATCTAAGGCTAATCAGAGCGTTGATTAATAGTGGATGTTTGCTTCTACCGTACAAATGAATCTGGTCTCAGTGGTCGATGACTATTTTTTCTTCTGTCATTAGTATTGTTATGATTCCATCCAGATATCCTCTGCTTTTATTACTTAATCTATATTTTATTACTTGTTTAATCATTCCAGTAATTACATTGGACTGAAAATAATCAAATAATTTAATACCTCTGTATAAACACCATATTTGGCTCTATGAATAAACCAACCGGATTTGAACATCTCAACTAAAAAAAGAAAGAATACAAGGACTTTCCAAAACGATGAACTATTCCTGCAATTCTGGATGCATGTGCATCTATCAAAATCACATTTGCATTAATAAATAACAAGTCAAACACATCATGCATCTACTAAACCAGAGGCCTGTACTACGAAGCAGGATTTGTTCTTATCGCGGTAACTTCAGGTTTAACTCTGGGTTTTCCGTCCTACGAATGTGGTTCACTTCTTACCGGGCTACATCTCCATGGTAACTGATGCTGAATGGCTAACCTTCTCCGGAGCAGGTTATGTTCCAGATCAGAGGTCGGCGACTATAAAATCCCCGCCCTCTGACCAATCAATGCTCTTGAAAATTTCTCATCCTTTTATTGAAGATCTGTGGATTGAGATAGGGTCTATGAGGAGGACCAGGGTTTTTAGAGACCGGCAAGATTATTTATTGGAGTGCGTCACATATATCTGTGATCTCCTCAAACCGCACATTGTCAGTGACACAGTGGAGCTGACTGTCCCACAGACAGTAGCACTGCTGCGTTATTGACTCCTACAATAATTAACTAGGATATTAAATAACTGTATTTTATTAATGACTGATGATTGATGAATGATTGTACAAATGCAGCCTGTTTGGAGCTGCCAGGGTCCGACGACACACCCCAGTCACCTTTATTAACTGAGCTTGTCGTCCTAAATCAGAGACTGATTGACACAATGATACTGTAATTGGACTTATAAGATGATGAAAGTACTACTTAGAACTTTGATTCATATTATTATATTTAGTTTTTATTGTTTTGTGCCGCTACGGGTGCAGCTGAACACGAATGTTACAGCCTAGATTTCAGCAGTTCATTGATTTGATTTTAATTTAATTATGGTCAATCACATCTACTCGTCTCTGTGGGGCTGTGAACTTGCACGTTTACACAATCAGCGATCTTTTATCAGCTGTCTTTTCGGTTTTTAGCAGCTGCCACCATGTTGCTTTTTGCTTGGATTATCGGTCGGTATTCTTCATATTTTTGTAAAATGATTGTCTGCTTTTTGGCTGTGAAGTCGCTGCTCTGCCGGTACTCGTTTCAATGTTTGTGATTGGTCATCTGCTGCAAAGCCCCCTCTTTTATGTAAACGCGCTCACATCTAGATTGGAAAAACCTGGGTTTACTAATCGAGTTGATAACCAGCTTCGTGGTACTGCTTAGCCAAACTGCGATTGTTAGGATTAGTGAAGCCAGATAACTGAAAGAGATCCTGGGTAAGTTGAACTTGCTTTGTAGTACAGGCCTCAGGACAACAGCAATCACAGACGACATGACGACAAAAACAACAACAACAGAAACCACAGAAACACAAATGCCACAAAAACAAACCAGACTGAAACATATATAAACTCTTCGTTTAGCAGCAATGAAACAGTTCAGCAGCAACATGTGAAGCACATGGAGTCAAACATCAACACGTGAACACCTCCAGATCAGTCAACACAGACTCTGACACCTCCGTTCAGACGAGGTTACCTGCAATTGGGATTTTAGGGCAGGGTCAGGGGGGAGTGGCTTAGTGGGAGGAGCAGGTCTGTCATGAACCTGATAGGAGAGAAAACAGGAAGCAGAGGCACAGTGACAGCTGATACATGCATGAGAGGGATCAAGGGTCAAACAAGCAGTAGTGTTAATGTGAGCTAATGGGGGAAGACAGAAAAAAAAACTTCTGCAGCTGTGGTGTCAGTTCCTTTTGCTTTATCAACAGTGAAAGAGGTTGCAAAACATAAACTGTCTGTTATTTCACAATATCTGAAAAGTGTTGAACAGCTTCTGACTAAGTGTCTTAAAATTACCCATCAGTTTTTCTTCCTGTTGACTAATTGTGTTGTTTGTCTTTCGAACGTGGCACAAAAAATGACCAGCTGTGTAAGAAACGTTAAGTTTAGTAACAAGAAGTTGGAGGGTCAAGAAGCCTGTGGACATAAAAACTGAAGAAGAGAAATCCCAATATGTATTTCGCCATCAAGGAGCAAAGTCTGTACTTTCCAGTGCGACTCTAAAACCCGACAACAACCTGACGGCATCCCCCACCTCACTCAGTGACTGGTCAGCCGTGTGGGGGTGAGGAAGAAGGCAGAGCTCAGGACAGACTGACTATGGGAGACATTATCTAAACCATCCAACAGAAAAATCAACAACATGAAAATATGACATATATATGTTCTGTAGGTTGATGTAGTACCCATCTTAACTACTAAGGGTGGCCTATTACTGTTGAATGAGATCTCGCATGTGTTCTTTGACCTGATTATGAAACAAAAAAAAAAAAGTTTTTGTGAGGAAGTGTTTTTTCTGTATGTACTGTGCTCTTCAGTGTGACTGGAATTTTACATTACAACCCAGGAAACTTGGTGTTTTCTTTATCTTCTCTTTAAATGACTCATTTTGTCTGATTCTGTGGCAAAAACATCACATTATTGACAATTATAACCGACAACTGATTATTATTGTAGCCAGTGACTGAGTAGGGCCAGAATTACAGAACAGGATCAATTAAATTGATTTTAAATCTACACACAAACCTGATCCATAAATAATTTCTTTTTTTTATCAACTGTGCCTTTGAGGTTTGTTGGAGTTTTGTTGGAGTTCGTGGTCGGCGCTGCTGAGGTTGCTGTGGTTACCTCTTTATGGGGGGAGGTCAGTGGGATGTCAGTGGGCGGGTTCAGGTGGTATCTCAGGGGTCGGACCTGCTCTCCGTTCCTGCCGTCCACTCTCTCCGTCACTGGAGTTCTGGACAATCAAAAACATATATTAAATTTTAAGGAGCCTCTAAATTTAATCATTCCTTATTTCTGTTTTCTTTACTGTTTTAGAAATAATTCAAGAACCACGTTGATAACAGCTGAAAACAGCTGAACTCTAATGTGAAGCGATGATACATCAACAACTAACACGTCACCTTTTACTATCCAGCACAATATCACATGTAGAGAAAAGTTCACTCAATGAGGCACTGAGGGTCTATGTTAAAGGAGGGAAAACCAGATTATGTTGGTGGGAATATCTTATAGCGCCTCCCAGAGATGGCAGCTATAATGAGAGGTGTGCTGCATGAATGAGCAGGTTTCAGCTGTTGAAAAAACTGAGGTGGAAACTGAAACTTTTCTTCATCAACACCAACTAAACCATCCTCTCCAACAAACACACTTAAAGCTGCACGTGGAAACTGTATTTCTGTAAACTTCATTAATCAGATCTATGATTCTCTATCAATCTCTCTCTTATTCTGATGTAATACTTCCAGAAAAATGTCTTAAAATAAAGATTTTATACAAGAAGATTTTATACAGTAAAATCTGGAACAGTGCAGCTTTAAGTTCTGCGGTGGTTATTATTTGTGGGTGTGATCGGGTCTGAGATGATCATCAGTGAGATGAAGTCAACAATGAACGGTTTAAATAAAGTGAAAAACATATTGAGTCGAGCAGAAACCAGATCATATTTATTACTTTGTCTGTCAGACATTAAAAACCAGGACTTCACCTCTCTGACACTACAGGGACAGATTAAGACAGATCAGGATCAAGTGGGTCTCAGGTGGACCCAGCAGGTACCTAGACCAGTACCTGGAGATGTGTACGAAGTCCATCTCCAAATCCCACAATTCACAGTGAGTCACACTGCATCATGGGTAAGAAAATACACAGTTGCACTCAATATGAATTTAGTACCAAACCCCAAACTTAGCGTGAAGGAGCATCATCAAAACAGTTGTGTTGTGATTTAACACACTAACACAAAGTGCTGTTACAAGCACACAATAAGACTGTTCACATATATAAAATAATAATAATGATAAATACCAGTAATAATCATTGACAAAAAAAAAAAAACAAATTCTGGATTAATTAACTGTATTTACACACACACACACACACAAAGCTTGTTATTACCGATTGTGTTGTCGAGCTTTGTGAAACGGGCTGTTTGGTCCCAGACAGAAGAGACTCCGACGGAAACGAGGGAAGCGAAGAGCGAGGAAGAGTAAGACCACCAGCAGGATGAAGAGGAAGATGACAAGCAGGGCAACTCGTACTGGGTCAGACCCTAAACACACACACACACATATAACACATGCAACACATATACACAAAGTGGACTGTTAACTTGAGTAAGAAATAAGAAGAAGCATATCAGTCAAAATCATTAGGGTTTTTACCTTGAACAACTCTGGCTGGTCCACTGTCCACGCTGCCTCCAGGACCAGAGTACCTGCAGTCAGGTGGAGCCCAGCCCTCATCACAGTGACAGTTCTTATTACTGTTACACACCTGAAACACAGACACACAGATTATAGCTGAGTTCACCATATCCTGCCGCTCTGGGTGTGTTGTATTCTGTGGAATATATTTACACATCATTTAGGAGCCTGTACACTAACTTTAGTAACAAGAGCTTGTTGTTTTTAATAAATCTGTAAAACCTGACAATGGGTTCTTCACTCACCCCATGACCGTTGCATTTCTTGCGACATTCATCCACACCGAACACTGACACGTCCTGACACTTCTGGTTCAAACAGGCCTATAATGGAAAAATGACACTTAACAACAGTCCTTTACTAAAATGTTTCTGTGGCAAATTCTTAAATAAATCTCACAATATTTGGGGATATTACATCAGCTGTCTGACCTTCTGGGGGCCACAGGCTGAGCCCTGAGCCACAGTGGCAGGATCTGATACGTCATCTCCCAGGTGGAAGTAGGCTCCTCTGCAGACCAGATTGAACTGGACTTTGGTGGTTAGGATCTCTGCGTTGGTGCCAAGCAGGGGGCGCTCTCTCCCTCCCTGACACTGGATCCTGCCGCAGTGAACATCACTGCAGAGCAACAAACACAGAGGAAGGATGGGATGGAAGTGAATGTTTCTATAGGACTGTCCACAGCTCTGTCTGTGTAATTGTTGCAACATGTCTGTGTGCTCTACATATTCTATCTGTGTACTCACGCGTTTCCACAGGGGATGTAAGACCCGTTAGTGAACTGACCACAGTTGCCAAATTTGTTTCCCTGTTTGTTCACTGAGGAGAAACAGACAGCTGGAGCGCTGGTAGCATCTGAGGACACACAGACAGCCAGGTCAGTGTGGTACAGACAAAACGACAAACTGGTTTTAGAGCATAGAAAGCTTTGTTACAAAGTTAACTGATTTGGAATTAGACCTCCACAAATCAATTCTGGAAATCAATACAAAATTGGTTCAAACATATACATTTATTGGAAAAATTCAACAGTTTTAGGCTCAGAAATGATTAAATGGACAAGTCTAAACTACTTTTTGTCTCATTTCAAACTGGTTTAGGTTCAGTGTAAACACATAGAGTCTTGGTTTAAACTGGTCATGACTCAAGATAAAATTATTATAATCATATAAAGTGGTATAAGAATAATATGAGCTGAGTATACACTGGTTTGGGCTCATTTTAAACTAATTTCCTTTTTTGTTAGACCAATACAAACTAGTGTCTTACTGGGTCCCCATAGCATTTGACATTGGGTGTTCATGCTGGCGCAGACTCCTTCATAGCAGTAGGAGGTGCCATCCTCGCAGGGCTCTCCATTCTGCAGAAAGACGTTGGGGGGACAGTGCGGGGATGAGCCGGTGCAAAACTCAGGAAGGTCACAATCTCCGAGTGGCTCGCGACACATCATGCCTGCTGCCCGCAACTAAGGCGAAAGGAGATATTCAAGTTTAAATACTAATTAAAATAAAGTTTTTACATTTCGCAATGTTATTTCAATCTTACTTTGCAGTCCTGGCAGCAGATGCCATCAGATGAACACTGAGCTCCAGGGACCAGCTTACAGGTGGAGGCGTCACAGCAGGGGTCATCACACTCCTGACCAATAGCAGCACAGCAACACATCAGCAGGAAGAACAGGACTAACACTGCTTTACACAGTCAGTGAAATGATCAGTAATGTAAGCAGACAGACAGGTGAGTAGTACCTCAATCAGACCACAGTCACACTCCTCTCCTTTCTCCACGTACAGATTTCCACAGCGAGGTCCTCCCTGCAGCTGGTCTGGCTGAGGTATGTTGAAGAGACACATCCCACCTCCGTGTAGCAGGCTGACTGACAGATCTGCAGCGCTGCAGCTGCTGAACTGCTGACCGGGCATGAACCTGTATTAAAACATATGAATACAGACGCTCATTATACTGAAACAAAACTATCCAGACAATTAAAAATGTATTTTATATTATAGAGGAGACGTCTAAAAACTGTTGAGAGGACCACTTGCAAACAAGTTTAGTTATTATTCTTTGTTTTGATGCTTTTAATACATGAAGCACAGAAAAGTGATACATTACATCCCAATGTAAAATCTGGAGCAGCGATGGAAACACTTGTGTGTGCTCGATAGACATGCTTTTTAGGCAAATCCTTTTCATTCATGTTAGTAGGCACCATCTTTGAGTCCAGTTATTATTAATCACAGATTTTTGAATTTTTGAATTCGAATAGAGAAACAGCTTTTTGTTCATTTGGATTATTTGGTTCTAATGATCTTGGAGAAAGTTCTACTTTTAATTTACTGACATAGCAGAAGATTCTGTCAAGCCAATAAATAGATTTGATTCTTATACACCGGTTAAATACTTCACTTTTGACCCTGATGGAATAGTCTTGTGCTGATCCAGGTTGAATCATGTGAAACTAGCTTGTGTTAAATACTTGGTACTGACCCAGTTGAGGGCTCCATGATGCATCCTCCGAGCCGTGGTTCGTTCTGACAAGAGCAGCTGCGTTCGGCGGTGTCGTGACTCATCCCCAGATTGTGACCGAGCTCATGAGCAACAGTTGAGGCCACGCCCAAAACACTGACCAGGTGATCCTGAGAGAGAGACGAGGGCTCTAAAGTCATCCAACAGGTTTCACATTGATTTATCTCATTCCACATTAAGATAATGTCATACCAAAAATCAATAGTAATAAGAAAGAAAAAATGCATTTCCTTATGAAACTCCTGTAACAGAAGCTAGTAGAAGTTTGTGGATGAATATCTGAATGTGTAGGATGCTGCGTGTGGTTCTGAAAATTGATGTGAGATTGAGATGATTACATCTGAAATTTTATGTTTGATAAGAACAAACTCAGTGACGTCTTAACTCACTGATGTAAGAATATTGTTAAATTGAATAGGATCTAAAAAGAGACGGAAGTATATAAATGCACCGTTTAAAAAAACTAAATCTGATTACTTTTCAGCTTTTATGTGCATATCTACTTTAAGTCTGGATCCTATGCACCGCTTTAAAAATGAGGGCTCTGATTTTGATGTCACTCTGTTGGTCCTCGTAAATCTGATGAAATGATGCAGAATAACATCATCAAAACTGTCAAATCAACTGGTCACTTGTCTATATGACTTCATGATTAAAAGTCAGTATGAACAAAAAGACAAAAACTAAACAATCTACTTTTTTCACTTGGTGCAGCTGTATTCAAGTTAAAAAGGTGATACTCACCACATTAACTCCACCAGACCTGTCTCTGGAGCACATGGATGACTGCGACGCCATCCCCACCGTGGTGCCGTCAAAAGAACTGCCCCTGTAAAATAAAACATGCCTCGAGTCAGGATTATCACGACTGGTCAGAATCTGAGACTTTTATTCTGTTAAATATTCCTGTCCTACATGATGAGCTGAGCGTTGTCATGACGAAGACGTGGCAGTAGCTCCCTGGTTCTCCACTCTAGGAAGTTGTTGAGGGTGTCCGTTGGATTTTTTTCCACCCGGATCTTATCACGGTCGCTCCAGATCTCCAGACCGGTCAAAGCAACCCGGACGTTCAGAGGACGGTAAAACTAGGAACAGACGAGAGGAGACGGCTCAGCTTTGTTGTTACAGCAGATAAAAGTGGTGGTCAGTGAGGTCAGAGGTCTCACCCAGTCCACCTGGTTGGCCACATCCAGCATACGGTAGATGGTCTTGTTGTTCTTCTGATAAGTTAGGAACTGTAAGAAGAGATAACATTTACAGATGTCAGAAACTGATGTTTACATTCAAATACAATTAAGTTTCACACTAACAGGTGGTTTTCTGTCAATGCTACAGATTCTGTCCATTGTTTATGAAATATACTGTTGCTATCTTGTGTTGAAAACAAACCATTACTGATAAAGAATTAAAACTTTGGGTTATTCTGTAATTTTTTACTTTGATTAATTTAGACACACGTACTCACCTCCTGGTGATCGGCCACCAGCACCAGCTCAATGTATTTGGTTTCAGACAGGATGTCTCTCTTCCTCTGCAGACGAGGCAAGACAAAGGAAAATCAACAGAGCAAAATATATCCTCACTACATCTACTGCTAATACTATGCTAATAATGGCACTATCACCAAGTCTTACATACTGGAGTTACCAAGTAGTTGAGAAGTTACTGTTTCCAGAGTTGTTAATTAAAGTGATTATTATGCATTAGTGTTTCCCCACCAAGAACATCTGGGTCACACTGCAGATTTATGCTGTGACTTCCTGTTTTACTTATTTTAAGTTTAGATAACTTCTCTTCTTCATTTCCTTTTCATGTCCACAGGTTTCTTGTAGCTTTCACTTTTTATCAAACAGATATGTCTTACCCTGTGTGTGTGTGTGGATCTGTGGATGGGGGGCACGGCGGTGTGAGAAACCCCACAGCCTCCTGCATCATCACTCTCCAGAGGACTGGTGGAGAACAGTAGGTGGACTCCTTCTTCATTATCACCTCTTCCTCCTCCTCCTCCTCCACTTCCTGCGCTCCCTTCTCCTCCGCTCTCTCCTCCTTTCCCCTCCTCCCCCTGATGCTGGTGGTGGTGTTGGTGATGGTGGTCGTCGTTCTGCGGCTGCAGCTCGAAGCTCAGTGTGGAGTTGATGGTGATAATACCCCTGCAAGATGAAACACGGTCAGTTTCATAGCAGTTAATTATGGTTGACTTAGAGGATGATTTTAAACGTCTTTTACCTTTATTTGATAATGTGCAGTCATAACAATAAGCCAGTGGACTCCAGATAAACAGAGGCACATAACAGTCTGGAAAAGCCTCATTTGAATTTGTTTGTATCATATTTGGCAGGTTAATGGTCTAGAGTCTAATTTCCTGCTGCTTGAAAGTATTTTGCTCATGTTGGAGATGAAGAGGGTTGGCAAAGACTGATAAAAAAATCTGCTGTCAAACATGTTAAAGACCTGTTAAAGACACCTCTGCTGAGGGAAGAAAGATTTTCTAATCTTCACCTTCAATCTTAGTTTAACATCTGAGCGTACAGGCGGCATTCATGACATCACAATATGATCAGGGTCCAGTATGTAACAGACACAGTGTAATGTGGAAAATTAAAGTTTACATGTCGCAAACACTGAGAATTTAGTGTAGTAGGAGACATCTGGCTGACATCTGGCAGCTGTTAAACTTAAGGAATAAAGAATATTTATACATTCAGATGTTTTGGATTTTCACTGTAAGAATTTTTAACCTAAATGTTTTTTTTGGGGTCGTTTAACCAGATTAACCAAACACATTATTTTTGACATCTTTAAAATGTGTCTTGAAGGGATCTTGAGTGATTGCATTTACTAATTCTCCTGAAGGTTTACTGTAGTTTGTAAAATATAATCAGATCAGACTTAATATTAGCAGATTCAGATCAACTAAAATACTTTTTACATTTTAAACAACCAAGGGTTTTGCTTAGGGGACCTCTAAGCTTATTCCAAATGCTCTCACTCAGTTTTCTATCCATGTTTGTAGCGGTGAGGGATGGTGACACACAATACTGTCAATACAGTTCATGTGTTGTACAACTAAAATGCACATGTTTGTGGTATAAGTGACATTGATTAATAATGAGCAGTATGGATAAAATCATTGGCTGACAATGTTTGGATCCAGGTGGCTGTAAATAGCCTTGCCTGACTGCAGTAAAGCAGATTTACATTGGTTTTAAAATTCCTGACTGGATTATAAAGCTCTAATGTATACAACTTTTAAGCTTCATATTTGAAATGTCAGCATTTCAACTGTTCTAAATACTTAACATCAAATCCAAACAGATCCGGATCAGTTAAACCTGCAGAGGAATGCTGGAGCCGTTGCTCACGTTTTTTGCTGAGTACAGTTAAGAAATACAAAGACCTGAAACACATCCAAACGTGAACTCGGGGCAAAACCGGATTGGAGGTTTTTAGGTTCAAAGAGGTTTTATTAAGTATTTTTCTTTCACAGTTGTGAAAGAAGAAAATCTTACATGTTCATCCCACAAAGTTTTGGCTCATTGAACCTGTGCAACAAAAAATGTCAACACAATCTGCACTCAGTGACCTGTCTCCAGTCAAGAGGTTCGCGTTCTTCTGTTCTTTAATCAAATCAGACAGTAAACATTGAAAGTACTGCTTTTGAGGATTGACGTTTTTCTAGTTGTTTCTCAGGATAAACATTTAGTAGCAAACACAGTTTGTGTCAAATCTTGTGTCTTTGTTTAGTTTGTCTTGACTTTTTTTTCTGACCAAGATCTGATTTGTGGGACTTTGAAAGAGATTAAAGGACCAAACTGGACCAAGATGTAAGTTTTAGACTCTGTAATCTTGTGTGTTCTTTATTTATTCCAATTCTTTATTTATTCCAATCAGTTTCTGGAAAAGTTTTCCTCTTTCAAGTGATGGATGTTTGTCAGCATTTTTTTTCAAATCTGAATCTCGTATTAAATCAATTATCGTGACCTGTTGAGGTTCAACTTTTAACTTTCATGATAATGTCAGTTACAAGTAATTCCAAATTAACATTAAAAATATAACTGACACTGTAGATCTGACCACTGGTTTACAAATCAAACCTATTGCTCCAACATGATAATAAGCTGAAGAGCAGAAGACACAGATTAAAATAAAAAATGCAGCTGACTGAAGCTCCTGATAAATTAGAAAAGAAGCTGATCAAAATGTCTGCAGGCTCATAGAGTAGAAATTAAGACTTTTTAAGACCTTTTAATACAACATTTTCATATATATATATACACCGGTATATCACATTTTTCCATGTAATTAATACGTCAATTAGATAAATTAGTGAAACTTGAACCTGGATAAACAGCCTTAAATGGACAGATGGAGTATATTACAAAATATATTACATGTAATTAGAAATTGTGATGTAGGTATACTAAAAACTTAACAATACTGTCAATGGAGAAGATCAGAGAAGATGTTTTTTTTATAAATGAAGCTGACTGTTACTGACCGGAGTCCGGAGCAGGTGCTTAGAGCCACTCTGGACTCAGGGAATCCTCTTACGTTGCCGTGGTAATAACAGTGAGTCTGTAGATGACACAACATCTGTCTCAGCTGGACAACACAACACAACTTGACTGACAGATAGTGGTGCGTTCACTGACTTACCACAGGATTGGCTTTCACAGACACTCCGGTGCCGTTTGGCAGGTAGTAGAAAACATTGGGTGGTTTGGGCAGCAGGCCGCTGCAGAGAGACATCACATCAGACACTTTATATCTGACACAACAATATTATAATAAACATACAATGATGGTCAATATGACGAATTAGATAATGAATACATTTGTGTTTAGTACATTATTATTTGATTAGTTAGTGGGCAATATAGAAGTGAAAGTCCACATCAAGAATTAAAAAACAGTGTGGGTTTGTGCTATTTGTGTTGAATGTGCTTTGAACACTGTTAATCTGACTCACTGATTCTTCTCCAAGTCCAGCAGGAAGAGTCGTCCTCCCACCTCCAGTCCACACTGCAGCCTGTCAGGGTGGCCGTGCTGAAACAGAAGAACGGAAGAACAGTTCGTTTACCGAGCTGTTTTAACAAAGAGATGGAAAGAAAAGAAACAGATAGAGATGGATACAAGTAGATGACGACCTGAGAAGTCAACATCAGGCAATAAATAAATAATAATATAAAAAATTAATCAGATTTGTCGATGTAAAGCTGTTCATTGTTTTGTTTCTGTAAAAAGTGACACTCCTCTGCTGTTAAATCTAGAGTCTGTTTGGTTTGTAGTGATTTTTGTTTTGTCTTCGAAAAATGACAAACGACAAAATTGGTTTGTTTGTCAGTTTCAACCCAATAATTATACTGTAAAGTTTTATCCTTATTTATTCCAAGTCATTGATCATTTTTCATCACAACACAACAAAGAAAACAGCAGAGTTGGACGTGAATATAATGTCTATGGTTGGATTTGTGCTGCAGTGGTAAACTAGTGCATAGTTTTGGTTGAAATCATTTTGAATATGAACTACAAATAAGAAAAACACATGAGTCTGTCATGTGTCATGAGTTATTCTTATTCAGTTTGTCTTCATGCTGTTCCTTTAGGATGTGGGTGGATGTAAGTACATCCATTAACCAATCACTGTGTTTTCCTGCCACTTAATGCAGCTGCTTTTTAAAGAGGAGAGATTTCCTGTCCGACAGCTCCTCGCTTTCTCTTCTCAGCTCCACAGGAAGTCAAGGTGTGTGTGTGTGTGTGTGTCCGAGTGTATGTTACTGAGCAGATAAAACTACTGAAGATGATGTTTGGTGATGTAAAATACTATTTTACTTTATTCTCCTGAATCAGAATCTTAATATAAGATGTCAAGAATGAGTAATTGTGTGTGTCTGACTGTAGATCTGTGACCTGGCTGAAGTCACGACCTCCGGGTGCAGCTGCGCCACAGCAGAGATCAGTGTTTGATATTCAAAAGAAACGTTAGGGTGGAGTATTCCTTTAAAATAAGCAGAATTCCCCTCTGAGGCGTGTTTGTTTTCTCCACCCTCTCTGTACTTTGTACTGTGGTGGGGTCAGATCATTGTGCAGCAGGATGGAGGAGGGGAGGTGTTTGTTGGCTGAGTCATCATCATTTCGGCCAGTTGGGTCTGAGATGGAGAAAACTGATTCAACTGTCAACCTGATGTCTAGCGGCAGGAAACCGAACAGACGTCAGATCAGAAGCCCATAATTAGCAAACACAACAGACATAACAGCGACCATCACCGGGAAAAAGAGCCGTCTTTGAAGCTTTCGCTATTTCTAATCAACACATATAATAGCTACCGTGCTAAAAATAAAACATCACAAGGTCCGCTGGTGTTTTTTTTTTTTTTTTTGATGCACAGATCGATCAACCATTTCACAGCTTGATAAACTTTAATTAAATTTACTCTCATGTATCATACAATGGGTCACGCTGTGTAAACTGCCGCACAAACACAGGCACACACATTTTTTTAAGCGTAAAGGAGAGAAAAATGTAGAAACAACGAATGTTAAAAAAAACAACCATTTCAAGAAGCTGCTGTTTTTTAATCAGTAATACAAAGAAAAACATTTCGAGGAAAATCATGGAATTGTTGGCACATTGTTGGCACCAGCAATTTTTTGTAGATCAAGTGCGGAGATTGAGGTCAGTGTTATTTCTTATTCTCTCATTCACAGATATCCCTGTGTACTCTGTTCTTGCTATTACCCGAAAGCGGATTAATTGTTGCGAGTACTGGAGCAGCAGAGTGTGAATGAACTCATGCCCTCGAAACCAAATCTTTTGAGCTACTAATTCAGAGGCCGTACTAAGCCACTCAGCTTGATGCAATCAAACATGATGTAAACAACTGTGTTTAATTATGCCAAGGCCACACCAATAGAGAATTTCAATGAAGTGTAAGTGTCAGACCCTGTGTGTAGTCCTCCTCATATCAAGACTTACCCAGGTAAAGAATCACAAGTCTACGTGTGTTTCCACTGAGCAAGTCCACACAGTGAACTGTACTTAGACCTGTTTTATATCCACATGTCCTGTTGTGTCAGGTAACTGAAAGAAATATAATTTATGCCAAAAGGCAGAGAAATCTGGCCAAACTCCAGCCAATGCAACAGTCCTCACCCACATCTACTTCCCTTTCTATTGTGTTATAAAACTGCCAGCCTGCAGTTAACAAAGCTGAATTCATTCCTGCCTATGCTAACAAACTAATCCTGAGCTGCTACTGTTGACCTGGATCAAACCAGGAAATACTGTGATTCAAAATGCGCTCTGCACCAACTTCACATCCACTGACACTTAGTATAGCAGGCAAAGTAATCACAGACCAGATTCTTCTTATTTGTGGTTCCCTAAAGATGGAACAAGCTTCCACATGCTCATTATCAGAACAAGGGAGTCTCACTAACACCCTGAAATCACCAATGAGGACTGAGGATTGTACTGGGACACCCTTTAATAATCTCCTTCCATAAAAGCATCATGGATAAAAGCATCTGCACCAATGACAGATGTTAAATCTAAATCTAAGTGTTATTTTATTTGTACAAGTAAACTGGAGCAGTTATTTAAAAACTATTTGTATGTGAAAAAAAAAAAATGAATCTGAAAATATGAATGCGTCTCCAAATAGTAGTCATCTGACCTCTAAACCATCTCCATGACACCCAAACAAATAAGTCTGCTAATGAAGGTCATGAGATGTGGATGAAAACTTTGGGAAGCCCTTAGGAAAAACAAATAAATATATCACAACAAAGCCCAACTAGTTATTCAGCCTGTATTCATCATCAGTATCAGCTGATTATTACTGTTATGGTTAATTGGTCATCTTATTGACAGTCTTTTTTGATGTGCTCTTGCTGTTGTTATGATGTATAAATAGACCACAAGGCTATAGGCCACAGACAATTCAATTACCTGCTGAGCTGTCAGAGGTGTCAGGGACTCAAACTAGCAACCCTCCAGTCAGACAGAAGACAAGCCTTTGATTCTGACCGACCAATCAGAAACATCTAAACTAAACCGACTAAAACCACGTTTTTTTAGAAAATCACTGTGTTTTTCAGCCTCAGTCGCCCACTCTCACCATCTGTTAACACACCCCCCTCCTCCCAGCCTCTCTACGTGTTGTTCCCTTTTCTCCCCTAAACGCTGTGTCTCTCACTCGTTCTCTCTCTCTATCTCTCTCTCTCTCTCTGTGGTGAGGTCATGTCTCTCACCCGATCTCCAGATGATGTCAGAGCTGCAGAAACTCTGGGCGAGGCTCACAGCTGCCAACCACGAGAAGAGTAGGAAGAAAAAAAGGAGAAAGAAGACGAAGGTGGGCGACAAAACAGCACCGCAAACAGGGTTAGGCCTGTCTCACACACACATACACACACACACACACACAGACTGACTGCATTCATTTAGCAGTTAATAGATAAGTTTGTTTCTATTTATCTGAATAAAAACAGCTTGAAGACACAAATCACTATTAAAATGCTGTTTTCTT
Source organism: Polydactylus sextarius (assembly GCA_016801845.1). Classification (NCBI taxonomy): domain Eukaryota; kingdom Metazoa; phylum Chordata; class Actinopteri; family Polynemidae; genus Polydactylus; species Polydactylus sextarius. The sequence goes on along the minus strand of CM028913.1, from coordinate 13,102,968 downwards.
TGTTTAAGCTCCGACTGTATGTGTATTATCAAAACATGATGTTGGCATAAAGGGAACAGAAAAAAATTAAATTGATACTTACATGTATTTGTGTGACAAATAATTGTCAACTAAACTTTCATGATCATGACACTTCTTAATTATGATTATGAACTTAATGATTTTCAGCTGAAACTCAACACAAACAAAACTCTCAGCCTCCAGCTTCCATGTTATTGGAAACATAAAAGATGTGGGTTTTATGCTGTCGACCAAATAATAAGTTTAATGTATATGCTACATTAGGTTGTGGACAACTATGATATTAGATAAAAAAAAAAAAAAAAAACTACTGTGTAAATGTTTATTTAAACTTTGACATTGAAGGAGGTTGTTTTTAGGTGGACTGACCCTTTACTCCAACTCCTACATCATACCAAAATATTCCTACTTTCTCCTGTCTTATTCCTTTGTTTCCTCCCAGCTGGGTGGAGTTGGGGTGGGTGGGTGTCAGGGGATTTTCAACAGGAAATGATCTCAGAATTTCTGTCAGCTGCACAGGAAGTGTCCGTCCACTAACACCACCCCCCGTCCTATGGTCAGATCTGTGTTCCTGCAGGAAGCTCCCTCCTAGAGAAAACTGTCAGCACTCCAGCTTCCTTCCTGTCTCTTATTACACTGAAACAGACTGTAAACCTGGAGGAAACTGTCTGTAAATGAATGAAGGAGTTGGCTGCCAACACAACACAAGGAGATGAATTTGCTTCCGCCTCTTGACTGCTTTCAGTTCCTCAATGTATTTCCCAGAAAGGAATTTCTGTCATCAGTCTTTGTCAAAACCTCAAAGTTCCTGCAGTTTCTGTTCATTTTCTAGAAAGGATAGTAAACTTGTATTTTAAACAATATAGATGAGGATCTCATCTATCTCCTCTTCAACACATGACAATGCGAAATACACCAATCCTACAAAGCTGCCGATTCAAACAGTCAACATTAAAGGTATAATATAAATGTCATTAAAGGTATGGCTGCCTGCCAAAAAGAGTCAAAATTAACTTTTTAACTCTATTTTAAAGACACTTGATGCAGTACACTTGTTAGATCTCGACTGTTTTAACAATATATTCACCAGATTAAGGATTTTATTCATTTGACATCTGGATTTCAAGTTATCAACAAAACAAGCTGAGCCAATGTTAGTAGCCTCCAATGAGACATCCTTTATCTGCCAAACAGCAATGGACAACCTGCATTTTATCAAGTGGTCTTTTTGTTTTGCGGAGGAAGACATCTCAGTGGATAACTCCTCCAGGTAAAAAAAAAAAATTCTCCTTAAATACCTGACAATGAAGGATTTCTACTTAAGAGAAACTGCAATGACGGCAGATTGACTGACAAACAAGGTAAAACAACAAAAAATGTGCATCTTTAACTCTGATTCAGTGTCTCTTCTACTAGTCTTTTTTGTAAAAATGAGGAAATCTGCAGGATTAAATGAGGATGTTGTAACATACACTGGGGCGAAAGGCTCCACTGAAAGGCTGAAACACAAACTAACATTTTCCCTTGAGGCATTCCTGAGACATTACGTTCACCAGGCCAATAATGTATTCTGCAAAGTGACGGTAACATTGACGTTTGACCTTTGTGAACCAAGTTCTGATCTCTTCATTACTGAGTCCAAGTGATTGTTCGTGTCAGAGGTAAAGAAATTCCCTTCTGTTTTTACTGGAATCTTGCATTTACAAGTGTGAGGTTTCCTCTGACATTGACTTTTTAATCACCAACATCGGAAAAAAAAAAAAACATTTAAGTTGAAGTGTTTTCCCTCAAGGTGCTCCAGAGGTAAAATGTGTTGACAAGGCCAAGATCACAGTGACCTTAACCTTTGACCTCTGACCACAAAAATGGAGACTTTGATTTTGTGTTTGAACAGCGGATGGACGCACAAGAAAAACAAAATGTGTGCAGTTATAACAGTTATTATCTTGTTCAAAAAGTAAGGCGGACTATAAGTAGTCACACACCAAAAATACTACCATTTGGTAACCATAGTAACAGCTGGTGGTGGGGGAACTTCTGCTTTTATTTACTCAAATGAGGGAAGGGAGGAAGGGAGCGCGTGTGTGTTGTCCCACCCATCCCAACCATCCAGTGTCTGCTGATGGAAACCAGACTGAGATCAGCATGCAAACAGGATCGGCAACAGCACAAATACACTGGTGAAGCAGTTGTGAAACATTAGTAATAAACCAGTGATTAACCAGCAAAATTTCAATAACAAAGTAAAACAAACATGTTAAACACCGGTAACACACAACTATGAACCTTGTAAAATATAGTCCCCAAGTCCAAATTCAGCAAAACTCAGTAAAGCAAAGAAATAAATCTGTATAACATGAGTAATAAACAGAGTAAAATCAGAACAAGACAGTGTTTTTGTGCTTCTCACCTGTAAAGCTTCAGCGAGGCTCCGTCTCTGTCCATGCACCAGGATGAAGGGACGAGTCTTCTCCAGCAGGTGAAGCCGCTGTCCGTTCAAACCTGAGGACACACAGACAGATGAGTGGCTCGTTCTTTCTTGGTGAACTGGTAACACATGGTTCTGCAGAGCAGAGCTGAATATTCTGTTGCTTATTTTCTTTGAGTAATCGAATGGTCTAAGAATGCTAATATTGTGGAGATAATTGTCCATTACAACTTCCCACAGTCCAAGTCCACGTCTTCAAGCATCAGTTCATGTTACTGTGATAGAAAACAATGTTCTAAATAATTATCACAAAAATAAAAATCATACAGGTTCTTGTTTCTGCAGTTGAGTCACCACTCATCTGCACAGTCACCCCATCAGTCTGCATCAACAGGGCTGTTAAGGTGACAGGTGTTGGGCCAAAACAAATAAAACACACACACACACACACACACTGCTGGAATACCATAATGAACTTTTATGAAATATGCAGCAAACAACACACCCTTTCCACCATTTGAAAGGGTAATGTCACCACCAGACAAAGTCTGTGTTGGCAGACAGCAGCACTAACTGCCAGGCTTGATAACAAGTCTCTTGTGGTAAATTAATTCAAAGCGCAGCAGCCTTCACTCCTGTCTGGCTATTTAGTACGATGCCGAATGATAAGAGCTCAAAAATGAGCACCGTGTAATTTCACGTTTTAGAGTGAAATAAATTATGCCAGTTAGACGAGAGTTAAAAACAGATTTAAAAGCTAATGAGAGCAATCGACTCCAAGGTCAAACACATTTGTCAAACGCAGCTCTGTCTGTGCTTTAAGCAGAATGTAGAGAACAGTAGACGAGCACATCATGGACTGAATAAGCATCAGTGTTTAATCATATTGGCTGGGGAGAGATGCTACTGATTCAAAAAACGAATACGAGTTTAGAAAACAACAAACCCTTTATTTGATTTGTTCAAATTAAAATGCCTCCTGTGGAGCTCTCCTGAAAACATTCAGTGTTTAACACTGCAACAAACACATTGAGCGTGACATTATGATGACATTTTTGACCATACTGCCAAGAAAATCTTCACATTAAACCAAAGAATCTTTGCCATTTTTTTTTTTTAGTTTTCGAATGAGAGATAACTGACACGTGAGGTGTTACTGACTCGATTCACATCTCTATTTTATCAAATACAACGATCCACACTGACTACATGACACCACCAACTTTTACTATTTCTAGTATTTCCCTTTGTTTTAGTGACATATACAGAGACAAAGTGAAACCAGAGCTTCCAGGTTCTGGTCCAGAAGACATTTGTAACTATACAAATAACAAAAACTGCAGCCTTGGAACAGGGAATTTCTCAATAGCACAGTGTGCGCCACATCATTTGATTAGATAAGGAATGTTTTTCTGATCAATCTAATATGCAGTCTTATGATAATGATATAATGATGTTCATCCAATATTTATGTTTTTAGCAGCCTATAACAAACTCCATTCTCCATCATGTTCTAGATGTTTGTGGGCTACACATCTTAACTCAAGGTCAGTCCGGTCTGTAATAACAACAAACAGGCTCAAGTTGATGTTTCTTCATATAAGCTGTAGTTTTTATTTATCTGCACACAAAGAAACTGTTGTTCATCTTAGTTAAATTTGAGGACTTGACTCACTTATACACAGAGCAGGTGAGCTGAGCCTACTCCTTCTTTTACAGCAGCAGTTAAATCAAATTAAATGTGGGCAGTGACATAATTAAACAAGAAATCAGATGATATATAATACGTGGACTCAGTAGAAGCAGCCACAAACAGCGAGAGAATGATGAAAAAGAATTATATGATAATGTTTGGTTAGGCTATCCTTTGAAACTAACAGCAAAGGTCGTTTTTTCCTAAATCAGTTCAACCGATGACTGGAGCAATGATTCATAATTCATGTTAGGTCAGTTGTTTGGTTTTGGTTTGGAAACAACAAGAAAATAAACTGTGTGAGTCATTCAGACAGGTTCACAACAGCACAAGAGTGTGTTTCCATTCATAGCACTGAGGTAAGTTTAGGTGGAGGCCAACATCAGATTAGAACAAGATCCACACCAACAACATGGCAGGCTTTCAATTAGGACACACACACACACACACACACGGTACAGCACGAGATGACATAAACACACTAATTTCATTTTTAAAGTAAATTTACCTGTGATTGTTTACATTCCTAAACAGTAATTTGTTGGTGAAAGAAGTTCTTTATTTAAGAACTTTATTTAAAGTTTGGTAGCTTCATTCAGTAGTTCCTAACATAAGGGCCAGGTCCTTATAAAGGATGTCCAGATGAATGAGAGGGTTTGTCACTCAATTCACTGGAAAGGACAGAAGACATCAGAGGGAATAAATCATTCTGACTCACTCTGATATGTTGTCAGTTTTAAAAAAAGATCTCAGCTTTTACTTCACATGTATATGATATTCAATTTACTTTGAAAGGGAAAATGTCTCTGGTTTAACTAAACATTTGTACAGTGACATAAAGAGCCTTGATGACGTCAGTGCCATGCTGCATTTCTGAGTTTCATCCACAGGTTAATGTCAGCAGTGTCTTTAGTGTCATGAGCTTAACATGCGTTTCATTTTCATTAGCATCAATCTGTCAATGTTCTTCTTAATTAGTTAATTATTATTTGATCTATGAAATTTATGAAATCAACCAATACATTGCCTAAGTAACTTAAGAGCTACAAATAAGTGGGGGTACTTTATATTGTACCTAAGTCCAGTAGTTGGTTACCGGTAGTAACGGTGTGTGTTAGTTGACGTCAGGCAGGTGGTTGTTACCTGTCATGGTTGCGGTCTGACCGTCGGTACCGTCCGTCTGTCCGTCAGGAGACTGGACTTCATCCTGTGGTGCGTTCAGGGACTTGCAGACCGTGAAGGCAGCACGGCCGCTGAGCAGCAGCAGCAGTAAGGCTGCAGCGGCTCCGCTCATCCTCTCTGCGTCACCGGGCACCGGCAACAGGTTGCCGCTATGTGATGTATGTGTGTGTGTGTGTGTGTGAGAGAGAGAGAGAGAGAGAGAGAGAGAGAGAGAGAGAGACAGAGGCAGCCCCGGTCCGGCTCCGGTTACTTCACGGTGTCGGAGCACCGGGGGAGGCTCCGCCGAAACTCCATAGTGTTTGCGTGTCCCGGTACCATCCGCAGAGAGGACGATAGTGACCGTTAAGTCGTAGTTAATGAAGCGGGAAGCTCGCCCGGTCCTCCGCTCCGTTATCTGCGCAGCTTTAGCGAAAACAGTTAATGTCCCTAAAAAACTACAGTTGATACCGGGAGGAGTCGCTCGATTTAGGTCAGTCGTGTTCGTTTCAGAACCCGGAGAGCTCGGTTTATCAATCCCCAGTGGACCGAAAACAGCACATTCCTGACTGGAGAGCACCGGACCACCCGTGTTTATACCGGGAGTTAACGGAGACGTCATTCAGCTCAGTGAAGCCAGCAGCGAACAAGACGAAGACCGGAAACGAGGATTTTCTACTTTCAAAATAAAAGTTGGCACACAAGCGTCACCATGTGCAGCACACATGTACTAAATCTCAAATCAAAGGGCTATGAATATTATAACAACTAATATATAATAACAAGTTAATGCAGATATTTATTTCTATATCAATCAATGGCTCTTACACAACTTAACGTGTTGGATAAACCACTGAAAGGACTTTTAAGAGGAAACTATATGGTTTTATTTGCAGTGTAGCATCATCATACATATCATCATACACTTAATGGTGGAATATAGTAAATTTCCTTTAATTAGATACATTTCCAACTTACCACAGTATTTCCATTTAATGCTACATCATATGTTTACTCCACCACATTTCAGAAAACAGGTGGGTTTGTAAAACTGTTTCTTCTATAACTGTTTTCTTCCAACATATTTCAATTTCCTCTTGAGTTGTGTGAAAACTGCAGCATTTCACTTTGCTCCTGTTTACTTTCTTTGTTTGTTACACAGACTGTTTGCAGTCAGCATATACATCCATCAAAACCTAATGAAGTTGATTTTATTCTGAAAATGAAGTCGATGTAGTATTTACACATTTCAGATACTTGACACATATATTTGAGTTCTTCACCCGCACGCACGCACGCACACACACACACACACACACACACACACACACACACACACACACACACACACACACACAGGGGGTATTTCCTTTATAGATTTAACCCCTCTCTGTCTGCGATGACTGATTCTGTTCAAGAGAAAAGAAGACTAACAGACTTTGAGCTTCCTCTTCTACGTTTTACAGTATATGCACAGTTTATTAGGGACACCAGCTAAAACTGATTAAGTCTGTAATACATCTCCCTTTATGGATGTTCAGATTGTGTTAAAATTTCCATTTATATTATTTTGTCCACTCTTGTCCACTATTTTAAATAATGATTGTCGGCTAAATAATCAAACAGTTTCTCTCTCCAATGCAATATACTTTGACAGCTGGGAATCAGATTATAATTGTTATATTTTAAGTTTTGAAATTGCTAAAATCCTAAAAACAAAGAGCAATGTGCACTGATGCACATGCAAACTGACAGCTAAATATTTACTGGGTTTAGGAGGATTACAGGTCAGTGAGGACAGAAATAGTCCTTGATGGACTGTTGACATCACTGTGAGGAGTGCTGATGTAAACTGATCCAGCATCATTTTGTTGTTGTGCTTCAGCCGCTGTTTGAAGATCAGATTAAATCTGTGAATGAAACAAATGCTGCACGTGCTGCTGCCGCTGCTGCTCAGGATCAAGTGGTTGCATAATTCCTTTGTACGTAGCTAATCTGATCATGTGATATTACACACACGTTTAGTCAAATACAACTGGACAGTGTCCATCAATCTGTAAATGACTGGATCGTTTTTGTACCTGCGGTTGATTGAAACACAAATCTGTGCTGTGATTAAACTGTGAGATGCTTTTGATTTTTCTTGTCTCACAGTAGAGTTAAAACCTCAAATCTCACAACTTAACAGTTTCCCTGTAAAATAAATACCTGATGTAGATTCAGTCAAGATCACTAAGGTGACCCTGAAAATAAAAAACAAAACAGCAAAAAGAACAACAGGAATGTGGCGAGTCGCTGCCTATTATATTATAATTCTTCTGCTTCTACTGCTTAATCTGTCACACTTTATGAATTTCTGTTCATTCAACTGAGAAAGAATAATTATTGTGATGGAAATCCTCTCAGCAAGTCGCCTTGTAACTGTGTCTTGCTCAGATGACTGCTGCCGTTTTCTTCCTCATGTGCAACCAATTGGGCTAACTGGATCGCACCTGCATGTCAAAGACGGGGAATTTTCCTTGTAAAACAGATCTCTCTCTAGAGTTTTAATCCTTCCAATGAAATCAATCTTTCTTTGCATGTTATCCATGAAGTGTCTTACCACAACACTAAGTAGCGGTGTGTTTGCATGTTGTGCTATTTTTCTGGGCCACTTACTGTATGTGTGTGGCTCTAGAAGCCTGGCTGCATTCAAAACTACATACGTGTAGTGAACAAAACACTCTTGTTTGACTCCTGATCCACCCGTGTCAAAACCCAATATTAGAACCTTTCCAGAGTTGGCTACAGATGTAGTTTTTATTAACTGCATTACCCCAAATTAAATGGCACACAACTCACACTGATCATCACAAAGAGCTGAAACAAATAAATTGCAGAATCAGAGATTTTTACTGACACCAGAGTGCAAAGTTAAATATGTATCTGAGTGTAATCAAAATCTGATGGTTTTGTTGTTCTTTTTCTTTCTGTCTCAGTCTAACCAGGGTCATAGTGCGTCTCAGATTCAGACTCTTCCTGTCTCTGACGACAACACAGACAGCAGCTACCGCTCTTCAGACGCTGAAACACCTGCAGAGAAACAGCAGCAGAATTTCAGAGGCGTCTAAAATGACAGTAAATCTTGTGACAAAGACAGTAAATAGCAAATCTTCCCATAACTGATAATGTATTAGATGGTGTTTGTGTCAATCACTTTGGAAAAAAACTGGCCAATGGGGAAAGTGCTCCTCATGCTATCATGTGAGAAAATAAAGTTAAGAGCTAAAACATACCTTTTTTTTTTTTTTTTATTATTATTGTTTTCTGTCACTGCTGCAAGAACAAAGAGCAACTCACTGTCCCGATCCTCTGTTTACGACTTGTGGTGTGTTTGCTGTCCGTGGAAGAAATCTGTCTCTGGATCTGCATGTTGTAGAAGTACAAAACCCGCTTCTTCTCCCTCTGGTAGACACATAGATATATAATTTATTATGTGATCATAAAAACTGGGACTAGACTAATATGACATTTTATTCATTTCTCTTTAGAAGGAATTCAAACTTGACAGATGCCTGTATTCTGAGCATGGATCAGTACTGATGGATGACGTGCACATGTTTTGATCTTATTCACATATTCAGCCTTTTATGGATGAAATTAGATGTCTACAGTTAAAGAAATGGAGTTTGAGGATTGATTTCATTTTTCTTCTTCTGTATATTTAATTTTCATTCACCAAAATGCTTCATCTGGTTTCATCTGACCAAAGACAGCGCTGCCAACATTCATTGGGCTTGTTTGCGTTTTCTTTGGTATGCAGTATTGTTCTGTGTTGTGGCCAATGGTTTCATTGCCTGATTTTCTGTTTTTGGCTGAAGATTGGTCTTCTGGTACCTCGTAACACTGCTACAACTTTATTTTATATTACTTTCAGTGGCCTGCTGAGAGTGCTTGCACTCTCTCTCATCTTTACTTTATAGTATCTGTCTGAATGTAACGGAGGTTGTTTTTGACCTGCTGTACATGTGAGTAATAAATTAGTAATGTGAGTTTTATATAAATATATATATATATAATAAGACACTGCCCTTTAAACCCCCCCTCTCCTTCTGTCTTTCTGAACGTCTCTCTACCACAAGTCCACAAGTTCAGCCTGTCAGTTCCGTTATAATACTCTTACATTAATCTGCTTTCACATAAGATTTACTGCAGCTCACAGGGTTTAAAGTGAGTGTGAGTGTGTGTGTGAGTGTGAGTGTGTGCATATGTGCATGTGCTGTATGTGTTAATGAGATTGAGCACTTTGCTTCTTCATCAGTATGGGGGAACCAAAACTAAAACAAAGACTCAAGTGTTGGAGGTGGCATGTTTTGTGCTTGTGTTGTTTACTATGAAACACTTACCAACTTACCAAAAACTGAAATCATTTTTTAATTGTTTCAGGCCATTTGGCTAAGGTGTAAGATCTAATGCCTTAGCCCTACAATAAAATATGTCTGTACATGATAATAATGAAGATAATAATGTTCATATGTAATTGATACGGAGATGTGTTAATGATTATCACTGCTATTGTTATTTGCAGTGATGATTGTGTGCTGCATTATATCAGATTTGTTTCTAACATTTTGCAGTGATGTTAAAAGTATTTAGGTGCTTTAATATATCAAAAGTACCAATACAGGAATTTAAAAAAATGTGATTACAAGGGAAAGTCCTGCCTGAAAAAATCCCACTAAAGTACATATTCATTAACAGCCAAAAAGGAAAGACATACTTTATTTATATATGACCACATAATGATGATGTATCACTGTGTAAGTAACACATGACTGTTGTAGCTGCTGAAGGTGGAGCTGATAACACCTGACAGACTTTGGTAAAAAGTCTTCATCTCAAAAGTTAAAAGGTTGAATAAATGTGTAACGTGCAAAAGTTCCTTATGTAAAGGAGCATAGAATAGAAAATAGTACATATGCTTAAAAAATCATATACTGAGGTACAACACAAAGTTACTTATTACTTTTTTCTCCATTGACTCACATGTGTATATGCACATTAATGTGTGTGTGTACCTCTGGGTAGTAGAAGGCTGCAATAACCCGTCGGAGGCGGTTAGTGTAAACCTGAAGGCAGGTGAACAGTGCCACCAACAGGACGCAGCACACACAGCTCACATATACACCTGCTGAGAGGGAGGAGGGCGGAGACACACAACCTGGGCAGGTAGAGAGGAGTGAAGGTGGAGAGAAAGGAGGCGGTGATGTTAGCAAACTGAAACTGTCAATTTCTCCTGGATTAGTCATCGTTAAGTAACCTTTCTCATGAGTAAAATAACGGCTGAGGAAAGTGTCACAATCATGTGCTGGCTTATTTGTAATAATGAATTTAATGGAGGTATTTCACTTATATATTTGGTCTGATTAAATGAATAACAATGGTGAACATGGTGATATTTCTGTCCTTTAATCACATGTCTGGTGTGTATTTTAACCCTTTGCCTACCCTGATTGTCTGTGAAGATGTGAAGGCTGGACGAGCTGTTGAAGGCTGAAATCGTCGTCCTTAAGAGACGGGCCATCATGGATGTCCCACCTACTCTGATGTCCACCTGGTGGCTACCTGCAGAGAGGACTTCATTACACACAAATAATGTATTTGTTGAAATATGTTAATATGTTTATTATAATCTTGCTGCCTTGGAGTTAAAAGTGGAAATGATCATTAAAGTATATTGTTGTATGCAGATGGTTTATTTATTTACTTATTTGTGTAACAAATGTTTTTAAAATATTAATTTATGGATAAAAATGGATATTTAGATATAATCATTACTTTTATTATTACGTATTCAAGTAGAATTAGAATGTTCATGTCATGTATCAAATGTGTAAATGGTAGATATGTGCACGCAAATGTAAATGGTGGACGTGTGTGTGTGTGTGTATGTGTTTACTGGTCAAGTTGAACTGGCTGAAGGTGTGTTTGCTGACGATGTCCAAAACGTGAACCAGAGCAAAGTCGACAGTCAGCAGGATGAAACACAGCACAGAGATTGACAACACCTGGAACACACCCGATGTCTGACAAACACACACACAAATGGCAATCACTGGGTTTTTAGTTGGTATTATTCTGGTCACATAATCTCATCTCTAATTCTTGACAAAAATATTTCTTATAGATCAGCTGATTCAGAACAATATCTGGGATCAGTGTATGTTTGATTTGGAGTTGAACTCACCACTCCTTTCAACTCCTCAGGATGAATTTTGAGACTTTTAGGGTCAATAAACTTCTTCTTCTCTGATCGTCTTAGTGGCAGCAGACAGCGCTTCCCCTGAAAATATTGGAGGGGCATAACAAGTCGAGAAAATTTTCATTTTCATAACAGAGTTAAATTAAACAGTAAATTTGTGTATCAATGATAATGATAATGATGTTACTGCTCTTCTTCTGCGTGCGTCAATCTGCCTGAAGTAGGTGGTAATGTAGACATTGTCAAATCTGATGTCCCTCCTGTACTGTCTGAGGTAGCCAAACGCCCTGAGGAGGAAATGGACGAATAATAGGTGGTGAAGATGCAAAATGATCACAGACAACACAACCTCATCTTTGATAGTAATTTTGTATCTCCTTTAGTCTGAGGGTCTATGAGGGGGATAGGGGTCCATTTAAACAACAGAGACCTGGACAAGATGTATTATGCACTTATATTAGTACATCTTTAATTTACACAATGTCAGAGATAAAGCTGTTTACAGATAAACAGCTCACTGTCCTCAGCACACATCTTTCCTGATCAAACGTTTAATTGAATCTTGATTGAAAATCAGTCTCACTGGGTGAAGATGGTGATGAAGGTGAAGGACAGCAGCACTTGCATGATGTCCATCATCTGTTCCATTGTTGTCGTCAGTGTTTGGAAAGATTTTTTGACAGAGTTGGTGAACACCTGATCTATCACAGGTCCATCTATCACCTCCTGCTGCTGCTCCTCCTGCAGGAGGTTACAGGTCAGGGACAAAGATTTAATTAACTGAACATTAATATAAATGTAAAGGGTATCCTGAGGGTGCTGATGGAGGAAAAGTGATGGGGGCGAGATTTGGTTCTGACCTGGAGGTCTAGCTTACTGCTGAACTCTCGGGACAAAAGGGCGACTGAAAGGTTCAGCTGATCATACAGCTGACCGAAGTTTCCCTCCACAGGAATCTGCTCTCTGCACCACGGAGTCATCACTGAGACATGAAGAAGAAAATGACACTTTGTCTACAGTTTGAGGGCACAGCAACTTACCACAAATCATGTTCACTGAAACAGGATCAGTCATTTCAGCAGAGCAACATCTATGAAAGTTAAGTTTAACTTTTTTAAATCTAAACCTTTGATGTCTCTATCTGACATATCCATCCCTTCTGAATTGTACTGCATATGTTCAGCAAATCAGTCTGACCTCTCACCTCTCATGACATCACACAGGAAGTGGAACTGCATAGATACACAAAGAATGTTGTTGATGACGGGGACAGATATCGCCTCCATACACTCCGTCCATCTGTGTTTGAACCAATCTGTACACCGCTGCACACTCTCAGCCACCACACCTGGGCAACACACAGAAACTGGAAAGTGAAATTTAAGCTCTCCTGCGATGTGAAATGTATCCATGCCATAAGTATTCAAACAGTTACACACTGACACTTGCAATTAAAATGTAATATTCATTCATTTTTTTCCACATTGACTATGCAATTAATGTTCCTCAGAGTTCCTCCATGAGTCTGAGGAATCTATAATCCAGTATTAAATGTAACAAATCTGAGGTTGATGTTGCCTGACTCACTGTCACACTGCATCCTGGTCTTTGTAATGAACTGCTCCTGTGTGCTGGGAAACTGCTCAAGTGTGCTGGGAAACTGCTCCTGTGTGCTGTTGACAGTATCATTGTGTTGTGGTTTGAACTGGTCGTACTGAGCGATGATTGCATCTCTGATGGTCTGAAACTTCCTGCTGATGCTCAGAGCCTCAGACTCAAAATCTGTTTTATCATCCTGAAGGGAGAAACAGCAGTTGGATCAATGACTCGTACAGCCCAACTCCCTGAGAATCAAATACTGATCACTGAGCCATCTCGTCCATTACAGATTATGTGTTTGTTTGATTTGACCCCAGGCTCTGTATTTCTCACCATCAGTCCCTGAGTGATAAGTATAAAAGGTTTGATGGCGTCTCGCCACAGTAACTTGCTGTGATGAACCTGCAGGTCCAGATTACAGCTAAGAGACAGAACAGCTCCCTCCATGTTACGTTCGATGTTAGAGACCGGTCCTGTAATAACATCACCACAGAGGAAACTTTACTTAACAGTCAGATGTAATGCAGTTCACTAGCAAAACAAAACAATCAGCAAGGTATGATTGCAGGATCTGTGGAGTTTGCTTTGAAAAGTGAGTAGGAATGGGCAGATGAAGTAAGCACTGAGGCACTGCTGTTTTAAAAGTGGTGCTCTGTTAGATGTGTCATTAAAGTGAAAATGGCTTCATCTGCTGGGTAAACACTAATATTGCATTTGTGGGAAGAATTAAAGGAAAAGTTGAACATTTAATGGTATTATGTCTCTCTTTTACAGGGGATCTTATGTCACAAATTTAACAATAGATAGAAAAGTCATTAAAAATGTCAAAAGAGGTTATCGTTTTAGATAAGGACAGAGTTGTTTTTTATTTTTAATTTTGATGGCTTGTAACAGACTTTTAAACTTGGAGTGTGTGAAATTGTACATTCACCTTTATAGAGTAGAGATAAGATGAACACCATCAGGTATGCCCGGCCACGGGAGCCGAGCATGCTGGGAAATATCAGGAGGACTGAGCACCTGAAGGAAGAGGACAATACCCCGAAGATGACACACACACCTGGAACACACACACATAAATGTGTCAGTCAATGCTGTTAATGTTTTCCATGTATTGCAGCTGCAAGTGTGTGACGTCCATTCACCAATAAACAGACATCCTGCCGCCAGCTTCAGGTCAAAGTTCAGAGGGAGACTGTGAGCAAAGCCCAGGAACAGGACTGATGGACAGGAACCATAAGAAGGAGCATTATTTTATCATTTCTCACTTCTCATCATCAAAACAAAAACTGGACATAATGGAAATTTTTCAGATTTATTTCAATTCAATTAAAAGACTTGAAAAAAAAAAAAATGGATTGAAAATTATTTTTTTTTAAAATTAAAAGTTGTAATAAGTATAAGATACTAAAAATGTATAACTCATTTACAATAGTGAATGGTAAATAATAATCAAAGCTGATAGAATGATGAATAAAGACTAAAAATAATTTAAAAAAAAGATAAATAAAAACAAATAAAACTAATAATATTAATTAAAAAATAATCATACACTTTTGTAATAAACTGAAAATTAAAAAAATCTAAATAAAATCTATGTGATTCATGAGAAATTATTAAACAAAACAAAACAGATGTTATTAATGATCACAATGAAATGAAAAACTAAAATAGAAAAATAAAAAACAGAAGAATAAAGCAAAGTAAAAAAAAAAAAAATCTAAATAAATAAATACATTTAAAACCAACAATACAAACTAATCATGACAAAATGAAATACAGCACAAAACTGTTTTGATGGTGGAATACTAAATATGATCTAGTTACTGATTCATCCAGGTGGAGAAAGGTGATGTTACCTGTACTGCTCACTGCCCCAAACAGCACTCTGAGGATCAGGTGTGTCACCACAAACTCCTCTGATTGGCTGAAAAGAAATCGATGGACGGCGGGAGGCAGGATGGTTAGAATGAGCCTCTCCACAGCTGAAAAACACAAAACCAGCTGAAGGTCACACACATCAAATCTTTTTTTTTTTTTTAAATCTGTTGAAATCTAGCTGTGAAAACACACTTTGAATTAAAACCTCAACAACTTTTTCTTACTGCTGTGAGGAGGTGAAGATCTGTGCTGGTCAGTCTGAGCCATCATCCTTCAAAACTCCTTTTTAACCACAGCTGAAACACAACAAACTGTCAGTCGGTTGTCTGTCTGCTGGTGGTCGATGTCTGTCAGGTGACAGTTGGAGTTTCTGGAAGTTTCAGATTGTGGCATCATGTTTTTGTTGGTCTCTAGGTTACAGGTAAATACTTTGTTTTGGTGACGTGCAGAGATGTGACTAAAGTTAAAGACTGAAGAGAGCAAGAGATGCCTGACAAAAAGTGACATCATGCTCAAGATTGGAGGAGACAGATTCAGAGACACTGTCCAAAGACTTTTTAGCAGGTAACTGTCTACAGGAGACAGCTACTGAGCTAGCAGGAAGCTAAAGGCTAAGAGATACTAACTCCCTGCTAGGATAGTGGGAGCTAAAAGCTAACAGACCTAAGTCATCTACTAGATCTTTAGACCTCTAACTCAGTGTTGGCAGATCCTAACTCTGCTTGGCTAGTGGGGATCTAAAGGCTTGCTCCCTTTTAGGCTAGCATGGAGCTAAAAGCTTACAGATACTAACTCCCTGCTAGGATAGCATGAAGCTAAAGCTAACAAATACTAACCGTTTGCTAGGATAGCATGAGGCTAAAGCTAACAGATACTAACTGTTTGCTAGGATAGCATGAAGCTAAAGCTAACAGATACTAACTCTTTGTTGGGCTAGCATGAAGCTAAAGGCTAACAGATACTAACTCTATGCTAGGTTAGCATGGTGATAAAGGCTAATAGATCATAACCCTTCTAGACCATAATGAAGCTAAAGGATAACAATTTTTTAACTCCCTTTTAGGCTAGCATAGTGCTAAATCAGTTATTAACTCCCTGCTAGTCTAGCACAACCCTTGCTAGCATGTAGCTAAAGGCAAACAGATCCTAGTCCTCTGGCTCTGTGCTAAGCTAGGAGGGAGCTATAATCTAAATAAACATTGAATAAATATGTATTTAATCAGACCGGGATTAAGAATGAGGTATCTGTTTCAAGACAGAACTGAGAACAAGAAAAGAAGTAATCACAAAAATGAAAACAACCACTTTTAAAATCATTAGGTTTCCAAGAATTAATTTCTGACAGAAAGAAATATGTTATATATCTCCAAAGAATGTCCTCGTTCTCTTAACACCTACTAAAATACAGAATCTAAATGTTTTTTATGTTGTCAGTGGTTGTTAACATGATTTCTTTGGTACTTCTTGTAGTGATTATGGGAGAGATGAAATAAAGTATTTGTCTATAAAATATCTGTATTTGTTCAATCCAACAGATGTGTTTAAAAAGTATGGTCAGCGTTACAGAATGCAGGAGCCACTAGAGAGATTTCATTCATCATATTTCCCTCCACAGGTCAACAGGACGCACCCACCGCAGCAGATGGAGGAAGTTTAAAGGTCATTTGTTAGAGGGAGGGTGGAGCCTCTTAGGGTTCGTCTCTGGACTGGTGATTGCATCTCTGTATGGAGTTATGGCTCTGTTTCTGCAAGGGCAGGCTCTGTGGTTCTGTGTTTACACCACACTGATTATGGCCGTCCTAACAGCTCTGGGTATGGGCCTGTCAGCTGCTATTCGGGCCGACGTCATGGTGATGCTGCCTTCTCTGTGCTTAGGTCAGTCATGGACCTTATGTCAGAATACACCTGAATATCATCCAGTCAGTGTCACACTTCAGAGGTGTGAGGGACAGTCGTGGTTCAGACATTCATGTTCCCCTTAGGATGAACTTTAATAACTTTGACGTCTGAGTTAATGATATTTCCATCAAATAACATATCCCTGCTCAACCTATCACAGTATCTCTTCTTCTCCACTTCTTTGTCTGTTTTTCAGGTCATGGCAGGAAGTTCCTCCTCTTCCTGTTCATCACCGTGTTGTTTTCCGGTCCGATCGCCAACACGTTAGAAAATATGAAGCGAGCTTCTTCCAGTCTGCTGTGTGGAGCCGAGGTTGTAGCCAATCAGACCCGAGAGCTGATGCAAAAAGCAGCCACGCCTCTCTTCTGTAAGACCCGCACACAATTACTATCACACCGTCTCACTACTACGACAACTAATTATGCGGAAACTACTGAAACCGGAAGCACTATAACAACCACAGTTTGACTTTTGTTAGGTCTAAGAGGTTTTTGTTTTTAACTAAACTAAATTCTGCCTGTAACCAATTCAGCAAGTCAACAACACTACTTATTTATTACATTATTTATTGAGCCTTATTTCTATCCTACATGCCTTTTTGTTATTGTATTTTATTATATTCTTGTTAAATGTTTTCTACCTTCTGTATTCACACTGTCGTACATCTGGATTCCCCCAAATTTTATCAATATAGGAATTTATACATTATCTTATCTTAACATGAACAGCGTGCCCTCGGTGATCAAGCTGAGTCAGGTGACATGGAGCTCAGTTACTTTTCTTTTGTTTTGTGTTCTCACATTTTGAAATGTTCAATGTGAAATTATAACAGCACTGTTTGTGTGTGTGTGTGTTTGTTTACAGCTGCATTGGACAGAATCAGAGAGATCAGCAATAACGCTTATGCTGTTGCAGCAAGAGTTCAGAACTTCATAGATGCTCTTTCTGACAGTGCCCGACATGTCGGTGAGAGATTTGTTTATGGTTTAATCAGACAGTTGGGAGACAACTTATGTCACACCACTAAATCCCTCGTAGATCCATAGAAGCTTCTAAAAATCCTGTAGATATTATACTGACAAGGTGGATGTAACACTCACAACAAACACAACATAAAAATTATTTGAGAACTGTCATCTGTCTGTGAGAATGTGTTTTGGCACCTCATTTTATTTTAGTTTCATTGTTTAGTTTTAGTTTTAGTTTTAGTTTTAGTTTGTTGTCGCTGTGTTTGTGGAAAAGGCAGCATTTACTTGTTCAAACAAAAAGGGTGTTTTAAAAGTGTTTTGTGGTGGTGTGACAGTAAGAATAAGAAACACTTAATAGTGATTACCTGTGAATACCTTTTGTCTATTATACTTACTATTACCACTACTACCACTAGTACCAATAGAGATAATTATTTTAATATTATAAAGTTGGCAGGGACAGAAATTCAAGGTCCATAGTGAACATGTCAGATTACACAAAAAGCCTGAAAACTTGACTGACTCTGTTGATATGTGTTGGCAGATGCTCCTCCTGCCGTTTACAGGTGTCTGGACATATCTGTATATACTCACCTCTGACTCCTGTCCTGCAGCTCGCACTCTGAGGAACATCCTCCACTTCCTGGCAGACATTGGAGACATCTGTAACACCCAAATGGGCACTCCATACAGGAAGTGCCGCGGGGTGTTCACTGAGGCTCGGGATGACTGCTCCGACCTGCTGGGAGACTTCAACTTCCTGTGTGACATTGTGGATGGTTTCATGCCACTCTGCAACATTGCTCGTGGTGCGTTCACTGACACGATCATCTCGTATTCTATTCCATCCTATAATGCCCCCAGAAATCTTACTGGAGACCTGAGCTCAGTGTATTTGACATGTTAGTTTACTTTTGAGTGTTTGTGTCTTTCAGCTGGTGAGCTCTTCTGTATTATCCCTTCCTACGTCGCCACCCAACTGAAAAAACGTCTGGCATCTCGTAAGTTCAGTTATTGGAGGCTTTTCTGAAACTTTATTCTATTACCTTACATTCTGCCTCTGCTTTTTTCCAGCTGTCGTTGCAGCATTTGAGCAAATGAAGCAGGAGTTTGAATTCAACATCACTGCCTCTGTGTCGTTTGACATGGATGCCAACAGCAGCAGCTCTGTGCAGCAGGTTTCTCAGGACATCATGGAGGAGATTTCATCAGATCTGGAAGTGTTTCAGAAAGTCACAGAACCATTAAAGTACTGTGGCCTCATCCTGCTCGCCTATTCCTTCATGAGGTCAGATTTCTTTTCACTTTTTAATCAGGGGTTTTTGTTTTTTTAAAGATGTAATGAGCAGTGCAATGTCACTAGGGGGCAATAGTGAAGTTATCATGTTTGTGTGTGTGTGTGTGCAGGGCGGTACAGTACAGACACAGGTACCTAAGTGACCTCAGCTTTGACAACATCTACATCTCAGCGCGGTTTGAAGAGCTCAACCAACAGGTGACCTCGGAGGGCGGAGCCTCAGTTCTTCCAATCACGCGCAGAGAAGCCAAACTCTACATCACACCACGTTAGTACACCTGTCTAGTTGTGTGTGCTCGTGTGTGTGTGTTTGTAACCTCAGCTACTGAATGAGCAAGTACCTGATGCTGCCGTTGTATGATCACAGCCTGTGGTTTCGACCTGTGCTCCACCCGAGTTGTGATCTCTGTGCAAACAGTTTATTTTTCACCACCTATGATAACTTAAAGAGTAGCTGGTGCTGATGGACAGTTAAATCTGACTAAGAGCCTTACATGAGTATTGAAGTGTTAGTGACTTATCTGCTAAATACTTGAGATAAGGCCAAAGCTGCTATTTTCCTATCTGAGATGTAAAACTTGTCCACCAGGATGGGGTCTTATATAGACCTGTGAGTGAAGCCTTTGAAAATGTAGACCATGTTTATCACTATAACCCTTTAAGTGGTCATAGTACTAAGTGTCAGTTTCACTGGGTTGGGCTGTTTTTGATTTAAAAAAAAATACATCTTCTCCCTTGTTGGGAGGGGTTCTCAGTCAGTTAGAGCCATGACATTTTTTCTATCCACTTCAGGAAATGCCTGTCGAGGTTGGAATCATGCAGCATCTGGAGTTCTAGACAGTTCTTTGCAAACAGAGTTAGTTTCATTGTTTCGCTCTTCCTTATGATTCTCGAGATCTTCTCAATATCTCGGTTTCCTTTTCTGCTTTTAACTGCTGCACTTCTGTTCTCTCTCTCCATTTTATGAGCATTTTCTACGTCTTCCTGCTTCATTTGCATTTAGCATATTTGCCCGTTCACAGTTCCCTTCACTTTCTAAATTGCAAAGACGTGAATGTGAATTTCTTTCATGGTTTTTCATGGTTCCAGTTCTTCTCATAAATCTATTCATTTTCTAGTGATATTTGTTGTGTTTGAATAATTAATTACTCTCTGTAATGACTCTGAGATTAGAGTATATGTAACACAGGCATCTATTTTTTAGCAAGTGTGATGTAATAGCTCATTCTGTAGGCACTACTTCTAAAGAACAGAGGGTTTTCTAGTCTCATTAGATCATTGATTCCAAAGAAAAAAAACTGAACTAAAGGTAAATGAACTGAACTGTAATTACATTAACTGAACTTAACAAACAGGTTCTACTACAGTGTTTTTGCACCTGCCATTGACTGAATCAAAGTGAACTGTAGTGGCCCACCTGGCTTTCATTGTCATTACGTGAACTGAATCGACCTTGTCATCCTATCTGTTTTCCAGTGTCATGGCACCTGTCGAAGAAAGAGAAGCATGTTGTGTTAATGGGCGTGTTCTCAGTCCTCAAACACTTTGTGGTAGGGGGGCTGCTGGTGGCCCTGGACTTCCTGGTGTTCTGGATGCTGGATCAGGTGCACCATCAGTTGACGGAGGACATAGTGGCCCGTGGTGAGAAGAGACGTCTGATATGAATGTGACTGTGATGTCGGTCAAAGTGAAGCTGGTCTTAGTAACCATTCTTTCTCGTCAGCTCCGGTCACTATGGCGGTGCAGGTCAATGGATCAGGTTTCGCCTCAGACATCTTCAAAGACCTGGTGGCTTCATTTAATATCCTACAGGGAGGAAACATCACCGTGATCAGCAAGAAGTGTCTGGTGGAGCCGTCAGAACCAAATCACAACACGTGTTTCATCCTAGGTCAGGACTGTACAGGAAGTGACATCATTGTTGGTTTGTGCAAATGACTGGTGGTCAAAACAACAACTGAAGGTTACAAACTATAGAAATTTGCAGATTTTTTTTTTACAGTTAGATGACTCCACCCTGAGTCTGACCCATCTAAAAGTCTTGTATGAGAAGTAGGGACTTTTTAGGGCCCAAGAGCAAAATTCCTGCAGCTGGAATAAAAATAAAGTTCCTGAGTTCACAACAAAGGCCCTGCAGTGGAGAAGGGCCAGCAGCAGTAATGATAGTAGCAGTAATAGTGAGAGGACGAAGGAGGGAGAGGATTTTAAAACTCTCTAGGAATTTCTGAACCTGATATTTGGGTTAGTCTGACAGATGTGTGTTGTTTAAGTCCTCAGACTTCAGATCACGTCTGAACATGAAAACGACTGTTTGTGAAGTTTTAACTGACAGCTGAGAGAAACTGTGAAGACCGTCAGATAAAGCTGAAGACGAACACATCTCAAATATGACAAACACTTCCTCCATTCAGGACGACAAATCCATTTAAATGTCAGATGTCAACATCGAGACGCTCTGGAGTTCAGTTCAGACAAATGATGAGGAATAACACTTCAATTCAAAGTGTTTTATACAGTAAAATGACAAAATAACATATAGGTGACACTGTTTTGCAGGGTTCCTCATTGGTCTGGCCCTGCTCATCTCTCTGACTGGAGGATTTGTCCAACGCTGCAGACGACTAATCTGTGCTTTTTATCATCCAGAGAAAGAATTGGTACACACACATGTACACACACAGTTCTAACATTAACTATAAAACAATCTCTTAACACTCAGTTCTTTACAGTTGACCTCACAAAACATAAAGGAACTCTGTGGCAGGTAGGAATTTGTGATAAGACTCCGTGGCCGCTGCTGTCAGCCTGTTGCACCATTAGTAATTTGGAAAAATAGATCTTGTCATGAGAGTGATGTAAAAATGAAATTTATTGTGCAAGAGGTAAGATGGAGGGAAAGTCGAGTTGGAATTACACAATACAGGAAGGACCTGGCACCTGAAAAATCTCAACAAAGTCACACATGGCTGCAATAATGTTGTCAAACGGTGAAATGACAGCGTGTACATATTTTAGCCAAAAATGATTATGGGTGTTGCAGCAAATCTTCCTTTTGGGCTTGGGTACATTTTATCAGCATGACTTAGTAGTTTATGATCACTGAGGTCCTTCACAGCTAATATCTTAAATGCCTCTCCCACAAAAGAGGCATTACACTACCACTGTGTATCTCTTTAATCTGGTTTTAAATTTTATTTTGTAATATTGCAGCCTTAGTCTAAGAATTTTAACCATTACTTTTCCTATTTTTATGCTTGGTGTTAATTTTTTTTCATTGACTTTTATTTTCTTCTTGCTGTGTGAAGCACTTGCATGCATGTTTGCTGGCAATGCGCCATATAACTGGAGTTTAGATATTTTTCCCAACGGTTTTTCTGGACAACAGACAATGAAACAACAAAGATGATGTAAACTGATCCTATAGCGCTGACTTCAACAAAATGAGGATCAAATGACACAGCGCAGCAGAGGAGGAAGCAGCCAGGGGCAGGCTTTCTACCTGTAAACCCTGCCCCTTTTTGCTCTCAGAGCAGGACAGACAGACAGACAGGTGAGACAAGACAGAAAGACAGAACAGGAGAGACAGACTGTTGTTAGATCCTTGGAGAACTAAGAGGAAACCCAGCTGCTGTGGGTGAAAGGTCGCAGAGACAGAGGCATGTGAGGAATCTGCAGAATGAAAACTATGAGAAAAGGAAGCAGGAGGCAGGTCTGAACTCATCCACACTGAGACCTTAACCAGACAGAAACCTGCACACTGAAACCCACCAAGACTCTTAACTGGAGAGTTTCTTGTTGTGTGAAAATGCTCAGGGGGTGGGCTCAAATCCATTCAAATTTATATTCATTCCATTTGACTTGACTATGTTACGTAGAAGAATCAGTCAAGAGTCAATGGACCTACTCTCTCACTTCCTCAAATACAAACACAAACACACATATTGTGTGAAACTGCAAACTGGATACCTCGTCAAAGAGGTGCTCTATTCATTCCTGTGGAAGTTGCTCATTAGATGCAGATGCCAGAAACGAGACGGTCGAGAGCATGCTTCTTGCGACTTCCTTCCTGGCAGAGCTGGCTGACTTTCCAAACTCTTCACTATCTCTACAGCTGAGCTTAGCCAGTCTGTGAAGGAAACTTATTTCAGCTGCTTGTATCCACAAACTTATCACTTGGTCACTACTCAAAGCCTGTGCCACAGGTAAAGATGTTGAAACAACCTTACCTTCTTCACCACAGTGATCTGGATCAACGCCTACATTACTGTGGCACTGAGCCAACTCTCTGTCTCCTGCTCCCTTTTCCCCACATTTGTAAACAAGATCTGATAAAACTTAAACTCTTTCACTTGGGGCCTGGAGGAAGTTATCCAGTGTTTTCTGTTGCCTCAGACCTGGAGCTGCTGACTTTCACCCTGAAAACACCCCAGTAAATTCTGTACATCACGGTCTGATTAAGTCAATAGATCCACCTCATCTGCAAAAAGCAGATAAGGTTGCCAAATTGGAATAATTTAAGTAACAAATTTGGCAATGATAACAAGAATCACTTAATTTCTAATGCTAGTGATTACTGTTTTGGCTCAGACTGCATCGTGATCCTGTAAAACCAACTGCAGTAACTTCACCTCACAGCTCAGACCTGCTCAGGGGAGGAGGACAGCTCTGCATAAACCTGCAAAGAGTTCATTGAATCCTCAATGGAAATTAGAACAACTGTTATGTAATGACATTAATCTAGTAAGCAGGAAAGAATTATACATTTGATAATACCAGTAAAACACACACACGTTCAGTTAAAAATGGTGGCCGAAAGTATTTCCTTCTTTCTGTGCACCCTTCATAGACAAAGCAGTTTTGTTGGTGTTTCAGCCCGTTTGTTGTTCTAACATGTCAGTTTATCAATTTATCACTTTTTACGGCCGGTTTCATGTTGATGGCCGACACTTGCACATCCCGCCACTGTGCAAGTGTCCTGCTGTCCACATGGCAAACATTAGCTGCATACTTTATTTTTCATTCCAACTGAAGATTTCTGGCTGACTACATGGGTTGTGATGTGATATGGTTTGGATTTAATACTGGTGTTTACAGGCACTGAAGTGTTTAATCAGAACAGCTGTGTGACATATTCCACGGTGACGAATCCAATGAATAAATTGGTTACTGGGTGCATTTTTTCTTTTTGTTTGATTTATGAAAACTTAAAACATTCCTCTCACATTGAAATGTGCACTGGTGTGGGCCTGTTTATTCTGACTAAGGTCTTGATATGGAGCATTTTTGTTGTTTTTGCTGCCCTAAACTAATAAAATCTGAATATTTGGCTTCAAGTCAGAGTATGAAATGTGACTTTCTTCATTTACTTAATCAGTGTAAATGTGGTGTAAAGTGTCTTTGCCAAGTGGCATCCTTTACTCAGAGGCTCCATTGTAGCAGTGACATTTGTTATTCAGTTTCTGCAATAGAAGGAAACACAAATCTGATAATGTGTGTCACTGTTTTTGTTGTTGTTTGTGTGTGTGTTTATCAGGAGAGGCTGACGTTTCTTCGTCAGCAGATCCTGGACCAGAGGAAAGTGGAAGGGGAGGCCCTGAGGAGGTCCGCTGTCAGAAACCTAGCTGACCGAGGAGGAGGAGCAGGAGACAGAGGAGATGGTTGTCTTCAAACACTCCTACTGCGGTAAAAACATGTTAAGTGGTTTCATCTTCCACAGACAGACAGGAATGTTAAGATCTTTTCACATCAGAAATGTGCACTTGGTTGTTGTTTTTGTACTTAGTGCTCAATATACAGTATATTCAAAGTCATGTGATGATTTGTAAGTGAAATTTCATCATTATACATATAACAGGGTTTTATAAATATTACCTCTGATGTGTAAAGACTTGAACTTTATGTTTCCAGGTTTTGACTCAAATATCAATATGCTCATTGTGTTAACATTCATCACTATCAGCCTATTACTCAGAATCAGAAATGTTCCAAATTCAGCATCAAACTTCTTTTCTTTTCTCATCTATCTCCAGCAACTCCTATACTTCTTTTGCTTCATTCACTTTGTTTGCTTCTACTGAAGTTTACCATGCTTTGACATATTAACATTCAATCCTGACAAAAGTATTTCTGTCACCAGATATCTCAAAGCATCTTAAATCAATCTGTGTGTGTCAGGTTGCCTGGAGGAGTTCGTCTATCTCACCTGCTGGATGCATCACAATCAGTCACCTGTGTGGCCTGTGGAGAGGTCGTGAGGTCTAAAGAGGACAACATGGTGACCTGTGATGTCCCACAGTGTACAGGTAAACACACTCATACGTTTTAAGACAGAAAACACAAGGGCCTGTGTTAGAGCCTGAGGGGGACACGCCAAAAATGATGCATTGGCTATTATGTTTGGTTGTAAAGATCACCAAGTAGACCAGGGCAGAAAACAGCAACTAGTGAGAATAAAAAGAGGTTTTGAATTTTGATGTTTATTTTACCTACTAGCTTCCGTGCTATAGCATTCAGACAATACTGCCCTTAATCTTTGGATAATCTCCTGCATTATCAAGCAACAAACTGTTCTGTTTGTTCAATAAGTTGATTGTAGCTAGGCGGCTGTTCAAAGAGAAACCTCTCACTGCACTGCACTAAACTCTTAGCTAACATTTAAAGTTAAAGAGAAGAGCGAAATAAGATTCTGATGTAAGATTTTCATACTTTGAAAAGGAGTGATTTTATCTACCTGGACAGGTCTTAATCTACCTGGGTGGCCCACCCAAGTAGAGCGTACATATAGAGGAAACCCTGCTAGAGTACAGCTTCTGTGTTTAGCTCAGTATCTATGGGTTGAATACGTGTGCGATGGAGGTACCGAATAACCTGAACAACTGAACAACCAAATGATCAATTATGTTATTAAATTGATATTTGTCGGTAAAAAAAAAACAAGCACTTTTAGTCAACAACAACTTTACTACACTGCATCAGCTAGTTTTGGTCATTTTCTATTAACGATTTATACCCAAAACATGGACCAGCCCCCCCTCGCCTACTAATGAGTCCTGTGATATATCTTATTCATCTGAGTCAAAGAGCTCCAATGTTTCCTCAAAGTATTAAAACACATCAGCTGAATCACACTGT
Organism: Polydactylus sextarius; assembly: GCA_016801845.1. NCBI lineage: Eukaryota > Metazoa > Chordata > Actinopteri > Polynemidae > Polydactylus > Polydactylus sextarius. The sequence goes on along the minus strand of CM028913.1, from coordinate 13,076,652 downwards.
TACACCAGATGACATCTTCCTTCAGCACCATGAATACAAACCGTCCTGCTGCTCTAAAGCCTTAGTACATCACCCATTAATGTCTATTAATTTACTGTTAAATGTAGTGTTTGTTCTGTTTGTTTGATTAGAAAAACTACAGCGAGCAGCCTTTTTCTTTTTTTGACTCTATGTGCGAGGTGTTTTTTAAGACTTGTCTTCAGTAGGAGGCAATGTGCTCAGAGCCGAGAGGCACAAAGGAGGAGGGAGGATAGAAAGTTGAGTTTGTGAGAAAGTTGAAAGAACGATATGGAATAACACTAAATTAATCATTTCGTGACACACACTTGTATTGAAATAAGTGCTATGTTTTCATATCTGACACCGACATGAATTCCTCAGGTGTGCAGCGGTGGAGCTGAATCTTTTGTTCCACTATGTCCATTTGTGTGTGCTGAGGGCGTGTCCTGCAGCTCTAACTGTTGTTGACTCAGCTGAAGCCAGATAGATAACAGACTGTAACTGTAGCTGAGCACAGACCTGAGGCCAGGGTTTCCTCTCAGACCGGTTCGGTTAACCCCTCAGCGTCTGCTTTAAAACACCTGCTGACATTATATATACTGAATGAAGGTTGAGTCTCTTATGTTTGTGAACTTCAGGCTGAAACAATGACAATACTCCACCAGTGCAAATTTTCCACTGGAAATGTAAAAAAAGGAAAGGAGTAAAAATTAAATTCAGCTCCAGATGCTTTTCCATCCTGAATTATCAAATTTATTTTCTTAGTTGCAGAGCTCGGAAAAAAAAACAAGTAGTGTAGGAGGGGGAAGTCAAACAAGTTAGAAGCCTGTATGTCTACATAGCATGTATGCGAGGTGACTTTAAAATTAAATCGGAGAGCTTTGTGTTGTTGTATTTGTACAGAAAAAAAACAGAAAATCTAAATAATATTTTATCAAATTAAAGGCTTCACTTATCTACATGTAATAAATGCCTGTACTTTCTGTCAGTGTCATGTTTTCCACGTGTCGTTCCAGTTCTCTTGAGTTTTTACAAGCTGCTGCTGTCCTGTTTTTGACAGGCCTGTACTGTCGGCCATGTTTCCACAGTTTGGGAAACACATGTGTCGTCTGCATGCGACCTCTGACCTTTCAGGAAGACAGTGAGGAGGAGCTGTGAGTAACAACTGGAAACACAGAGGATTAGAACAGAATAGCACCTCTACAAGCTGGTTGGCCATTTTTCTATGTTACGATTCATTTTATATGTTCATATTATGTCAGTACAGTAATGCAATCTGTTTCAGTGGGAAATATGTGAAAAGTCTATAAGCTGTTGTTGGGACTATACATGCCTTGCTCAAAGACACATTAATAATACCTCAATTTGACACAGAAATACACTGTAACATTCAGGAAACATGGTTTCATTGTGTTGTGAAACCAGGTTTGAACACTTACTCACAGTCAGTGATGCATTACAGTCTCAGATATCTTCCTAAGTCAAAACCTCCCGATTTAAAACTGCCCATTCACACTTTGAAAGTAGCTGTTCAAACCTGAAAGGTTTTGTGTGTGGGATCTAGAAGCATCTAGTGGTGAGGTTGCAGATCGCAGCCTCTCAAATATCCCTCTTTCTTAGCTCGCTCGAGCATATTGACCAGTCAACCACGAGACCTAGTGGACCCTAGAGTCATTTTACCCAGACAGAGATCGCAGTTTGTTAAACTGTCTCCTTTTGTTTTTCTTAGAGACTCGAGTGATGACGAACAGCTGAATTTGTGGTCTGCAGCTCTGAACTCACCTCACATCACCGAACCACGTGCCAGGAGCCTGATGGAGAGGAGGATCTCCACAGCAAAACGCCAAAGGCCGATCGGATGCTCAGTCAGTCAAGTCAGATGGGAGGATGGCGGAGAGAGCACTCACTCTGAGCTCAGGTACTTTCAGTCTTATTATTGATTATCTGAACACTGATTTATTGGTATTGACTGTAGCAATTTTGCTTGGTAGAAAGAAGTAAATTAAAACAATATTTGTTTTACCTTTCAGTGAGGCAGACATGACGTACCAAGATGCAACTGGGTCAAGCGAGTCTGACAGCGATGAATTCCTCAGTGTACCTCCTCACCAGAGATCAGCGGACAGCAGGACGAGACCTTCGTCACAGTCCACATACACAAATCAGAGCCTCCCCAAACTCAGCAGGACACAGAATTCTGAAGCATAGCTGACTGTTGGTCGAAGTTTCATTTTGTGATTAAAGTTTTCAAAGCATGAATTGAAATGGTGAATTATTTAAGAGTTCAACAGGAGTTCAGGGGGTAACAACCTGTCAGTGCCAGCTGCACTGACTGAGTAGTCAAGATGCCATACGGACATATTTTATTAGTTGGATTCAACATGTGGACACAGCACCACTACTGCCACTACGATGCTGGGTTTTTACGATCATAGAGGAATAAAGATAAGCTGGGGCTACATCCGAAAATGTCAGTAACTGACTGTCTGATCTGTGAGGCAGCAGTGTTGATGCTTCCCCATTGGCCGTTGCTCTCTGGCACGATCAGTTTCTGTTATGCCCTCAGGGGGGCATTTATTGCCAGTGTTGTCAGTTTAATCCTTTGCTTCTTTCTGTAAAAAAGCATTGATACTGTTGTGCCTTGAGGTTGTATTTTCCGTCCATAATAAGAAGCAGCAACTTAGCGATGGCTTGGAAGAGCGTTCTGGTAAACACACAGTCTTAAACAGCCATGTTTCAGTCACTATTTCATACTCATTGCATTGTAATGAATATATGTTATTTAGAGAATTGCATCATCTAGTGACATTCAGTGACATTTAACAACCTTTCAAACAGGATTTACTCAGCTGGTGTTTACAGCAGTTTTCAACTATCTGTCGTTACAAGGACTACACACGGTTTAGGGTCCAGACATTCACCAGTTCCTGGTCTTGTTATAGCAAAGACTTAAAGGTTTTCAGATTAATCTACCAATGTTTTTTCTATCCTTTATGTCACAGGTTGTTTATATAATCTTTCCCTATACCTGCGTGGCTCTCACCGCTACCTGACCCACCTAATCCAGGGATTTTCCGCTTCTTATACACATCATTATATCATCATCATCACATCTGTCTTCATTTTACCTGAAAAATATTTACATAGCTAATGCAATTCAACTGGAAAACAAAAAAAAGTGTTTGAACGTAACTCAGTACTTCTATAATTAGCCACGGTCTGTTTTCTAATAATAATAATTTCTCTCTCTAATGTAGGCTCTAAATCTTTTATCTTTTATGAGTTATTCATTGTAAAAATGACCCCAATAAAAGATTATTAGATCATATTTAACTTTGTTAATGTGACGATATTGTGTTTTTATGATACAATCCTTACCATAAAGCAAAATAAACAGTGATTCCATCGTGGAAACCAGTGATCCAAATCCACACAGACATAGTTTCATACATTTCATACCTAAAGAGCCAATCATGACCAGCAGGGCGGGGCTTTCCAAATCTTTGTTGTTTCACTATGACATTACACTACTAACAAAGGTAAAGCCGCATGTAGGTAGTTATTGGCATTTTCTTAGATAATTTAGCCAAGGTAGCAATGTCAGGACCAAGGTTTATCCAACCTTGTGAGATCTTTGACAGTATGGTCAAACTGATACATGACATACATTATCATCCTTAAACTGCAAGTGAGTCAGTTTGAAAATGTAATTTGAAAAATAGTTTAGAGGTTTAATCAAACCAGTGGAGAACCTGCACTGAGCTGAGCGCAGGTCCAGCAGCAGACTGGTTGTACTGGTCAGCTCCCAGTGTGTGTGTGTGTGTGTGTGTGTGTGTGTGTGTGTGTGTGTGAGAGAGAGAGAGAGAGAGAGAGAGAGTTTGGGTGTGGTTGATAACAACCTGGACCTGAGACACAAAGACACTTTACAGAAACTTTAAACAAAAATAAGTAGGAGACCTGACAGAGTCAACACTGTTAACACATGAATCCAACCCGAAACACATTATCACACCCTGTGTGTATGTGTAGGTGTGTGTGTGTGTGTGTGTGTGTGTGTGTGTGTGTGTGTGTGTGTGTGTGTGTGTGTGTGTGTGTGTGTGTAGAGTGGGAGGACTCCGTCAGTGCAGAGTAACTCTCAGCAGGAAACAGTGTGTAGACTCTGTCAGTCTCAACTCGGTATCTGTCGGCGTCTGTCGGGAGTTGAGGTTTTATTGGGGAGCGACGAAAACCTGCACAAATATGGCGACCAAGGTAAGATGATGAGTCGTTGATGTTCAACTGTGGTTTAGGATCGATCGCATATTGATTATAGTGATCTGATCGACGGGTGGAGGGAGGAGGAGAGACGGCTGTGTCATACTCAGATGTGTCGGGTTTCTGACAGATGACTATTCAATAAAACTCCACATATAAGTTGTAAAGTTTTTACAGTTCTGATCGTTTGTCTGTCAGATGATGAAAATACAGATTAAATTACCTGGAAACATACGTCAGATCAGTTTCTACTTGTCTACTCTGCATTTCTTTCTGTTTCTGTGTCCTCTGCTTTTGATATGGAAACAAAACAAAAAGCAAAATGAACTGGACTATGTGGCTGAAAGTTTCATTGTTAGACCATTAAGATCTCGTTTTTTTTTCAGACTGAACTCAGGTCAGCACGAAGTAAAGGGTAAAGGCGCGCTACTGTAACACATGTCAGCTTGTTGTAGTAAAAGTCTGTTGTTGTTTTTTTTAATGTAGTATCACAGCACAGACTCTTAATTGTGCAGCACACTGTCTCCTTAGATTGATTCCTGATTCTACATTTCCAAATCATTAATCCTGAGACACTGATGCTTCATTATCTCACTGGGGTGGAGCTGTTTTTTAACGACTTCATATACAGTCAGATAGTTTCCTCCAGGTAGGTGGATCCAAACCTAAGGGTTGGGTTCCTCCAGAGGGACACCAAATAAATCAGAGGGGTGGTCTTATGAGTCATGGGAGAGGAAAGAAGAAGAAAAAAACGTTTAAGATTCACTGATCTGTTTTCACATTTTGGACTGTTCTCGTCCTTAAATTCTTGGGAAACACTGATTATTTAATAGTTTGTCTCTGTGGTGTAACAGATAACAACTCAGAGATATGATGAGGTGTGTATACACACTGAGTTTATACCAAAAAAGACCAAATGACAAAAAGTTTGTGGAACCACGCATCTTGAACATTTCACACTTTCAGTAAATATTGGATAAATATACTCCAAATATGATTGTTGAAGAAAACTAAAGACATTTACGTGTTTTATGTTGTAACGTAATCAAGACAGATAATGGCTGGACATGAGTTTATTTATTTATTTATTGGCAAAAGAAGACAATATTTAAATGTCCCACTGTCACTGAACTTACCATAACATGAAAAAAAATGATTTAAGACTGAGATTTTACAGGTTTTACATATTTTGAGGCCAGCATCAAAATATGATTCATCTAATGACTATCTCAGTCATTAGATATATCAATGGCTGGATTAGAATATTATTAATGTTTCTCTGTGGCTCTGACTCATGCTCATCAAAGATAGTAGCCTGTGTGAAATTTAAATTACTCTCACTCAATATTAATTATAATTTCCACAATACAACTGCATGTGGTGGTGTCCTATAGGTAATCTGAAATATTGTCCTTGAGGATCAGTGTCCCTTCAAGTTCTCAGAAAAACTAGGAAAATTCTGGTACATGACCCTGAGTTGTTAACATCATATATGCAGATACATGGGAGACAAAAGTGTCCACCAACTAATTCACATGTTGTACATGCATTTTTGGCTAACATTTATAATATTGCATATTAGATTGTGTTGTAAGCTGCTGTCCACTAACATATCTAAATTAATTGGAAAAGTTATTATCAGTGATCCTGATAACAAATCACTACTCATGCTCCTTTTACTAGTTTCCTTAGTTTCACCCCACCCCTCTGTTATACATTCAAGTGTCCCTTGAATAAAACAGAAACCTTTTTTCAGCCAGCTGGACTTTGTTGCTGAATTAGAGTCACATTTCTGTCATTTGAGGAACAAAGTCACGCAATGTTTGTTCCTTAATCTTGTCATATTCATTTTTATGTCAGTGGTGCATGAAGCTTTGAGGGACACGACAACTGACTATTTTGTAAAATAAACCACCATCATTTACAGTCAGTTATAAAAGTTTATCATTCTCTGTCTGCACTGAGGTGTAAACCCTCTATCCCATGAGTATAAAGCTAGAATGAAAATACAAAATTATAGGAAGAAACTGTTTTCTGAAACTAGTTTTATGATTCTTGGGGTCCAGCAGATTTGTGCCGAATATTGTTGAGCAGCTCTGCAGCCGCCGCCCTGTTTCACAACAGCAGTCAGTCCTCAGAGAGCAGCTCGGTCTGATCTCATTCAGCTGTTTAACTCTGAGCTTCAAAATCAGCCTGAGGCGTGAGGAAACCACACAGCAGCTCAGGACACCAGGGCCCCTTCATGCTGTCATCACTTCAGTATGATGATAAATCGATCCTGTCATACCACCCTTAAAATGACAACTGCTCTTAGGTTGGAGGACATTGCAGAAAGTCCACAAATTTCATGTTTTCTTTCTTTCTTTTTTTCCCATTTTGTGGTTATTTTGACTCTGTGGTCAATTCATGTGTCTTTGTGTCATTTTGAGTCTCTGTCTTATTTTTTCATCTTTTGGTGGTGTGTTTAGTGTGTTCGCTACACTGCATTTACAATCCCTTTTTTTCCCCCCAGAGTGTTCACACTAGCTCAGGATCTGTGCATAATTATTTAGCTAAACACAACCTTAACAACCATAGTCTTAGTCGCTGCCAGAAATACTTAAACAAATTCATCAACAGTGTTTTAAACAACGTTTAAGTGAAAGCTACAGTGAAGTCTGCAAACACTGGCAGTTGACTGTGGGTATAGCTAGTCACCTGTCAAAGATCCCAAGATTATCCTCAGCATGCACACAAAAAATATTGTCTGACACTTCACTAGTACCTCTGGGCCTCTTATCAACAGGACATGATGACGCCTATGAAAAGTCACAGGAACCTAGAGGTTACAGCAGAGTGGTGGTCAGTCACTTAGCTTCTTCTGCAACAAGAGGGCAGTAATTTATATGAGTGCAAATGAGTAATATTAGATTTTTTATTGAACAAATAGATGTAAAGACAGGTTTATGAGTCTGATGACTATTTTTAGCTTTAACATGTCAAACACTAATTACCCATTTTACTTAAACAATAGTACTTTATTCACCACTGATATTATAAAGTCATAAATCACGAGTCTTGAATATCATCATTTAAAAAAAAGACAAAAAACAAACAAACAAAAAAAGTTGGTAAAAAGTTGAACTTGAACTGATTAATGATTAACTTTATATCGGGTTATAATCATTTCACGAATTAAATATCAACATTTCAGATAAAAGTGATTCAAACTGCTTTATCAGTCTTGGTTTTGGTCAACTGGTCACACAGTTAATGCATGATCAACTACAAAGAGCTTCCGTTGACATTGTGCCTTTAAAAGATCCAAATGTCATAAAAGATGTATTCATCTCAGGAGGTACAGACTAGTCAGATGATCTACTTTGTTGCATCAGTTTCTAGGTGTGAAAACATTTTACAGCTCAGACTATAAAATGCTAATCACCATTTGTAAGATGATGCAAAATTAATTTTAGATACTTTTATTTGTGAAGTAAAGACTAAAGTATATTACCTGATCATCTGTGCTATGCTGCTGTCGTTCTAGTACTCTGATCTGGAGCTGGCCATCAACACACTGGTCACAGAGTTTCATAAAGCTGCAGACAATGGGTCGACCATGAACACCACCCAGTTCCAGACCATGTTGTCCAAACAGCTGCCAGGATTAGCTAAGGTACAGCTCAATCTCGAAAAACAACATCATTTTCTCTTTCTTTACAGGTTGAAACCAGGTCTCTTGATCTCAGGGGTCAGTAACATAAACTTTCCAGATCAGTTTTTCACATTTTTCAAGACACAAACCTTGAATCAAACTAATTTGATATTTACTAAGTTGGAGCATTACGTTACTAATTATTACTGCCTAGTGAAGTGAGGCAATACACTGTGAAGAAACGAAAATGTTCTACACAACATTTGTTATGTAGGTGTACTTTGTTTAAACTGTGATAAGTTTTTGCAAGTCTTATTTTGTGAATGCAAACAAACGATAACATCCTGTGGTGGAGGTGCTGCCCTCAAGTGGCTTCAAGTTGGAACTGATACTGATGTTCTAGGCTGGAGACTCACCGCCCACGCGCTAAAGGCATATTCACATAACTGCAGCAAAATGAAAAGGAATTTGTGACCGTTTATCATTAATTTCAGAAATAAAATAGATCAAGTACTTGATAACAGTAAGCATTGAAAAACACCACTACTGGTGCAGTGAACTGCACAGGCCAGGATTACACCAGGATTTGGATGGAGGTAGTGGGAGGATTTGTGTTTTGGGAGAGTCCTTTTGCTTAATGCCTCTGGAAATGCCTTGGACGCTGGATCTGATCATGTTCCAGACCCAGCCCTGTGTCTGAAAAACAACAATAGGTTCAAGCTAAATTAGCAGGAGGGGTTGTTTTCAGGGCCCAGCACCTCTAAAACAACCAGTTTAGTAGTTTTGATGTGGTCCTGATCTTAACATGCAGAAACACCAGCTTCCCACCTTCAGGGGGACTGTGAATCATGAGTGCTGTGATGTCTATTATGCTGCTATACTCCAGTGACTGTCCTCCCACACTCCCTTCTCTCTCCTTGGCTGTCTGACATTGCAGCACAGTATCCACTTACAGTAACTACAGCATTATTGAATTATTTTATGGCTCTGATTAGACTATCAAAGCACTAGATTCAGTTCAGGGAAAGATCCTAGTCTGGTTTAATACATAAAAAGTTCACAGAGAGTCCAGAAACATCCTGTTTATTTACAACTAAAACCATCATCTTTTCACTAACTTTAACCACAGTTTCTGTCTAAACCATAGATGGGATAGAACAGGACCTGGTGTGACAGCATTATGATGAACTTAGTTTTTATATTTGACAGATATTCACTCACAGATATTCAAGTTTCACTTTGTATTTGCAGTATGAGAACAATTCAGCGCATCTCCTGCTCCACTGCTCCACCAGATGACCTCAGTTAATAATATACAAGGCTACAGCTTGTAGAATAAACTGTAAACCACTGGGTAACAAGATCTAGAAGCTCTTTATAGTTTATATTATTACTTTGTCCATTTATTAATGACATTTTCAATAGATCACCTGTCAAAGAGTGGAGGGTGAAAGCCTGGTTACCTCTCTCTCAGAGACAAAAAGGGAACAGACCACTAACATTTTTTTCAATGAGGGAGTAGCCAGTAGATACTTTAGATAACATTGTGGTCATATGTATCACCCTGGATATGCATGCTCCACACTAGTACATAGTGTACAGAGAGTGCTGTGTGTAAATGCAGTAACTAAAAACAAAGATCCCACTTAAAACTAAGCACACTGTGTTTTTACAGTTTTGCACTGTGCACATTTACATTTTTCTCTTTGTTTTAGAAATCTCTCAGCTGTTTCTTGCATACTTCATGACTGACATCACAGTTTCACACTAACTTTTTCCATGTGTCCCAATGCTGACATACTGAATGCTTCCTGTCTACAGACTGCAGAGAATGAGGAGGGTCTGAGTCAGGTTTTGGAGCAGATGGGCGTTCAGAGTGGTGAGAACATCAGCTTTGACAACTTCTGGACACTGATCAACAAACAGGCAGTCCAGCTGTTCAAAAACACGTACAAGGAGAAGAGCGTCAAGTGCAACTGCCTGCTGCAATAAAAAAAAAAAAAAAAAAAAAAACCTGCAGCAAGACCTGTGACACACCTGAGACATCCTGCATCAACACCACACCTGAGCCTGGAAACACCACACCTGTCTGGCCGCTCTAAGCTGACCAAAGGGAGGAGGGCAGGTGCTGCAGGACCATAGTCAGACAGGAAGACACACAGACACAAGAGAAGAAGAGATTTAGTGATGATATTCAAACATTGTTTGTGAGTGAAAGTGCAGAGGACCAAAGCTGAATAGTTAGGAAATAGAAATTGTAATAAATGAATGATTCTTTCAATAACTGGAACCATCAAAGATACTGTTACTACCATTATGAAATGTAAAGGGGAGAAAAAGAAATTTGCAAATAAATAAAATCTGGAAATAAATGTATATGGTCTTGAACAAATAATGCATTTTAAAATGTAAAGATGAAAAAATGTACAGAGAGAAATAAAACTAGTACATTAGTTACATTTCGGCATAAAAATGAAAAGATTAGAAACATTAAAATGCAGAAAGAAATATGTTAATGTACAGAAAAGACTTATCTGAGATAAATTTAGAAATTACACAAAGAAAATTGGTATTAAATGTATTAAGGAATAAAAAGTTACAGAGATTTAGTCAAGAAAACTAAATAACAAGTTATACTAAATCTGTTCGTTTTTTTTTTTTTTTTTTTTTTGTAAAATGAATTAATCCAATAGTCAATGTCAAAGATTATTTAACCACCTTGTATTCATTTTCCAATAAGCCACATTTGGTCCTCCATATACAGACTATTTTCTTGTATGGAGGATCAAATCAGATTCCTTTACAAATAATAATAATAAGAAAAAACAGTAGAGTAATAATTAAGTGGATCTATCAAATACACTGCAAAAAACAATAACAGTTGAAATAACTGTGTGGAAAAAACATTCACAAACACAAAACACTACAGTAATTTGAACATTTTCAAGGATTTTTTTACATTTAAATCAATTTTGTATTATTATTTTTCAATTTATTTGACCACTATCTAGTTTATCTTCATTCTAGTTTGTTCCTCCATATGTGAAAAAGTAAAAATGTATTTTACATAAAAATACTGTATTCTTTACCTACATAACTAAAGTCAAAATATGAACGATGTTGTATACTAACCTGTTTTTCTTTTAAATGCTTTTCAGTGCAGTTCATTTATTCTTCCACTAAATTTATTCCTGGAATCTTTTTTTTTTTTTTTTTTTTTACATTCGACCACCTCAAAAATAAAACTGTTGCTGTTTTGATACTAACATCAGACTTTTATATTAAGTCGTAAAGTCACCGACTTGTTCTTGTTTTTCTTTACATTAAACCCTCTGTTCATCTCACCTTTGATACAGTTCAATATTTATGTTCTGTTTGTGAATAAATGTCATAACTTTTGAGATCATGTGTTTGAGTGACTTTATTATGCGGAATCAACAAAAACTAAGTTTCTTTTGTATTGAGACAGAGGCGGCAGAAAGTTAAGAACACTGCTTTTGACTAAATGTGATTAAAGGTTGTAGAGTGCTGGTGTCAGTCAGTGAAATTCCAAAAGTTAAAATGGACACAGCTGATTTACCAACATAGAAATAAATATCCCATTTATCAACAAATTCATTTAGCCATCAGCCAACTGGTTATAAATGTGAAAATGAAATATTAACTTACTTCAGATAATGATTCACTTTTCTCTTGAGAGGCCTCAGGTCAAGGCCTTCTCAGTATCACTGCCTATGGAAGAAAGAAACAGGTGCAAACAGGATTTCCTGGTCATGTGATGTGATGAATTATTTGTCCTATCAAAGTAAAAGCTCCCCTTTCCACAATTAAACAATCATTTAATTTTAAATCAATGCCTTTTTATAAAATTGAGATAAAATAACTGTTGCCATGTGACAAGAACGGGCAGTTAATGAATCACATATGATATAATATTGATGCAGATTATTCAGATTTTAAATCTCCAAAAACCACAGTAAAACAGATAAACAGAAGCGTGATATTTTTAAAATAATTAAGTGAAAGGAACAGGGAAGGTTCAAGCAGGAACATCGGTGTGACTTACTTGTTTGTAACCTACCAGACAGATTTATTAGTGGGTTTCAGTCAATAAAGATGTACTGAACTGTCACAGACAGCAGGAGGCGCTCTCCGCCTTGTCTCTGTGAAACAAAATCCCATTAATCTGCCTCCCACATTTGACCTTTACCTCAACTCTGATCCTTCCAACCTACAGCTTCTGCTTTGTCTAAAACACAGTTTAGGATCCTCCTCATTATCAACCTAATTTCAGTCTCTGCACTTTGTTATTGGCGACAAGAGATTAAATCGTGACAATTGGGCCAAGAGAGAACAAATGTATTAGTTTGTATTTCTTCTAATGTTCATTAGATTCTGCTATGATCAAATACAAAGTCCATCTTGTTCCATGTGTTTGGACACAAGCTGAGCTCTTTGCAGATTCGCGTCACGAAATGGCTCAGAAGTACATATCAATCATGGGATACATGTTCTACCTGTTTTAGTGATGTCAGTCATCACTAAAAGAGTTTGGTTTTGATGAGATATCTTATCTAAATGCTTTGCTGAATACTTTTATATTGAATTATTGACTACTCATTTTTAGATGTGTGTTTTAATTGCTTGAGCTCATTGAACAGAGGTGTCCGTACGCTCACACCCTGTCACAGAGAAGTATGTGAAGGAGCATGATGCGCTCAAGGGTAACAACTAAGTGTCTGCACCAACAACTCCATATATGGAAAAGATGACCTTAACATGTTTGTGACAGTCAGAGTGCAGCATCATAAGAATGCAGAAGCGCGCAGTTTCATAAGAATACAGACGTGACTCTGAGGGTGCGGGGGCTGTGGTTTTGTTTTTGTTCTGCTTCTCATGCAAGACAGGAGTTGTTGGAGGCTGCATGAGCTATGGAGCCAGGGAGGGTATCAGATTTCGTGAATTGACACAGAGAGATGTTGTTGGTCAGGGAAGCATAGTCTGGTCCAGAGCTCTGTAAAATGATCTTTTTTTCTCATATTTGCGTTGCTGTAAGACTTAGAATAAAATTGGGGAAATTGAATTGGAACATCTCCTGTGTACTTCATCAAACGAGCACTCGAGTTCAGGGTAATGAAGTCAAACTTTGAACTGCAGGAGTTTTTTAAGGCTGCTGTAGCATGTTGCACTTCCATGTCAGAAATAAATTCATGTGATAACATAATAGTAATAATAATAATAATAATAATAACTTTATTTGTATAGCACCTTTCATACAAACAATAAAGCCCAAAGTGCTTTACAATGACAATTTAAAGAAAGTAGAAATAAGATAAAATATATAATTAAAACAAAAGGAAATCAAAGAAAATTAGATAAAATACAATAAGATAATAAACTTTTTAAAAGTACAGCAGAGCGTACTTTTAAGAGTTAAATGGTAGCATGTAGAGGACAGTTTTAACCTTTGTTTTAAAGGTATCTAGTGATCTTCTTGCTGAATATCTATGGGCATTGTGTTCCATAGTCTAGGGGCATAATTAACAAAGGCTGCATCCCCGATCTTCTTGTGGCTGCTGCTGGGAACCTCCAATAAAGCAACAGCAGATGATCTCGGTGTTCTACAAGGCACATAAGTGACAAGGGATTCGGTGATGTAGTTTGGTCCTTGTCCATTCAGAGCTTTGTACGTCAGGAGGAGCACCTTGAAATCTGTACTGAATGTTACAGGAAGCCAGTGCAAAGCAGCTAAGACTGGACTAATGTGTTCTCTTCTCTTGGTTCTGGTTAAGAGCCGAGCTGCAGAGTTTTGGATGATCTGAAGTCTGTCAGTGGCTTTTTTGGAAGGCCAGTAAAAAGTGCATTGCAGTAATCGAGTCTGCTTGAGGTGAAGGCATGAATTGGCTTTACGGCATCTTTCTGATTTATAAATGGCCGTGCTTTAGCTATGTTTCTGAGGTGATAAAAGGATGTTTTTGTTACCTTGGTGATGTGTGAACTAAAGCTGAGATCAGGATTTAAAATGTCACCAAGTCTTGTGACCTCAGGTTTAATCCACTGAGTTAACTTACACAGATTATTGAGCAATGACTGTCTTTTTGCTTTGGGGCCAACAAGGAGGATCTCAGTTTTATCCTCATGTAATTCCAGGAAATTATTGCTAATCCATTCATTTATTGCTAATAGACAATTGGTGATCAAATCAATCACTGCAACATCATATGGTTCTGCGGATATGTACAGCTGAGTATCATCGGCATAGCTATGGAAACATACATTGTGCTCTCTGATGATGTCACCAAGTGGAGTATGGTGAGAATAATAACGAGTCAAGGCAGCTCCCTTGTCGGACCCCATAGCTACTGTCATATTTCTCAGATGCATGATCTCCAAGGCTGACAAGATTCTCCCTCTGATGTATATTTTGAACCAGTTTGAGACACAGTCAGACAGACCAACCCATTTTTGAGACAATTAGGACAATGTGGTCAATCGTATCAAATGCTGCACTTAGATCTAAAAGGATGAGAACTGCCACCATAGTTCAGCCTGAGGTTGCTGGTTATCTTGGTGAAGGCAGTTTCAGTGCTGTGTTATGTTCTGAAACCTGACTGAAGCTCCTCCAGGATACTGTTTTTTTCTAGGAAGCAGTTTATTTGGACTGAGACGATCTTTTCAAGTTGTTCGCTAATGAATGAAAGTTGAGTATTTGGCCTATAGTTACTCAGCATGTTGCTGTCTAAGTTAGGTTTCTTTAATAGTGGTTTTACGACAACTGTTTTGGAGGCATCTGGGAAGATACCTGTTCTAAGTGAAGTATTTATGATGTTCAGGGCATGACTTGAAACACTGCTAAACACTTGCTTAAAAAAGCAGTAGGTACACGATCAATGCAGGAGGTGTAGGAGTTACACTTGGTTACAGTGTTGTAGAGCTCAGTCAATGTAATACATTTAAATCTTTCCATGGTTACATTACAGTGTTTGCTCAGATCATCTGCATTCACAGCAGTATCAATACTGGCTCTGATTGATGTTATTTTATTATCAAAATATAGCGCAAGTTCCTCACACTTTGCTGCTGAAGACTTTAGTCAATAGAGAACAATACTCTGGAGTTTCCAGCATTCTCTGTAATAATTCTGGAGAAATATTCCTTTCTTGCGATTCACACAGCCTTATTATAGGCAGTCTTGGCATTTTTGTGTAAATCACAGTGAACTGTGAGCTTTGTTTTTCTCCATTTTCTCTCTGCTGCTCGACAGTTTCTCTTGATTTCTTTAACATTTTTATTATTCAGCCACGGGAGATTCTGTTGGTTGATCTCTTTATGACCTTTAGTGGGGTAACAGTGTTTAACACAGACGACAATGCACCAATTAAGATTTTCTACCATGTTGTTTAGAGAGCAGTCATCACTGTATGGCTCGAATGATCTCATAAGTTTGAAAATGCAGCTTCAGTTTTATCATCTAAAATCCTCCTTTGGACCAGAACTTCCTTTTTAGTTCTAGTTAAGGTTATCTCAGAATCAGAGCATACACAGTAATGGTCACTGAGAGGTGATTCAGTCACTGTGATATTGTTGATATTTAACTTTAACTAAAGTTGTCATTACCAAATCTAGAGTGTTACCATGTTGATGAGTCAGACCAAGTACGTGTTGACTGAGTGCAAAGCTGTACAGTAGGTTTGCAGGTTTATAACCATTAACACAGAGTGAGATCAGTTCAGAGAACTCCTGTATAAAGACTGGTGAGTGTTTTGGTGGTCGATATAATGTAACAAACAGAACTGAATTGACTTTGAGCTCAAGAGCAAGATAATCTATTGATGTGAATTCACCCAGTTCAATGAGTTTAAAAACAAGCTGTGAGGAGAAGATAGTCGCAACCCCCCCTCCCCTCCTGTTTTGCCTGGCTGACTGATAAAAGCTATAGTTTGGAGGACAAGCTTCAAGCATTGTTGCTGTAACGGTACCATTACTGAGCCAGGTTTTAACTATGAAAATGCAGTCTAATTTTTTTTCTATTAACCAGAAATGTTTTATTGTTCAGTGATCTGACATTTAGGAGGGCCAGTTTCAGCTGCTGAGAATCTGTGTCAGGAGAGGAGACTGGTTTTGCTGGACATCAACAACTTTAAGATTAATGGCACAGATACCCCGCAATCTATGGTTACAGCGATGTATTTTACCATGCCACCGGCTATTTAAGATTACCGGTATGTTTAGTGGGGTAGCATGGTGCATGTCCTTTCTCTGTTTTTGCGTTTTTGTTGAGGTAATTTGTCAAGTTCATCAAGCTTCTGTTTGGCTGTATCAACAAGCTGCTTAATCGGTGATAGCGATGGTTTGCATGGGGGAGTGGGGGTCCCTGGGCCCGCAGTTCAACTACTGTCCCCTGCGTGTTGCTCAGCAGGGTGTCTGTAGTTGTTGTTGGTGCTAGTGACAGTCATTTAACCCCTTCTGTAATGTGTATATAAAATAATTTAAATGTATTTAAAAGTTTGTCCAAAGTATATCCAGAGTGTTTAAAAGTATAAAGTATACACACAATAATACATGTAATACATGTTGACAAAGTGTGATGGGATAGTAGTGAATGAGTCTCTGCTTGGTGCCTCGACAGATGGGACGAATGAAACTGGATCAAGAAAGATGAAATGTGGAACAGTCAGGAAAGATGGAGATGTGATATCATGGATCATCTAAAACATTTTTTGTCATGTTCAGTGAACATCTCCTCATGAACCACTTGCTGCCTTAACAACGCAACATAAAACAAATCTGGTCTCTGTGGCAGCCCAAGCTCCGAAAACCTCACACAAACACAGTGCGCATCCAGTGCGTCAAAACAATAACGGACGTTGTTCCAGCCAATCACTGACAGGTTTATCGGTGATTGGCTGGAACAATGTTCATAGCAAGATAAACACCCGAGGCACTGGGAAATGGGAGGGACAATCAGATCTCTATTTTGTTTTGGTTTGGTACTGGAGTGTATTATTACGGTAGCGTATCACTGGAATCAATGTATTATCAATGATATATCAATGATATGTATTATCACTGATGTTGTTGAGTTTATTACCCTGAACTCGTATGTTCATTTGATGAAGTATGCAGGAGATCCAATACAGTTCCAATACAAAGTCACCAGTTTTATTCTAAGTCTTACAGCAAGCAAATATAAGGAAAAGTGATCGTTTTACAGAGCTCTGGACCAGACAACGTCTTTCCCTGACAAACAACACCTCTCTGCATCAGTTCACGAAGTCTGATGCCCTGTCTTTCCCTGGTCGAGCTTTTATTATCGCTTATACAGGAAGTATGTATGTGTGGGTGCGGCTCTGATGCTGATTGGTCCAAGTTGTAAACACTCCTGCTGCATGTCTTCCCATTGTGCTATCTGATGTCACCCCTCCTGGACACTTACTGCACCCTCAAGGAGTCCCTGTGTCATACAAAGACAAAACAAAACAGCCAAGTCCACCATCCCCAAACCCTCAAGGTTGGTTCTGTATTCTTTTATCATATATGGATTTGTTTTTCTGCACTCTGTTACGCACACATGATAAGTTCTTCTATGACATTGTTTAAGGAGACACTCAGGCATATCTTGTCCTTTCAGTACATCGTGTTTTCCTACATACTTCTCTGTACAGACATTTCCAAGTTCAGTCAGCTTTAAGCGGTTAACACACACACACATCTAGAAACTAGTAATTAATATATCAATATGAAAGTGATTAGCGAGGTACTATATTTATAATATCTCATCAGTGTGTACAATCAATATGTGGCTGCTGATGGGTAAATCAAAATCAGTGTCTTACTACTGACAGTTTTGATTCAAGGCTCAGTTAAGGCCTGAACTCAGTAGAGTAGAATGTGTGCAAGAAGTAACTACCTGTATGAGAAAGATACAGACTTCAAGGTCACAGCTGTGCATGTGTAGGCAGCACTGATACCACCGCTGACAGTCTTGCCTTTGCCCCCAATACAAGATAATCTTAGATGGGCCCCCCCCCCCCACGCCCAGGTCTCTCCTTTTCCCATGCTTTTTTCCCAGTTCTGGGCCCCCGTCTACACTGGGTCAGGGACCCGTTTGCATCCCGCCCTATCGGCAGGTGTGGTACTATGTATAACACACCTCTCACAAAAACATGTGTGTGTGTTAAAATGTAACCAAATATATCTTTTTTTTTTTTTTTTTTAAAAATGCAGTAAAAAGCAGCTAAAAAATAATGGTGTCTGGTAGAGTATAAAAATTTGTTTTAAAAAAGTCAACTCTAAAGAAATCAAACATAATGGGATCACAAGAAGTGTTTTGACATCAGAGTCAGACGAGAGCAACGAGTTAAAACCAGTTCAGCACCAGTCCAACACTGTGTCAAGGACAGATAAGACAGCAGAATATGACTGGTTGTTAATGACACTATGATATCAACCCAGCGAGTATAAAGGGAGATTGATTGCTACACAGTTTGGGTCCACTTCACTTGAAGGATCCTTGGGTTTGTTGTGCACAATAAACTCCCGACCACTCCTTTTTGCTTTTTTAACTTAACTTTAAAATATTTTTGACTCAATAGTGCAAGCGACAACACAAGTGATGTCATCAAAAAATTGCTTACTACACCTTTAAATCCTTTTAAATATTTCTGTCTACTCATTTTCAATTTCTGTCTCGGTCTGATTCTACTGGTGAGAGTTTCACTCCCACTCTGACCGTCTACTCAGCTCATACTGATCTGGCCTTTGTCAAAAGGTGTGTGACCTTATTTGCCTTTTAAATTATTTGAATTAAAGAGTATAAAATATTTGCATATCTCTCTCGAATTGGCAGCTAAGGGAATTAAGGTTGTGGTGCTTCCTGGGGAAATGATGATAAGTAACATGAGCTTTAACATAAGGGCATATGTTCCTGCTCAAATCAGATGTTAACACTGTCAGAAACACTATCATACTGCAAATGTATATATGAGAAAACAATGATGTGATATGAAATAATACAGTTAAATCAGCTGTTCAGAGTAAAACAAAACAGAGCAAAATATTCTAGTTAAAACATCAGCTAAAATGATAAACAAATAGTTATGATTGAGAAAGACGCTCACAGAGCGTAGTAAGACAGTTGACCTGAAAGAGTTGACCTGAAAATGGTCAGTTGTTTTGGTAGGTGTGATTCATTTTCATACCACAGGCAAATAATTACTTATCACTTGCAGGCAAAGTGGCTCTTTCCACCTCTTCAGTGATCCTCTTTCTAAAAGTAGCAGTGTACGTGCATCCTCTCTCAGAGAACAGTGCAGGGATTTTTGTTTTTGGATGATTCAGATGGTCCATGTCATCAGTCACATAATTTGAATCTAAACCAATGTGATGCTTAGAATGTGAAATACATCATGAATGAATTGCTTTTAAGGACAGAGGCAGTGAACTCCATTGTCAAGCAGTGGGAATAATGATAATAATAATGTGACCAACCTGGATGTTCAGGATGTTCTTACTCTCTAAAAAATGCTGGGTTTTTTCTGCACCCAATTACTGGGCTGTGGCAGTTTGACCATTTATTGGGTTATGTTAGTGCATGCTGGGGTATTTTCTATAACCCAGCCACATGGTTGGTGATTTGGAACTAAATCTCCAACAGATACGTGGTGTTCTACCCACTGTCTGGGTCACTTAACTACCAGTAGCCTAAACACTGGGCTAACATGCTGAGCTTTTTAACTCAGCTACAAGGTCTACACAGCCCAGGTATGATTTCACAAGTTATGTCAAACATACATAAACGCGTATGTGTATCCACCCACACAGAGAACTTATTCTTTTCTTAACTTATATTCTTTTCCTCCCTCTGCTTACTACCATCAGACTATCAGTTGCCTTCCTGTAAAAATGCTGCTTAATTTTTTTTTTTTTTTTTTTAATCATGTAACTGTATTTTTTCAGGTCAGGAGAAGACATGGCTTCTTCTGTTCTTGAAAATAACTCTTTTGTGTAAGTGAGACTGATCTGATTTTTAATCTTCACTTTTTGGCGCAGAGCTGTTTTTCAAAAGCTGGCTCCCCAAGAACTCTCTTTAATGTAAAGATTTTTTTTTTTTTTTTTTTCCGTTTTTGTTCATTTTAAACTTATCATGGACCAGGCTGGTTGAGAGATATGTAAGTTCTGGAACTGTTACACGTTTGTTAAACAGTTAACAGTTCTTACAGTTAGCGGCACTCCCTTTAAATGGAAAGAAACCTCCAGATGAACCATATATATATATATATATATATATATATATATATATATATATATATATAAAACACACACACACACACACACATATATATATATATATATAACATACCGAGTATACCAGAATTTTTTTTATTAAGACGTGTTTCTCTTTTTCCTTTTTTCTTTTGAGAAACAAAACTGGTTTTGTTAACACTCAAACGTGTTTGTATTCAGTTATACACCATTATGTTCTGATTTTCTTGTAATGCATATTACCAGAAAAATATAAAAAAAATACAAGAAAAAAATACAAGAAAAATACACACACATATATATATATATATATATATATATATATATATGGGGAATATATATATATATACAGTATATACATATGGGGAAGAAGACGCATGCATCCTCCGGCCCAGTAGGTGGCGATAAAAAACCTTCCAGCTGCTGCTAAACCGCCATTAACATTCAAAGAAGAAGAAGGGAGGCACGTGAGGGACGTGAATCAGACGCAGCTGGAGGGAAAAAGGTGAAAACCAGTGGTGGGGTGGAGAGCAAACTTAAACAAACACATTTTCATACTTGTTGTTGTTTCTGGAGATTTACC
Organism: Polydactylus sextarius; assembly: GCA_016801845.1. Taxonomy (NCBI): domain Eukaryota; kingdom Metazoa; phylum Chordata; class Actinopteri; family Polynemidae; genus Polydactylus; species Polydactylus sextarius. Next base: position 13,055,917 of record CM028913.1, on the reverse strand, counting down.
GGGAGGAAGAGGGGGTCACGTGTGTCACGGTTACGGTGAGTCGAGGAAGTTACAAGTGAAATATTGTGGTGTAAAACTTGGGCTGGTGTTTGATGCTAGTAACAATGAAACAATTACTGTCACAGTACATAAATATGTGTTTTATATGTATATATTCCTTTACTAAATATGCATTACAAGAAAATCAGAACATAATGGTGTATAACTGAGTACAAACACGTTTGAGTGTTAACAAAACAAGTTTTGTTTCTTAAAAGAAAAAAAGGAACAAGAGAAACACGTCTTAATAAAAAAATTCTGGTATACTCGGTATGTTAGGGCAGTGGAGATGGTGTAAGACGTGGAAATGATTCATCCTGATGATCAGGGATATAAAACTCTCGGGGATGGTGGGTTTTTCTACATTAAATCCTAATTTCTTCTGGTAAAATTGTTTTTTGAAGACTTTGAAGAAATGTCTGAACAACAGAAGAAGAAGAAGGAAAAAAGAGCCAAGAGTCAAATCCACATCTTTCAACCCACATCAACATTTTTTAAATAAACAAGTTGATACATTTTATATACATGGCACTTCCTGTTTATGTTTTCAACCACGTGCACGTGAACTGTCTTATAACATGTTCATTTTATATTTCTGATAGAGATCTGTTGCTTTATGTTCTGCAGGAATATATGTCTGTAAATATATGTAAGACTTGAATATAAGTTTGAAATAAATAAAATCATTTTTCTGTGTCTTTCTTGACAGTTTTCTTCTCAACATGGAGACGACGGGAAATTTAGCAAACAGCATCAGAGAGCAGGTAAAACAACGTGTGATCAAACTCTAATCATACTATCATAATCATCCTGATGAAAATGTATTATTATATGTATGGGTTTGACTACAGGGTCTAAAACTACAGCACAGAGTTTTGCATGGTGTGTGTTGTTAGAAATACCAGTTGATCACAGCGGTCGATGTGGTATTTTGCTGGGGTTGGGGTGGAGGTTGCTCTGATTTTCTTAGTTTGAAACCTGATCTCTGAGGAGATGCAGGGTCTGCTGTACAGGACCCCATTTGGAGCCCAGATTGTATTGGAGAATGTAGGTCAGGCTTGTCCAAACTATTCCACAAAGGGCCGTGTGGCTGCAGGTTATTGTTTCAACCAGTCCAGTGCACACAGTTTGACCAATCAACTGTTTGAGGACTGAGTTAAGATAATTAAAGGTGACAGAGACTGAAAAACATTTTTTTCACCTCGTCTTTGTTTAAGAACATTGGTCCACCCACATTCTAGGACATGTGAAAAGTGCTAGAAATTCTGAACATCTCCTTTTTATAGAAATTCCTCTTTTAGAAATGTCCGCTAGAAAATGGGTCAATTTAAAAAAAAAAACACTTGTTTGTGACGTAAATTGCATGTCACCGCCCCCCCACTCTGATTCTGTTCCCTTCCCTTCAAAGGCGATTAACTGTAAAAAGATGGTCTGTCCGTGTTCTGAAGCCGATGTTGCCAGTTAAGCCTGAAAAGATGCCGAATAGGTACAAAACCACACATTTTAAATCCCCACCCTAAAATAGATTTCTGAGAGATTTTTAGGAAGCTTCTGAGGTGTTATAGATCCAGCCAAAGTTTTATTATGTATATGTCACATCACAACAAGGATCAAAATCCTGTCCAACCATTCTCTGTCACCTTTAAATGAATCAACCTGTGATAACAGGTTATTGAGGGAGGTGATTGGAACAGGAAGGTTCAGATGGTTTTAGGATTAGATGCAACAATATGTCAAAACAACATAACAAATAACATTTGATGGCTTTAAAATTTTGTCATCCTTATTTCTGATGATTAACTTTAAGCTCCCTTGCTGTTCCAGTGTCACTAGGTTGGTACATAACCAACTACTGCAGCACTTTCAGCTCCAACAGCTTTGCTTCGTAGAAAAAAATCTGAAATACAGATCATACATGCATATTGTCTTTAGTTAGTTAGTTTTGCATAAAAACCATGTGGTTGAGGTTAGAGGAAGTGTGATTCTGCCAGGAACCAGAGGGAAAGAGAGTGGCCGAGAAACGAGCAGTTATAATGTAGTAAAAACAAATTTTCAGTGGTAAGATAATAAAGAAGGTAAAGAGAAATTAATTGAGTGGTGTTACGAGCAGGTTATCACCTCAAGTTTTGCATATAAACCGTTGGGTGAATGTCTGCAGAAACAGACTGGAGGTAAAACCCCCAAATGGCACAAGATTTTTATATTTCCATCTGAGTGAACCCATCAGCTCTGTAATGTGCAGTGTTTGACTTACTGTGATGTAATATTAAGCTTGTGTGTATTTATTTGGTTGTATTTTTGTTGTGTTGTGTGAATATTCCAAAATGGAAGTAATCTGGAGTAATTTAACAAGAGTAAGATGGGATAGAGATTGATTAATAAATTCTCAAGTGGTGTCCATGTTTTTGGCCGGTTAGCACGGTTGAAGCCAGGAACAGCAGTGTTCTAATATTTAATGAAAGAACAGAACACAAATACAATAGGTACAAGAAAAATGACCAGTAGTGACTCTTTCCCTGAAGTCCCTGCTCATAATGAACTGAAATGTGAATCCTAACATAAGGATGTTTGATCTGATGGTCAGCAGAGCGCCCAGACAGTCGAGCGGTTAGTGTGCATCACCTTGGCATATAAGCTGTGCAGCGATCGCCTCTTCGGCGATCGTTTCTGTGTGACATTCCCCCGCTTCTACCCACCGTCCTGTCTGTCTTTACTTGCTATCAATAGGCACAAATGGCCAAAAAATATCTTTAAAAGAAAATAAAAAAAGGAAGCATCGATATTTCACAGCTGATTCATGGGTTATGTTTTTTTCTAAATTTTGTTTCATAAATGAAGTGAATGTTTTTTTGTTTTTGTTTTTTTTTTTTACATGACTATTGCCATAACAGGACATAGGTATCCTAAAGATATGACTAGTATGGGGAGGAGGTATTTATGTCGGTATTGATAGATACTCAATGTTACAATATCACTACCCACCACAGACATATAAAAGTGCTATTGTTCCATCCAACTATGACATTACAGGAAAGATCACTTCTAATCTATGTTTATGTTCTGTGTTTAAAAATAAATGGAAGGACACTGATGTTTTTTGATCAATAAAAAAAAAAAAATCTATAATCATGTATATTATCCATAAACTTTCCCTAACACGTCTCTGTCCTTCACAGGCTCCTCAGTCCTGCAGCTGTGACACGTCCTCACCCAGATGTTGGTGTGTTGACTGCAACGAAGCTCTCTGTTACGACTGTGTGTTGGCTCATCGCAGAGTCACTATAACCAGATCACACAGGATCCACAATCAGCCAGCAGGTCAGACAGCATCGTACATATCAAGGAGCTGTAATATTTAAGTTGTTTTTTTGTTTGTTTGTTTTTTTTTTCAGCTAATTAATTGATATGGAAAACAGAGATGGATATGATTCTATCTTGACCCCAGTGATCATTTACACTCAAAAAAATGGAAAAGTAAGATTCCAAAAATCTCAGCAATTCTTCAACAAGTTAGTGTACTATCCCCGTAAGGCTTTCAAAGAGAACTGGATTATTTCTGTACAGACAGGTCATGTATCACAAACCACTGATTTCCTGATTGTTTTGGTCCGTCAGTGAAGATCTGTCTGAGGATCAGTAAAATTTTCTTTCATCTGTCTCCTCTTTGTGTTTTCATGTGCTTGCAGGATGTTAATGTGTCCGTTTATCTCTTCAGGAAACACCTCGACTCCTCCCACCAAATTTTGCAGACTCCACCCTAGTGAGCCGCTCAAACTGTTCTGTTTCACCTGTGGTCAGCAGACCTGTAGAGACTGTCAGCTGACCACTCACAAGGACCACAGGTACACAGGCTGCCCAGAGCCCATTGAAATCAATGCATCAGACTTAAACACATCAAATTAAATAATGAGTAAGAGGTAATCATTTCTTGCTCTTCTCTCTTTCTGTTCGGCCTCCACCTTGTCTTAGTTATCTTTTTGTCAGTGATGCGCTGGGCAAGCTGAGGAAGCAGCTGGAGGACTTGATTCAGGCAGTCAGAGTGCAGAGAGACACAGTGACGTGTACGCTGCAGGACATGGAGACAAGGTGCAGTCTGATGGGAGTGCTTCAAAACTCCTCACTGTCATTTCTTGGACTTTTATTATTCAAATGAAGTAGCTCCATATAAACGTGCTTGTTGTGTTTCAGGCTACAGGACATTGTTCAAGGCGAGTCTCATCTTGAGATGGAGCTGATGTGTTCTTACAGCATCTGTGTTGATCTCCTGAAAAAAAGGACAGGAGAAATTATGGAAATGGTCAAGGTAACACGCAGTCACTATATTTTATTTCTTGCACGATAATGTTATAATAATGAATTTATTGTTTTATTTATTAACTTTTAAAGTTCCAGTCTCTTACATGTGAGAAGTTGATACTTTGATACATTTTTTACACACAGAAGAAATAGCAGAAATGTGTCTGAGTTGCTCTGTATGTTGTTGTTTCTAAACAGATGTTGAACAAATCAGAGTCTGAGCAGATTCAGAAAATGATTGAGAAGCTGAAGACTCTGAAGTACAGGCAGCTTGTTTTGACTGACATCACAGAAAAAGCCAAAAACATTGATGATGTCACATCGCTGCTCAAGATGACAACAAATGTAAGAACCTGTACTCGTCCTTTTGGCGAAGATTTTCTCCTCACCAGCAGCTCAAATATGATTTTTGTTCTGTCAAAGACCTTAACAGAAAATGAAGCAGACATGAACAGAGTAGAGAAAAAGAACCAATTGAACCTTGTGTTATTGTCTTTCCTCAGCTCAAGTTGCAGCTCCAGTATTTTTCACAACAGGTTATATCTTTCCCTCTGACCATGTCGGAGCTGAAGGTCGTCACTGACGGGAAGTTTATGGAAACTCTTTCAAACTTTGGTAAGTTCAAATATTGAAATGAAACCTCAAACACCGATGCACATCACCGATCACAAGAGCTCTTAGTGTTGTGGCTTTTTTATTGACTTACAAATACTTTGCTATGACATTTAAAACCACCATCAATTTATTTGTACTATGCTCTACTTCAGAAACACTGAGACATTGAATTTGTAAATTTAAACATCATGAGGAACAATGGAGGTGTTGTTGAACCATTGATCAACAGTGTGGTGATTTTTTTTTTTTCTTTCTTTTTGTTTTTTTTCAGACAGAAATGTAATTTTTGTGTTTCCTATGTGACATTTTTATGAGATGATCAGATATTAAAGATGTGGATCTGTGAGGAGCTAATGTGTTTGGAAAACAGCCATCATGCAAGGATATTAAAGTCTATCTCGTTATTCAAACAGTACACAAAATCCCTCACACACAAAGTCATGGGAGAGGAGCTCCCATGACTCTTAACACAGTTGCTCAAAATGGCCATGGTAATGGAATAAGAGCAACACATAAATGGCTGCACCATTTTTTTAAAATGCCGTGGGTTCTGTTTTCTATATAAATCTGTCAACATCTATGTTGTTCTGATGCGCGTTAGTGAGGTGATCTCGATGGCGTCATGTATTTTCCCTTTAGCAATTGGCTAAACGTCCTGACGTAAAAATGACAAACTCCCGAGTTGTTGTATCGACTGATTTTCATGATTTTTTTTTTTTTTTTTGTGGTTCTAGGTGAAGTTATTGTTACACAGATCCCCTTCTCCGTCTCAAAAACCTCCACCAAGAACAAACCAGCTTCATCTACCATCACTCCCCCCATCAGTAATAGGAACGTCCCCAAAAATTTGACCACAAGTGTTACTGCCCCATCTATTCCAACCAATCCTCCATCTGAGTTATTACAGTCTTCATCCCCTCAGCTAGGTAGACCCTCTTTATCCACGTCCAACCTTCCAGATTCTTCTGTTGTTCTTCCCATCTCCACTTGTCCTGCGCCGACCAGCTTTACTCAGACTACGACCCAAACAGTTTCACATGTTTTAGTCAAGTCTGTGTCATGTCATTCGTTGTCTTCATGCACAAACATCAGACAACCAATCAGTGGTGTGGCCACAAACATTGCCGCCTCCTCTCAAACTGTTAAGCCTCAGTCCTCCATGAGGTCCTTTTCAGTGTTTCACCCAAATACGAACCAGAGCCAAATGGTGATGATGAATCACACCAAGTCAGTTTCCAGTTTTCTAGCAGGTCAGTCCTCGTCCCGTGCTGTCTTCGTACCTGTCCAATCATCTCTGCGACTCAACAACCCCACCGCTGTTGAGCAGTCCAAACCTCAGACTGTGAGACAAGTGTCCTGCTTGCCCAATGGGCTTTTTAAAGTTTTGCAGGTTCCCATGGTGCTGAATCAGACTATGTCCAACAAGTTTTCTGGAAACACCATGATGACAAACACCATCCCAAATCAGTGTCAGGAGGTCTCAGGTAGACCTCTGGAGCTTCCTCCTCCCACAACAGAAAACTCAGACTCTGCTAGACAGAGCCACATGGTGCCCCCAATCAACCACACTCCAACAGATGAAAGCTCTGCTCTACCTTGTGGACCTGTGGCCTCTCAAAGTGTCATCTCCGATGTCGTACCTTATTCTTGTTCTCAACAACAACAGCAGAGGAGTCCTGTGGTGAAAGCAGTGGCGGACTCTGCCTGTGATCAAGGTGTGCAACAGGTGACAACGACGCAGCAGGAAGCTGCAGAGAACAAACCGAGCTCCACCATACCTGAGGAAAATGAGCCTGCAGGGAAACCAGCTCCACCAGAAAAAACGGAGGGAGACGACAAAGAATCGAGTCCTGTGACTGGACAACAGGAATGCAGACGAGTGTCCCCGCTCAGACTGCGATTGTCCCTGCCCCAATCCGGACAAACACTCCCTGTTTTCAGTCTCCAAGATGCTCCAGGTGAGGCTCATGTGGAGGACACGTGTGAGCAGGAACCTGCAGAGAACAACCTGATCTCCACCACGTCTGAGGAAACTGAACCTGCAGAGAAACGGTCTCCACCTGAGACCACAGACAGCCCTGAGGAGTGGTGCTCTCCAATAGAACCGCAGGACAACAGGCAAAGCAAATGTCAGCCCACAGTTTCTATGTTCAGGCTGCTGTTGTCTCTGCCTTGTCCTGGACACTCTGCAAAGAACAAACCAACATCCATTTTGTCTCCTCGAGAAACAACAGACAGAGACATTGAAAAACAGAGTTCTGTGACTGGTCAGCAGGATTGTCATCTGAGCCAATATCAGCCCAGAGTGTGTCTCTTCAGACTTCCATCGTCTCTGCTCCAACCTGGGCGTCCCCTCCCTTGTTTCCATGTTGTCTCTAAAGACAATGAAGATGAGGTTTACGTGCAAGAGATGGTCGACGACTGTCAGGTAGGAAGTTCCACGTCGACTATGATGTAGTGAAGAACTGACGAAGCAAGATTAACACATTAACTAATTAACTTTTTGGCACTGAAGTGAGACTGCTGTTTTTTCCCCTGTGTTTCAGTCTGATGATGACGATGAGTCAGATGATTTAGGGGATTTTATAGCACCTCTGTCGTCTCCTGAGTCTCCCGTTACCCTGCAGAGTGTTTCCTGTTCAGCTTGTGGATCTCCTTACAGTTCAATAATCTGTGAAATCTGCGGTCGAGGATTCCACAGAAACTGTCATATTCCCCCTGGTGGACCTGATGTTTGGTAAGAATAAGTGTATTACCCCACATTTTCCACCATGCTATAGACATTATCTCATCATCATTGTCCAAATTTAGTCACATATCAAATACAAAGGCCTTCACTTTCTCTGTCCTGTTGTATGTCTGTAGGGTTATGGCAGGTTTACTAACAATCACAATGTATTTTAATGATGATAAAGAACTCATTGAAGGGGACACCACCTCTTCTCTAACTTTAGAAGAGGGATATAATTTAAGTCAGAATATTTAATTAACAGTTAATAAAATTGTTTATTGTCTCTCAATTGATCAGTTGATTCTCAATTGATCCATCCATCCAAATCATCAACAAACCCCAAACTTTGAAGTTTCATGGAATAGACTGATGAACCTTTAACAATTATATTAACATGGTTGAGAATTTGTAAATTCCTATTTTTCTTACCTTGGGAACAATTGGTAAGAAAAAAGTGAGCTGGGACCTGGACTTTGTCCCTAAAATTCCCTTGAAAAAGGGAAGAGAGATGTGGATGTGTATTGCAGTGTCTGTGTCTATGTGGGGAAAGACAAACTTAGATGAGATTTAGTACTGTCACGGTTGTAAAAGAATTGCAAAAATTGCAAATGTCCTGGTGTTAGATAACTGTTGGAGTCCATGACTGGGTGAAGTCAGTCACTAGTGAACGGTCTTTTGATTCAAAGCTTTTTATTGCGCACATTTGACCTGTGAACTAGTCAAACGTCTCACTGGTTTGTTAATGGAGGTTTTATGGTCCTGGTGCATAGGTCCTGCTTTGCTTTCCTGTCCAAAATGTAGTTTATGGCATAGAAAGTTGAACACTTTCCTTAAAAACCACTTATCCTAGCCATATCTGACCTGACCTCCCTGGGTTAGTCACATACCAAAGCATTAACTGTCCCTGTCCTGTTGTATGTCCTTCCCTCCTCTTTGTTTTGCAGGTCAGAGTGGATCTGTTCGTTGTGTCAGGACCTATCGGATCCCACAGACCCCTACAGCTCAGAGAGAAGAGAGAGTCCTCATCTCAGTCTGCTGGACCAGAGGGTCAGTCCTCAAACACTCATGAGAAACAATACTCATATCAGTAATTAGCCCAAAGTTAATTAGCTCTTGTATGATTTATTTGAACCTGTTGTTGTGGTTTGTCTGTCTCAGAGGTGTGAGAGTCTGCTGCTGCACTTGAAGGTTGAAAGCTGCAGTCAACTTCCTGCGGTCAGTTAATCCACTGATGCTTCGTTACTGTGACTCTGGGGTCCATCAGAGGGGATTATTTATCACTACATCACACTATAGTCTGTTATTACTCTGATTTACTCATTCATTCATTTTTTTAAACTGAACACCAAGGGACTGATGAGTATCAGCTGTAGCTTAACTGAAGCAGATGGGCATACAAGACATACAAGACTATTTAATTTTAGTTAGTTAATAAGAGACTCCAATTATTGTATGTCACAGTTTATCCACAAGATGGAGCTCTAGGAGAAAGTACTACCATGTGATGAGTCTGGAGGAGTCGGTGATTCACAGCTCTGATGAAATGTTTATCGTTTATCTTTTTGTTTGTTTTCAGAATGATTGTGTGCACTCTCATTTGAAGTTGATATCAGAACGTTTGACGCATCGTCGCTCTCCTCCTTATGAAACGGCTGAAGAGTTTCTCTTTGAAATCTGGAGTCTGTTCAATATGACATCCTCCACACAGGTATGTGGAGCTGGAAGTTAATTAATCCTTATCATAATAAGAGATTTCAACACCCTTTCATTTTACACTTTTCCTTTATTCTCTTGTTTTGTTTTGTTTTTTTTTTCAGGACAACCATGTCCTCAACAACCTGCAGCAGAGTTTTCAGATCAGGCTGAAGGAAACTTTCAGTTCAGAGTTTCGTCATTCGTTCCTGACGCCTTCAAACGCAGAGCGAGCGGAGACGTCTGCAGACTTACACCAAGACAGTTCAAACAAAGTAGTCACAACTGAGTATAAAGTGAAGGCGTTAAGGAAGAGGCTGAAAGACTACCTGGATATGAGAGGAATACCACTACCCAAGAAGATGAAAAAGGACAATAGGGACGAAAGCACTGGAAGATGAAAACCCTCCGTGCTGCATGATGCACCTGTTTGTTATCAGAGACATTTTAAGTCTCTGATATACATGATGGAGGTGATACAGACTGTATCAAATTCACCACTTTTCAATAAAGAACAGTTAAACAGTAATGTCTCTCTTTTCTCAGGGATATCCAAGATTTTATATGTACTGGTATGTATTATACATCTGTTTGGACACATTGTCTGGTTTTCTGCACTCTGCTCCACTCTGCATACCTGGGGTCAGGTCACTTAGATTTGGTGTGTTTACCATTTGTTCTAGCCACAAATCACATGTGGGGATTTTTTTCGATGAATTCTACTGTGACCTAAAAGGAGATGGCAAGAGTGGCACGCAAACACACACACACACACACTCATTCTAGCTTTGCTAATTAACACTGTTAACTCAGCATCGATCAACAGCCATTCAGACAGAAGAAAAAATACCAACCAACCACAGCCTGAGGGGTGTGGCTGCCACTGCAGACCTGCCACCCACACACTGTATATAAAGACCAAGAGCTGGACTTGGACCCTCAAACTCTGCAGAACCTTAAAGTCTGTTGAAAGCTCTATAGTCTCTATAGTCAAAACTCTGAACTCAGTCCAAATGGTGGTGGAAGTGAACAACCGAGCGGAGGCGATGGAGGGAAACCAGCACAGGTTGGAGGCGAACATCCTGCTGCTTGGGGCTCACAATGTCGGAAAATCTGGTAAGAAAACTTTTTATTTAACACTGACTCTTATACAAAGTTCTGTTATAAAAAAAGGATTCAACTTGTCTATTGGTAGTGTAATTCTTAGTAGTTGTAAACTGGGTGAGAAGAGCAGCTGATTTAGTTTTTTAGATTAGAGAAGAGGTTGGAAAGATTGGGAATCATTGCTGAACAGGAGGCTTAATGTTTTACTGGACTGTTGGTCAGATAAAACAAGACATTTACATCTGCAGGAAACTTATAGGAAATTTATAAAGTTACAGGAAAGTTAGAGTTTATTCCTGTAATTTAACTTTTACTTTCACCATATGAACTTGTCAAATGACAATGAAACTGAGTGTCTGTCTTGTTTCTCTTTCAGCTCTCACCGTCAGATTTCTGACCAGGAGATTCATTGGAGAATACGGGGACATCGGTAAGAGAAAATGTTGTGAATGTTATAAATGTAACCGGCTGCACTTTAGAGACCTTCTGACCTAAGTCTGAATCATTTTATTTTTTCCAGAGTCAATTTACAGCCGAGGTGACAGGCTTGACGGGCAGGAAATTTCCTTCAACATCTGGGACTCTCAATTCACACAGGTAGGAAACATACTTGACTTTAATACACACACATAAACACACTCACCACTATAAACACCACTACACTTCTTTGTGAAGGTGTCACACAGAAGCAATCAGCCTTTTCATTAGTCCATCACATTTGCAAATGAGCAAAAGTTTCTTATAAAGTTCACAAATTACAGTTTATTTATTATCTGTCTCTCCTCAGTAAATCTGCTGAGAGCTGAACTGGCTTGATCTGACAAATTTAACTTGTTTCTCCTCGATTGCATTTAATTTCTGATAAGTGTATTGATGAACTTTTTTTTGATGAACTTTGAAAGTTGACCTTCTGTTGTGTTTCCTCCTCAGGTCAGTGACAAGTGTTGCTCCCTCACTGACAAACAGCTGCAGTGGGCAGACGGGGTGATCCTGGTCTACAGTATCTGTGACCGTGACAGCTTCGACGTGGTCCGGCAGCAACTACAACAGATCCGTCGCAGCAGGAAGCCATCGTCAGTCCCCGTCCTTATTGTAGGGAACAAACGGGACCTGCAGGAGCATCGCAGTGTCTCCAGTGAAGAGGGACAGTTGCTGGCTCTGTCGCAGCGTTGTGGCTTCTTCGAGGTGTCAGCAGCTGAGACGTACCATGGCGTCCTGCTGGTGTTTCACCAGTTAGTCAACCTCATCAGAGAAACTCGGGCGCTGAGGAAGACCAACGCCGGCGTCCGAGGGATTGTCAAGAGCGTGTCAGCAGTGTTTGGAAAAAAACGAGCTGAGTAGAGGAGAAGATTTAACTCTGAACAGATTTTAAAGTGAAGGTCGTTCTTACTGCATCTAATGCAAGAAGATAACAGAGCGTCTGTCGCTTTGAGAAAAAGATCAAAGGTCGGGTACAAGATGGGCTGAGGCAGATTGAGAGGAAGTTTCTTTGTTTGAAAGTGGCGATGGTAAAACTGGTTGAAAACAGTTTTTAGAGCAATGAGGGTTGCTGTTGGTAGAACAGATGGCCAGGGCAAAGCGAGCTGTGTGGCTACGTCTGTTCACCAGCACCTGTTGGGTCTGACTGAAATATCTTAACAACTATCTGAGGTCTTGATGTGAAACTTTGTTTAAACATTCATGATCCCCAGTGGTTGAATCCTACTGACTTTGGGGATACTTTGTTATTCCCTTTACCATCAGGATCACCTTTGTGGTTTTAAAATGTCACATCAAGTGATGGAGAGTTTTGTTTGGACATTGGAGGCATGTAGGAAATAAGTATTTTAATATCCAGTCGTTAGGTTGGAAACATGGCTGTAAATCTGTTTACCTACTGAATATCAGTATGTTTGCAGAAAAAATGTTTCAGCATCTTCTGGACAAATTTTCACCTTATGTCAAAATTGCATTCCAGCTCCACAGAAGATGAACGTCGTTCATTTGTTATTGTAGCTATAATCAATTCTGCATTACCTCTGCAGGTTATACTGAGGTCACCTGACCTAGAGACATGTGCATTTAGAATTTAGCCGGTGCTGTGTAAAGACATTTATTGTTTTCAGTGATTATAACTACAAAGAAAAGACGGGTTTCGATGTTAAATAATATTAAATTGAGTAAATGTTCATTGACAATGATGCTGTTGAGTTTAACAGCAGATCTGTGTAGAAAAAAATAAGAAAGTGATTTTGTAAATGAATGTATATTTATACATGTTGGTGTATAGAAACAGAATCAACAGACTGAGTGAAGCTTTTCTAATAAAACTCAAAGCACTGAACATAATGTGGGTTTGTTTTTAATTCTGAGAAACACACAGTGAAGTGAAGCTGCAGAGTCCATGAAGCTTTATTTAAACATTGTGTAGCAGACAGGTTGGTAAACTGAGATTAGATTAGAATAAACTTGTCTCTGACTCCAAATAGAAACCAAAACAGAGAAAACAACAAATTCAAATGACTTTTGACCTTTTTAACTGATGTCTTTGTAACTTTAAAGTTAATTTCAGCTCCATCAAAACTATTTGACATCTGAAAACATTCAAAGCTCATACTAAATCATTACAGTCACATCTTCCATCATCCTCAAATTCAACCCAACTAACATGAAATGTCAATGAATAAATCAAGGATTGACTTCAGTTACTTATATTTTCAAAGTTCTGTGTCCCAACCTTGACCCCAAAATCTTCCTTTGCGTTAAAGCCCTCAACTGGTGTAACCATACCTGCACTGCAGCGAGAATCATCGATAGTTCACACAACACGAGGGAGAAGAAATCATGACTCCCACAAGATCGTTTTATATACACTGTAGGTGCAGAGAAACATGGGCCTTTTGATGACTGCATATCTTTGCTATTTTACCATCTCACACATACAGATTCACATCCGTAGTCCTAATTTTAGCAATATTAGTAGAATGGTTTATTTAAAGACCTATCTAGATAGAAAACAAAGAATGTAAATTTTTTGGGGGGTCATAGTGACCCAAAGAATAAAAATAAACAGAAAGAGTTAAGGACACATTTAACAGTTATGTATACAATACAATATCGCAACAAACAACCATTTTCTATGTATAGATATAGTGGAGAAATGGCATCCCAAGCTTCTTTGGTCTTTTTTTCACGTAGTCGTTTTCAGAGTTGCTCTTTTTCTCCTCGGGGTAATTAAGTAAATGTTATAATATAATATATTATAGACTCATATTTCAAATAAAGGCAACATGACCTAAATACATAGCTGGACTGGGTTTGTACTGGAGAAGATGTTTTATTACTTATATTGAATTTTCTATTGTATGTGTGTTTAGTTTTTCTGAAAACTGATGGCAAAAAAGTGATTTAAACTAATTGGCCAATGGCTCTGTCAATGAACGTGAATGCACAAACCAACATTAGCTCAGGTAAAAATGGACGATCATTGGGGATGGGGACAGATGATGGTGAATGGTTAGGGAGCGGGGTTGGCAGCAGCGATAGATGGTGGATGAGAGCAGGGTTGAATCTTAATCGTCTGTTGCCGTGACGTCGGGGGCATCGTCGATGGAGTTGGGGCTCAGGTACTCGAAAGCCTTCTGGCTCTGAGAGACGAACTGCTTGAGTGGCGCAAGGAGCAGCTCGGTGGCAGACGGTCGCCGAAGGACGCTGCTGTCGGAAGGGACGGGTGGGCCATCGCCCTCTGAACCTGGAGGGTCCTTCTGGCTGGAGCGACAGCCATTGGGGGGGTCTGGGCTCTGAGGGCCAGCTGAGCCTCTGGCAGCCCGGGAATAGAGACTCCGGCGGCGGCGAGGGCGACCATCCATCGCTTTTAAGAAGAGGGTGTGAGATGAACTGCGACGTGATGAGCTGTCAGATAAGTACTCCTGGTTCAGGAAATCCTCCACCTCTTGATGAGATGGTTGTTGAAGCTGTGAAATGAGAATAAACAGAAGATACATGTTTTGTATTCAGATTCATCTGTCATTACATTTAGCTGCAATGGACTTTTTTTGTGCTAATAATCTATATAGTTTAAGGTGGTCACATCTATTTTACACCTTCCTCCCCTTTGACTAACCATGTTGTAGAGTGGTGTTGTGTTGATCACCAGCTGAAGAAGGAGTTTGGACATTTCCTGAAGGTCTCTGAGCACCTGTTGGATTTGGATCGGCAGTTCGCTGACCTGACGAACCACATTCATCTCTGCCAACATTGCGGCCTGATTTCTGACCCTGCTCAAGCTCAGCTCCCTGATGAGCTCTGCTCGGTACACCAGGGCCACCAGGAAGCTTTGCAGGTACTGTACCAGCTCAGCGACCAGCTCCAGGACTCTGCTCAGACCTGCCTGTAAGGGAAGGAGTGTCAAGTGTTAACTGGACTGGTCGTAACAAGATCTCTTTTAAAGCTCCTTTTGGCTCAAAATGACCATGAAAACGTAAAAAAAAAGAGTGCTTTTGATGGTGATCACATTGAAATCTGGTGTAATGCAGGATGCTGGCTATATGTTTGGTTAGGGGCTACTGTTCAGACTATGTTATTCTTGCTTTCAGTGGAAAAAGTAGTTTCTTCAGTTTCCTGGGATGCCCAACATGACAGAATGTAGTGAATAGAATTCGCCATTTTAATTATTGCCAAACAAACAGAAGTGTTTCAGTAGCATAACGGTTCCTTCTTTAAGAAACATTGGAAGAAACAAACACTGCTATATCATTAGCCTATTATCATTATATTTTATTACATTATTATTAACTTTTTATGAAGCGTTATAAAGATCCACAGGTTGACTTGCAGAAATAAGTCTTTTAATCCTACATGTGTCTTTGATTGACTGATCATCTGTGTCCACTGAACTCTAAGGGACAAATACGTCAGTCACTGTTTGAGGTTTTATCAAAAAAGTCACTCAGTTCTGAACTCTGGACTGACGCAAAACTGAATCAGTGCAGTAAAGAATCTGAAAAATTTAGGATATTGTTGTTGTTGCTGGTTGATTTCACCCAGTGGGTACAAACTATGTTCTGTTTAAAGCTTCAGTCTGTTCTGGGAATTTCTACAGGGCCAGAGTTTAGGACAGGCAAAGAACATACACACACACACACACACACACACACACACACACACACACACACACACACACACACACACACACACATTTTTGAATATTTGAATCTTTTAATGCTTCAGGCTAAAAGTTTGCATTCCCACAGGTTTAGGAATAAATAGCGCTAAATTAGATGATGCAATTCTGTCTGGATCGCCCAAGTCAGTATGAAGTATGAGGAATTTGCAGGACACAAAGATAACACAAGATTAAAAGTTAATTTGTGAAAAGCAAATTAACATGTGTAACGCACTAAATATATTTTAACCAAAGTATAATAATATAAGATATAAGATATAACTGTAACTAACAGTGTAAACTTGCTGTGATTTGAAAAATAACACTTGAATTTTTTGATGACTATTTAGTATTTATTATTTACTATCAAATACTTTATCATTAAGTATTTGACTTGTGTCAATTAAAAATGCCGCAAATAAAGTAAAGTAAACTGAAAACTGAGACGTGCAACATGAGGACGTTGTGAACTGTTTCACCTCATGCAGATGAACTCTGAAGAGAAGCTTTAACAGGCTGTTACTTTCATCTTTTATCACTGCTGGTTGACGTTGGGTACAACAGGCAGGAGAGGAACATTGTGATCATCTGAACTGAACACGTACAGATGTGAAATTAAATTGCAACAGTACTTACGACTGAAGACAGATACGGAGGCTGAGCGTCAGTGAGATGTGAGCAGGGAACAGCCTCAGTTGATGGTTTGTTATCTCGGCATCAGTACAAACGCCTCATGCAGCATGTAGGCAGGCAGTTTAAGTTCAATTAAAGCTGTCTGCAGAGGAAACTAATCCATTTATCTGTAATGGAACTTGTTTTCCTGAGGCCTGGACACTCCTGTCTGTCTGCTGCTTTTAACATAGCAGGAAAATACTGATCTGCGTCAGTCCAGAGAAAAACAAGAGACATCTTGGACTTGTCTGCCACAAACGAAGCTGTTACTGACCAATATTTCCTGTTTTCTTTTGCATCCAGATGTTTCTTTTTCTCTAATCACTCTGAAAAAAACCTAAAAACGACATTTACATTTGATGTTTTGACTCTAAATCTTTCACCTGAGATAACCTGTGATTCTCTGACCATATTTTGTTGTAAAGTCTTATGCAAATACCTCTACAGCTACAACTAATCATTATTTTCACAATTCCTCAATTGACTGATTAAATTTCTGTTTTGTGTTTTGGGAGAAACCATTTGAATATATGAGACACTACTCTGGGAAATTTTCCGGGAGTTTTTCTGGGATTTTTTTTGGACTGGAAAATTGACTAGACAAATAATCTGTAATAATTAGATCCAATATTGTGACCCTAAGATTAAACGATTAAATGATATAAACCAAAATAAGCAATTGTTGGATTTTCCTCTGCTGTCAGTCTTTTAATTTCTAGTTTTAAGTGTTTTTTTCTACTTGATAGAATAGAAGTGTTTGTTTGTTCGTGGTTTGTTTTGGAGCCTGGTTATTTTCTAGTTGCATAGTCGATCAGATTGTATCTGATGAGTGTGATGATCTTCTGTGTGTTCCAAATGTGCAGAATGAAGAAATGCTCATGTGTTTGGTCACGTAGTCATCTGCCCAAACCTACACACAAATACACACACATGCTCCTCTGGGAGCAGCTGCTTCACGTCTCCTCCTCAGCGTGTTTGTTTTAGACGACGTGTTTCTGCCACACTGCAGATTTTTATCGCTCTTTCAGTGAGATGCTCTGAAAGGTTCAGGTTATTTTGGAAATAGTTGCCGCCTCCAACGGAAGATGATAAAATCTGGGAGCAGCTGAGAGACTGAGGACAGAGATGAGTTTGGAAGAATAATGAGGAGAACGTGATGAAGAACACCGATCTATCTACAGTATAAAGGACAATCAGCATCTAATTGTCCTTTTTAAGTCCCATTAACTCCAGATGTTTTCTATTTGTCAGCACATTAATTTGATTAATGCATCTAAGATGCAAAGTTACCCACTCAGATTTCACCATGTTTTGCATGAAATATATACATGTGTCTCTTCATCCTCTCTATTTAATTTATGCTACCTGAGGATTTCACCTCAAATTATGCAGTTGTATCATGGGTCTGTGGGGACACTAGCAAATATCATGAACATCTGATCTAATTGTGCACACATTTCTACTCTGTGCCACACTGGTAGTACTTGAGTCCAGGACTCGGACTGATTTCTACTTATTTCTTGGATTTCTACTTATTTTTTTTAATATGATGTAACGGTTTGGCATAATACAACAATTTCTAATTTTACAGGTTAATTATTGTTTGGTTTAAAACATACATTTTCACATTATGATCTATCTGTGTTTTTTATAGTGTTTTAATGTGTGACAGCTGTGTCATTTGTTGCAGACTTGACTTAAACTTGACTCAAATCAGTAGTAGAACTCGACTTGCACTCGACTTGAATTTTTTTTAAAAATGACTCTGACTTGACTTGGACTCAAACACAAAATTCTTGAGACTGGACTCAGACTCAAGGTTTAGTGACTCGACTCTCTTCTGCAGAACATCAGTTTCATGTGCTCTCACTTTGTCAGCTGCATCTCCCATCGTCCTGACGGCCTCCTGCAGCTGCTCTCTGACCTTCATCATTCGGTGATAAAGCTGCAGGCTGAGGCTCAGCATGAGACTGCGAACCCTCGTCCACAGACTGGGCTCATCGTCATCGTCATCTTCATCTTCATAGTCCTGCACCCTCATCTCCCACTCCCGACCTGACGACAACAACAAGGGTGTTCAGCATGTAAGTGAGGGTTCAGCTAAAATGATAAAAATAAAAATAATAAAAATCTTGAAATTAAATTGTGACACAGAGGCCTCCTCTGGATCAGGTAATAAAGAAAGACCTAACAAGACCTGTGACTCTAAACTAATACTACTTTGATTATTTCAGTTGAAACATAAGCACTTGAAAGTAGGTACTGGTGATGGTGCCTGGCCAAAACTTCAGGCTGAGTGAACTAGATGAGCTAACTGGCTAATTTCAATACAATAAAATATTTTATAGAAACAAAACAAGGATTGACGTTGCTGTTGATTTTCACCACTGGTGGCAGCTCTTGGTGACTTAAAGGATGAAATCTAATTAACTTGCCATGTAAAAAAAAAAATTTAAATGCTCACATTAGCGATGTTGTGAGGACAAAAACTTACATATAGCACCTGTAATTGTTTTTTTTTCACCAACAATGAACAATAAAATGCTAAGATCCTCAGTTGATCTTAATATAAGACAAGGAAACTGAAAAAGGCCTGTCCCTGCTGTCTTCTGGTGAAGGCGGATACACCCTCATAAATATACAAATCGGACACCTGGACAACACTGTCATAATTTAATCCAATTCAGTAGTAAATAAATAAGTCTTTAACTCCCTGTGTCCTATCCAGACATATAGCACGTCCACTGTGTGTGTGTTCAGGAAGATATTTGGCTCTCTCTGCTGGTTTACTGAAGCACAGCCTTCTCTGGTTGTGTGCTTTGGGGAAATTGAACAAGATTTGGTGAAAAGCACCGAAACAGACTAAGAATTGGCTGCAAATATAAGACACAGTGACATTGCTTTAAGTCAGTGTGAAGCTCACTGCTCTCACTGCTTATGTACTTGTGTAGAACACAAACAGCTAATCATATAATACATTTTTATGCAATTTAGAATTAAGGAATACACATGATCACTTAACAGTCTCCCAGAGTGCTCCTGTACTCACGCAGTGTAGGTGGGAGGGGCAGGTAGTAGGCAGTGGCATCCTCCAGCCGAGTCAGCACGTCATCCAGTCCTGACATGGCGACTCGGCCCACCTGGGAGTCATGTAGCCGCCGCACACCAGCCCGAGCTGCATCAGCCACATTCTCCAGCTGATACATAACTCCATCCAAACTGTCCACCATCCACAGCTGCACATCGTCCAGGGTCAAAAAGAGCGCATCCCTTAGGTGACCAATCACCTGAGGAGAAAGAGGCAAAAGAAAACTACATTAGTTTAAGATCAGTAACAGATCCAGGATGTGGAAAATTCAAAGAACAAATACTATTAAATTCAAATATGTGACTTTTTTTAAATAAATAATTAAGCTTCAGTTTACTGATTCGTCATCGGCCAAACCTCATCTGTTGACTGGTTGAGGATCGGGAAGTTTCTCTCGAGACGGTCAAGACCAACCAGAGCAACATTGTTGGCAACTTCAACTGCAGAAAGATGGAGGGAGTTGAAATGTGCCTGCACTTTCCTGCTTCCTCTTAATTGATGATTAAAACATAATTAAAGCAATTGCTTCTCAATTTCATATATGTATTCTTACTTTTAGCATTATTTCATGATTACTTTACATATTTGAGCAATTCTTAGTGCAGTAAAATCACTGTTTTACAGGCTTTGTGTTGAGTTGATCATAACAGGATTTGTTGGGGTTATATCTCAACTTTCTTGATAAGTATCAGGAGTGTTTATCTCCACATACTCTGCGGCTCCAGGCTCTGGAGGAGGGGTGTGGCTCGTCTCATGGCCACATTGGAGATGCTACGAACTCCAACCTCAGCTACTCCTCCCATCAGTCCCACCAGAGGGTAACGACCCTTGACCCCCGAGTAGGCCTCGGTCACAAACTGCAATGCTGAGCGAACCAGAGGCAGGCGGGTAGCTCTGAGCACGGCGCTGGTCTGAAAACATCCAGAGACAAAGGTCAGACTGAGGAGGAGGCAGGAAAGATGAGATAGAAATGGCCTTATGGTCATTTCAGTTTCAGAAATGAAATAAGTAAATAAAATGAATGTTGGTGGTTGTATAATCACAACATCTTAATATTGTTACCATCTTAAACAATCTAGTGTCAGTTTCCTAAACCACTGCTCAGTGACATGTTCAGGATGGAAGATGTCTCATAAATCTGAGGAAGACGATGATGAAGAGTCTGAGTTCTCGTCTCCTCTGGTCTGAACTCACCTCATGATGTTGAGGACCTGACATTTCTCCTTCACCAATTCTGAGGGAAGAAGGAAACAGAAGAGTGGTCACACACCATCATCATCATCATCATCATCATCACCATTATCGCCGCCATGACTTGAGTTCAGCATGAGACAGTCAGCTGTTGATCTTCTACAAAGCTGATTACTGTTCAGATGCAACCAGCATGAAAATCCACTTCCCTCTGTGTGGAGGGACGATGACGCCGTTATCTAAACCCACACACT
This sequence comes from Polydactylus sextarius, assembly GCA_016801845.1. Lineage (NCBI taxonomy): Eukaryota > Metazoa > Chordata > Actinopteri > Polynemidae > Polydactylus > Polydactylus sextarius. Next base: position 13,035,092 of record CM028913.1, on the reverse strand, counting down.
GAGACACAGCAGCTCAGAGCCTCAATACAAACCACTCATTCAGTTGTGAATTTTTTTTTTTTTTTGGTGAGTCCTTTATGTGAAGAGAAAATAATCAGGTTTAATGACATTTAAATAAGCCATGTTGAAAAAAAAGGATAATTCCCAAGTGAGATGTGGAAATCACCTCAGTGGGAAGAAATAGTCCACAGCAAATTAAGAGCAATACTGATATTTCAGTGTCTACTCAGGTACAGTCTTTAGTCATTTGTTCAATCTTTTGTTTTCAATGTTTATATAAAAGACTCAAGTCTACAGAATAATTTGTGACCCTAAAATGATGGGAAGAAAAAACAATCACACACACACACAAAAAAAAATAAAATAAAATAAAATAAATAAATAAAAAATCAAATCACCCCCAAAGTGCCAAAACTACATAATTTTCAAAGTGACGAGAAGTTTACAAAGTTTAATCCTTTAAAATGGAACAAATGACACATGTAGGTCTCTTTTTTCTCAACTTAAGTGTTTTTTTGTTCCTCTGGTTCCTCAAATAATATCTGCATTGATAACTTTGACGATGGGCAAGAAGTTTATAACATGTTTTAAGTGCTTCTTTCCTGAGTTTAGTCCTTTTCTTCTATTAGCTAATATGCTCAGTAGAGTTGTGTAATTAGTGCCAGCTATTAAATATACAACGTAAAACATGGTTTAAGACCATAAATGACTTCAGATTCGGCTTGATAATTGTTTGATGAAGTCTTTTTTTGTGTGACACACACATCATTGCTGGCTGTTTATCCTTAAAAATGTGTCATGACTACAAGAAACTGCTGTAAAACCTGCTCTGTTGTATCACTCTTCACCTGTTAGGAGGAAGTTGAACAGGAAAAAGAAGCATGAGTAAAGAGCCACACCCAAAGAGCCCCGATGAGAAAATATCCCAGTATTACAACAGTCTTATAACAGAGCTTTTTGCTGATTAAAAAAAAAAACTTATGATAAATTAAGATTTGTTATAACCGTACAACACTGGTAACAATTATTCTCATCACTGATTTAAAGAGTTTAAAGAGATTTATTAGTATCAGTGAGACAATTCAAGTCATTTATAACCTGTCATAACTATGATTACTTTAGAAATTGAATGATTACTTATTTGGTCTGTAAAAATCTGAAAATACTCTGAAAAAAAAGAAAAAAAGAACAAAAAAAGAAACAACATTAGCACTCAGGAGAGCACAAAACTCCATCAAGGCAACACTAAACAACACTAAACATTTTACATCAGGATCCGTACATTTTACCTTATATTGTAACGTTGGAGAAAGAGATTAAAAGAATCGTCCTGGATCCATCGTTTTGACCACATCTGCACCAGAACTGAAGATTGTGACACAGGCACTGTAACAAACTCTGTTCTTTTTCACATAATTTTTCTTTTTACTACTGTCAAATAAACAAGCCAACAGACACAGGTCAAAATATGACCTCCTTGGTAAAGGTAACTAATACTCATATGTAGTGGAATTAAATACTCAATAAGCAAGAAACGGTGGGAAAAAAGCCAAATGTCTTGTTTTGCCCAACAAAGTATAAAAACCGAACAATTTTAAATTGTTTGTCATATAAAATACAAAAGTCTGAAAATGCACAGGTATTACAAACTATTAGTTTCATGATAATTATTTAAGAAGCAAAGAGTGTGTCAGAGTGTGTGAGGTCTTACCCCATCAGAGAGGCTGCAACTCAACTCAGTGATGAAGATGAAGATGAAGACTGTAACTTTATGACCTGCTTATAGAGAGTGTGAACTTTTTTTTTTTTTTTTTTTGAGGTTAAGAGCTGCAGCCTGATTGGACGGAGCGCTGCGTGTGAAATCACTGCCGATGCTGAGGGAAGACAAGAGTTTCTTCCTATGAAAACAAAAACCTGAATCAATCGTCCGCTGTTTGTTTCTCTGTAAGCGAACAATCGATTAACTGTGACTGAATGAGGTCGTTCCGGAGGAAAAGGCCAGCGAGCACACCCTCAAATTTACACTTATGTATTATTCATTTGATCATTTATTATTCTTAGAAGCAACTAACGAACTCATTGATAACCTCGAGCTGCTTATTTAACAAGACAAAAAAATGATTCCAGCTTCTCGAATTTGAGGAACTGATGCTGACATGATGAAGCTGTAGGGAACTGCAACCACAACTCTTTATCTCTCTCTCTTTTTTTGTTAATAAAGAACTTAAGATATCGAAAATGTACAAACATCAAAACATTTTTTAAAGAGCAAAAATTTAAAATGTTATTATTATTCCTCGTCTGCTAGAACGTCATTTTTCACAAACGGATTCTGTCAGAGCATCTGTGGCGTGAAATCAATCAGGCGTCTTACACACAAGCATCATATCATCTGTTATTTTTATTTCTTTTTTTTAAAGTTAAGTGGTGAATGATGCATCAGCAGCCGCCTACAGGCTGATTTATAGTACGAGGCATCAACGCACTGTTTTGTGGCTCTTTTCTCTCTGTCTGTCTGCGTCTACATTTGTGCGTCAAATCAATTTTTTCTCTCTATTATGACGAAACCAAATCCGTGCCATGGGGTCGGTGTTTTCTCAGGAAAATACAGTGAAGACGTGTAAATGCCTCATTTTTTTCTGATATCACCACTGTGGCAGACGGAGAACACAGAGTCCTCGTCATGAAGGGATCAGTGTCTAAGACTTTCTGGGCAACGTTCATGTGACTGAAAGGATCATTACAGAACGAGTTCATCCTCTGAGGCTTCTCATTCAGACTCTGAATCACTAATGAAGCATTAAACTGGTCGGTCTGGTGATATTTTAGTTACTTCGTTTCATGTGCAGACTCCATCTAACTGAATATGTTTTGTAATTGAGAGATTTGATTTTGGTTTCATTGTGGGTTGTTGAGTGTAGAGTGATGGGAAAATGTCAATTTATTGCATATTCGATTAAATTAACAGGATATAACTCTGTAACTGTATGTAGGTACAACTGTAAGTTGTGTTCTGATAACATAACATTTCATGATCAGTTTATAATCTGCTTCATAGTAAATAAATACTAAATTCTAATAATCAAAATATAGGACATGATTAGATTAAGGTTAATTCAAGCGTTAAGGTAACGTGATTTTATTTCTTAGTACTTCATTTGCTAAAGGTTAAAGGTCACGAGTCAATGTCTGACTCTTTTTTATTTTATTTTTTAATGACACGACAGAGACAAGACGTTTCTCCACTAAGAACCGCTATCAGTGCTGTTGTGAAGAGAGTTACAGTATGTATAAAACCTTTCATATCAAATGTGCGTCACTGTTCTTGGAATAACGTAATTTTACAATTTCCTAGAATTAAGACAAAGTGCAGCTCATAAAAAACGTCTCATGTTCAGACTTAACCTCAACGCTGAAATGATTAAAAAGATCCAGATGTTTTGGGATTTCTGTTGGATGACAACACTGAGATTGAACCAGACTATCAGCCTAATTAATCAGATTATATAATTGACTGTTGAAGTCATTTTCACGTAAAACTACCAAAGGTTTATACAGCTTCATACAGTGTCTTTAGTTGGAAGATTTGCTGCTTTTCTTTGACTTGTGGGAGAAAACCAGTGTTTTTGGGAACATTTACAACAGAGAAAAGATTAACTGAAAAAAAAACAATCAAACAGATGAATGTATAAATTAACTGTTAGACCAGGGGTGGGCAATTAATTCCACAAAGGGCCGTGTGGCTGCAGGTTTTCATTTCAACCGAGCAGCAGCACAACAGATTTAACTCATTTAATTAACTGATCTCAGTCTTCACACAGTGTGTGATCTTGACTGGTTGGAACAAAAACCACCCCTGTGTTAGACCATAACAGATCAATACGATACTGAAAACAATTCAAATATATTCTCTTTATCCAGTGTCTTTATTATGAGTGTGAAGCCTCTGTGACATGAGAAAAAAATCAAGGTTTGGGACAAAAGTGGTTTGTCAGTAAATAAGAGTCTGAAACCATTTTGATGAATAATTTAATAATCTAAACCATTTAAACATTAAATGCTCCTGGCTCAGACATCAACATGTAAAGGTTTAGTGGTTTTCTTTAATCACAGTAATGTTTATCGTGGGCAAAACAGGATTTGATTCCTTTTAAAAATAAATTGTGTGGAACAACAGACACTGCCAGAGAATGAGTGCAAATATTTTCTGGACCAGGTTCAGTTATTATCAGTCAGCACAACAGGGTTTATATTGGTTGTTTAGTGGTAAGTGGAGTTAATTTTTATTGACATAATTCAGTCTTCAGTCTTCTTTAGTGTGTGTGTTATGTCATTTTCAGTTAATTTTAATTTCTCAGATGTAAATGCAGCACTATCAGTCTTGAAACTTTACTGATACAGCCCTTGGTAGAGATGGTAGAAATATTTTCTCATTACGTGTTATTTTCTAATTTAATATAAATTCATAAGATGCTGTTTTTGTTTGTCAGAAGTTGTATGTGCTGATGTACTGGACAATATTTTACTGAGCTGTGTGTGATGCTCGGATGACTGGGATGATAGGGATGATAGGGCGGGGCTCAGCCCCAGCAGTGTGTTTAGGAATAATGAAAATTTTTCATAATAGTAGTTATAATAATAGTAGTAATAAGTTGCAAAATTGTTTATTTTGATTCCTTCTCCTGCTGGTTTGTGTTAAGCGCATGTCCACTAGTTTCAAATATAAAAAAAATAAAAAATAAATAAATAAATCACCCATATCTATAGGGGGGCTTAGGGTTAGAAGTTAGAAGAAGTAAGAATCAAATTAACAGGCATGATAAAAGCTGACTTCATGGAAGATCAGGTGCATCTGATTGTATTACTATGTACAAATGTACCTAACGAAGTGGAAGCTGAGTTTAAATATATGATAAGAGGGAGGGAATGAAAGAGAACATCAACAGAGGCGATCATGGCTAACTTGTTTTTTTATTTGCACGTCCAATGAGTGTTAACAAACCCAACACAGAGGTTAGCATCCAGGTCTACAGCAGGGGGCGCTCAAACACACTAAAGCTCCGAGGACATCAGACAAGAAGGAAACCAGCAAACATCTTCATATCTGTACAAATCTACAGTCAGTCCGTCCGTCCACAGCACAGAGTCTGAGCTGAGGTGTTTTCTCTCGATGATTTAAGGTGAAATTTAGTCTTACACAGGTTCTTAATATAAAATATTAATCTGAACTGTCGAGCAGATCTAAAGTAGATTAATTTTAAACTGGGACTAAAATGTGCTTTAAGAATAAAAAGTTGAAGAACGGAGAGCTGGCTCTGATAATGAAACCCAAATATTCTAGCTTAACTTTGCACAAATATTCACTGGGCTTTACAAAACACACTCAGGTGAAAATTAAAACAGCTGCGTTGGCGCCACCAGCTGGTTGATTAAATCATTTCTGCAGGGCAAAGTTGACGAGGGAGAAATACTTTACAAACCAGTGCAAATTAGTACAAATTTGGTTGAGAAGAGAATGAAAATGTACAAAATTAGACAAAGAGGAGAAGAAAAAGAAGGAAAGTGAAGCAGAGCGGAGCTGTGGTTTCTAACAGTGTTTTCAATGAATCATCTCATGAGAACAAACAGAACCCAAGGTTGGTATAATGAAAACATCATTGACCTGATTTCCCTCTTCTTGATAACTATGTGATCATGACTTTAAAAAAAGACACAGCATCCATGAGGCACATCTCTGAAATCATCTCTTAAGCCTGACCATCGAGTAGTAAATGCTGCTCACGTTGACTTAACAAGCCTTCACATCTGGTTTTAATCATCAGATTATCTGTAGATATTTAAGTTTAGGTCTGGGAGTTCAAACACATCCAGTGGTAAATTCACTGCATCAACACAGGGAACACAGCACGTCATATCAAACACATTTTAACATCGTTACCTTTCACTCTGAAAAACAAGACACTTGTATCTTTGAGTTTTCCACCTCGAGACCAGGTTTTGTTGTGTTGTGTTACAGACCTGCACTTATTGTTTGACTTTACTCTTTGCCCTCTAACCTTCTATTTTTTTTATTTATTTATTTTTATTTTTTATTTTTTGGTCTGTTTTTCCTCACTTTATTTTGTGAATTTACTGGTCAGCCTCCTTCAGAATTCACTTCAGGATATATATCCAACCCAGAAATCACAATTCACAATTCAGACCATATTATGCTCATTCCTGTTGATATTGACTGATATTTGTTGATATTTGTTTTCTTTTAGTTAACATTAGCCTTGTTTTCCAACTCTGGAAACAGCTCTTTGTGAGTGCAGGAAAAGTCTGATGTTGCACTTTCCCGAATATTAATTAAGTCAACAGATGTTAATGCTAACGTTGGCTGCCTTTAGTAGATGTGGTCTGATCATTCGGCCGAATATGAATTTATAAATCATATTTGAGAACTAGACCCAAAACTGTGCACAAGTTTCAAAGCACGTTGTTCATTTGGAAGCTGCACATGAAGGTACCGTCAGACACTGCTGCTTAAGCTTATTGCTTCTCAAAGATCACACATCACACAAACATGTTGAACTGACAAAGGACTGGGTCATCCATGTTAACTTTCTTCTTATGTACAACAAATTAAACGATGTAACATCCGACCTGTTTGGAGAGAACGGGACATTTCTGACCTGAATCTTTCTAAATGCTGTTTGATAATGAATAATGATATCTGGCTTAAGATACATGACTACAGTTTATACTCATTGATGCGTGTTTTTAAGTTTTAACGATGAAACCTGATCAAGTGAATGACTAGTCTGAATCCAGCTGGTGGTTACTAGCAACTTGGGAGTTTATGTTCAAACTCAGTGATGGATTCATGAGAGAAAATGAAGTCACAGTTCATATGAGGACGACAAGCCTGACATTTTCATTAGACACCACAGCTGCTCTCTGCTCCTCAGGAGGAGTCTTGAGGATTTTGGAAATTAAATATCAGAGGAAACGCATTCATGTTACAAACACGTATTTTACACGGTGTCTCAGTCTGCTTGTCTTCGTGAGCAGAGAGCCGGGGATTATAAGCATTTACAGTAGTCTTCAGTAAAGAGATGTTAACCCACAGATTTAAATCCACATCCACATGAGGTGAGCACAATGTCGAGATGGAAATACTTCTGTCCACTTCCTCCACAGTTTGGACCAGTTGTACATTCTGCTGCAGTAACGATGAATGTAAAGTGGTAATGTTTGATCTTCTTGAACAGAATCTGAACTGTCACGCTGCAGGCAGGCAGGGAGCATGCTGCTGACTAACAACAACTATCACCCCCCCTCCCAAACGATGGAAACTATTTCACCATGAGGTCGAGCATCAGGAGCGAGACGTGGGCGGAGATCTGTAGCAGTTTCTTATTTGGTCCTACTGAAGAGTAATTAAACTTGGATATATTCAGCGTTTAGTAATATGCATTGTTACTGAGTATTTAGATTTTCATCGAGTGTTGAACTTTTTCTTCTATCAGAGCTGAAATTTCTTCCTGTTGATCGGTCAGCAGTTCTCAACTCTTCATCTTGAGTTTTTTTTTTTTTTGTTTTGTTTTGTTTGTTCTTCTTTTCGGACAGACATGCGATGAACTGCATGACAACAGCAAGAGGGGGGTTTTTTTTTTTTTTTTTTTTTTTTTTTTAAACGTATTTTTCTTTTTTAAATCATATTCGAGCATTCCTTCCCCCCGTCTACACACATCGACAGCCAGGAGACATGAGAAGAGTCTTAGAAATGGATTTCACGGTTCCTACTTTAAAAACAGCTTGTTTTCTTTTGTGAATCGGCTGTAATAAAGAACTGCAGGATTCTTCTTAGACTTGCAAATGTAGAGGTGGTACAGAGAGATAATAGAGACAGAGAGAGAGAAAGAGAGAGAGAGAGTGTGTTTAACTATGATCACAACGGCGTGTGTATGTTTGTGTGTTGTAAATGTGAGTGTGTGTGCTGTAAATGTGTGTGTGTTTAGTGTGTTTGTGTGTGTGTGTAATTGTGTGTGAGAATGTGCTGTACACTGAGTCTTAATTTTCCAGTGGTGTTCACTGGTGGAGTCCAAGCTGGTCGGTGGTCTCAGCTGGTTTTCTAGTGATCTTCCCTCAGTATTCGCTCAGGTTGTGCCATTTGGAGATCTGCCGACGTGGGTTTTCGCAGACCTCCCTCCAGTGGGAGACTCCGGAGGGGGCGGGGCTGTGGAGGCCGAGCAGCAGGCGACCGAGCACCTCGTTCTTGGTGGTCCGATCGAAGTCGACCACCAAGAACTCCACTGAGATCTCGGGCAGCAGCTCGGGCGGGATGTCATAGATGAAGGACTCGTTGAAAACTGGGTTCAGTGTGCACTTCTTCACATGGGTCTTCTTTTTGGCAATACGCTTGCGTCCATAGAAGACGTTCACCTTCACATAAGGGTCTGAGGAGAAAATTAAGAGTCAATGTGAGTTTATAAGGTTGGTTTCAACAGCTTCAACTGATGTTATCCATATCAGAGCTTTGTGTTAGATGAGGCTCTGTGCAGTGCAGTCAAGATCTGGAAAACATTTCAAGTAGAAACAGGAAAGCTAAGCAGGAAAAACACCATCATCCAAAATATCACCATACTGGTGCTGGAATTAAGACACCAAGATTTGCTGGAATAGAGGATTGTCCAAATACTGGCTACATGGTGCAACAATGAGATTTTAATGTTTTTTCATCCAAATTCCTTAAAATCGTCTTTTAGATGTTGCTACCACAAAACCCTCCACTTAATGATACTATGTGAAGATGTAGCATATCATTTATCTGAAAACACGTTCTTGAAATGATTTTGTATATATAACTGATGTGTGTACTCACTGGCTGACAGGCCGGTGATATCCATCTTGGGGAGGTGTCGAGCCTTCAGGACGACCACGCTGAGACGATGAGACACGGGCTGGTAGGACAGAGACGCCAGCAGCTCTCCACGACTCTCACACTGCAGAGAAAAACAGTGAGCGGGTCTGTCACATGTCGACCTGAGTTCCTTCTGTGTAACATTTTCTGTGCGACCGCATGTCTACGCGCATCATTAACCTTGGAGACAGATGGATGTGTTCACAGTAATGTCACCACATATCACCACTGTCTCATCTGACCTGATCATTGCCAGAAAATTCAACACAAAGTGTTTGAGTTTCTAGTTTAGCATGTCAGGCATACTGCCTCACTCTACTGACATACTTCATGCTACAGCGTGATGAATAATTGAGCTGGGCTGTTTTACATGTTATGTGTTCGCCTTTAACTGTTTGTTTGTTTGTTTCAAAATACAGAATTGATTTATAGCAATCCTGATGGAAAGGAAGGGCATCGACCAGGGAAGAATCCATAAAAATTTGGCACAAATCCCAGAATTATTTTTATTACATTCCTGAACTTTTTGGTAATTTCTCAAAAAAACATGAGTATGGATCTTATTTATTTGTTTATTTATTTGTGGCTTTCTGGTGTTGAGTATGCAGATTAAGATAATAATCCATAAATATACAAAAAAAAAAAAAAAAAACATTTGGGCTTGGTGGAGATCTGCCAAGCACCATTTCAGAAACAATGTATGCACTGCAGAGCACTGCAGAGACACTACAGACCAGTGCCACTGCACTTAAACAGCCAATAATAATGAATCAGTGTAAGGTCTATTTATTTTCATTATCTTGCAAGGAAGAAATTAATAGATCAATCAAAAATCCTGCATTGACTGAGCTTTTTCTATAAAAAACAATATTCCCTCGACAGTCTTCAGTGAGCTCTGTGGATTATCCAGAATAACTTACTATTTTTGACAGAAATGTTGCTGTTGGATGTTTTAAATGCCATATTTCAGCACTGTGGGCAAACTAAAGGTCATTCACCTCCACTTTGTTGTGAGAGACCAACGAAGACCAGAACTATGTGAGTAAACACATGATGCTGGAGGAATCAGGACTCAGCTCTTTTGTTATTTGGGAAAAACAAAAAATAAAAAAAAACCCTCTGACTTCCTGGAATCATTTTCTGTTTAAGCTCAGTTCTTACTGACATATCTGTGTTTCTGATGACACCAAGACTGTGTCAATAAAAAAAAAAAAGAACAACAACAACCGCAACAAAACAATAATAAAATACAACATCTCTGCTGGCTGAGTCGTCAATCACTAACATAGTTACCCTCCTTTAACTTAATAAAACCAGGACAAAAGTGAGACTGTCGCTGGATCTGATGATCTGAACTGGTCTGAGGTCAGATTAGCCTGTTGCCATGGCTACTGCAACATCAGCTGTTTGTGCAGCATCAGGACAATGTCAACAGCTGAGTCATACATATAGAGTGTGGTTTAAAGTGGACCGAAGTCACACTGGAAACACATTCATGCCGTCTGAGCTGTCATTTCACTGTGGTGATGATGAGTCACTTTAATCACAGTTTTTTTGTTTTTTTTTCTTTAGTGATTCATATTTGATGAATTGAAAATGAAAAGTTTGATGGAGATGCACTTATTTTGTAAAACTTGAATATGTTAGATAATACTAATATAATGACATAAAATAATACCGACCAGACGATTTATATAAGACAGAACTGCCCTTTAAGAATTTGATGCCTCTCACCTGCATGTTCCTCTTGGTAATCTGCTGGCTCAGGTGCACCCGGCCTGTGCTCGGGTCCACGCCCTTCAGTGGCACCACTGCCTCACCGATGACGTCATCGCGGGCAAAACGGTCAAAGCTGAGAACCAGGAAGTGCAGAGTGAGTTCTGGTAGCGAACTATAGGCCACACCGTAGAAGGTAAAGGTCTCATCAAAAAGTGGGTCTAGGGTCTTCCGTAGTACGCGGGTCTTGACACGGTGCTTCTTTTCAGGAAGGATGGTCATCTTCACGTAGGGGTCTGAGCTGCCTGCCTGCTCATCCATGGCGGGGAGGCCCCGGGCCCCGACGATGGTCACCACCAGAGCCTTCTTGGGGAAGTTGTAGTCAACAGTGAGACTGATGGACCCCAGACTGGGTTCTGGCTCCGGGTCCGAGGAGGCAGGGGTGAAGGGGGATGCCGTCTTGCTACTGGTCTGGCTGCTGCTGGCCGAGCTGCTGTCCAGGCAGCAATAATCAGCACGAACCGGCAGCGCCCGCTCCAGCCGGGCCTGGCCGTTCGCAGGACCTGACTGACCCCCAGCTGGAGGAACCAGGTGGCTCATTTGCAGCTGCCCGGGCACATCCAGGATGTTGTTTTCAGCATCCACCAGCACCATGCCCCTCCCTGCAGGCGGGGCGGTGGCACAGCCTCGCTCTCCGTCGCGGTCGGAGCGGTCAGCACGACGGATACCGCGCACGATCCTCTTGCTGCTGCTGAGGGACTCTGGGTAAATGCTGATGCCCTTCAGCATGTGGATGAACTTGTAGGGCGGATCCTCTGCATCGCAGTAACGGTCGCCGTGCAGCTTGTAGCGTCCAGAGATGCGCAGGTAACGGCGCTGACAGAAAGACCAGAGTAGAACCAAAACCACCACAACCAAAACCAGAACACCAGCTCCCAGGAAGCCCGCCAACACCGGAGACATGGCTGAAAGAGAGAGACAGGGAGGGACATGGTCAGAAAAACTGCTGGAAAATTCATGCATTAGTAGTGTAATGTAGTATCACACTGTACACTACATTTCCCATGATGCAACTGGAACAGAATTCTTCACAAACCTAGTTTTTAATTTGACAATTTTAATTTGACAGAATTTAACATATTTCTTATTTTTTTTGGATTTGATTTTCTTTTGCATCATGTCAGGGGGGTGGGGGTCTCACGCTGAGTCACTTATCGTGAAAGCGTGCTAAAAAAAGAGTAATGTCATTACAAGATGACATCATACAAAACCATCATGTAATAACAGAGTGATTTCACCTTGTCGTCTCTCTTGAGGTCTCATTAGAAACCAACTGTGACTGAACTGATCCCTGCTGAGAGTGTGAGAGGGGGGGGTGAGGAGGAGGGGGAGGGGGAGGGGAGCTTGACAAGGAGGAAAAAAGGAGCATGAGAAGGGGGGTTGTGGAGGTCTTTGTTTGCTGTGTACAGAGGAGTACTGTTGTCCTGATCTATCCCACGAGAACACACTGATGCTACAGCTCAGACGCACACACTCTGTATCTTTCTATGCTTGCGAGGACCCTTAAAGACCACATCCCCTCAGCTAAACTTTACAAAAAAACTCCGATTCTAAAACATCAGTGTGAATCAGCGTTGGACTGGACAAAATGTTCTCTCTTTCGAATGTCTAATCCTGAAGTGACACCAGACGTCAGCTGTCTGAATCCACTCATCAACACCCACCTCTGTTTCAGCATCACTGACGCTGAACAGCAGACGCGATCCTACATCGTCCTTCATGTCATCACAGCAAATGTTTTCTTGAAATAAATTAGTATCATCATCATATTTATCATGTCTACAAAAGATTGTTTATTAGTTAGTTTTCGGGTTGGCTGTCTGAGAAAACACTTTCAATTCACGGGTGTTGTTATCAATAAAGCTACTGACACTTATTAGGTACATAGTAATGAATGTATGAATAAATGTAAACAATGAACACACAGTGAGTGCTCCCTTATTCTGTAATCAGACACAGTGAAATATAAGTTACCTGGCTGTAGTTCTGTGTCTATAAATCCACTCCATCACCGTGTCTCACAGAGTAAATGCTCAACACAGTTACAGTCGGGGACATCAACATCTTACAACATGATTATTTAAAATGATGCTGGGTAATGATCAGAATCTGAATGCAGGAGCTCCTGTTTAAGGTCCTGGAGGTATGTTCATTAGGTTAATTAAAAATCATATTTTTGTGTCAAATATCTTGATATCAATGCAATATGAACGTGAATTTATTTTTATATGAAATTTGACATGTGAAAATGGCCGACTAATGTCAACAACCACAGCTAGCGGGCTGGGGAAGGTTGGCAGCAACTGAGCTTTTAAAATGAACTATGTAAATATGAAACTACTTAATGACACTGATAAATAGTTCATAAACCACGTTATGATCATCCACATCACTGTCAGATTTGTTTGGATGCTCCTATGACTACTTCAAATCGAATTTAACTTAAACACACACGCACACACACACAGAGTCAACTAAATTGTTTCTCAGAGTCTTTACAGTCAACATGTCATGTCAGGACATGTTTCCCCCAGTTCATGGTGTGAAACTAAGCCAGGTCAGATAAGGCCCAATAACTGATAAATCAACTGTTTGTTGCAGCTCTAATCCAAACATTCATCTGTTCTCTAGCACGAGTTTGTCCTCTGTGTCCGATGTCCCTGTCTTTTCTTTCTACCTCAGTGAACTGAATCTCTCTGGGTTCTGGACCGCAGGCTGAACGAAACAGGACATATGAACTGAGGTCACCTTGGGATGCACAATATTTTTAGACCATTTATAGACTAAAAGAGCAAAAGAATTGAATCAAGAAAACTAAGGTAATGATAATGATCACTACATTAACTTAATTACAGCTGTTAAACAACTGTAATTATTTTCCTGGTGATTTAGTTACCACAGTTAATTCTGAAAAACTTTAACTGCGAAAAATCACAACTGACCTCCTAAAAATCTCTCTTCCTGTTGTCGGCTTTCATTCAGACCCCAACAGATGAGGTCATGTTTTGGAAAGAGCTGAAAGCAGCTGAGCTCGCTGCCTAGCAACGACACAATCACACACACACACACACACACATATACACACACATACACACAGACTGAGACTGAGCTGACTGAGACTCAGGATGAACCAACATGGCTCTCAGTGTCACAGTTTGTGATCTGCAGTGACAATTATAATAATTTTCCTCCTCCTCTACCTGCTCTTTACAGGCAGGATGTCGGCGCTGCACAACACACACCGTTTTACTGTATCCTGGATTTGATTTTTCTGTTTTTCAGTAAAATCAACGTCTTCATGAGATCTCAGCCGCTGAACATATAAAACAAGACATGACGATGTCGCCCTCGACTGTACAGATTTTTTTTTTGCATGAAAACCAAATAGAACATTTATCAATCAGATTAATTCTAATTATAAATGATCATCACCATGGAAAGTATTAATCAATAATGAAAATGACCAGTTATGCTCATATTTTCTAATACAACGTGATGCTATTTCACTTCAACTGAATATTCGCTTTTAGTTTGACTGATTAGTCTGATTTAGACGGAACAATATTTATTTCATGACTAAATCAGAAATAATGCTCAATACTAATTAATTTAATCATAATATGAAAAAATTCCTTTGCTGCTGCTGTTTTTTTTTTTTTTAGTAATAAAACAAAAACAAAAAACAATAAAAAAAAATATATTAATAACGAGAGAAAGTGAATGAATCTCAACGACAGTAACAGTAAAATCTAAAGGTGCGTCGAGTTTATTTTTTTTTTTTTTTTTAATTCCCAGCGCCGGGTACAGACATGACGTCACTCGATACCCACCCCGATTGGCACGCGCACGCACGTCGAGGCCCACGAGAGAGGCAGACGGTGCGTAGGAGCACGAGAACGCCCTGTTTACCGCGTCTGACGAGGATATGTTATTTTTATTTTCGCAGATTCACCTCAGCGACTTGTCGTATGATTGGTGATGTAATGCAGACGCACTTCACCCCATTTACTCCTCGTTTCATTTAGTTAGTGACAATGAAACAATTAAACATTTTTTTCCCCATCATCTATTAGAACCCATCTGGTCTGAATTATTCACCTTGTTTCACTTTTATTTAGTTGATATCGACGGTGAATGATAGACAAGGAGAGAACATCACATTTTAAGAATTAGAATGAATAAAAGGCCTAATAAAATAACAAACCAAACTGGTGCTGATGCTGATGATGAGGCTTCGTGAGCTGGGTGTACACAACTAATGAAGGTGACACAGGATATTTTAGTTTGATAAACATGTAACAATCGTGACAAATGAATATAATATTAATCAAACGAGTTATTTCGACGCTGAGCTGCAGACAGATGAGGCAGACAGGGCCTGGTTCTTACCGTAGGCGGGTCCCAGCTCGATCATGTCCGCCATTTTGTGGATGTGAGCAGCGGGATGCGGGTGAAGCGCACGGAGATGGAGAGGACACCGACTAAATGCTGCTCTCTATTACTTCACATCCATAGAGAAGCGACGACAGAGAGGGGAAATCACCGAAAACAAGCCGCTGACTCGGGAGCTACAGCCTGCATATGTCCGCCTGATGGGGCCGTGTCCGCTCAGTGCGTCGGTGTCTCAGTCCCTGTTCCACTCGATGCGCAGTGATGCTCGCGGGAGGATGCAGGGAGGCTGCGCGGAGGAGCTCGCGATGAGACTGGACCAAGATCGCTTATTGAAAAAATGAGTCACTCTTAACCTGTGACATCAGCGAGATTCGTCGTCACCGTTTGAGGGTTTAACTTTTAGCTTTTTATATTTATTTATTTTATAGACTTTTTATGTTCCGATTAAATTATGTCAGTCAACAACAATAATGATAATAACAACTAAAATTATTATAATTATTATTATTATTAGTAGTAGTAGTAATAGTAGAAAGATGCTAAGTACTAAATAAGCACTTGAGCTGGAGCAATTTGTTGTTATAATCGTAATAATAATAATAATAATAATAATAATAATATATGTAATTATGTATTGCTGTGTGTTTATTTCTGCGGTGCCTGTGAAAGCTTTTTTCTTTATTTACTTATTTATTTATTCATTTTTTTCCTACAGTAGCACAAACCATACCACAAATTATAAACCATAAAATCAAAGATGAATTTTGTGGATAGGAGATAAAATAATAATAATCAAATAAACTGGAGCCACTAGAAGTAGTTGCTATAAAGAACAAACTATAGTAACTACTACGGTGACACCTGACCAAAAATAAACACAATAGGATACAGTGACAGCAGGAACAGCTACATCTCTCACATGGAGGTTCCCTCCAGGCGCAGTGAGTCATCAGTTTACTGAACACCTTTTCCAGAAAAGTGTGGAGCATGACCCGGCTCTATATACAACTCAAGACCATTACCGTTTCCTGCGGTTTCTAGAAATACCAGCGAAGTGAGATGTCTTCTCATCCTCCTCCTCCTCCTCCTCTCTGGAGTGGTCCTCGCGGGAGTGGAGGCCCCCGCCTCCTCGTGCTGCGTCATCACAGTGTTAGATAATAAACAGGAATTGTACTTATATGTACTTTACTGCACTTATATGTATCGTTATGTACTTTAAAGTATTTCACCCACGTAGCCTATTTTTAACAATACATTACAGTACATTAATGCTCACGTATACTTTAATGAACAGGTTTTATATATCAAACAAATAAACAGGAGGCAGCAAATAGCCATGAAATTATAGTTTAACCACATTATCTGTTTATATGTTTAGCTCTGCTTTTCTTTCTGTTAATATTTTATTACCGTTGTATTTCATAGTGTTTAACAGTGTTGTTGAATTGTTTCTTCATTTTCCCATCGTATATTCTAATAGTAAAAACCATCATTTCTGGTCTGATTTGATTTGCTTTCTTGTAATGCTGTTCTTTTTTAAACTGTGTTGTACATTTTTATATTTACCAAGTTTTTATTACTATGTGAAGACAATAAAAAGTGGTATACAGCATAACTATGTAATATATTATGTATTGCATTTTATATACATTTTTCACCTAATATTGCTTATGTTTGATGTTTTCTTTTTAATATTATTATTATTATCATAGCATACTGCTCAGTAGCTTAGTAGCATGGCTGGCTGGAGCTGCAACTAATAGCGGAGAGCAAAATAAATCAAAACAAAACAAACAAACAAACAAAAAATCACTACACATTATGACATAGACTTATAATTTGCACCGATGTGTTTTGTATCGTCCATTTGCGGGAAGTGAGGACCCTCAGTTTTAAGGAGCACCTGCTCGCTGCTGCTGCTGAAGGAGGGGGAGGAGGAGGGGCACGAGGGATTCAGGCCTTCTCTGTTGCTACAGCCAATCCATGCCTATAATGTCACAATTATTTTTTACTGGGTTGTGTAAAGTTGCAGAAAAGAGTAGCCTATACAAAATGAATCTATGGTTTTGTGGTTCTGGCATATTTTTATGTATATACATGGATATATGTATATACAGTCGTTTTGTATGATTAGAGCTCAGATTTAGTTTTGTAGATTTACTAGTCAGTATGCCTCCAATGGTGGTGTTGAGTGCTGCTGATTGTAGCACTGCTGCAGCAGTGTTGCAGAACATTTTTGAACCAATGACTGAGGTTTTTGCTCCCTGTTTGAAAATGAAGAGAAAAACAAGTACAGGCGTTGAGCCTTTTTGCTAAACCAGTTCCTCAAAGACTGTTATGTGTGAGTCCATGGGAGAATAAACATTAGGTACAATAAACTTCACCTGACTGCAGTAAGGTGTGGCTGAATAATGCATTTACTGTTTTCTGTTTTCAGCATGAGAAAACGATCATTTTATGATATTCATTTCTAAAAGCACTGAAAGACTGAAAGATTTTTTTGATGTATTTATATTTCATATTGACATAAATTGCATTATTCCACCTGTACTGATTTAAATGAAATGGCTGCAACTTCATGCTAAATGGAGACATGAGACTGTAGTAAACTGTCAGATGAGAATACTGCAAAATCTGACTTATTTAATTTAGCTTTTTTTTTTTTTTTTTTTGAATTACTTTTTCCATTCAAAACTTAACAGCTGACTTCAAACTATGATTAAAATGTCTAAAAACTCAAAAAGTTCTGAGAAGTGCATTAAATTTCAAATGTGATGGACAAACTGTCAGAGGATAGGATGACTGGTATGAACTATAAACCAATGTGACAAACAGTAACAGTGTGAAGGAACTAAATTTTTGGTGTTTGTGACAGTAGGTGAGCATAAACTTCTTCATACTGTTTTGTACCTGTTCTCATTATATATAATTATGTTGACAATATGTTTTGATGAATTAATCAGTTGATTAGTCCATAAAATGTCTTATATTGTCCAAAAAAACCCCAAAAAACTTTAGTTTAGTTTACTATGATATATCGTATTGTTACTGTTTGACCTTTCTCTACAATGTAAAACAGGAAGGTGATCCACACAAAGCAAACACTGATGCAAACACCTGCGTTAGATCACTGCAGAAAAACTGTGTCAGTACAGGACTTCAGCTGTATTAGTGATTAGATATAGGATCATGAACAGAGTAGGTTGCAAGATTAACTAACTGCGTATGTCGACGTTAATGTTGTCTCCATGATTTAACTTTCACTACCTATAGCTGTGGAGGCTGTGTTGCTGCCAGTGTTCAAATTCAGTCTACCCAAACATTTTTAAATATCCATGAAAAAAAAATCCAAGGTACAATAATCAATTAAATAAATAAATGTCATTGTAAGGCACAGCCATTTTAGACATAAGACCTTGGGGTTTGTGGAACTAGGATTCCTCCACTTGAATATGAGGGTGTGGTACAGGCAATGTTAGACAAGAAAAAAACTAATGGCAATAAATCAATCAAAAATAAAAAAAATCAATCAAAAAAAAGGAGTCCATGACTAGAAAGAATGGTACAGAGTAGACTGATTTCCTGCACATTCCTATTATTCGTCCTCAGCTGGCTGCAGTGCTGAAACGTCATGGATGGACTGATGTCAAACTGCAATGGAAGACTCCACCCAAAAAACTGCTGTTGTTGGTCATTGAAGCACTGCTGGGGCAACAAATCTGGGGGTGACCAGAGTCTGAATCCAGAATCATTAGTACATATTATGTGTTCTTAAATGCTTTGAACACATTTCCTGTATTTTCTTATTATATTTGCATAAAGAGAGTGAGAGATAAATATGTATGGTCTTTACAGCACTGCTAAAACAAAAAATGAGGGGTGCCCATAATGTCGACACACTGGGGTGATCATGGTGCTCTGTATCTACTCAATGTGGTACCAAGTTAAGATGTTGACTCTTCCACCCCCAAGTGGACAAAAAAACACACTGCTATGGCAGCAACTCAGGCTCTGAGCTTCAGTTTTGTGTGTAATATTTTGAAAAAAGTGTGTTTTAGAACTGTAATTTGAGTGTAAAGCAGGAATTGTGCTTGTAGTTTAGCAGAGTTGGTTCAGGGGGTTGGTGCAGTTAGTGCAGAGTTACATGTTGTGGTCATTGTGTCTCAAGCACCAGTATTTGTGTGTAAACAATTAAGAAAAACTGTACTAGGACCATAAGTGTTCATAAGATTAATTTCTTCCAGGAGCATAATAACATTATCTAACTCAACTCTAGTCTATGTCTTATTATTTGGTTATTTTTTGTTCACAGGAGGCTACATTTGCATCTCAAGAGTAGATGGAGTATTTAGTTGCAGTTGATAGAGGAGGGCTGTGGACTCATATGGTTACTGAATAAACATGCTGGATGTTTACCGTGGTCATGATGATAAGTACCTCCGTGGGACCATGTACCTCCACAGGAAGTCGGCTAATTAGGGTTAAATAGTAAAAAGTTTTCAGGAGTCATAGGATTCAAACTCAACATGAGATCAGAGACTCATGTTAAATGTTAAAATGTTGGAATTATTACACTAATAAAGAAATTCAGTAAGAAAAGTGTGAATATTGAAGGTGTTTGTGTGTTTGTGTGTGTCTGTATATGTGTTTGTGTGTAGCCAACAAAGCAAGTTGGCATAAGCACTGTTACCACTGACCAAACTGGCAGAGTTGCAGTCATTAATCAAGCCACACATTACTACAGCAATTAAATGTGCAAAATAACTATATGTTTCTAAGACAAAAACAAATAATAATTAAAAGTCGTTTAGGTCCTGTGAGTTCTTCATATTTATGTTTTGAATCATCCATCTTCTACCTCGAGGAATATGGAAATGTCAGCTGTTCCTAGTCATGTAATTATGTAGGAAATTTATTTTGTCTTTGTTTACATTAAATTTCAACATAATACATAAGTGAAACAAATATCGCTCCATACAACAGATCTAATAATAATCTGAAAGATTATTATTCAAAATAAGCAATTTTACTAAATCTGGTGATGAAAATAATAAGTAAGTCTCTCAAGTAAGTCCATAAGAAACTTTACAAGGCATTAATTCAGGTGAATGTATCAGTACAATTTAAAGTAAGATAACAGAATAAAATTGAATATCTGATGTTAAAACTTAACATAGTGATAAAACAATGGTGATAAGTATTTATCACATACAACATATTTCCATATCAGACAACTACCAAGTTAAAGCAACATCAAAAACTCCAGGGCTGTAACTACCAAATGAAGAAAACAAACAATTATGACAAAGCCATTCTCGTGCTCATGTCCAGAACCCCAAAATATTCTTTCCAGATGCTTAGACACTTATGAAATACCAATTTCTGTCAATCAATTAATTTATTCATTACTCCAGCCCAATATTGGGAGTATCAGGACAGCTTTTTGTACCTAATCACTCAGATAGTTACTCTTCCATTAGCTAAACTCTAATTACAGACAGACATTACTTGATTGGCAACACAAAACAATCATTTAGATTTATTGTATTGAAGCTCAGTTCAAACTTCTTTTGGCTGTTTTTTCTTCAGTTTTTTGGGTGGAGTCTTCCATTGCAGTTTGACATCAGTCCATCCATGACGTTTCAGCACTGCAGCCAGCTGAGGACGAATAATAGAAATGTGCAGGAAATCAGTCTTCTCTGTACCATTCTTTCTAGTCATGGACTCCTTTTTTTTTTACTAATACTTTTTTTTTCTCCTGTAAGTTTTAAAATTAAAAAAATGTGAAATAAATAAAAGAGATATTTACCCTCTCAAGGATCTGAGCGTTGTTATTTGCATCAGTTTGGTCAACATCACTCTTAATCGTGATTCTTACCACAGTCCTCAAGCTCAAAACTGCAAAGTACATTAAAATACATTTACAAACCAGAGAGACACATATTAGTGTAAAATTTGATTTGATTAAAAGCAAAATGAGTTTCTTTGTGTCATTCAATTATCACCTTGATGACAGATGAATGGGTAGACGGTTTGACAATTTCCATCAGCCAATTTATGTTGCTTATTCTTGGCCACACAATACTCGTTGCTCTCAAAGTTGTTTGGTTCAGGAAATATCCAATCTCTGAAGGAGCTTTGAGACATGTCGGACCATACCCATTGCACTCTGTACAGACCAATCCAAACGAGAGCATCGGCTGGTTTTACAGAAAAGACCTTTAAGTTTTCTTCACTGTTTTCGATCATAGCCAAGTCTGTGTGGTGCTGTCTGCAGTAGTCTCGTGCAGACCTCCAAGTTGTGGCATTTGAGATGAAATCATAGATGATCTCATTTTGTTCGGTGACTGCAAAAGAGATCACAGAGATGAAGTTATTGGATCAATTAATTTCATTATTGTCAGTCTTTGCTGTCAGACTGTCAGACTGTCTTTCCTGTAAAATGAGGTCAAAACTACGGTTACAGTTAGGGTTGGGCAATTTATTTGGCTGATTAGATTGAGGTTTTTACATAATGTGGACAATGTCTCTTGTTAAAGTTACACTTTATTTGAATGTGAAAAAGGGGTTTGAAAGGGAAAAAAGGGGAAAAATGATTTTACTTTATGATTATATCATGAAATTGTCCCAACATTGTTAATTTTGTGGAAATTTCAATCTGTAGTAGATGATATACTTTATATCACAATATAAGGAAAAAACAAGCATTCAGAATGTATATTTAAATTTGATTTGTTTCACTCTATATCCGTGTAATCCTTCTGTGAATTTATGTAAATCTGCCAGGTTAGTTAATAAAATCCATAAACTCAAATCTTTTCTTACCAGTGAAACAAACAAAACCATGGAGTGTTTCACAGGGCAGGTCATACCACTGTGCATCATTACGGATGGCTACACAGTTTTCATTTGCGCCATAACCGTTTGGTTCAGATGCATCCCATTGCTGAAAACCAGTTTTACTTGTTTCACCGGTCGCTGACCATCTCCAGGAGTTGGAGTCATTGGCCATGACTCTCTTCCAGGATCTTGGGTCATCCCACAGTCCAATCCAGGCCCAAGTATAGTCAAACCCGGGTTTAACCATGTTGATATCATCCACACTGTCAATGGTTGCCAGGTCAGTGTATTTCTCTCTGCAGTATTGCTGAGCATCAGTCCAGGTCATTGGTGTGTTGATGTAGTGATACTCACGCGGGGGAAAGTGAGTGCAGGAGTTTGGACTACATCCTGACATTAAATGATAGAAGTCATCTTTAGTATTAAATCAATCATTTGCACAATTTTGATTTATCATGAGTATTTTTGGTGATGAACTTGTTTTCTTTTCTGCCTCTGGCAGCAATGGACTTACTTATATAACAGAGAACAGTAGCATATGTTTATAATAAATTCAATAATTCACCTCATTAATAAACAAAAAGGGTACACATGGTTTTAGAATCATACACTATTTAATGTAATGTGTTAATAAGTATCAAATAAATCAGCATTTTCTGAAAAATCAGTTTCGGTCTCAAATCAGTCTGAAAGGTTTACTGAGACATTGAGCTGTGTCACACTGGTGGGTCAAAAAAAGGATGTAATGATGCATGGACCTGCAATATTATGGAAACCAATATTACAGAAGCGTATTTTTTACTTGAAGACACAGAATACGATTCAGTTGACAACATTTGTCAAATATTTTGAGCTTACCAAAGAGGAGGAGAAGCAGGATCACATAAGAATCCATTTCTGATTATTACTGTCTGGCTATTACTGCAAACAGGAAGAAAATGGGTAAATAATTATGTACGAAATGTCAAGGAACAGCATCAAAGTTTCAGGCTGATTTTAAATTATATCAAATTACATCACCATACTTTGTGAATAAACAGATGCAACAGAAAAGACATGAAAGAAAACTGAGGGTGAGATCTAAAACTAAAACTGTTTTTGTATTAAAAGTTAATATAAAATTAAAATAACTTTTTCAAAATTTTGATGTGTAATAAAGGCCTGTCTCACACTGAAATATAGTAATTGGAATGCTTTTGATATTGTGACTACAATAACAGTGACAATTATTGATCAGTCATTGTTTTCTTAGTTATTAGATAATGTGTTTGTAATCTGTAAAATGTAAAGCTGGAAAGCTGCTGGGAAGCTGTAACCCAAGAGTAAAAAACACTGATCAAAATAGTTGCTATTAAATGAAGGGGGGGAATTATTCATTTACTAATGGTCTTTTTTTCAACAAAGTCAGTCAACTTGCCTCCTGTAGACAGAGTCTCCAACTCTACATGTCTACACTCCTTTGGACAAACCATCAAAGCTTTAGATAATATTTCAGTAAAAGTGTACTGGTAATCCAACTATCATTATTGTTTCATAGAAATAAAAAGGCATACTCACAAGGCTGAGATTTGAACTCAGTGATTCATCCCAAAATACAGAGTCTTTTACATCTGAGATTAAACAGTGGATTCAGCTACTTTTGTAGTGCATGAGACTATTTCAATATGGAAATCATGATGTGGCCTATCAGAGGTTGGCTACATACTCTCCCCCTTTATGTTCATCAGAAGTGATCCTTTAATTCAACAACCCAAAACTTGTTTCTACTTAAGCAGTAGACACCAATTAGCCACAATATAAAAACCACTGACTGTTGAAGAAAATGGCACTGACAATTGATTTATAATGCAGTGACCAGGTGGGAAACTTTGTTCCTAATATTTTCAACCTGAAGTTAAAGATAGTTTCAGACCAAAATCAAACCCCCATTGCAACAACACTGCAACAATAAAAAGTGCTATGAAACAGCTTAAGAGAGTCCAAGGTGTTGATGTGGCATTTAAACTATCTAGATCAGAATAGTTACAGGACCTTCTACAGAGGCTCAGTATATGTACTATAAAGTACAATAATGAAAGCTCATAATAAAGACCCAGCTTCCACATTGCTTGCTGTGACTTGACTTCTTCCTACATTTGAATATCCAAACTTGTATTCACATTGCCATCTCATTTGTATGGTATTTGAATGGCTGAATAATGACTACATTAAACAAAACATTTTTTTGGAGGCTGTCTACAAGACCAGAGCTTTTTTACATATTATTTTGGGCATTTTTGCCTCTAATGCAAATAGGGAGAAGAGTGGGTGAGAGGTTTGCAGGAAAGGTCAACTCGGTCTCGATTTAACCCAGCAGCCGCACATATATGCTAATGTGGTGCAACAATCAGCACCAATCTTTTTTTTTTTTTTTTTTTGTGGTGAAAACCTGCGGTTTGTTTGTTTTCTTCTTCCTAAGGGGGGTGTAACAGAAAAGAGGCACTGGTTTATATTGTTTCTACACATTGGCATACATAAAACCCTTTTGTAGTTGTAAGAAAAGCAGGTTGGTGGAAAGAAATTTTCATCTGCCCTCATCCAGCACACACTACCATGATTGCTCTGAAATAAAAATAAAAAAAATCCACGTCATTTGTTTAACTTAGTGTATAACCTCAGGGTGTTTTTGGGGTGAAACACTCAATACATTGTGTTGTCTTGATATCAATGTACTCTATGTACTCTATATACTCCCTCAGTCAGCTTACTATACCAGCAAAGTTTCTAATGACTATGAAATGCTCAGTGTTATTCTAGGGTCCACCACACCAGACATTCGCCCAGGTGAGGGCTGAGCAAAGGCTTGGCAGTCTATGTTCAGCACATAACAGAAAGGTGTAGGATGCTAGCAGGAACAGTGTACACGGATCAAAATACCCAAGTTGCAGCCATAGTGTACTGGAACATCTGTCCCAAATAGGGGCTGGGAGTCCTAAGGTCAAATCGGACGACATCTCCTACGTGGTTAAGAATGATCGCGATAAGATCCTGTGGGACTTTGAGATCTAGACTGACAAACAAACGATGACTAACGAATTCTTTATACCAGTCGTGTTGGTCAACAAACAGCAAAAACCTGACACTAAAGTGTCAGGTCCTGGTTTTTGCAAAATTCTATAGAAAGCTCATTAGAAACTTTAAGTTCCACTGCTTTGGCCCTCACAACCCACTCAACATTGCACCCTCCTTCACAACTCCACCATCCACATGAAACAAGCAGACCGCCATAGAAATTCATCCCTTGAGTATCATATGGATCAGGTGTGGCTATATACTCGAGACCTTCCCCTTCAGGGGGTGTCACATATGTTAGCTCCCAGATTTGTAGGCCCATTTCCAGTGTCAAAAGTTATTAATCCTGAAGCCTTGAGGTTGAAACTTCACAGGTCCATGAGACGCAATCCTACCCTCCACATCAGCCATTTGAAACCTGCCAGAAAACATGACTTAGTTCCCTCCTCCAGACCCCTTCGTCCCAGTGTACTTGGTATGGAAGCTGCTGGTCTTAGATGTTGTAGTCATCAGTTTATGCAGAGTGGGAGGGCTACCGTTTGGAGGAGAGATCGCCAGTGTCTGCCCTGCCAGTGACATTAAGGACCCTACAGTCATCCAGGATTTCTATGATCAACGCCCAGACCTTTCTGGTCCGTCGGGAGCCAGACACCTGACAGTGTTCTCATTCATTTATTTCAGTTTTGTTTCAGGCTGTTTGCCAGTTTGTCTTAGTCCGTTGTGTCAAGTGTTCCACCATTGTTTCTTGTGATAGTTTCTAGTGTTTTTTTTTTTTTTACCCTTTTTGAGTCCATCACTGTTTCGTGACTAGAAGACACTGATAGATGTAGCAATCCCAAAAAATGTGGAGCGTGAAGGCAACAGTAGTTATCAGAGTACTGAAGGCTTTGACCTCCAAACTGGGGGAATGGCTCCAGCAGATCCCTGGTACAACATCTGAGGTGTCCTGACACTGCACTCAATGTCAGGAAAAACTGAGATACTAAGCAGGACTCTAAAACTCCCAGGCTTTTGGCAGAGGAGACAGCTTTGGATTATTCTCCTCTCTTTTATCTGTATTTGTCTATGGTATGGTCTTGATTGCATCCCTGTCGTGGGATAGTACTGTTTTGACTTAATGTTATTGATATGATTTGGTGTTACTGACTTGACTTCTCCACTTTGAGTTGAAGAAATGGTAAAGATTGCCAAATGATGAAAAACTGGTGAGGTAAAGGAGGCAATTTCTTTCTTTGCTCGATTATTTCTTAATTCCAGTTGTTCCTTCTTGTCTACACTGCTGATCAATGTTGATATATCTGATGTTTTGTACATTACATGCTTACCAAAAGCTTATCTATTAAAACAAAAGTGCAATGTGAAATTTCTGGAGGAAATGTTACATTCATGGTTTATCTCAATTAATCAAGGATAGGAATGTCTCCTCTACATCTGTTGTTGTATTGACGTGGTTAACAATGTGTAAGTGAATTTCTGCTGATTTAATTCTCATTGAAAATATTATTTCATAAATTAAAAGAAGCCAATGATGTTTACTCAGATTGCTTATTTTATTTGATCAAAACTTAAAAAACTCAAATTGTTCAGGTTCCAAATTAAAATGACATAAACAATCACATAAGAGAAGAATATTTAACATTTAACATATTTAACATTTTAGAAAATGTTTGAGTTTTGCTGGACAATGACAAAGATGATTAATAGTCATTGATTACGGCATATATGCTCATTTAATGATTTTTAAATGAACTATTCAACTTTCATTTTTGCCAAATGTTTACAGCACTGCTGTAATGTCAGTGTGACTGATTGGTGGATGTCTTGAACACATAAACATCCCCACTGATGTAAAGCTCCTCGTCAGGCAGGAGGGAGGAAGACTCAGGATTCAAATGTGGATCTTCCATGTATTTGTCACAGTGTTTGACACCCACTCGACTCCATAGTCCCTCCTCCTCCATCAGCTGAAGCTCTCTCTCCAGATCCTCTTTATATTTGTTTGCTGGTGTTCCTCTGTGGTTGCCTCTTGCCATGCACACAAAACCTCCTGCACACAACACACAACTCAGCAAGTTACACCATTAGATTAAAACCACTGTCAGGTGATGCTATTTACAATATCTCTTTACGATGCAATGTTCAGCTGGGAAACCACGGTTACTGGATGTTAGTTTAGTAGCACTCATGTTAATAGTACTCGCTAATAGTAGCACTCGTGTCAGGGCTGGAAATGCGACTTCACCATACTTTATCTGTTTTACAATTGTAATAGTCTGGTAGTTAAGTCAACAGCTGTGTGACATTATGTGCTTTTTCAGCCTCTGAGGCTTCACACATTCCCAACAAACTCCATGTTTTTCTCATTTTTTAGTGGTATTTATACCCTTAGTATTGAATCACCAACCAGATTAAAACGCTGCAGTTTTTTGCTTTCCTGTATCCTACAGTATTACCTGCTAAAAAAAAAAGAATTTTGTACAGGCACAGTGAGGGTTGATAGCTAGTTTACCTGGTTTTGTAGCTTGGTAAAGCTCCCTGACGACACTGACTGGAACAAATCCAGCATCCAGAGCACCAGCGATGATCACTACATCATACACACCTAATACCAAGAGAGGAAGAAGAGCCAGGGCCAGTTTCCAGAGATGAAACTTTTACATATTTTAATACCTTCTGTTTCTCTAGTTTTCTTGGAATCACTTGTGCTTTTGCCTCTCGTGACACTTGGGAAGGTAGTAGAGGGAGTAGAAGGACTAAAGACATAATTTGTTTCCAAGGAAAATAAAAACATGGATGTGGAGTGTGAACAAAATGTTACCAGTTTGTACAGGCAGTGGCTCTGTCCCCAGCAAGGCCAGTTTCAGGTCCTGATACAGGCCGGTCTTAGCAGCTAGTTCCAGCATACCTTTACTGCCATCCACTCCAACAAAGTTTTTGAAGCCCAGTTCAGCCATCTGTACTCACAAGAAGACAACTAACATCAACATATTGTTAGAGTAGGGTTTACTTTAAAGTCAGACTTTACAGAAACTTTTCATGTTGCATTAATTCTCCTTTTCACCCAACTGGTCAAGGCAGATGATTGGCCACAGTAAGTCTGGTTCTGCTCACAGTTTCTTCCTTTTTTTTTTTTTTGTCTGTCATCAAGTGCTTTCTTACTGTGGCAACTGTTGTGTGTTTTCTCTGTAAAGTGCCTTGCGATAAATGCATTTTGTGATTTGGCACTGTACAGATACAATTGAACCCAACAGCTGCTGCAGCCATTAGTCCTCTGTTTGACTAACCTTTTGAATCTGAATCCATCTAGCAAAGTCTGTGATTTTCTCTGATGATGTTTGGTTTTTTATCTGGTTTTCTGTCTGGTTGTTTTTGTTTGTTTGTTATGAAACATGTTATGAAACAAGTACGAGATGTTCATTGAATCTGAGCAGGGTTTTAAAGTCAGTAGTCTCACCAGCTTAGCGACCCATCCAGTCCCACAGGCGACGTCCAGAACCAGAGCCTCTTCAGGACTCCCAGTAAAGTTTTCAGACAGGGAGTCCACAGCAACATATGGAGATCTGTAGCTCAACAGGGTGATGTCCTGTTCAACAAAATCTGTAAATCAGATCTTTGAAATTTTACATTTGCCAGAGGTTACAGTTTCTATCAAGTCTGATTAGCAGCCAAAAAGAGAGAGTTGACAAGAAGAACAAGTGAATTGTTCAGCTGAGGATCCTGAGTCTCAATTGTGGTTTAGATTGTTTTGTCCACTTGGGGGCAGAAGAGTCATCTGAAAACTCAACATCTTAACTTTCTGCCACATCAAGTAAATGCAAAGCACCATGATCACATTAGTCTTGCAAATTTGTGAATTTCAAAAACAACAACAACAATAGTGGAGTGACTTCATTTTTTTGAAATGCAGAACATGGCAGACTAGTCAACCTATATCTCCTATTGAGATTACTTTCTGTGATCAGTCATACGATCAGTCATGTGATCTGTTGAGACCTTGCTGGTGGTTTGCTTGTTCGAGCAAGCCACTTAAAAAACCTTATAGATTCCTTAAACAGACCTTTTCATAGTTTTCTGCCCATCTGTCGTAAAACTGAGCATTATCCTTTGGATCAGTGCTTTTGTAGGTCTGAATGGTCACCTTCACTTCTTTTGTAGTTCTGCTGGAGCTGGACATGATGGAGTGGCCTGAGGAGATATATAATTGAGATTTTTAGTGAGCCAGTGACAGCAAACTTATCAGTTTATTGGATGAATTACTAAACCTGGATCGAATTAAAAGATGCATATAAAGAACCTGGTTGTACAGGTGTGTAAAGAAATGCACTTCATTCGCTTCACTCAAAATTGATCAAGTCGTGCCGTGTTCTGTGTTTTGTCAGTATGCACAGGAGTGCACAGTGTTGAGATTATGAGTTTACACCATGGGAACAAGCCTCAGTACGACCCATAGAGGCACTCATTTTATATTGGTCCTGATCAGCTGGTGAACATGTTTATTTAAAATTTGCTTTGCTAATTATTACAAATAGTGCATCTGGATGACACAACATCATCCAACATACACAAGCTGTTCTCACATGCCCAAGCAAGAGACCCCCCTCACATAATTCTCAAAGAATGTGTGGTTATGTAAATAACTTTACGGTCTTTTTCATAGTATTTCCTTCTATATCTCAACCAGGGACTTAGCCCCCATATTGCTAAGCTAGTTTATCTAGTGAGCAGGGGAGGGTCCTTTTGTCCAATTTAGGACTTCAGTAATGTGCACGCTATGCATGGTACTGAGATTCAGAGCTCACAGGTGTAGACCTAAGTGTACCATGTACCAGCCCACTGCAGAAGGTATAACCTGACCAAGCCTCAGTTAGTTGAACTCTGTTTTTGGACTCCTGTTTTGCCCCTGGGTCTCTGTTCTGCCTGCCAACTTGGGTTTGCTTGCCTCTTTGCCTTATTGGATTTGACTTTTGCCTGTTTTACCTGGACTCTGTACCCTGCCTGCTGTTTTTGGATTATCTGCTGGCACAGACTGCCCTCTTGGTTTAACCCCTTCCTGTTTTTTTTCTTTGAACTCTTGGGTTTTTTTTTTGGTTTTTTAAAGTGGATATTGGCAGTTATTTGCCAGCTGCCTGAACTGTGTCTTTTTGTTTACATCACCCAAGTAAAGTTACTTTTGAATCACAATATCTGTCTGCACTTTGAATCCACCTGTGCCATCTCATGGCTCTGTGGTTAGTTACTGGACTGTCACCTTGGGAATATGGGTTCAATCTCTGGGTGCACCTTACAATGACAAATTCACATGAACATTTCCTGGTATGCTGGGCAGATAACCCGTTCATTATCCAAACACGACACTACACAATAATTCAGATGTAAAATCAAATTAGAGAGAGCTCAAGTCAAGCAATTTTTAAGGTATGACAACACACACACTGTTTTGCTAATTACAGAGACAGATAATGTTCAAACAATTATGTTATGTAGCTGTGTTTATGTGATTGCAGCTCTGAAGATACCAAGAAAGAAGCAGTTTGTACTCACCTGCATGTGGATGATCACAGGTAGAGTGGTCAGTAGAGATCTGCTTCTGCCTGTAAAAAGTTAATAAAGAAACATGTTTTTTTGTTAAATGATTAATTAGACTGGCCTGAAGTTTGGTCAGTGAGAATGTTTTTATCAGTGACTGAGATTGCAGCTGAAATTTTATAGTGATCAAGTAAAATCTCAATTGATGTTGCTAAAGTAAGTTTGATGTGACTATAAAGGCACATAGTAGTAAATTAAGTGACAAATGTAGACAGAGGGAAGTTTTTGCAGTTTAACTGCCAGCCTATCCACTTCTGTCTGAGCCAGAGAGCTCCCAATCCTGTATAAAGTCCCAAAACTCCTTTAATTCCTAAATCAAGCTCCGATGAAGGGTACTACCTTGTGACTCTTTGTTAGTGAACAACTCTTGATGAAGGAACCTGGCTCGTTTCAGTATTTTTATATCCTATCTATTGCACCCCCCTTTTGCTTAATACACATTTGCGTCAATTGCATCAATTTGTGTCCAGTTTGAAGGGACTTACAACAGTCACCACCGTTTCTTACACTTGCTCAACAATCCAACCAATCCAACCTCATACCACACACTTGCACATTCATTTCACATTTCCCAATTACCTTGCATTAAACAAATCACCTTAACAGCCAATTGCACACACTACATATTACATACTGCATGATTACAATCTCTCTTGTCTCTTTGTCGAATACTGTTTCTTTCCTAAAATAACTCAGTTGGCCTTCCTGGGAGGAGTTTCCATCCAGTAGCTGCATCTAATATGTCCCAGGATCACACCACTTGATTCTAAGTCATCATTTCTATCAGTATTGAAAACAGAGTATCTTCTCTTATTTCCTATCACCACAGCATTACAAACCAAATAACTGATGCAACAAAAGCATCACATTACCACAGACTTTGTGTTCAGACTATCATGGCATGATATTATTCATTTGTAGAAGAGTCAGTGGGATCTCAGCCTTCTTGATGCTGCTTTCAGATTTAAATAATTTACCATATCTGATTAACATACAATCAGTTTACAGTCTATAGCTAAGCTTGGGCTTGTTATTAAAAAAAAACTTCTTCCAAAAAGCAACTGAGTTGCAATATTTTAAAAGTAGCTAGTTACCAGAGGAAGTAACTATTGCCTAACTTTTTTTTTGCCATTGGTTGGCTACATTTCATTAGTCAGTCATCATCACAAATGTGATAAGATTTTGTTTGTTTCAATTTACAATTCAATATCGATTCTTCATTAGGTCAGGCCTTAAGACATCTGCCTGGAGCCCTGCCTCACCAAAAAGAGTTTTCAGAGGATTTACGATCAAGACTAGTTGATTTACATAAACCTTGAAAGGTTTGCAAAATATCAAAACTTTCCATACAAAGTAGAGCTGTACTAATCCTGGGGTTTTTCTCTCGCTTGTAATAAAAAGTTCAGCAACAAAAAAAAAAAACAGAATATACTCAAGAAAGAGCTCAAAAACACAAATCACAACAGCTTAGTCACACATGAAATCATGAGGCTTATATAGGCAAGTAAACAAGACTCAGGTGAACATAATTGATGATTCACTAATTACATCACAGCTCGAGCACCAGCTAGAGCTGGTGATGAAAATAATAACGTACGTATCTCAGGTAAGTCCATAAGAAACTTTATTCAGTATTAGACGGTACAAGGCATTAGTGCAATTTAAGCTACATCAAACAGAACAGAATAGAATTGAATATCTGATGTTGAAACTTAACATAGTAATTAAACAATGGTGATAAGTATCTATATAACATATTTCCACATCAGAACTACCAAGTTAAAGCAACTTCAAAAACTCCAGGGCTGTAACTATCAAATGAATAAAAACCAACAAACAAACTCATATATTAATGTCCAGACCCCAAATTATTGTTTCCAGTTGTTTAAAGTCTTAGAAAATACCAATTTCTGTCAATCAATTAGTTTATTCCTCACTCCAGCCCAATATTGGGAGTATCAGGACAGTTTTTTGTACTTTATCGCTCAGATAGTTACTCAATAAACCAAATCACACAAAGGCAAATAGCCTCTTACTATGCTGATGTGTTCCATTAGCTAAACTCTAATTACAGACAGACATTACTTGATTGGCAACACAAACCTATCATTTAGTTTTATTGTATGAAAGCTCAGTTCCATGAAAGTTCCAAAAATTAACATGATTTTGGAAGGTTCAAAGTAAAAGAAACTTGTGAAAATTGTATTTGTGGATATATATTGATCAAAATACAATGTCATTCAATTCAATCAGTATTAAAGTAAAAATACTACGTTAAATTTTCCGTTTTGGACTGAACCACCAACCATGAACTGGACCAAATGAGCGATCTTTATTGACTCTCCATACATTACTTACGTCACATACGTTACTTAATTTCCTTGACATTACTGTAGTTTTCATGACCTAATAAAAGCATACAATACTTAAATAAATAATTCATTGAAATTTCATGTCATAAATTTAAATTACCACCAGTATTTTCTTTTGGAACTTGAAGATACAGTCAGACCCGCCCCAGTTCACAGTCCTCTCAAATGTGCACCCCATTACATACATACACATCCATGTAAAACAATCTGTCTTTTCTCATCTTAGCAATTACACATAGATTAAATAGACATTAATCAAATCCTCTGACCCCACCCTGAATAGTTCATAACACCGACCAGTGTACTTGGAAATCTGAGGCAGGTGCTAGTGAGAAACTAAATATGACAGAAACTAATAAACAAGCAAAATAGCATATCTATATAAAATGGATTATTTTTTTAAAGACGAATTTAGAGCTCTCTGATCACTTGTATTATTGGTTTCCATATCGTCTCAAATGTTTCTAGTTTTAGTCTTGCCGTAATTTTATCCATAATAAAGACCTTTTTACTCTTTCCATTTCATGATTGTCGCAGGGTTCTTTTTCCCAAATAAACGATGGCATAGTCCCTTTCTAGTGATGGTGTTTTATTGTGCTCAACTTCCCAGTGCAGTGGGAATATACACAGGCGAATAATCTTTACAAAAATAACACTCAATAAGGAAAAAGATATTTACGAAACCTACCTCTCAATGGGCTACCTTAACTCTCCAACACCCCCCCTCACCTTTCATAGGCCTCGACTACTGCCATAATCCCAATTAACCACAAATACATAATAACTCAACAAATCAGTGTAATGCATTAATGTGTTTTAAAAAATGGATCTCAGCAACAATGAACTTCCTTAAGCATGTAATGATGCTTGGACTTTGTGTGTTTAGTTTAATTTGTAGAAGCAGAATTGAATTTATGTCACATTTTTCATACCCACAACATGTCATGAAAAGATATTTTGAGCTTACTAATGAGGAGGGGAAGCAGGGGCGTGTACTGGTCCATTTCTATGTTACTGTGAATAAGAAGAAGACATGTAGCTTCAAAATTTCTGTGTTAGCATACTAGTGTTTGTAATTGATTTACTCCTTTGTCCTGAAGAAACTAAACTGCGAATGTTGTAAAGTCAACAAAGAAAATCATATATGAATCTCCTCATTCAACAAAATCCAGTTTCCATAATCAGTCAAGTTTCCATCAATATCTCTACACACCATTGGCCAAATCATCAAAGCAAATTATAGATTATATTTCATCTATTTAGTTTTACACCTGTGAACATGTGAGAGGAAAAGAGAGAGAGTTAATGTAGTATCCTTGACCAGTGCAGAAGTGCAGTGATAATTTTACAATCTCACCAATTCTCTGGAAATCTACAATCGTACATTAAAAATCCTGCTGCGATGTTAGAACGATGCAGTCTGAACTTGCCAAGTTATACTTTGGTCATAGTTCTTTGCAAGTTTTAAATATGGTTGAGGTCAGTTGAGTTCTTCGATAATAACTTAAAAAAAAAAAAAAAAAAAAAAAACCTTAATGGTCTTTTCTTTGTGCAGTGTTGAAGAAGGAAAGTGTCTTCTCCAAACAGTTGGAGGCACATTACATTTAAAATGATTAAAGTGCAACTGGATGCAACTGCAACCGACCAAAACATAGGACAGGAGCAAATGTCACATCAAAATTTGAAAGTTTGTGCATTCAAATATCATTTCCTTGGGATGATTCTGACTTTGAATTGAATTAACCAGATTTCACTGTACACACTGCATATGTGACAGCCTGCTATATTCTTTACTTATAACGAGCAAACCCATGGGTGTTTTTCTTTTCCACAGAAAGTCAAACTAAATCAACCAGACTAAATCAATTTTACAGTCAAAGTTCTCTAAATGTATTATTTAAATACCATATGATATGGAAATAAAGTAATCTCAGTATTGGAAGTAAAACACAGACAAGGCTCTGCAGTATGATGCTTTTTCGTTAATGTGGTGGGAATTCTGCTGAAGAGTATCAATGCATGCAAGTACAAAGACAAATTCAGTTTAATAAGATTTTCTGTATATGTATATATATATATATATATATATATATATATATATATATATATATATATATATATATATATCATATTATCAACTGTAACGTATTTGATGCATGACTTTCTGAGCACTACCTTATTACGATGATCAACATGCATCAAATTAAAAATAATGATAAAATCATAAAATAAACAAAAAATAAAAACAAAAAACATATCATATATCATATGTGAAATGATGAAATATGACATTTTTTTTGTAATTTGTTCGAAGATTTAATAAAAATCTCAGATTGAAAGAAAAAATTAAATTTTCTGGCTATTATTTGATGCGTCAGGCATTAAAGGGCTGATTTCATTTTTCTTCAATAGTCAGATACTGATATGAGCTTATTCTTATTGTTCACCACAGTCTGAATAGTGAAATAAAGTAAAAAGATATAATAATATGAGACCAATAGATTGCACAGATTTTTTCCCCATTTCTTTCCCCTTCAGACGTAAAATTATTTAAATTTTTTTTTTTTTTTTGCTGCAGGCTGAATGAATGACACAACATGACACATCAGAGATTTTCAGAACAAAAACAAACACATCTAAACTAGCACATCTAGTTAACATGAATGCGTCGCTAAATTCAGGCTGTTTACTTTGCACCTTAATTTACTGTAATATTTAGGAATATTGTCACTCACTCAATGAGAAGTTCTGACAGTCCAGTGTTTTAATGTCGGTAAAGTCTCTTTACCGATGAGTTACATACAACAACAACAACAAAAAATAAGCAAAACAACAATCAGACAAAGATCATACATGGCACCAAAAAACACCAAAAACCATTTTTCCAACAGAAAGTACACACATAAATATAACATGAGCTACTGATTTGAATTTATTGCCAATATGTCAGGACAGCATTGGTGTGTACGAACTCAAAATGTGCTTCAAATGACTTTAATTATTGAATTTAGTCTCATATTTTAATATCAAATTATTTACTTTGTTAATTCTCAAGTCTCAGGGCAAAATGAAATAATGACATAACACTGATTATTAATTAAACAGTGAATAAATCTATTCACTTTCATATAGTACAGTGTCTTTGTGTTTCAAGGCAGGACAGACAAGGTGACATCAACAGCCAAATGTGAAAAACAACAAATATATATATATGTGTGTGTATATATATAGGTTTTATATATATATATATATATTACAAAGTATTTACATGAACCAATCATGCATCCCAGGCACTGAAAGCACAAACACACAACTCAGAGCCAGCAAACTGACATATTCACACAAATTTGTTTCATGTGCAAACCAAAGAAATGTCTGATACTAAAACTGCCAGCCTCTCTGAATTTGTGTGAAAATAAAAATACCGAAAACTGTTTTCACTTAATTGAAAATACTGAAGTGATCAGATCAGGAAGTGACTCGTCCTGTGCTCAGATTAGGTCCTTCCTTTGCTGTTAATGTCTGACGAGTGTCCACAACATTGGTTGTCTGTCCCCTGAAGAGACAGTGGATCAGTGATAACATCACTGACGAGGGAAGAGGGAAATGTTTGAGTGTCTGAGCAGGCCATAAAGAGGACAATGCTGTCAGCTATGGCTCAGTCTGAGGAGACAGTGAGGGCTCCTCATTCTTTTCTACATCAGAGGTCGAGTTCAGCGCCATGTCTTGTTTTTTGTCTTTTGCTTTCTCAGGCTCTTTCATCCTGAAACATCAAAAGCAAGAGTCATTTCTACTGAGTCATCCTGTATACGGGGAAAAAAAGCTATTAATGTTGGTGTAGTTTGTTAAATTATCCAGCAGATGTCTCTCTTTGTAAAGAACATAGTTCTGGTTCCAGCACACTATAAAATAACAATTACTGGCCCAACATAGAGAATAAGATATGAATATGCAATAATTACATAGCACTTAATGGCATAACAATTAGTGCTAGCATGGTATTAAGTATATAAATCACTACAATAAGTGGCATTAAACTAGGTGAGGGAGACGTGTTATTACGATGCTAATAACAGGGTCACCACATCTTTGTTTTACTAAATATAACATCTTTTCTTCATTGCTTGTTTTGTCCGTATTTTGGATATGCTTGCATCAAATTTATTTGTGGTAACAGAGTTTTATTTGGTCTGTAACTTTACCACGCCATGCCATTACGTATCTGTACTTCCTGAAAAAAAACCTACATTTGCTCGGAAACAAAATGTTACTACAACATTTATGAAGTTGAAATACATCTTTAGTTTTACAATTGAAGCAAACGTTCAGTAGATGTATGACTTTATGTACATTCATGAGTAAAACAAAACTGGAAGTTTAGGAATGTAACTGCTCCAGAAAGAAAAAGTCTAGTAACAATGAATAAGATAGCGGGCCAAGAAAACGAATGACAGGCAAAACCATTGTGGTGATAAAACACATTACATCCGTATCGATTAGACAGTGAGGGCTGCAGAGGCTTCAGTCGATTGCTCGCAAAACATTGCTCACTAAAACAATGAAAACTTAGGACAAAAAGTTCAGTGTGCCAGATACAAGCTGTAGAATCTTGGATGAGCTTTGGTCAACTCTGTGAGCTTCCTTAATAAGCCTGTGATATAAACATAGCTAAAGAGATTTTTCTCGGTCTGGTAGGGAAATTATTTAGATGTTAGTAATCTAACACAGGTGTTAGAGTCTAATTTGAGAGAAGACTGTGAATCCATGGTTAATGCAGAGGGAATAATTCAGAAATCTCAACTCTGTGGAGTTGAAGTAAATGATTTAAGGTCAAAGGTAATAATTTTAAACAGCGACCTTGGCATGGGAGCAGGCCGGTTACTGGGTAGGACGTCCCAGCTAGAGGTAGAGCTGTCACAAGATCAGAAGACAGAATCACATGACCAAAGCGGAGAGAAAGAAAAATCTTTGATTTAACATTTCACAGTGATGGTGTGCAAATCTTTCAAAACCTCATCCCCTATGCCGCTCTCAGTAGATAGAGGGATCGGAGATGATATTTTAAAATAGCAGCACACCAGCGATTATGCCATTGTGAAACACAGAGGTTCCCAAAGTTTGTGCAGACGAACAGGAAGACTGAATGAGTTCAGAATCACATCTGAAGATTTCAGACAGAGAGAGACGAGACTCTGACCAGGAAATGAAATGGGAACTTTGGGAACCCTTGATCATAGCAGCGTAAAGGTTAAATCACTTACTGATGGGACGGCGGTGAAACCCACCACATGCTTTCAGTAATCAGTGGTAATAATGAAATAAGCAGAGCATTGGAAACAAGCATGTTAATTGCAGCACAGGTCAGAAGATCAGATTATCCTCAGCACTGATCTTAAGATTGCCTCGAAGTTTTACGATGAAACCTGACAAAGAGGATTATACGTTTTCTGACAGGACTTTTTTTTTTTTTTTGCCTTGCATTACTTATTTTCATGAAGGTTA
Source organism: Polydactylus sextarius (assembly GCA_016801845.1). NCBI lineage: Eukaryota > Metazoa > Chordata > Actinopteri > Polynemidae > Polydactylus > Polydactylus sextarius. The sequence goes on along the minus strand of CM028913.1, from coordinate 12,996,668 downwards.
CACATGTAAAATAAGTATTAGGACGTACTTAGTGGCACTTTCATTTATAAGCAGTAATATAGAAATTTAATAGATGCCTTGTAAGACACTATCATGTGGTTGTAAATACAAGTGCAGACGTCATCAGCAAATATAACTTGTCCTGCAAGGACATACTTACATTATTACAACTGTTTTCCTATGTCATTGCTCATTGCTCATTAACTGCTCATATGCTCATTAACAGTTCATACAGCTGTTTCCACTGCAATACAATGTAGTTATAGTTGTTAAAAATGCAGTGCTGAACACTTAGGTCTGTTTACAACTAAACTGTTATAAACCATTTGTTAAAAGCTTGTGTATTTCGTAGAAAAACTAAAAATGGGAACTGGAAATAAAAAAGTTAAAGGTGTTTTTTTTTACATCTGTTTGTTTAGTATGTCACAAAAACAAATGATGTTATCATGAAACTGTTTCTAAATTACCTCTGATGTGGACACATACATCACTACTAATATATTAACTCAACAATATGTTATTCTGGCTATTTTCAAATCAAATTTACAGTAAAATATAAATATAATTTCATCATTGGTTAAAAATTGCCTGTAAGTAATTCCTAATTTGCCTGTTATTAAGTTATTTGTTTATAACAACACTGATCCAAGATCTGCGTTTAAGAATATCTGTCAAGCACAAAAACAGGTCACTAACAGCACAGCCTTATTTAGTTAAGCATCTTTGTCAGTATTGAATTCAAACATGCCACCTGTTTACCGCAACTGTTTCATGGCGTAGGAGTGTAAAAAATCTGCCAAGAGACAGGAGATGGAGGATGAGCAGAGACTGGATTTTTCCACAGTGACGTCTCCCACAGCGTCTGCAGATTGTCCAGTTAAACCAGAACAACAGCAGAGCGGTGGCCAGTGTCTGAGCAGAGACAGAATGGCAAACGAGCCACTGGAGCAGTCGAGCAGAGCTGGAGAAATTCCTTACCGTATTGTCTTCACAATGAAGCGAATGATTACTGCCAGACCTACGCAACCACACATCACTCCAATCACTATGGCTGTGACTTCACCTGCAGAGGAAAACACACACACACACACACACACACACACACACACACAGACACACACACAAAATTCAATTTGAATAATTTAAAGATGTTCATTCTGTGATTATAATCAACATCAGTTACTTTGGTTTTAACAACAACAACCCACTCAGTCTTACCAGAAGAAAGCTCCTCCCCTGATTCTACAACAGGAATCAAAAAGAATCGATTATTATAAAATCACAGTGACACAGTTTATAAAATGATTTGTGAATTTTTCTCAGCAGACTCTGAAAATGCTTGAAAATGTTGTTTCTAGTTAGCCTCGCTGCCTTTGACAGCGGCGCTGATATCACAGGCCTTCCAGTTCAGTCATTCTCCACAATGAGCACTTCACACAAATTCTTTCTCCTTTGTCTTTTTCTACCACTCTGTCTCCCTCTTTCACTTCTCTGTCTCTTTTCCCTGTCCTCTTTTGTCAGACTTGCATGATAACAATGGAGTCAGTGTTTAGTTTACAAAAATCCTTCCCTCTAATCAGCTCCAAAACGAACACTGCACACCCTTACTTTGCCACCCTTTCCCCGTATTTCTCTCTCTCTCTCTCTCTGTCTGTCTCTCTCTCTCTCTCTTAATCCTTAATATTCCCACATTTTTCTCCACATTCCACTTTTGACTCTCTGCAGGGATTGCACTAATTGCTAGCTTAGGTTTACATGCCCCCCCTCTGACCTGTTGTTGTGGTTTGCATTGAGAACAAATGCTGTTAGACTGAAATGCCGGAGCTTTTGATAACTGTGACCTTTTGCACCAGTAAAGGTTCTAAGTAGTAATTTCCAAGCAAATGTAGGGAACATCTCTTCATGTCTGTTCTGTCTATTTGTCAAACCTGCAGAGAAGGAGGCGAGAACAAGCCTGTGGTTGAGCAGCTGTGTTGTACGGTAGTTGTCCTGCAGCAGCATCTTCTCTGGATCTTTGGCTTTACTGGAGTAAAGTATTGTCTCCATCTTGAGCAGCTGGAGGGGAGAGAAAAAGTGAGTATGCTTAAGTAAAATAAATGGACTGTGACACTATCAATATAATATAATATATATATATATATATATATATATATATATATATATATATGGTCCCTGTGGTAGTAGGAGCACTCAGGGCAGTGACCCCCAATCTGGGAGAGTGGTTTGTATACATTTCTTCTGACATATTTCCATCATTTTAAATATTTAACCTCGACCTCTGTGTTATTGTGACAATTTGAATAAAAGGCTAGAGATAATTGAAATGGACTTTTTTTTTTTTTAAATATTCTAGTACAATTTAGACTTATTTTATGCAATCCTTAAAAAAAATGTTGTTTCTGTAAGATGAAATCTATCCCCTTGAAAAAAAATGTATTAATCAATATCAACAGCAAGGGAGCGAGTGAATGAGGCAGGAAATTCTCAGTTTCTGTAAATTAACACTTATGCCCATTAATGCACTGAATTTCAAGCTCTACTGCAATTTATTCATAACTGGTGGTGTAATGTCTCATTTTCATCACTTCTTATATCAACACAGAATTATTCAGAATTACACAACATTTGCCCAGGAAAAGCACTTAAGTGATTTGATGATACAGCACAGAAAATTGGCTGGTAATGAATAGTCAGACTGTCATCAATCTGTTATAATAAAAATCTATCCAGCCCCTGTTCTTACCTATTATTAGGACTATAGAGATGAAGTGAAATGTTATTATTCCCCAAAATAATGAGAGTACTTCTTTACTCTGTATCTCAGCCTCACCTGAGCCTTTGAGATTTGAACTCTTTCATGAAACAGCGTCCAGATCACACTCTGATAGCAAGGTGGTGTTGTTAAGGAGCCATTGTAGCGATAGTAACGTCCCAGATCCTTAGGGAGCAGGGACTGGACGTCAAAGGCTGGGATGGACACTTTCTGGTCTGATGGTGAATAAAGAGGAGAAAGAAGAGTGTGTAAGGTCGAATATAAACTGCCTCTGGAGCTAAACATCATCTGGAAATGATAAAAGACTAAGCTATATGTTTTATTGTTTTTATTATTTTGCAGTCAGATTAGATCTCATCTTTTCCAACGAAGATGTCATCATATCTTTTTAATAAACCTCTTAAAACACTGCTTAATGTAGAAGTGTCACTTGATTCTTAATAAAACCTAGAGACACTGTGAGTCAAACAAAAAGATATGTTTTATATATTTACCTGCATGTCTGATGCGGCTCAAGTAGTTCAGGATGCTGTTAAATGCCTGGTTTGTCTCCTCACCTGTCTGAAAAACCAAAACTTATCCTTGAATGTTCATTACATATCTAAATAAATAGATAAATAAATGAATCTACTTTTACTGTCACTATTGTTCTGTTACCACAATGAGAATCCCTAAAACAGCCAGGCCGCCTTTCTGTGTCATCGCTGCGGACATGTTGGGGTAGAGTTCAGAGTTGTAGTGAACCACATGAAGCTGGAGGTTGAAGGGGGAGCACAATTATTTTAGTCACACAGAAGTGAAGGAGACAAAAGAAAGAGACAAGAAAGAGAGACACTGGGAAAGGAGGAGAGGCTGTGTGCCAACCTGGAGAACGAGCGATGAAGAATGACTGATGTGAACGACAAAGCTCTTAATTGTCTCATTGTGTAATAAGACCACACATTGTATTCTTTCCCTGTATTTCTGCACGATGTTAATCTACTTAAATTCCCTCACACCTCTCATCCTCCAAACCTCAACCCTGAAGAAAATGGAGTGTTGCCAAACCTAACAATGACGGATGGACAGAAACCGAGGTGCTGACACAACTTAAACTTCCCTCCTTACTACACTACTCACTACTTCTCCATCTTGTCCCCTTCCTACAAATGTTATTCAGTTGCAATTATATTTTATTTGTTTCTCTCTTTGGGTTCTCTCTCTTTTTTTTTGTCTTTTTTAATTCGACACCAGTCTATGCCTCTCGCCTGTTGCTCTTCTCTTTCTGTGCGCCCCATCAGCTCTAAAGGGCATCTATTATCCCACAGTGAACCACAACAGGTATCCAAGCTGACTCAGCTATCACATGTTTGTGTGTGAAAGAAAGAAAGGAAGAAGGAAAGAATGAGAGAAAGAAAGTAAGAAAGAAAGAAAGAAAGAAAGAAAGAAAGAGAAAGAAAGAACGAACAAAAGAAAGAAAGAAAGAAAGAAAGAAAGAAAGAAAGAAAGAAAGAAAGAAAGAAAGAAAGAAAGAAAGAAAGAAAGAAAGAAGAGAAAAGAAGCTGAAACTTAAAAATTACTAATAGAAAATTACTAAAACAACTAGTTGAGTAATTATTGCAGGTCTTGGGGTCTTAATTATGTTGTTTCATTTTTTTATTATTATTATTATTATTTTGTAATTATCTCTCTGAGGCAACAGGACACTCTACTTTTCAGCAAATGTCCCAAACTAGTACATTTGTTAATGGGTCATTTTCAGATTAAGTCAGATTAAGGAATAACTCAAACAACATTAAAGTGATATTGCACAATAATGAACAGGACTTAGATTGAAAACAAATAAACCTAAATAATATATAGTTTGTTTTAAAAAATAGACTAAGTCAAATCTCTGTTACTCTGTTTAATCCACTGATTAGTGAGAATCATCTACTATGTGTCACCTGAAAACTGGACTTTTGTCCAGTTTTTGTTTCATGTTGTGGCATCAGTCGCTGTTCTTGTATAAAATCTTGATGTTTGTTGTAAACCACCTCACCCGCCTGCTCTTTGCTCCTGCTCATAAGTCATACAAGATTAGTGGTGACTTATCTTGTAGTTTGTAGTTTGGGGTTTTAGTTTGTGGTTTACATTTAGTTGTGTTAAAACGTACCTCTGCGTCTGCGCTCAACCCATTGATGGTGTGTTCACTGCCCCCGTGGCTCGGACCGCCGCTGCCCCAGTGGAGGTGTAGCTGCACAGCTGTGTACAGCCAGGGTAGCCCCCCCAGTCCCATCCACTCTGGCAGCTCAATCACAGCTGATAGACAGAAGATTGAAACCTTTGACCGCTTCTCTCAAACCTCTGAGAAATACTAGGAAGGTATATGGTGAGAAACAGCAGACTGTCTTATGGTTTTTCTTAAGTTCGTATGTTTGCAGATAGACCAAAACAAACAAACCAGCCTTAGAGCTGCTTAGAAACCTGGGAGAGCTGGAAAAAGTTACCTGTGTGTCCATTATTGTACAGAGTGAAGGGATTGTTGCCGTGCTGGCTGTAGCCAAGAGGGGTCAGAGGGATCAAACTGGGGTCATATTTAGTCTGGGTAGTTACCACATCAATGGGGGATTGGGATGTACCACCGCAGTCAGGGAAATACTCGGACCACTCAGACTGACCCACAATGCCTTTGACAGGAGAATAGACATGGAAAAAAAAATGATGTCACCCAATCACACAGCCCACTGACTCCGAGTCATCTGGTGAAAAGCCTCCATTGATCAGTCTCTAATTATACAGGACAATTATTTCTCAGTGCTCTGTGTAGTTTCAACATTGTGGTGGTGAATTTTAACAACATAAAACAATGGAACAAAAGTGAACACACTGCGTGAACCAATTTCTTACAATAAACAGGTCGTGGGATCTAAGAAAGGTGTAAATATGAACCCATATCATTACATACATACGAACGTCTTAACATTACACAAGCAGCTAATTCATGTTCTTTAATTAAATATCTAATGTCCCCACAATCGATAAGTCTCATAAGATATAGATCTGAAATGTGTAGAGATATACATTAAACTAAAATGTTGATCAACCATTAGAACACACATAAACAGCTGTGGGTCACACACTAAAACACTTATGTCATGTAATGGTTTTTTTGTTATTTTCTTAAAGCCTGACATTAATAAAACTTGATGGAGAATATTAAAGAATCTCTGTTGCAGTGTCTCTGTCTTCATACCAATGAAAATTATTCTGATGATTTTTTTAAAGATATATTAATACTTATTAAGTGTGATTAACAATTAATTTTTGCTACTAAGTCTGAAAGTAATTCTGTTCCTTCAGATATTAACATCTACAACTGAATATTGTCGTATTGTATATTGTTATAGTCAGTGGTCAACTTTAAAAAAAAATATCACATGAAAAAAAATCTTCAATCTTTGATAATAATTAAAACATAACTAGTATTATAATAAATGTGATGTAAACCAATGTAATGGTACTTTCTTAACTGAAATGTTTTTTTGTTTTTTTTTGAATAAGAATTTTAGTTTTTGTTTTTTTTTAATAAGAATTTAATTAAAAGAATTAAAAATTCTTTTTTTAAAAATGAAAGTTTGATAGAGAAATATCTAGAAGCTCAGTGGATGGTTATAAAATGATTGAGGCCTGGATGCAAAGAGTAAAAGAGGAGACTGGTCTCCTCAACATTGCAAAATTAGAAAAGAAAAGGTCTGAATGAAAAAGAGAGTGACATGTGAGTCAAAGAATCTGCATTTCAAATGCAAAAGAGCAAAGCTTTAGAAAACACGCACAGTACTGACACATTTGATACATAAAGGAATGTGTCTCTAGCGCGCAAAAAGAAAGTATTCACTTATATTTGTGGTTTTGCAGATCTCGTTAATAACAGTTAATGTAATGTGTATTTAACAAAGATGACATTAAAAGGTAAAGCAGAATGGACCTCACACTGTGTATCGTTAGTCTGGCCTGCACCGTGGTTTGGTTGTAACCCATTTGTATCAATAACTTCTATTTCATGGATACAGTAAGTACAGTAGGTCCAGTCATCTCTATGGCAAACACACACCACATGTCCTCTTCCAGTGCTACAACCCCCACCTCACATTTATAATACCCCCCCAGTCCAACATCACCCTCCACCCTCGTCCACTCTTCTCAACAAAAGCCCACACCACGGTTCGACTTCAAAAGTGAGCCCCGCAGCCCTGCTATTGGTCGTCATGGAGGTCTCCATGGTAACCGGAGGCCGAAAATTCTGACCCAGTGCGCCTGTTCTACCTCTAGTAGCGTGCTACCCCCGTCCTGAATAGAATACAGCCGGGGACAAAGACGCAAACACACATACATATGCAGATTCACTCTGAGAGCATGACGAAGACAACGATGGAACGTGACACCAACTCGATTACTTTTACGTAACTCTCCATCGGTTGTAGAGAGAGGAACCTCTGAATCCGTGCAATTTTGCTCTTTCGTGTGACAAAATTTTGTGTCAAACAAAACTGACTTTCTACCTCAGCTAACAGCTACAGTAACATCACAGCACACCATGCAATGCTGCTTCACATGCACCTTCACTCATTAAAACTGAGGATGAGACGCAATCACTTTTGCTCTAAAACTTCATAAAATAAATCTGAAATTCAAGAAATTGCTCTGAGGCAACACTATAAGTCTGTGAAGATTCTCAGTAATCCAGATCCAGGAGTTCCAAGAAAAGTTTAATTGAGTGCAACTGGATTTGTGGTAGATATTTCACCTCTCATCCAGGAGACTCGGGTATTAAAGCTCCGCGGAGTCGCCACCAAGGTCACTAATGTCACTTGGTTCATAAGTCTGGATGTTGAGTCAATACTTATTAGAGTTGTTGCAGTGATTTGATGCCAAATGTGAATGGTTGTTAAATCTCCTCGGAAAAAACAAAAGATAAAGTGGAGTAAGTGGAGCTGTTCGCCTCCTGCTCTATTGAGAGATCAAATCAATGAAAGTTCAACAGACCTCATCCCTCATCCTTCAGGTTTAGGTAAACTGCTGAGTCCTTATCGTTTACATTTGGCCTTGGGTCACTACGGTGACTTTAACACTGCATTACAACAACCAGGAGCACTAACTAAAAAACATCAGCAGTGTCATCAACAAAACCCACAAAGTTAAATACCTGAGCTTTTCTGCTGATCAATCTGACCTGAAGAAACCTCTTGAATTAACGGTGAAACATCTTCATGTACCTACAACCACAACCATCAAGTCTAGTTGCATCTTTTCCTCATGATTACACCACATGTTCTGCTCAGTCCACTTGCCACTGTAACTATTGTATTAATGCCTAAACAGACTATGTATAGATACCAGTTTGCTCCAGGCACAGCTTCTACACTTTGCTGTGCATTCGGTATGTACTGTACGTTGGTGTCGGCCTCCTGAATACACGCAGAGAGTGGTAGTCTGTGTGCCCCATTCATTCTCACAATGTCATTGTCCAGGGCAAAGGCAGCCAGTGTGCATCCACAGAACAATAAACACATACGTTTTTGTGCGCTGTAACAATACAGGGCATGATTTGGTATGCTTTTGCTTCGTCCCGTCCCATCTCCCTCTCTTATCCAACACCCTCTCTCTCTCCTCTGTCGACCGCCTTATCCTTGTGCACCTGCCTCCCTTTAGCCAGTCTCTCCCTCTAAGCCTGTCTCTTCCTGTGTTCCTCCTCTATGTCCCTCCACCCCTTCATCATCTCTGCATGGCTGCTGTGTGTTCCTGCCAGCTTACTGAACTGTAACTAATACCGACAGAGAGGAAAGGAAAGGAAAACAGAGGGAGAAGAGGTGAGGGGGGAAATGCACAACTACTGAAGTTACATCGGTTTTAATGTTAGTCATAATATTTTAGAGATACAAATTTAACAAGTGTGGGGATGTTATGATGAAAAGAGTAGTTTCATTCAGTCAGAGTTGAGAACTTTTGGAAAAAAAAAAATCTTCTGGTCAGAGTTTGCATTGTACCTAAACTATATCAAGATTATCTTTTGCCTTATTTCCTTCTTTAAAAATCATAATACCTTGTGTTACTTTTGCATGAGGTCTACAAATAAACTTGAATTTTAACTTACCAGTGTAGGTCCATGAAATTTCCTCTGAAAAAGAGCAAAACAAAAAATAACTTCAAAAAATTCTCCTTTTACTCTATAATCTTCATATTGATTTTCAGTAAATACTAGTAAATTTAAAAGGATTAAATTGAGTGTTTTGAATTTATATTTAATCATAAAATACTTTGTTTTGATCACTTCTAATCTGGAACGATGGTGTTTCTGATATCATTTCAGTTGATTTCTACGCAAGTTGTTAATTCCCACTGCCGCTTAAATCCGATTGGTATTTCTGGATTTTTACAACTGCTCTACTACTACAGCTCACACTGAAACACACCAACAATTTAGCACAACAATATCAAAGCAAAAAAAAAAAAAACATATCTCACATGATGCTGACTGTTATGTTAATAGGGATCTTACCGACAGCAGGAGCAGGTGTCCAATGGAAACACAGAAGCATTAGAAAGATAAAAAGACCCAAAGAGTCCATGTTAGCCCTCTATGCCCATACAAAGAAATGAATAAAAGCAGACAGAGAGAGAGAGAGATGAGGGGCAAGTGAGAGAGAGAGAGAGAGTGAGGGAGAGAGAGAGAGGGAGAAAGAGGGAGAGAAGGGGGTGAGGGGGTCTGGGAAAACAAGAAATCCCACCTTCCACAGCTCTGTTGAACAGCCAGTGCTGAATCCACTGTGGCAGGCCGCCACAGGAAGAGACAGATGAAGATCAAGAAAGTATGAATAGAAAAGTAAGAAAAATTTAAAAAAAAAAAACAATTAAAGACAAAACTACAAACAGAACAGTGAACGAGAACAAATTCAGTAATGGCTACCAAAAGAAGGGACTGCGAGGGACTGAAAGGAGGTTACAGCACAAGGAACACCACTGGTCAAAGACAGGAGAAAATATGGAGAAAGGGAAATTAAAACACTGCACCGATCACAACAGAGGAGACTGACTTTCTAAACTTTCTACTTTCTGAAAGGGACAAAGTGTTACACAAGTCCTGTTGGGTGAGAGAAAGACTTCACCTCATTTGTCCTCATTTCTGACTCAGTTAATAACAGACAAGAGAAGAGGGATGTATCACATCGTTTGATACACTTCATATAACTAAATGAGTCGATTTACTTTACTCGGATCTCTCGTCATAAGTTGCATTTGTGTGTAGATTGTATGAGTAGATAATAAAATGACACTATAATGTTGCACACCAGCCTGAACCACCATGTGCACTACATGAAGAATGAAGGACATCTTTCATACACCATTAATTTTATACTTTTATTTTTTGATATAATATGTTTTTAATTTGAATACCTTTACCTTCAAATGATCGTCATTGTATAGATTCCTCAGAATCTAGTTACAGATGACAATAAATGTGAATCTCATAAATGCAGGATGAAAAAATGGCCATTTGAACTGAATGAGTCCATAATTATGTGACAGGTAGACTAGTCTCTCCTTTTACATAGATTATTTTTATTTCTAGGTGCCATAAAAATGGATATTCATAATTTATACAACATATATTATTAAAAATGTACTGTACTTTCAGGTGAATCTTATCTAAAGGTATGACTGCTATTTATGACTCTACATATTATTATATTAAGATTAATCCCCAAATAGAGATGTTAGTATTATTAGTTTCATTTTAGATCATTTCAATATTTAATCAGTAACATATCACACTGAAAATGTTTTCATATAATAAAATAAGTGAAGAACCTGAAATCAAAGACTGACATGGTAAATACAGAGTAAATGATCATTCAAATTGCTGATAAATTTCATATTAATTAAATCATTGGCAGCTCTAAATGTAAAGTGTAAAAAATGTATCAAAAATTAAAGACAATACCGGTGTTATGTCTCATATTTATACACTCATTCTTTTGTCAGTCTCGTTTTTCTCACAGTGAGTCCATACTCATGTTTTCACAGAGGATGGTACAAAAAGCAGAGACATAAATTAAAAAATATTATTTGAATACAGAATTAAGCAATAGCTGCTATAGTTACAAGGGCTTAGCATCAGTGCTGTTTGTTGCTCCAATGTTCTCCTTGAATGTGTTTACATTCATACGCGTGTTCTGGTCATGAGTTATTGGACCATCCTGGATATGTGGCACAGTAAACTGTTGTTATTTTCACCTTCAGTTTGATATATTACCAACACAACCTTGTAGTGAAATATAGTAAATCCTGAATGACTTACTTGGTTTTTGTAGTCTAAACAAAGACTGGTGTTTTAATGCAGATTTTTATGTTTCAAAACCACAGAATGCATCTATTGAAATGTTACATAAACTGAACATACTGTTTACAAACTGCATTGACTTATTGAACAGTTTTGAACAGTAGGGGGAGCTCTCTCCACGTGACATCCACTGGGTTGAGTTTGATCAGAAAATCCACCCTAAAACAGCATTTACTTGGTGTCACTACAGTTTTTCTCAGTGGGTTTGGTGCATTTCTAGAATCAACTTTTACACATCGGTTAGTGCATTTCTCAAAACAATAAGTGCAAACTGCATCACATAGTGGATTAACTGCAAAAGTGTGTATCTTTGTCAAAATGCTGTCTGTACAATGAGAATGTCAAGGCATTATGTCATTGTATATGCACAAGGTAGTCAGACAACTTTGTCATGTTTCAAGTCAAAGACTCTGTATTTTGTATTTTGTAATGCAAAGATTAGGATCTTGCTAACAGATCGTATCTCCCACAATCTAAGTATTATTTACAATTACCATGGTGCAGATATCTTCTGGAGGACAAAATAGTTCTCTCAACATTTGACATTTCTGCACTCTTCATCCAGCCTTAGTCATTGTAATACTATGATTGATAACATGGTCTACAGTTGTAGCCCTTATTTAATCTGGAACATTTCTGTTTATTTGGCCTTCTCCTCTCAGAGCTGCCAACTTTTCCAAAAAACCTTGAAGTAAGATTTGGTGGAGGTGACCAAAATTGGGGTATATGTAGTATGTGTCTGTAAAAGCAAGAAGATAATTTGATGAAGATTTGTTTTTGTCTTTCAACCCACAATGGCTGACAGAGAAGATTAAATTGATTTGGTTGCAAGTTAACTTGCAAAGCCAGTTTGAAGACGACTTCAAGATAACAGCAGCGTGCACCTTATGATACGCCAAGGTGTGCCGACAATAAAATCGGTCACATCACATCACTGCTCATTAGTCTTGTTAGTTCAGCAAGTAAGTAGATGTGCTTTAACACCAGAGATCTGGTTTCATGTCTAGGTGCTGGTAATTGTTGCTGCTAAAATGTTGTTATTTTAAGGACGTTGACCTTATATATTTATTTATTGTCTTTCCATTTCTGAGTTAGAAATGATAACACTCTGTTCTGGTCATATATTGCAAATTGAAGGTTCATGGGATTCACCTGTTGTAGAGAACTAGTTGATCTAATACTTCACACATTCCCCCTTGTAAGTGAAAGTTAACGTTCACCTGAGATCAATTCATCTATTTGGGAGACATAAGGAGAAAAAATGTATCAGAAATGTATAAAATATGCTTGATAACTTTTGATAAAAAGTTCAACACTTCTGCATGCAATGACTTAAAGAATGAAAAAGTGACAAGTTGGTCTGGAGTGTAAGACTATTCAACTGAGGACTAGAAAAATGTATTTTGATCAGTATGACATAAACAACTGAAGTTGTACGACACATCTGTCAGTTGCACATAAGCATCTGCCTAAGTGTACAAAAGCATTTGCAAATTGACAAAATGAACAAGAAAAAACTGTAATGATGTGAACAAGTGACTAGAGGATGTGGAAATTGAACAAGCAGTTTTGAGGATTTCAATTCTGTTCAGAGAAATGCACCAAAGCAACCGAGAAAAACTGTAATTCCTTTTCCCACATCGCTGGACCCGCTCCACGGATGATGAATAATGGAATAATGTTGAAATGTGGAAACGGTGAATCACAGCTACATTTTGTTTATAATAAAGCTTCAACCAAGATAATAATCTTTTAATCTAGATTATATTGTGCTCATACTCACAGACAGACAGACAGACAGACAGACAGACAGACAGACAGACAGACAGATAGATAGATAGATAGATAGATAGATAGATAGATAGATAGATAGATAGATAGATAGATAGATAGATAGATAGATAGATAGATAGATAGATAGATAGATAGATAGATAGATAGATAGATAGATAGATAGATAGATAGATAGCCAGACAGACAGACAGACATACAGACAGGACAAACTTTCATAGAGTTTTAATTAACTGTAATCTGAAGGTATTATATCACTAAAGGACATCACGTTTACATTATATTCAGTGGCATTTGCGTAGAACTGGTCTGTAAATGTCATTTGTTTCAATGGTGATAAATAATTCTGACGGGAACATACATCTGTTTCATTTGCTCCCCGCCTCCTCTGTCTGTCTCCTCACACTGTGTACCGGCTCCGCTCAAACGTGAAGGATTCAGCCAAAATTATGCAACAGCGGTAACCTTCGCCGGCCTCTGATTGGTCGCGCGATGTTCCACTGAGAGGCGTGGTTAGAGTGTTTTCCGCGCGCCATTGGCCATTGCCTTGCAGGAGGCAAGTCGGTTTATTTCATTCACAAATCTGCCAGCGGAGCATCCCTCAGACATGTGAAGATCTCACTGTTTATACTGTTTCAACACATGTCTCTGCTCCGCGAATGTGAGCATAATAAAGAGACGTTGCAGCCTCGACAGAAGAATGGAGCTTGGTTGTTCTAAAAGTATAATTTGATATCAGAGTATGTGTTAAAAAAAATACTGAGTTGATTTACATCCACAAGAACTAATCAGGGACTGACTAAAACCAATGTCAGATCCTCACGACTGTTAGAGAGAGAGCAGTCAGTGCTCATCCCATAGGATGCTTCAAACCAAATTACTAAAGCTTTAAATTAGAGAAGTAATAACTCTAATAATAATTTAGTTGTATGGTTCCAGTCTACACTGAAATATCAATTGTACTGTTTTGGCAATAAGGCACTCACATAATTTCATCATGTTCCTTCGACAGAATTGTTTAACCTGGTATATATGCCACTAATAACTTTCACTCCTCCAGTGCAGAGGAGGCTGAGGAAGACAGACAGACAGACAGGAAGACAGGCAGGCAGACAGACAGACAAGTGCAGTGCAGAGGACAGAGCAGCAGAGTGCAATTGTGTTCCAGCTGTCCTGGTTTCCAGGTGAAACATGATATCCTGCTTGGCCTCAGCAACGCGAGTGGGGAGACAGCTTACAGTTTAGTCTCTCTTTAGGCCTCTGTCTTCCCTCAGGTCGATCTAATTTCTGTTGTGGTGTCTGGCTCTTACCACACCTGCTTGTGTGTTCACTCCCTGCAGAAACTCCCACACGCTTTCACTACCTGAACGCCTACATACTTTCACAAGACGTTATAGAAATATGATCAATATGATATTCGATATGACTGTATACTGTTATTGAGCTTTCAGCCTCATTCTGACATAAACCATAGGATCAGTTGCAGCAACACCAACATGTCATTTAAGGACACAAACCCCTGCAGTAGATCTACAAAACATCTGCACTGTATTGTAACTTTACAGGTAACATAACTGATTTTATTATAGTTAGGTGCAATTCCATTTCTGCCTTTAGTGACCCCACTCAGGAAAGATGTTTTTGCCATATTAGAGACCAATATGACACTGCACTCTTTGACCCACTTCATCGACAAAAACACCATCCATGGGCTTAAGCTTAACATGCTCATTCCTATTGAATTCTCAAGCATGTCAATACGAGGGACGGCAATGAGAAGAGGATGGAGAGGAAAAACACAAACCAGGTGGGGGATGGTACTCAGTGGGGAAAGAGAGATGGAAATGATGGGGGTGGTCTTCAAGCATTGGTGAACTCAGAGGAGGTTCATTGGGTTCATGTGCTGCAGGGGAATGCTGTTGGGGGTGGAAGGTTTTTTTCTGTTGACCTAGTCTCTGTTACATACACACAAGCAGTAACCTTTCCCTTGGTTTACTATTACCAAAGGTTAACCATCACTTTGTTTGAACAATAGGAGGGGGTGGTTTGTTCACCTGGTGTTGAGGTTACTGAGTACCTGTACATAGTTAAAAAGCTAAAAGACAGGTATTGTCAGTCACACAAGGACTTTGTTGCGTGTATTGAGGAGTAGGGTCAGTGGGTTCATGTGTATGTTGTATGTATAGTGGGGGAAGGGAAGCCCCTTCATCCCTGACTTCAACATGCAAGGCGCTTAAAGGGACCATCCAATCCTCTTGCTTTAACCTGGTATTTTACATCTAAAAATATCAGTAAAAAACAACTGACCTGCAATTAAAGTCTTATGAGGAGAGAGAATACCAATGCATGTGATGGGTTTGGAACAGATGATGTGTACGTGTGTGAGGACCATTTATGTTGGTATGTTGCCTTGCATGTTTCAGTTGGAGGTCAGTGAGTTCACTGTGTAGTAACATAAAGCAGAGGGGGAGGTTTGCTGCTACAACACCATAAATCATGCACTCAGAAACTGACTTGTAGCATTAAAGTCAAATTACATCTCATTTGATATATTTACTGTCATTAAAATGTGACACAAATTGAAATATTGGATCCATATTGTTTGTGTGTGTGTGTTTTCTTTTCTAGTTGGTTGTGTAACCTGAGTGATGGCTATACACTTTAGATAATTATATCTTTCAGGGTGTTTGAGACTAATTATTAAAGTTGCAAAACTGACAAACAGACTATGACTCAAATGTTTATTTACTTTAACAAACAATGAAAATACAGAAAATTCAAAGTAAATGTACTCAACAAAAACACTATATCAATAATACATTTTGAAACCACAGTTTTATTTGCCAATATTTTTCAGATAAGGTTTATGACTTAAATAATTAAAAGTGGTTGGCTTGTTCTTGACAATATTGCATAACCTGAGCCATTAAAATGTGACATTTCTCTTCCTGTTCCTGGCAGTCTTATCAAAAATGCCACATCTTATAGATATAGCACAATGCTATAGATGACTGGCTTTACTGTTGAAGACCTTGAATAGAGAAGCTGAGGAAAAGAGCAGGAAGTCTACTAGGATTTGTGTTTGTGATTTTTTTAGTGATACAGATTAATATCTTATTCATTTGATATTAATCTAAATTACAAGTTGATGATTATATGAGGAAATCCATCAATGTGTGTAATGGTGGTCGTTAGTTCTTTAGTTTAGTTCTGTTCAGTTAAATTTAATCAGTGTTGGGTTGTATAAGGTTTATACTTCATGGATGTGAATGTGTATAGAGAGGGAGGGGGGGTCGTTTTCATTGTCAATTCCGTGTGTAGATCAGATGCATAGAACATGTTGTGCATCTCTGGTGCCTACGTCGTAGTGTGTATGCGTGCATGTGTTTACACCCGCTCGCGATAGTAGCGCAGCCCTGCCCGGCACCATACACACGAGCTACACGAGTGGGCAGGACTGTGACTGTCCGGGACGCTGTCCATTCAGCGACGAGTGAAGCAATCACTGGCTAGACCCCTCAACCAATGGCGTGCGCCGACGCCGGGACGACAGCCAATAGGATACGCGCAAAACGTGGGCACGTGGATTCTCGCACATGTTGACGCTCGTAAAGTGCCGAGAGAAAGAGCTAGCAAAGACACACCGATGAACGGCCGGGCGGAGTGAGACTAACCAGGAGACAGAGACGAGGCTGGTCCGCCCGATGCTGCTCCGGAAACGGACTGCGAACTAACGGACCGGTCGTTAGACGTTGACGTCTGTTTCAGGCTGCGGCTGTTTTTATTTTATTTTATTTTATTTTATTATTATTTCACATTGCTGAGGGTGAGTATTTTTTTTTTATTTTTTTTTTTTATTTTTTTTGTAGCTAACGTTTCCCGAAGTAAGACAGGCAGCCTTAAGGAATTTCCTGTCCCGACATACCCTCTGTATGTGTGTATGTATTCCTGTATATTTATTTAATTTATTCTATTTAATCAATTTCACATCGTGCTAACTATTAAATAATTATCAGTTTAATATTTGTGGTTAAGCATCAGCATGTAACAAGGTGAAATTGTCAGGACTTTTCTCGAGGACGAGCTCATATTTGAAATATTCTTTATTGCCGTATCATCAGGATTGATTTCTGATATTTATGATGATCAGCTGTGTTAGAAATGTGCAGGACGTTGTGTATGAAATAGTGCGGTGTGTTAGTTCTTGTTGTGGGCATCGTAGTGCGCAGACACGCAGACACCTGAGACGCAGCCTGATGGTCGTTGCCTACCTGTGCAGACTGTACCACCACAGCCCACCTTCATCCCCACCTCAGCTAATATGAACCAAATCAGAATTGGCGTTACAAAGAAAAATATATAGCAATAACGATCATATTCTATTATTATCCTCTTTCACTGTTGGTTTCTTTTGGCTCATGCAAATGCATGTAAACAACGTGACATTTGAATTTAAGAGGAAACAGTCAACCATCCACCAGACACAGATAAAATATGAATGAAAAGGTCTTCTGTGTGTTGTAAAAGCTGACCAGTACTGGTGAAATATTTCTATGTTTATGATAAAAATGACGATGAAGTGTGGACTCCTGACTGGTTCATGCTCGTTTTTTTAAGTCTGCATTTACACACTGCAAAAAAAAAAAAAAAATCATCGTCTATGAGTGTGTTTATAGACTCTGGTTTCATATTGATGAAAGCTGTGTGTTGGTGTGTGTCGCAGCTGAGTGTATTCCTGTTCCCTCTCCTCTTCCTCTGTGTTGGTGGGATGGGATCAGAGATTACACAGAGAGAGAAAAAAGGGAAAGAGTGATGAGAGAAAGGCACATGGCCAGAGATACAGAATGTAAAATGTGAGTAAGACGAGGAGGAGGAGGTGGAGGAGGAGGAGGAGGAGGAGGAGGGGGGCTGGTTTGTGGAAGAAGAGCACTGGGCTTGTGTGTGTGTGTGTGTGTGTGTGTGTGTTCATAACGAACAGGATGAGCTGAAGGGAAAGCAGAGAGAGAGATGTGAGGCTCACAGAACTGCAGCCAGAGAGGAAAGAGAGAGGTGTGTACGTGTGTGAGAATCCAAGGGGGGATGGAGAACAAGCCTGAGACGAAGAGGAGGGGCTAGAGAGAGCACTGGAGGCAATTGGAGAGAGAGAGAGAGAGAGAGAGAGACTGCCTATTCTGATTTCACTACTCTACAATCTCCCATCCCCCTCACATTTTACTCTCCTCTCCAGTCTCCAATCTCCTCAATGGGAGCCAGACATGCACTACCATTGTGTGCCTACTGCCTAGCCCCAGTCCCACTCTGCACCATGTTAAACTAGGGCACTGGTATACCCACCATTTTGAGTAATTGGCGTTATTATTTTTGGTTGAGAGAGAAGGATTTAAGAATTAGTTTTTTTCCTAATTGGAAGCAGTTAATTTGCAACAGATTTCACTTCCATTTGCCATGTGTTTTGAGTTTTAGTTGAGCTATTTTTGTTTCTTTCTAAGCTCAATTTACTGTCATAATAACCCTCTGCTGCCTCCCCCAACAGCAATGCAGTCCCAGGGCAGCACTTCCTCTCAGCCCTCCTTTGATTCCCTGAGCTCCAGCGACAGCCTCTTGTTCAGCGACTCGGAGCAGGCGGAGGACGACACAGACGTCTTCCTGACAGACAGCTCGTCCTCCGTTCTTATCAGCAGGGCAGGTGGGGCAGCAGCCGGCAGATCAGAAAGTCCCGGGTCCCAGTGGACCTGCGATGGCTTCACAGATAAAGAGGAAGAGGAGGAGTCATACAGGTCGGAGAGCAACAGCAAGGAAGCGCACATCAGCCTAGATGAGACGGATCCTACGAGCCAAATCCCAAAATCAGAGGGAGATCTGCTATTTGCTCAAAAGGTAAGGGACTGGTCTGTGTGGTGAGCCTAGAAAAAGAGTGGTGACCAAAAGACTGATTCACTCAGCAAGACTAAACAGAAACTCAGTAGTAATCTATCTTCTCCATCTCCTCCACCGTCAGTGTGCTGAGCTACAAGGTTTCGTCAGGCCCTTGTTGGAGCTGCTGAATGGGCTGAAGAAAGGCCGATTTGACCGCGGTAAGCATCCTCATGTCACCGTCTCCAGATGAAGCTGAACACGGGTTTATATGATCTGAGTGACTTCCATCTATTGCAATGGAGTGTGTTCGTCTGTGCAGCAGTCTGTATTGATGCAGCCTATTGATGTCATTCAAAGTGCAGGGTGTGTGTATGTGTGTATGTGTGTGTGTGTGTGTGAAGCAGCAGTCTTGTGGCTGACTCATCAGCTCACAAGAGATTACTGATATCACAAGTGAAAGTGGTGCGTGCATGCGCGTGAGAGAGACGTTGTGAGTGTCTGCACGTGCGTGCATTTTCCATGACTATGGACTCTCAGAGTATAAACGGCTGACTGGAGGAATGTCTTTTCGATTGACAGGTTTGAGTAGTTTCCAGCAGAGTGTCGCCATGGATCGAATCCAGAGGATCGTGGGGGTTTTACAGAGACCCAACAGCGGGTAAGATATGATCCACATTGTCCCAGCGTTCATACTCAGTGTTCCAATAATCTGTCGCTTGTTGTCTTTTTGCTTTTGTATCATTAGACACAATAACTTAGTTAGATTTTATGTTATTAAACTATAGTTAAAACAAGAGGGGGCCAGTATGGTAGTTTTCTATTTCAGTCCTCACCTCCTGTTCCATGTTTTATTGAACAGTCCTCTGGGTAGGTAGAGTTACAGCATTCACTGGCAGTGCAGAGAAACAACAAACTTCAGAGGACATTTTATCTAGATTTATACACAGGGTCGTCAACATCCACTTTTCCAAAATCACATCACATCACAGTCTGTTCTTCACTTATCTGACTTATCTGATCCTTGTCTTTTTTTCTAGGGAGAAATACCTGAATACTCTGCTCCAGGTGGAGATGATGCTGAAGCTTTGGTTTCCTCAGATTCCCACTCATCCCGTCTCTGCGGCCTCCAGTGTGGCCACATCCCCTGCCTGCTCACTCCGAGACACTTCCAGCTCCACTCCGCCACACAAGCACAGGGATCAGTTACATATTCCCGTCAAGGTGAGAACACACGCATTCCTGACTGCACAAGAGCCATTATTTGCGCACACACACACACACACACACACACACACAAAACCATCTATATTCATTTGCAAATTACTCTCCTGCTCGTTTTCCAGAAGCGCAGACTCAGCTGGACAGGCGCCGACACTCCCACGTCTTCCCCCGCACTTGTCAAGTGCCCTCGTATGAGAGCAGAAGAGAAGAGGGTGAGACAAGATCAAGATGAAAGGGATGGCACTTCTCCATCTCCGGCATCTGAAGTACATCAGAAATCACCAGAGGTGGCTAGTAACAGCCAGCTCAGTGCGGACACAAAGGGAAAAGACAGTGACAACGAAGAACTAACCAAGCTTTCAAAGTACAAAGCGGGTCACAGCTCTGAGCCGAGTCTGACGTGGGTCCACATCGCCCCCATCCTGTCCCCACGGAAGGCCTGCCCCTCGCACGAGGGCACAATAACAGCAGCGGGTAACAATGAAAACCAGCCAGTCAATGCCACCCTCCTGCCCAGCAGGAGGGGCAGCCCCGCTACGCAAGACAGCTCCGTCTCTTCTACCACGCCCTACAAGCACCCCAAAAATCTGAAGAAGCCAATCCGGTGCCAAAGCCAGCCTGTTGCTGGACAACAGAGTGAGAGTGAGACCGTTGAGGCCCATCAGGGTCAAAGCCAGTCTCCTAATGTCACACTTAAGCCTTTGCCCAGGGTGTGCCCCACCCCCTTAGAGACCTGATACATTGAACGAGCAAAAAGCCTGCAGCCTTGCTTTGTAACACCACTGAGCTAAAAGCTGCTTGAGAGGAAGAGGGGAAGAGGCGGAAGGCCTGTTATTATAGATACATCCCAGAGAGGAAGGACAGGAAAGATATATTGCTGTTTAGATGTTGAAGACAAACGATAGATGTCATGTAACTCCTCATTAAGACCACAACTACAACAACCATTACAAACAGGACGCAAAGCATTTCAATAAATCAAACCAACTTGATCGCAATTCCATAATCGTATAAACATGTGCACATTGGTGGTTGTGGTTGAGGAAGGAATAGGAAAGAAAATCTAAAGCTTAAAGGATATTTACAGGTTGTTGAGTTTTAAAGACCAATAGGAGAGATTTTGAGGAATCTTGATGAGGAAACTCCTCCTCACCATGAAAACAATCATTATACTGTACTCAGACGTGTCTGTTTCTGCAAACGTCCGACTTGACGGAAATGTTTGATCATAAAATAGAAAAGCTGATGTCAGTGTTCAGAATGAAGGCTTTCAAGATTTAATTTGATCAGGTTAGTTGGGATTCAACCCAGAGTGAACTGAATTTGATTTTCGTCTCATGGCAGGAGACACGTCGTCGACTTTCACGTTCGCTTGTAGATAGAACCCGAGGCATCTGGCTCGAGATGGGGGAAAAAATGATGTCGAGGTCATTTGAAAATCTTGTAGCTAGTGATGTTGAGAAATACAGTGTACAGAACGCAGCATTATACTGTACGTGTGGTGTGTTTGAGTCATCGGAGACTGGAAAAAATGATGTCATCAGTTCACGAATGTAATACGAGAACTGTCCGGGCACCCGGCTGGTTGATCAGCAGCACGGCATCAAGAGGAGTGACATCACAGTGATCAGAGGTTACATAACTTTATTTTTGTCGTGCTGTGGGTCAGATATTTCTCTGCCTAGGTCCCCCTCCCGACTGTAAACTGACCAGTAATCAGCATCATGAAAATCAAGGAAAGACTTTTCAGCCTGAGGGAAAATGAGGACCACTCAAAGATATATATGTTGCTCTGGAGTCCCACAGTTAATTTATTCATGTGTTGATCTGACACTGCTTTTATTTATTGTTGGTATTTATTTATTTGGCAGCTGTGTATCGCCTCCTGTGTGTTTGCATAGTTTGGCCTACAGTTTTTTTTTTTTAGGTGACTGGGAAGATGCTGTTGACAGTTTGTTTGTGGTTTATTTGCTGTCATGAATAAGAGAGGAAAAAAAAATAACTGAAGGAAGTGAAATCTTATCATTGGACTCTTGGACTACTGTGCCTTTTTACCAAATAGGATGTGTTGAGGAAAAAAAAAAGCATTCAGTGCTTTTTTTTAACCTTTTGGTGCACTCATGACTGTGTTTTGATTGTTTGTTTGTATTATACAAAACCAGTACTCATTCGGTCATGAAAGCCATCATGTAGTCACTTTCATCTCGCTCCTAAATTTACACACCAAGCATCAAAACTGACAGTATTATCAACTATGTACTGCTTAATAACCGGTGTCCAACTCTAGTCATTCTGACATCTACAGTCAATGCAAACTGCTCACATCTTCGGCTTTACACACACACACACACACACACACACACACACACACACAGCGACAGCAGTGGCTACTCTTTGCCATGTAGTATTTAAGCGTAGCCTTCCTTTGGAGCTTTTTTTTTTTTTTTTTTTTTTGTTTGTGATCAACAGAGACAAACAGACTGAACTGCACTTACAGCTGGTGCTTTTGAAAACTTGAAAACAAAAAGCGAAAATATATAAATGTAAACCCTCTACTGCTGCTATTGTTATTATAATTCCAGTTCTGATTTAAGGTGTTTGAAAGGAGCATCTCTCTCTCTCTCTCTCTTTCTCTTTATTTGGAAACAAGCTTACAATATTATTCTAAGTGTAAGAGGGGATTTTGGTGATGTAATTGGATATTACCTATGTTGCAAAAGAACTGTAAATATTTAGAGAAGAAAAATATTTTTTAATTGGTGTGAGTGGTTCATTCACTATTTGAGATGAATTGAGAGGGAGGGGAACTGTTTCTGGAGGAAAAAAAAAGCACCACATTTGAACACAGAGCCACTGGCAGCCTCCCTGTTACTGCCTATAAATATATATATATTTTTCTTTTCTTTTTTTTTTTTTTTTTTTTTTTTGGAGTAAGGAGTGTACAAACCTTCGACCCAGAGTCAGTCTGACCCACCTCTTTCTGTCTCCAAAAAAAAAAAAAAAAAAAAAAGACAGTACGATGTACGATGCGCAGTACAGACGCTGACTCTCGATCAGAACAGAGGCCGGGGGACGTCTTCCACCCAACTCTTGTTTTTATACTGTTGTGGTAATGACAGACAAAAACCAATTGCACTTATTTTTCATTGTTAATGTTTTTTTTTTTCTCCCATGTATGTTTTCTACTGCAGTGACCATTGTTAACTGGTCAGAAATAATACGTCTTGTTTATTTTAGCTGCCTTCTTCTTCTTCTTCTTCTTACATTGTAATAGCTGACCGTAGCCCCCCCTTCCCCTCTCCCTCCCCTCCCCCACTCTGCTGCATCCGTCTGCTCTCACCCTCTCTCCTTCATCCTCAATCCCGTTGGTATCTTTTCTTTCTAAACTGAAAAAAAAAAAAAAAACAAACAAACAAAAAAATCTCTCGTCTTTCTCTCACTCCACCTTCAAAATCTTTACATGATAATACTCCTCTGGTTACTTTTTTCAATAATGATACAAAAAGGAGAAAAAAAAATCTTTTAATAAATGACACATTTTTGAAAACTGAACTATCTCTTTTTTTTTTTTTTTTTTTTTTTTGTGCCTTTTTTTTTTTTCCTCAAATATTGTGACATGATTCACGAGCTGCAGCTCCCACTAAGCAGATGTGCGACTCGATGGGGTGCAGATTTAGAGAGTGTATATTTTGGAGTGTGGGTGTGGGTGGTGGAAGGAGGGGCAGCGTGTTGTGAGACTACAGCCTCAGTAATCTGACTGGCAGTAGCGGGGGGGGCTGATCCTTTAACCAGCTGCTACTACTAGAGTCCAAACCCTACTACAGCTTTAATGTGTGTTCACGTGGTTTGGCTTGTTTATTTTATGAGATCACAGAGAGTAAATGAGTAAATATCCCTTAAATATAGTGGAGAAGAGCCCAGTGTAGTTTTGTCTTTACTGTATTTCAACCTGATCTCTGTATCCTGACATGGAGAAAAAAAAACAAAGAAAAATGAAAGGGTGAAAGTCAACAGTGATCTCTGCTCCTGTAAAAGTTTATGAAACCACATACATTTCCGAAGTTGTATTTTCTACACAAACACACAAGGGCTGATATTGCTACAATATACTTGCGCTAAACTGGGAGAGGAAAAATAAATACAGGGCTGAAAATTAACAATCATCAGTTTTGCTCAGTGGTTCAAAAGATTTATGTAGCAAACTTTTCACATTTTTGTGCAAGATTTTTCTATTTTATACCACAGTGAAATGAATTAGATGCAGGACTGTTGGTTGAACATTAAAAAAAGACAAGAAGACAAAGCAAAAATTAACAATCCTGTACAATTCTAGGTCTTTAGTCTATTTAAATAAAGATATATTTAAATATAAGATATAACAGAATATGACAGTGTCCTGGAGTTCAAGGTGACACCTTCAAATATTTTGGTTTGTCTGGCAATTAGCTGGACTCTTTTGGTGTCAAATTTATTTTATATATTATTCATATATATCAGCAGTTGATTCACATTCCTGAATTAAAAATATATTCACAAAAAAAATATTTACAATCATCTCTCCATACCAACGTCACATCCATGGATACGTGTGTGCACATGGGCAGGAGAGTGGCATATTCTGAGAGGGTGTAGTTTGATTTCTCTCTGCTCACACAGGATGAAATCAGCCATGGTGCACGCACACAAGCACACACACACACACACCCACACACACACACACTCGCATACCCAGAGTTATAAACACAGACGCACAAGCGTGCGCCACTCCCCGCCGCACACTCTGACACACTGACTGGCTGATTTTGTGATGGGCCTGTCTCTGACACACTGACTGTGCTACATTACAATAACAGAGACCGCCCTCCTGCCCTCCCCCCTCCTCCCGCCACCCTCCCTCCCTCTCGGCCCCCCCTTGTATCCATGCAGTTTTTACCCTTCCACCACCCCCCTCACTCAGCTCCCCTCCTCTGGTGGATGGAAAGAGGGGCAAGAGGAAAAGGACGGGAAGAGGATGTGTGGAGGGCACAGGGAGGAGACCAACCCTCACTTCAAATTTGGGGAGCATGAAGGACATTTCATATTGTTTTTCCCACTTTTTTTTTTTTTCTTTCTCATTTCTTTTGTGATTTTTGAATTTTGTCTTTGTCTTTTTTTGCTTAAAACAATGTTGTTTAAAATAAAAGTTGAATGTGTATTTTATAGACATTGAGAAAGAAAAACATCCTTTATCGATATTACATCACTGTTGCGCTCAGTTGTTTTCACTTGGACAAGCATGTGTTGGATTAATTGAGCATGTGTGCTTGTGCATCAATAGGATTGCACGTAATGAACTTAATGCCCCTCTTAACCCTCGCTGTTGTAGGTTTTAATTGTGGGTCTCCATGCTGTTATTGGTTTCAACAAGTTAATGATTTAAGGGTGTCTGTCCAGTTACTTGCTGCACGGTGCTGTGTATGTAATGGATAACACTATGAGGAGCTTATTCACTTATCCCTAAAAATCCCCTCCCCCATAATTCACTCGCTGCACTCCAGTAAAACTCACGTGAGGTAAAAAACCAGACTGTGACTTTACAACTGCACACAAACAGGCTCATGTGTTTGCAAAAAACACATACACGCACACACACATGCTCTTACTCACCAAAAGTCCTCTGGGGGTTTTAGTGCCGACCAGTCCCAAAACAGCCTCCATGCTCATTAAAATTGCACAGTGGGCAGCCCTGCAATGGAAATCAGAGCTATTTCGAAGTCAGTTTCTGTTTTGCTATGGCTCAGAGCAACGCTGGGCCTTGGTCTGTGGGGTTGAAGACGCTGCCGTGGCTCGCCATCTGTGGTCCCCATCACCATGATGTCACCAACAAGGGATATGGGTAAAGACAGAGACACCAGGACTACATTTTCAAGGACGCACGTGTATCCCATGACATTGTGTGTGATATTTGGGGCACGCCCGAGCTACAGGCAAATAACATCCTCATCAGTTTCTTTGGCCTGAATGTGTTCTCCGGAGCCCACTCGTGATGACGCCATTTTACACAATTGCTCAATTATTCAAGCACAATGAGTGAAAGGGAATCACCAGATTGACTGTACAGAGGGCAGAAACAAACACCAGCAAAAAAACGTGTATAAAGGAGGCAGAGATGGCACACAGAGAGGGGTTATGAATGAGAAAAAAGTAAGAGGTAAAAGCTTAAACTCTCAGCAGACGACTCGGGATTTAGTGCATCCACGTGCACTAGCACTGATACACACCGAGGTCCTGTGTGAAGTAAAGACAGCAGGGTCCCCTGAGATCGTATCTTCCACGATGATTTATCGCCCTTGTCAGATACAATGAAATAAAAGTGGGTCAACATGATGAAATATACCATAACCGCACACTTGATGAATCAAAAAGCTGTGTGTAGGAACATGGGGAATATCTCAACTATAGTCATAAATTACACTCTTATGTAATATTTGTAGCGTAGCAATAATGAACATTAATGCATTCAGCTGATATCACGTTATAGGAAATGGTTCACTGAATAAAAGGAAACACTTGTGAAAAATGCAACAATGCTTTGCAGATTTTTTTCTTTTTTTTTGGACTAGGATTTACCGCAGACTAAATACTTGGCATTCCTGCAATATAATAGATTAATTCATGCAACTCTCACCACAGCGGCACATGCTCCTATGATGCTGAACGCTTGTTTCAGCTGCACAGGCAAGTGTGTTTGCCAGGGTAGGTAAGAATGTGTGTGAGCATGTGTTTGTGTGAGCATGTGTTTGTGTGTATGTGTTGTTTTTCTGCATATAGCTGAATAGAAATATCTGCAGTATTGTTATATGATGTGCTGAGGTGTCATTACATAATAGAGTTGGCTGAAGGGGGGTTGGGGAGGGTAGCGGGGGTCTGACTGCATGTGAGGTGCCAACGAGGCTTCTAGGTTGATCACGGGTGGTGGTGAATGATGGTGGCCTGAGTAAAATGTGATTGTGACCTGACGATCATTGGATTGCAACCAGATTAGGCATCGTCATCATCGTGCTTTTAAATGTGGTTAGTAGGTAATTTTCCCACTATTAAGGTCAATATTGGAGATGATCTTTATGTATCATTCTTGCTGTTTCATATAGAGCAGAATCAATTTGTTGATCCAAAAAAAAATCACAATCCTTCATTTATCTTGTAAAAATAGCAACCATTTTGTGGTTCCAGTTTTTTAAATATCTTTTTCCCCCTTTCTATAGTCAATATCACTATAAAATAAATTATTTTTTTGGGAGATTGGTGGACTAATATTTTCATTATTGATCAATTTCTTGACTAATCAATTAATGTCCACTAAAAGGTGTTTTGACTGCGCATAAAACAGACAAAACAGAGTGAACTGCATGCAGAGCTGTGTTTCTATTCACAAAAGCAGCTTGTGGTGATGAAAAGTTCTCAAATTTCTTAATAATTATTATGTGGTTTGATAAGCGGCTTCCTCAAGTTAGCACTTATCCTTCCAGATTCCAAAATTTGTTTATGCAAACCATTTACAAACTGAGCCTGGTTATTCAAATGAATGGGGCTGCAGACTGCATGATGTAAACATGGATGTAAACAAATCAAGCGATTAGTTAAATGAGTGAAAACCAGAAAGTAAATTGTGAGTGATCGAGTCTTGATGAATCAGCATATGAAGGGGGTTGATGATGTGGGTGTGCTGTTGAGCAGCAGTAACTGAATGTAGATGTAATGAATGACTGACATGATGATGATTACTCTGCAGATAGAGCGCTGGAGTGTCTGGAAAACTATAATACGCTGCGTATATATACAGTTTATCCTAATGGTTATACACAACATTAGCAATGTGAGTGAAAGCAGATATGTGGACTGGTGTGTGCCAGTGTAGCCTGAGGCGCTCTGCTGCATTCATGCTCACACTGCTACAACTGGACTCATTTGACCCACATCATGCAAAGACAGAGAGAAAATGAGGGGGTGGGTGTACAGAGGAAGGAAATGGAGATCACCTGATGTACACATTTTTTTGAAGGGGAATGGGTTCATGACTAATTTCTGGTAAGTTGGGCAATAGCTGGACAATGTTTCACTCTAAACCAAGTAGTGACAAGTGGAAGATAATGAATAGGATGTTGTTTTATGATATAAAACCAAATTGTAACCTTGTTGTGAGTTATAAACTTGTGGAAAACAACTGAGATTGTAAAGTAATTAAACTAATATTTTAGGAAATCTACTGCAGTTTGTCTGTTCTTTTTAAATTAAAAAGCTTTTAATTTACTGACTTGGCAATAGAGGGAAAGAAACAAAGACTACATTAGTTGAATACTTTCAGAAAAGCAAATGATGGAAATTGGATGTCAGCATTAATCACAACAATTAATAACAATTGATTTATTTAAACTCTTTGTCTACAGAGGCATAAAATATGCTGACTATGGCGTCTCAGGACAAGTACAGCAGGTTCAACAAAATTCAACTCTCTGTGACCAAGTAGTGAGGAAAATTGGTCAAATGATGCATAAATATCAACATAATCTTACTCATGATGCAGATCCACTGAGTGTCCATTATGGACTAAGTGTTACCTCAAACCAGACTTTACAACCACAAACAGAAATTGTATGAGAAATAATCAAAAAGATCAGAATTGTTCTGTAAATGTTCTGTAATAATGTCATTTAGTTTATACATATATTATGCTAATGTTGTTTTGGTTAAATACTAACTTAAAACATACTTTTAAAACATTTCATTTCCTTTTCAGATAAACAGGAGCGTTTCTCTCGGGCGCCGCTGGGGGAGCTCACCGCACATTACCACGAGTCGACTGCACCAAAAGTCTCACGAAGAAGAAGCAGAACCGTATGTTTCCTCTTCCGGGTCTTGGATCCGAAACGTTGTGAGAACGGCGCCACTTAGCTGAAACTTTCACGGAAAACTTAGCAGTTTGAGTGTTTTTCCTTTCTCAAACTTGATGATTTATTTTTGAATTTTACAGCGTGAGTCACCTGACAGAGGATAAAGGCGGAATACAGAGGTTTGTACGCTTCGTTAAGCAGTTATTCGCTGGTGTTGGTTGCTGGCAGATAGCAACATGCTAACGTTAGTTAGCTGTTAGTTATACACAGGCTATGTGTGGGACCCTCACCTTATGGGGATGGATACGTCCAAAACAAGGCCAAAGTTTATCGAGACAGGTTTGCAATCATCTGATCAAGTAACGTTAATGAGCGTCTGTGGTACTTATTGTTATGTTGTGTTGTGCAGGAGCAGAGGATGTCTCTTCCTAAGCGGGAGGTGGAGGAGCTGAGGCCATGGGTCGAGCGCACTGTGAAGAAAGTGCTCGGTTTCTCGGAGCCCACCGTGGTCACTGCAGCTCTGCACTGTGTTGGAAAAGGGCTCGACAAGAGGAAGACCATAGGTAACTGTCCTCATCATTTGAGGCCTGTTGTTTATAGATGAGATTTATGAAGATTTAATCAAATAAATCAAATGCATTTTACACTTCACTGAAGTCCAGGGTCTCTATTTAATAAACATTTTTGATTGTAAGGGAGTTAAACAGTGGCCTGTCACACTAAAAAAAATAATATTTAAAATTTTAATCGGCTGATCAGTCAAACATAAAGACTGCATTAATTGTTTGGTACCTCAGTTTTAATAATAATGTAAATTGTTTGGGTGAATGATATTAGATTAGAAACATTTTTGATTTAAGTTGATTTAATTTAAAGTTGTGAAATTAGAAAAAAACTAGAGAAATACATTATTTACTATTGCATAACACGAAAATGAAAATACAAGTGGTTGTTTATTCATTTTCATACAATCAACTAACCATTTTAGCTTTCAGTGAGATAGCTCTTCAATGAGATGACGGCCAACTTAATGCTGAGCATGTCATTATATTTGTTATTGTTATATTGTTGGTAATGTCCCCTTACACACTACAAATTATAATCTTGCTGACGTATCAGCAATCTCAGTTTAATCCCTTAGATTCTTTACATCACTGCTGTAGCACACTACACATCCCCACACTCAACTACCACGATGCAGTCCACCCAATTTACTTTGGTCATCAATGTGATATTTGCATGTGAAGTTTTTTTTTCTTTAGATGTAAACGTTCTCTGTGATCATGGTATCTCATTGTCAGATTATTAAGAGAGTCCTGGATTTGTCATAATTGTGTGACATTTGTTTTCCTCCTTCAGACCAGTTACGTCCCTTCCTCGATGACTCTGCGGGAGGTTTTGTGGAGCGTCTTTTTGAAGCCCTGGAGGAGAGTCGCAGTGCCCGTGGCAACAAAGGAGCGGGGGAAAAGAACCGCAAGAGAGACCTGAAGGTACACAAATACTCCAGGAGATGGCCTTGATTTATATTATCACAATATAAATAAATAATTGGACCTAAAGCTAATTCTTTGTTGACAACAAATTGTACTGAGTATATTAATGATATTGAGTATCATGGTATTTTTTGGTCATTCACCTGTCTAATAATCTGATTTCATTGGTGTGTTTTTGTGGCTGGTTGTTCTCAGGATGTATTTGGTGATGAGGCTGATGCCAGTGCCATGCGAGCGTCTCCGGAGGTAGGAGACGGGACAGTGGCAAAACGTAAACGTGTCCCTCGCTTTGAGGAGGTGGAGGAGCCTGAGGTCATACCTGGACCTCCATCCGAGAGTCCTGGCATGCTCACAAAAATGCAGGTATGATGCTGTTCTCAGTGATAGTTAGAACTGTACCTAAACCTAAGTTTAGGTACAAAAAAAGTTTTTTTTTTTTTTTATGATAAACTTTCTACATTTACTAAACTTTCTTTGTATTAATAGATCAAACAAATGATGGAAGCAGCCACAAGACAGATTGAAGAGAGAAAGAAACAACTGAGTTTTTCTTCTCCAGTCTCTGCTTCACCCGTAAGATTTAAAAATTTTAAAACTTTTCAATCTGTAGTAATTTCATAGAGAATATTTAGTACAACACTCCTCTTATTTCTTCACAACTTCAGCGGTTGCCCCTTCCCTCACAGCAGTCACAGATGGACTCGTCTCCAGTGTCGCGGCTCCTCGGTTCTTCAGCTGCCGCTTCTGCTGGTGGTGCCTCATCCATCGCCCCGTCTCAGGCCGCAAGCTTTATGAATGATGCTATTGAGAAGGCCCGCAAAGCTGCTGAGCTACAGGCTCGCATCCAGTCCCAGTTAGCAATGAAACCTGGGATCCTTGGAGCCCTTGGGAACACTGGGCCACACAACCTGGTGGCACTGGCCAACTTACATGCCATGGGAATCGCTCCACCGTGAGTACTGTCACGGTTTTTAGAGGATTTTAAAATCTAAAGACAAAGGGGAAAATACTGAACTAATTGTGTATTTATTGTTTTGTCTGTATTTTCCCTTCATAGGAAAGTAGAAGTAAAGGAGGTGAACAAGCCAACACCTCTTATCCTGGATGAGAAAGGAAGAACTGTGGACGCAAGTGGCAAAGAGGTTGAACTCACTCACCGGATGCCCACACTGAAAGGTGAGTATACGGCAGTGCAAATACACACATATAGTCTTATTTCCTTATTTGGGTGTTTCTCAGTTTATTTTTCTGTCCATGTTTAGCTAACATTCGAGCCGTAAAGAGGGAGCAGTTCCGTCAGCAGCTGAAGGAGAAACCTGGGGAGGACTTGGAATCTACGTCCTACTTTGACCAGCGTGTTATGGTTCTACCAGCTCAACGTCCTCGTAGGAGCTTCAAGTTTCATGAACAGGGTCGCTTTGAGAAAATTGCTCAGAGAATTAGAACTAAGGTTGGATGAGACTCTTCAAAAATGTTCAGTGTGAGCAGTTCTATGACTCTGAGTCTGAATACATGAATCTCACATTAACATGGCCTTTGTCTCTCCTGCACTGATTTTTGTCTCAACCAGGCTCAGTTGGAAAGGTTGCAGTGTGAGATTGCTCAAGCAGCAAAGAAGACAGGGATCCAGGCGTCTACAAAGCTCGCTCTGATCGCTCCTAAGAAGGAGATTGGAGAAGGGGAGGTGCCCAACATTGAGTGGTGGGACTCTTACATCCTGCCCTCCAACATAGACATGTAAGAAACCCCCAATCAACCCAAGAGCTTAAATGATAACACTGTCCTGTCATGGTAAAGTTGTATATGATACGTTTTTCCTTTTTAATCAAATGTAGAAATGACAACACGAACTTTGACCAGTTGGAGCTTTTTGGAGTCACCAACCTGGTAGAACATCCTGCTCAAATTAGCCCCCCGGGTAAGTGTATATGAGGTTGAATTTATTTAATTTATTAAGGTCAAATCTTCCAAAATCTATTGCTTTTCTTGTCATTATAAAAGTCAGTGATATGAGCCTTTTCCTCTTCATCGCTGCTAATGAAACTTAAATAACTGCTGGTTTTATAATTGATTATTTGGAAATGTTGAATTTACTTGGGCCACTGAAAGAGCTATGTAAGTAATATTAAAAAAAAACTTAATGTGCAAATATATGGGTAAAAATTAGTTGAGAAGTGATAGACATGTAATCTCATTTCCTGATGTGTGTTACATACCAGATGAACATACTTGGATAGGGCTGCTTGGTTATAGCAAAATGAAAATTGCAATTATTTTGGTCAAAATTGCAGTTATTTGATGTGATTATTCAGTAATTGATTGACTTTCAAAAGATGCTGTTGTTCCATTTTTATTGAACATTTAAGATGATTAAATGCAGATTCCACCATGTAACAAGTCTTGCAGATAGTCTGCATTTTGTCACCTTTCCCACAGAACAGGCCCCCAACACCGTAGTTTAATTACGCTGGCCTGGCTTGCTGGTAACACAACTCCCACCTCTCCCCCTATGGACCCACTCAAGTCTCCATGCATCTCTGACTTGTTGACGGACAAAATCTCAGTCGTAATCAAATTTCAATTAATTGAATAGCCCTACATGGAGGGTTTAGAGGAGAGTATTGAAACAGAAAAATGGCTGTGGACATTTTACCACAAAATCCATTAGTGGCTTTAATTCACATCACACAAGTTGTCAATGAATTATAGAAGGTTGTATTTCCAGATCTGTTCCTTGCCTCTCAAGACGTTGATCCCAGGTCCCGTTGATTAATTATTTCACATTTGTGGCACAGATTAAACAACGTGCTCAGTCTGACTGTTCTGCACTTGTATAATTTATTGGACAGTAGTATTCATTATACCCCCTATAAACTCTCAACAGGTTTTGCATCTCAGTGAAAGTTTTTTTCTTTTTTCTTTCCTCAGTTGACACAGATAAGCCTGTTACATTGGGCATATACCTTACAAAGAAAGAACAGAAGAAACTGCGAAGACAGACACGAAGGGAGGGACAAAAAGAACTTCAGGAGAAGGTTCGCCTGGGTCTGATGCCTCCACCAGAGCCCAAAGGTACCTACACACAGACATCTTTATATTTACAAATTATGTCATGCTAGATTAAAGAGAATGCATCTGATGTTTGTTTTCATTTTCTCAGTGCGCATCTCAAACTTGATGAGAGTGCTGGGGACGGAGGCAGTTCAAGACCCAACCAAAGTGGAGGCGCATGTCAGGGCACAGATGGCCAAGAGACAGAAGTTAGTAACACAGATGACCTCGACACTGTTTATCCTCATTCGCCTGTCTCCATTAATCATACTTTTACCTTGTAACTTTATTTTTTGAACACATTATGTCAAAAACGAACAACTTCTTTGAGGCGCTCTCTAATTGCGTCCTCGTCTCTGCAGAGCTCACGAAGAAGCCAATGCTGCTCGCAAACTCACAGCAGAGCAAAGGAAAGAGAAAAAGGTCAAGAAGTTAAAAGAGGACATCACTGACGGTGTTCACATCGCAGTTTATAGGTTTGTATTTGTAGGGAAAGAGAAAATGTTGAAGCGGCGGAATTTGTGTGTCACAACCTTGGTAGGGCACCGGATTGAAGTGTCTTTCCTTCTCTGTACAGGATCCGTAACCTGCAAAATCCTGCAAAGAAGTTTAAAGTTGAGGCCAATGCCAATCAGCTGTATCTGACGGGCACAGTAGTGCTGCACAAAGATGTCAACATTGTTGTAGTGGAAGGAGGTAAGGGGAATGAACACATACGCCGGGCTGAAGGTCGAATCAACATTTTTGCCACTTGTGTCTTGTTGGTTCCTGTAGAGAAATATGTTTGTAACTGTCATGACGCCACAGTTGACAGGTGCTCTGTCATTTACATTTGCTGCGGTCAAGTTCAAATCTCTGGTGTTTCATTAAATGCCAGTTGTCCTCATGTCTTCAACAAGCAATGTGAACATTTGAGAAAGTTCCCAGCAATAATCTTGTCCTGCATTTATTTATATCTTTTTTTTCTTTTCTTTTTTTTTTTTTACTTTGTTTATTCTCAATGTTTCACACATTGAATTATTTTCTGCTGTGTGACTCATCCCATAAAAACATCCCACACAAGCCTACAACCTTTTTTTCTCACATTGATAGACTTGCAATAAAAATACAATTGTCACTGTGGGTTTGTGAGAGGTTGAAGATCAAAAAACACTATAATAAGGCTCAAGGATAGCGCAACTGGCACTTAATTATGACACTTAATTAGAAATGAGTTTTGGACTGATGTCATCGCAGATGAGGATTTACACGTATCTGGCCATTGCAGGAAAAAGAAAGCACAGTTCATTTGTATTTACAATGCTTGTGTACGCTGCTGTTTTCAGGCCTCTTTTTAATCTTGTATAACATGGCCCTGTGTAAAAATATAGTGTTTGTGTGATGGAAAACAAAACAACTAGTTGTTTTTCTTGTTTAAAAATTTCATCAGTGCATCTGTTTATGGCTGTAAATATATTTCAAGTCCACGAGTTTTCTAGAGAGCTGACGTCTCCATCTAACCCTTTTTAGAAATTGAGAAATTAAAGCTGTTGACAAATTAAACTCATAATGGACGTATCTTATATCTGAGCTACTTGTATTCTGTTTAAAGGGCCCAAATCCCAGAAAAAGTTCAAGAGGCTAATGATGCACAGAATCAAATGGGAGGAACATAACAGTAAAAGAGACGGTAAGAGTTGTTTTTCTTTTGGGTGTTTTGTCTCAGTCCCAGGTGTCATGTGTTATTGCTTATTTCATAATAAACTCTTCACTCTGTTCAATAGATCCAGATGGTGATGACGATACAAAGAGAAACAACAAGTGTTGGTTGATTTGGGAGGTTAGTGTTCACACAGTCTGCTTTCTAAAAATATTTTAGAAGTTTGTGATTTTGTACAGGTAATAAATAATTTTGGTTGGTTTTTTTTATTTTTTTATTTCAGGGAACGGCTAAAGAGCGTAGTTATGGAGACATGAAGTTCAAGCAATGCCCCACAGAGAACATGGCCAGAGAACACTTCAAGAAGCACGGCACAGAACACTACTGGGACCTCGCTCTCAGCCAGAGTGTGTTGGAAACCTCAGACGACTGATCGCTGCTGAGAGAGCTCGTAGTTTCAGTCAGCGCACCCCCCCCAGACCGTCAGCCTCACAGCCAGCAGGCCCTCACTGCTGACCGGCTGCCTTCATCTGGGGACAGACAAACGTAATCTAAAGACTTGAACATAGAAAAGGAGGAACAATAAACCTGTGAGGATGTCTTTGTGAGAATGTGCGACAGATCAGGGCGTGTGTGGGACGCTGTGTGTGTGTGTGTTCCTGTGTCAGTGTTCATCTTTTTTTTTTTTTTTTTGGTGATAAGCTCCTCTGTCAAGATATTGTTATCTATTATTATATAGATAACATATGTAAATTGCTTACCCAAGGCTTTATGTGATAACAAGAGATGGTGTCAGATTAGGTTTTGTGATGAATTCCACATGTACACTGATTATAATCCTTGTGTGAGTCAAGCAGTTAATATAAAAACACCTCATCAGTGAATGACGGCACTGCTATTGTGCTAATACAAACTTAAGATCCCAAATACATTTTTTTTTCTTTTGGAGAAAAAAAAATAAATCTGGCTCAGCCCTAGATATATTTCTCTGTAATATTTCAGTCACAACCTCAAATAAACGACAAAATGTAACCAACCTGTGTCCGTTTTATTTTTTTTCTTCTATCAATTTAAAGTCGACTAATATTTAACTTTAGACAACTTTATAGCTTTTAGACATCAACTATAATGCAAATGAAGCCCGTGCTGTTTTGCGCTACGGTTGGTTCATGTAAACATAGTTAAGTGTTTTCAGATAAAGTAAACCACGGGGGCGTGTTTAGTCATTACATTAGCTCCCTCATCTCCGTCAGGACCGAGCGACCAGCACACAGAGCTGGAAAGATGGCGGCCGGTTCTGAGGCTGCAAGCGGCCACGGAGCCCGCAGCTCTACCGCTGCTCTGGAAGCGTCTTTGGACCGACGGTTTCAAGGAGTATCCAACACTATGGAGTCAATTCAGGGACTTTCGACCTGGTGCATCGAAAATAAGAAGCACCACGGCGTTATCGTTCGCTACTGGGTGAAGTGGCTCAAGAAATGTGAGTAGCTACATCGCCGCTGAAGCTAACCCGCTAGCTAGCTCATTTTAGCTAATTCAAATCCGTTTCTCATCCACTTACGGAACTCTACTGCAACGAGTAGTTGCAGGTTTATTCAAATAGTGGAAATATTTTTTTTATTTAATCGTCTGCATCTTTGAAACCCAACACTGACGTTGTTGTCACTAGTTGAAATTCGCCGCTAATGGCTGCTATGCTAATGCTAACGTCTCCATGCTAGCGGTGTTTACAGCTGGGCCTCCCGGGGCTCGCGATCTGGAAAGGCTTGAATCTTGCTTGTTTTAATGAAAATTGACTAATTGATGCATTTTTAATGTACTTGCGAGAAATATGGTTGCAATGCGTTTTGTTAGATTGAGTTAAAATTCAACTTTTTGTCGATGCTTTGCAGTTGTGATCTGTGAAAGTTGTGTTGTGGTCTGACATGCATGATGGGTTTTGTGAAGTAGCAGCTATTTCTGTAGATGTCAAGTAGTAAAGGGAAAGTTCACTCAAAGCAGCTTTC
The DNA here is from genome assembly GCA_016801845.1 of Polydactylus sextarius. Lineage (NCBI taxonomy): Eukaryota > Metazoa > Chordata > Actinopteri > Polynemidae > Polydactylus > Polydactylus sextarius. The sequence goes on along the minus strand of CM028913.1, from coordinate 12,959,609 downwards.
ACCAGCTAATCACATGCATAACAGGCTTTATTTAGGCGTTGACAACTCATTTGCATACAGTTGTTTCAAACTAGATAATAAATGTCAGTAAAAGTCAAAATGATTCAACTTGTTCATTTTCAAAAGTAGTTGTACTTTATAGTATTTTGGTTTTTACATTTTATATTTTACTCCAACCTGTCACTACTGTATTTAAATGTCGATTCATATAAATGATGCAAAACAATCAACATCCTAATCATAATGTTTTAGGTTTAATATAAGATTTGATTGATCACTTCTGCTACCTGCTGTCTAAAGTAATTCAGTTCAATTCAATCTTTACCAGCAACACTGAAGTAATGCACACTTTAATTATAATTAGGTTTTCTAATAAACGCCTTTATGCACATTCTTACAACTTTTACTTTCAGTGCTCAAGATATTTTGATACTCATATCATAATATTGTACTTATATTTAAGTTTAAAAGAGATTGAGGACTATATTGACCTCTGGTAAGAGGTGAAGCAGTTTAACTTCTCAGTAATTTTTATTACTGAGAAGTCACTGTGTTGGTGTAACAGGTTTTCATGTAATTTCATCTCAGTAGTTGGAGGTTTTCAGAGGAAACCCCTGTGGGTGCTGAATGCTGCACTTGAGACACCGTAGGTGGAGATCTGAGTTTGACAAAAATATCTTAAAAGAACTGGCACATTAATTGATTAAGACTGAGGTTGTCGAAAACGCTCGAAAAAACTAGTGACTGAACACTGGGTTAATAATTTATTCATCATACAGTTGTTTCAAATGCTTGGTTGTAGTTTGTTTCTAAAGTGAAGGTTGAAATTACAACAGGATTTAATTTACTGTGCTGTATGTTTTAGTAATGTCTGACTGTGTTTGTCTTTGTTACCTTGAGTCAGTGAATTGGATGTAAAATTTTTGAAGCTACTGAACTTTACTCACCTCTGTGCCTATTGGTCATTACTTCAATTTATCATCTTGTGAAATCATAAGCCAGGTTGTCTGCCGGTTGTCTTAAGTGCACGTTTAAAGAAATGTCAGTGGTCTCTGATGTAAGGCCAGTTTGAGGACACCAAAGAAGAATCATAAACTTTTATATAAAAAGTATTGCCGTAAGTTCATGTATAATCCCCTCTAGATATTGATATTAGTGAAAAGAGAACGGAAACAATGAGTGTTGCTATTGAGCTTCTATGGTGTTTATAGAACAAGTGAATACTTTTGTTGTGAGATGACTGTTTGATGACTTTGTACGCAGGAATGTTTTAATGAATATAATCTTTCAGAAGTGTTTGTGTTTACTCATTACTTGGTGGACGAAGGAAAAGTTTCATTTTCCCTCTATGTTTGGAGAGAGCTACTACTGGGTGAAAACCAATACAGATATGTCCATGTTAAAGGTTATAAAGCCAGATACAAGATAAATAATTTATTGGGCAGTATTTCATGTGAAAATAGTGAAAATGCCAATGAGTCTTCTACGGTGTTACTCTTAGATGTTAAGACACAAGAATCAAAGATAGAGAGTTTCAAATCAAACATACACATTACACAACACATCAGGGACTCAACATTTTATGTTTTATGCCACAGTCTGTCTTGTAGATTTGGATGCACGAACAATATTTTATGACAATAACATCTTACCTGACATCTTACTAAAATCTTACTTACTTACTACTTAATAAAAAATAAAGTAGAACAAGGTACAGCTAAAATAAAAATATGTAAGAATTGGGACAGTGGAGTCTTTACCACTGTGTGATGTTACCTAAAGACATTTAAGGTGTAATTTTGTCATCCATCTTTCCTGGAATCAGAGCTTAAGATGTGAAACAGTATGAGGTTTTCATCGTCTCATTTTACGTTTCAATATGCATCATAGGTCAACTACCTTCAAGGTTTGAACAGAGGTGCCCCAAGTAAAACATCATCACAAAGTATTTCTGCAGGAATCCAAATGAACTTAAATGAATGTGCTGCAGTATTGTTTTTAGTGTGCTTTAAAAAAAATGCAAATTAAATTTCTCTCGCTCAGCTTTTGTACATGCAGATAAGTGAAATGAAATACCTGCAGGATCCAACAGAGTTTATGTATCTCTATCAGTGCTTGGCAAATGAGCGTGGTTTATTGATGCTCTTAACATGATAGTGTAGTGTTTTATTACATGAGATAAAACAGGTTCCACTTTTAGTTAAATAATGTCACTGTAGTAGAGAATCTTTCCTGTTATACAGGATGATAAACTAAAACATGCCTCTTTTATAAGGTGCTGCATAGTTTTATGTGTGTTGTGTATTAGTGAAATACGCAATAAAATATTCTAGTAATAGAAAGATGTTTTGAGTTTGAAAGGATTTGTTTCCTTGCTTCATTGTGTAGTTTTTTTTAAAGGTGCTATATGACAAGTTTTACTAGATGTATTTATTACAAACTTTTTTCAGTTGATTGAATTATATTTATTCCTTTTGCAATGTTGAGGAAAACATACATCAGGCTTGGTTTTTAGTGTTTGTTGTGTATTAGTAATTATGCTAAATAAAAAATCAACTCAGTGCACCGGCGGAAGATGAGTAACTTATAGTTTTAACAGAAAATACACAAACAGTTATTACACGAACTTTATTAGAGATGTCAGATTAGACAACTACACTTTGCTGCGTTCAGAGGCTGTTTGTCAGGAAGTTCTCCGCTGTTCATGCAGCTCTGTGTCAGATCAGGATGAAGGTTTTCTCATTGAGTTGAGACACACATTACGTGCACGTGTCAGAGTGTTTATCTTTTGTGTTTCGGTGGTTGCAACTATCGTGTTTTTGTCCGGTCGTGTGCATTTTGACTCTAATGAGTGATTGTTCCACACTAGATGTTATTCTTATTTAATTTGAGGTATTATTGTGAAATAATAATAATGATAAATTGATACATTAATAAGAATAAATGTACGTTAATTTAAAATCCTGATAAATTTCAGAATTAATATTAATGTTTCTGGAATTAAACCTACTCTGACATTTTAGTGTTACTTTGTAATCTGCTTTCATGTTGATAGTATTATACCTTATCTGTGATGAGTGTGTATTGAGGCAGTTGTCTGTAAGTACATTAGCCTCATTTATTGAACTTTTTGTCCTTTTTTTGTTCATTATTAGATTAAACCATGCAGGTTATTGTCTGACAGGACTCTTTGTTGTTAATCTTGTGACTTTTGGACTCAAATCTGCAAAAAGCGGGACAAAGTTTGCAGAAGAGTAGAAAGATTCAAAGTGCAGTAGAAAGATTAAAAAGAAGCATTTTCCATCTGAAATTCAAAGAATTTAGCTGAAGCATACATTGAACGGCTGTAATTGAATTCTATGTGGCAAAAATTCAAGCTACTAAATGATCTATTTAAAGAAGCAGTAGAAGTGATTGTGTCCTTGGCAATATTGTATTTCCTTTGGAAATTGTGCCGCCCGACTAATATTGAAGTTAGGTGACCATGGAAACGAGCTTCCAAATCCACGAATGAACTCAAAAGCAGCTTTCTGTTTAATCAGAGCTGTTGCTGTTCAGTAATTACATCTGTCTGAATGTCTTGATGTCTTTTGGATGACGTCCAGTTGACACATCATGTTACTGGTTATTTTCGGCTGACGCTGACTTTCACTACATTTACTCTTATTGGTGTATTTGATGCCGACATACACAACCAGGAAAGACAAATAAAACTAACATACATGCTACTAAATTTTTAAGCCATGGTGATGTAGAGACTGTGTTACCATATGTGTGATTTTGTGGGTTTTGTAAACAAAAAAAATGCATGTTGAAGTTTGTAACTATATCTGTTGGCAAGTAACTTAAACATTAAATGGAACATTTTGCTGTTGATAAATCAACTCACCAGTGCTCTGTGGTTTGTTTGTAGGCTCATTTCCTATGGAAGCTCAGCTGACATATATATATATATATATATATATATATATATATATATATATATACACACACCGCCTCTGTATGTGAGTGTTAAGCTCTTCTCTCCTCTCTCTACAGCTGACAATAATCATCGCTTGAATCTCTTCTACCTGGCCAATGATGTGATACAAAACTGCAAAAGAAAGAATGCGATTGTGTTTCGTTCAGCGTTCGCAGAGGTCCTACCAAATGCTGTTCAGCTCATCAAGTAAGTACTCCGTGAATATGTTGTGAATGTGTCATTAAGTCAGTGTTCAATGTGCTGTTTTAATATCAATGTCTTTTACTGGTTTAACACGTTTAGTCTCCAATTTTATGCTAAGTCTGTCCTCGGCTGACATTGAATTCCATTTTAATTTTTCAATGTCAGAGATGGAAAGGTGCGCAAGTCGGTGGAGAGAATCATTACAATTTGGGAGGAGCGGAGTGTGTATCCCGAGGAGGTCATCGCCCAGTTCAAAGCCGGCTTTCACAAAAAAGAAAAGGAGCGCGAGAAGCAGAGAGAAAAAGAAAAGGAGAAGGAAAAAGAAAAAGAGAAAGAGAAACAAGCACCGCCTGCAAATGGTCAGTTTCCAACTAGTCATGTTGATCAAATCGCAAAGTGCAATAGTTTCTGCTAGCTCGTAATAGATTACAAATCATTTCCAGATGCAATAGTATGTGTATGTATTAAGCTTGTATTTCATTTATATTTACCAGCTCCGGCTAACACCAAAGCTGCCCTCAAGTCAAAGATCGTAGCTGAGTTTACAGTAAGTTCAGTTCACAGTCTCATTTGATAATTGTCTTTCATCACTTATGGCTTTCCCTCAAACTTTGCACTTTTTTTTGTCTTAAACAATTATGTGTTTGTTCTAATTTGCACTCTTTCTTTTCTAGCCTCAGTCCCTCATTGAACAGTTGTCGAGATACAAGAAAGCAGTTGCTGAAGAGGAGTTCAGGGAGAAGCAGCTGGCAGCTCTGAGGGTGGACGTCTGCAGCACCGAGGCGCTCAAGAGACTTAAAGGTCAGAAGTCGCTGGCTTTATTTCTGCATTGTCACACACAGTTGCTGTCATGTGCTTTATGTTTTAAGCTGTTTTAAGTTGTTCTCCTTTTCATGTGATGACAACACGTGTATTTGATTTTTTTTTTTTCTTTTTGCTTGTTTATCATTGGTCTCCTGTTACAGACAAGGCAGGAGGGAACAAGTTTGCTAAGGACTTTGAGGACAGCAGTTTGAAGCTACAGGAGTTTGTCGGCTTCCTAGAGAAGGAGTTGAAAACAGGGCCTCCTCTGCTGGAGGCTCTGGGAAACGCAGATATTTTTTATGAGATGCAATATAAGGAGGTTAAGATTGTGGCCAATGTGAGTAATGCTTACAGAATGCTATAGTGTACAGTATTGTATAGGGGGATAAAAATGATGGAGCATACATTTATTTTTACATATATAAATGTTTCAATAGACCTGATTTAATTCTGGTTCATCTTCTCTCTTTCTGCTAAGGCATACAATGCCTTTGCCAACCGTGTGGCCAGTCTTAAGAGGAAACTGGATTCCCTTAAATCGACTCTACCTGGTCCTGATGACTCCCCCATCCCCTCACCCTCAGAAGATGCCCCCTCCCCGACTGGGTCTGAATCACCCTTTCTTGGACTGGGGGGTAGCAGAGCCCAGGTAGATCCAGAGCTGGACGGAAAGGCGATGGATGAGGGAGAAATGCCGAGTGACAATAGAGACATGGAGGACATGGACATGTCTGATGAGGAGACTGATGCTGCCACAGCAGCAGGGGGTTAGTGGCTACAGAGTGTTGTAGATCTGAGGTTGCACTGCGCTGTAAACTTTTTTGCCCAGTTATAGTGTTTCTTTGGTTTTTTTTTTTTTTTTTGTGGTTGAGTTTTGAAAATGTTTTCAGCTCTTTGAAATATTTTCACCATCAGATGAGAAGAAAGAAAAGGCGTCCGCTGCCGTTTCCAAGGCTACAAAGTCAGACGCGCCATCAAAGCTTCCAACTACACCAACAAAATCTTTGAAGACAAATGCTGCTGCAGCTGCTGCAGCCAGTCCTGCTCCATCGACTCCCACCTCTGCTGCCCCTCAGGGTGCGCCGACCACCCCTCTGGGAGTCAACTTGGCTAAGGTGGACCTGGGAAAGATCAGCTCCATTCTCAGCTCCCTCACATCAGCCATGAAGAATACAGGTGTGTTTGAGTTTGGGAAAATACTGCGATGATGATCAAGGCCTGTTGGAGCAATTAAAAAATTTTCCTGGGATAGCCGTTCTTACCAGACATAATTAAATACATATTCGGAGACATTGCCTAAAGTTCCATACGTGTCAGGAGTCATTGATTATTGTTATTGATATTACAATTGTCAGGAATAATCACAATATGTTTTAACATTTCATTAGCAAGAACTTCAATTTGGTTCTTAATGCTGCGTCAGTAAGTTAATAAGTTTGCTGCCAATGTATGAAATGTTAATTGTGTGTATATTCTTTCCTTGTGGTATGGATGTATTAGTGTCCACAGCATTATTATCTTTAGATGGATAAAAAAAAAAAACTATTGAATGAGATGCTGCTCTTTCATGATATATTTGTAAATTGTAGCATATTAATTGAACAGGCTAAAACTATTTCTACATTAAATAATATTAAACACCAGTTAAGGTCCTGGTCAAACCTGCTCTTTATGTTTTTGATAGAAGAAATTCCTGATAAAATTCATGTTGTTTCTGAGGGTTTTGCGGTGGCTTTCATCTAGGAATGGGTGATATGGATTTAAATGATATCATGATATTTTCTCATTCATTGTGATAACAATCTAAGTGATGATGTAAAATTAGTACCATTCATCACAATTAATAGCTACATTGTTTTCAGAACCTGACCAACACAAAAATTGATCTAATTGTGAAATTTACCCATGATCCAATAGGCTACTAAATAATGCCAGTTGTGAATAGGCAAATAAAAAGAAAAGAAAATGAATTTAAATTTATTCATTTTAAATTGATGTTAGATTGGTAGATGTTCTTCTGTTAAGGACAGACACTGTTAAACTAGTGCAGAAAAATATACAAATACTGCGCAATAATAATGCATATGTATCAAACAAAATCATTCTGCCTCAGTCAGTTTATTCCATCATTAACTTTGATGTCATAAGGAATGAAATTACAAAACTCAATTGTCATCTGAGTTTGAATCTTTGTAACTTTCGGCCGACTTGTGTCTCCTTGCACATCTTCCAACTTTGCTTATAGTCGAGATTGTGTTTACAATTTCTGATGCTCGTTAAGGGATAAATTCTGACCTGTTTTTTTATTTGCGCATGTTGACTGTGGATGTGTCGTGCAGGAATACGTCAGCGCCCGTTTAATCGTTGGTGTTGTCGCCCATCCCTACTTTGATCTTCCCATCACTTTATACTTGTTGTCTCTCAGCAGCTAGTCCGTCACCTCGGCCGTCCCCCGGGACACCCACCACCCCTTCTGGCCAATCGGCAGCCTCCAAAGCGACTCCTCCGAGCCCTGCCTTGGCTAGTATCTTGTCACGCGTTGACATCACACCTGAAGGCATTCTCAGTGCTCTGTCTAAAACAAACACACCTGGTGAGACAAAACTTTTCTTGTATTTTTAATCATTAATGTCATTTAAAATGATCTATATAAATATATGATACAATGATCATATTTATCACCACTTGTGTTTCTGTCTTGCCACAGGTTTGTCCTCTCTCCTGCAAAGTGTGACGAACACTGCCTCTGCTCCCCCCACTCGAACCTCCCCAGAGTCATCATCAGTTAAAACCCCACTCACCCCAACCACCCCAAAATCAAAACCCAGTCTGGGCAACAGTCTCAAACGAGAAACGTCCGGGAGAACCAGAGACTGGGAGAAAGAGAGACAGCTGTCTCCTCCTCCTCCACCCCCTCCTCGTCCCTCAGTTCCCTCTGTCTCTCCTCCCAGCCTAGAATCAAAAATCAACAGTTTCTTGCAGGGTAATCCAGGTTTTAGTCTCGCTCTAGGTGATGTCAGTCCTGATGGGGTAGATGGGACCCCAGTGAGAGATGAAGCTGCTGGTACTCCAACCCAGGATGAGATGATGGACACCCCTGGGACTGTGCCAGAATCTCTTGGGTCATCTGGAGGTCATAATCTTTCACCCACAGCCTATCGCAGTGAACCCTGGGACGCTGTGATCACTCCGACAGGAAGCAACAGTGACGGAGACTTTCTTGGCTCCTCTTCCCGATATGGAGCCGGGAAAAGGAGCGGTACAAAACTGAAGGACGATGAAGCTATGAATGTAAGAAGGCAGGTCTCTGTTTTACCCGGTAATGACATGAAGGGTAGAAAAGATGGACAACACAGCCAGTTACGGATGACGGGCATTAACAGAGCAATGGGGGAGAGGAGACTCTCCGCAGGCTCTCGTAAGACGAGCACCGGCTCAGATGATGGAGGTCTGAGTGGAAAAAGAGAGGACAAGGGGAAAGGTCATGAGTCACCGGGTAGGGATGGGAAAGAGGGTCTGTATCATCGCATTGAGACACTAGTGTCACCCTGCACTGAAGGGACACCCATCCAAGCGCTAGGCTACTCTAATCGGCCTCTCGCCGGAGAGCGCATCAAGACAGTAGAGAGCATCCGCACGATTGGCCGAGGCTCTAGGCGAGGGGGAGGGGCCGGTGGTCGGCCAGGGGGAGCAATGTGGTACGAAGAGGAGGAATACATGGAAGTTCAGCCTCCCTCACCCCACACCATCCCCCCTCCTCTTAACATTGGCCAGGGAATCACCGAGGACATGACCACAGCCATGCTGCCTCCTCCTCACCCACACCTCCTCCTCCCTCATCATCTTCACCCTCCTCCATCTCATCCTCACTCACACCCTCCTCCCCAGTCTCCATTCCAGATGCCTTACCACACAGAGAACATCCAGACTCCTCCTCCATCACACCTCCACCAGCATCCTCCTCCTACATCCCCTTTCTTCAGTGGTCCTCCCCCGATTCCCAGACCCCCTCCGCCTCCTGTGCCACAGCGCCCTTCCCCCTCCACCAACCCACCCTGCTGTGCCCTCTGCAGTCATGGTGGGGGGAGTGTTGGTCCCCGTTGACCGTCCTCTATCTCTTCCTCACACAATCAGGCCTGAAGGTGCAGAGCGAGGAGGAGCGGGGTCCAGAGGAAACAAAGTGGCCCCACCTCCCTTAATGACATCACTGTTAGGTGAGCCCCCTAGACTGCCCCGCCCTGGCACAGTTAAAGAGCCTTTTGTCCCACGCCACGCCCCCCCTCTCCACCGCCCAGGTACCCCTGGTGTTCCTCCACCTTTACTGGGCAGAGTGAAGGAGCCTCTGAATCTACCTCCTCCATCCCCCTCTCCCTCTCCCACATCCTCCACGACCTCCCCCTCCACGCCTAACTCCCCTGCAGTTGACACCGGCTCCACTCGCCTCCCCGCACAATCCACTGCCTCTGGTCCCCAGAAATCCCCCACTAGTCCTCCAGCTCAGCCCCGCAATCAAAGCTCGGGCCCAGTTCCCCTCCTCAACCTGCCCAGCACTCGGCCCCCAATCCTCTCATCCCCCATGTCTCAGAGACCTCTGCTGCGGGGCCGAATGCCTTCTCAGCAGCATAACCAAGATCTTCCCATGGGGGGGTTTCGTGGGGGCAAGCGGCCTGGTCCTCCATTCACAGGTGGTCCCTTTCATCACGGGCAGAAGAGACCCTTCCTACCCCCACGCTACTGAAGTGGTCATCTATGACAAGCTGAATGAGAAGTGCAAGCCACACATCTAGCAGCGCAGTGTGTGTGTTAGCCCCACTGGTATGAGCCCAGATATCTTTACTCTGTTAATTAGCTTGAATTAAAACTACCTTGAGTTATGTGTAAATAGCTGATTAAATCTTCATACTTCAGCTAGGTAGGCAGCCAGTCATCTTACACTGTATAGTGCAGCTAAGAGGTTATCAGTTACATAGTGCAGCGTGTCGTGTAACAAACCATCATACTTTCCCTCCCCCCCCCATTTCTTCACATACAGTAGAATAGAGTTTCAATAGGTCTGTTTCAAGAGTGAAGGAAGGAAACATACAGTAGTTCAAGTAGACATTAAACTACACTAATTAGAGTTTGCCTTCTTGTGTGACTGTTGAGTTACTCTACCTGAGAGAAAGCAGGAGAGCAGCACAGAAAGGAATGGGTGTCATGGGATGCAGAAGAAAACAAACTAAAAAAATAGTTTGATGTTTTGGGAAATGAATTGTGTTTTCTCACAGAGTTGGATGACAGGATTGGTTTTATTCTGTCTGGTTTAAAAAAAAAAAAAAAAAAAAAAAAAAAAAGAAACAGAAAAGAAGCTACAACCAGCAGCCTATTAACTTAACTCAGCATAAAGACTGGAAACGAAGAGGTAAAAAGATATATGTATGTGTTTATATAAATCTACCAGCATTTCTGTTATATGTTTAATCCGTACAAAAACTTATTTACAAAAATGAGAATTGTTTTTTTTCTTTAAAGGCATAATTTCATGGCTGGATTTAATGACTTTAGTGTCTGACAAACCTCACAAGAAAACTTTGAGCTCAGCTCTAGAGGCAGATTGATGTTATGTCTGACTGTTTACCTGAGTCCAAGCTTCATGCTAAGCTAAGCTAACCGTCTCCAATCACCAGCTTCATATTTACCAGACAGAAAACCAATGACCTCATTTCCAAAAATACCAAACTATTGTGTTAAAAGTGTTTGACTGACATTATGAAAGTAGAATCTAAAATCTCTTCTTCCATGAGTGTGTGTGTGTGTGTGTGTGTGTGTGTGTGTGAGGTATTTCTCATTTGATGAGATTTGTGTTGCAGCCGAGGTTAACACTTGTTCATATTTCTGGAGTACTTGCTGTAAATAATATTCTTCTCTTGCTCAACCTTTTTCACCTTTCTATCCCCTCCTACTGTATATTTCTAAGCTTGTAAATATATAAAAAAAAGAAATACTGAGATGATGCAGCTTTTTTTTCTCTTCAAGTTCTTGTTTCTGTTAATGAGGACAATGATCAACCGCTCATGCATCCCATCTTTACTGTGATTGAGGCCTTGGATAAGCTTTAGCTCCAGAAGAATTTCTCTGCAGTATCTGTCGCACCTTTCTGCCCTCCTTTTGAAACCACCATGCAGAAGAGGAGGGCGAAGATAATTATGTATTTTTATTTCCAAAATAAATGTCTGCCTGTGCGCACTTCAAGTTAGACCTCAGTCATGCAGATACTCAGTAGACGATGGTGGGTGAGGGGAGACATTTCAGTCTCTTTATTAGGCTTTAACGTGTACTGACTTGAATAAAAACCAGAGTTTCAATTCAACTGGGGGCAGGGGGCATTTTATTTGGTCACTATTCATCTCTTGAATTGCGCTGTTTTAATTTATTTGCGCTGTTCAGCTGTATTTTCTGCCTGTTTTCATAGAAATTGTTTTCATTTACCCACACAGCTGCTGCTATTTTCATACACGTACATTAACATTGAACGCCTTTCGTTTTGTTTTGTTTTTTCGCGCTGTATTTTCCTGCTAGATAGATCTGGTTTCCCCCTCACCCTCATTTGCAGCAGCACCCACAGATGTTATCGGAGGGGTGAAGAGAATTGAGCCGATTAGGACTGTTTTGAAAGTGGTTTATTTATATTATACTCTAGTTGTTTTTTTTGCCCCTTCCTTTTGTTTTGTTTCTTTGCTAATTTCATGCTTTCAGACTCGAGCCCCCTTTTGCTCACATGGCTTCATCTGACAACACTTCTGCACCTCTCAACTCATCTGTGGATAAACAAGTGTCAACTCTCTCCTCGTTGCCCTCTGTCCTACACTGACGTAGTTTATCCACATGGTGAGAGGTGCAGGATGAGTGCTGGTGTCTCCTGTTTCCTGTGTTTGTCTGATCATGGAGTGTGTTTTGTCTCCTGTGCTCATTCACAAGTTAACTTGCCGGTACTTTTTCCATCAAGACACACTGAGCATCTGCAAACATCCCTGTATAAAGTTGGTGAATAGATACATTGTGAAGAAAAAAATGTAACAAGGATCACATTTGTCACTACAGTGTTAGCACATCATCAGAGGTCTGATGTTTTACTGAATGTTGTACAAGTCTGTTACCACTCTCTGTAAACTGTATGTCTGTCATCTCTATAGTCACCCAGTTGAACAGCTAACTATCAACCCCAATCGGTCATAGAAAGCTAGATTAATTATTAAACTTCTCATGCTCATTAAGCACCTACCAAGTTCAACACTTAAAGCTGTCTCTGTGAATGACCTCACTTCGTTTTCCCCCTTTGACCTCAAGACAAGTTTGTTTGACGAAAAAAATAAGTTTGAAAATGACTGAAGATGTGACAAAGCTGATGGTTTGTGTATATTTGATAAGTTTAACTGCTATTACTGCTGTTCTCATCAATGATGCTATATCACTGGTCTTTGAGTGTCCAATCCTTTCTGGTGTGATGCACACATTCAGCAGCCGTTATCTGACACAGTGAATATATGCATACATCTCTATATATCACACTATTATACAGAAGACTTGTTTTTTCTCTCTTTTTTTGTCAGTACTTTAAAGGAGTGACTTGCACCCATTTTCCTCACGTATTTAATAGATTTGTCGTGTTGTGGTTGCGCCGTTGACTGTAATCAGTCGGTGCTGATTTAATTTAACAAGGGAGGTGATTTTCTGTTTTCTTTCATTTTATTTTTCTCTCGCAAAAACCTCAACTTCCACTTCTCTCATTACCTCCTGAAGAAGGCTTGATTTTGTTGCTTCTTTTTTTTGTTGTTTGTTTCTTTCCACTGAAAATCTGCACACTACAAGACACACAGTTGTTGTCATTTAAAATCACTGAAACACAACTGATGCTGCTGGCGTCAGACCTCGGTGTTGACAGATACCACACAGACCACATGTGCAGCAAAACATCAGTCGTAACTTAACAGATTAACTCTAAAAGTGACAGCTGCATAGTTATCAGTTGTTTTTTGTTTTGTTTTATTTTGTTTTTTACATTTCATTCATGTTGTGCTAATACCTTTTCAACTATACTGCACATTTAAAGGGAAATATCTTATAGTTAATTGTGCAGCCAGACTAATGAGTCCGTTATGTTAAATACTCATCTACACCATTAGGTAAAACTACCAGCTCTGTGATTTTAGGCAGCAACTTCTATTCTATTGATAACACAAGCGTCTGGTCACATTTGTATGTTTTCTACTTCATTGAAACAGTGATGTGAGCAGGCGGATACTGACGGTTGCCCCAGATTTTAAAATTAACTCAGGATTTATCAATAGTTGGGTTCAACCACTGTGAAGTGGACTAGATCTGGACAGTTGGAAAAATGGTGATGAAAACTTATTTATAGCTGAATGCACAGTATTGTCTCAGCTCTTAGTTCCTCAATGTATTGGGCGACCATACTCCTCCAGAAAGTGTTGTAGCGCCCTCTAGTGGTAGTTCAGTGTTAATTCCGGTGGACAGATGCAGCCTCCATTAATGCAGATGCTGCTGAACAGCTGTTCACTTCTGAAAAGTGCTGAAAACCAAAACATAATAACATTCCCCGATCATTAACAAAAGTGTCTCGAGTCTCAGCAGTCCATTTAAAAGTTATTATTTTTTATTGCAGGGTCACTGCACTCAAATGTTGAAGAGTTTTACATTTCAGGATTTCTTGTATATTTTGTTGTGTTTTTGCTGTAACACTTTACACGGGTTGGGCTTTAAAATGTGTGAATTATATCGAACAACAGTGAGGATGTTTTCGTAAAGAGTACTTTTTTTCTTAATTTTTTTTATTGATTTTAAACCATACTAATACCTTTGAGGCAGTAAAGCAGCAGGCTTCGTGCTGCTATCACAGATATGAGCTCTTGAGGAGAGGATGGTTTTTTTTGTTGCGTTTCATATTTGTCGTTAACTCTTAAATTTTGCGCCGTTGCGTTAAAAATCAGTTTCTTTTTGATCCAGTCTGAGTTGCTTTACCTGCCTGTGCATGGCTGTGGGTGTTAACATCGGGTAACTACCTGCTTTCTCCTCTACCGACTGCAGTTGTCCCGCTTTCTTTTGCCACATGCGTAGCTTCTCTTGTGGAGAGCGCGCTCTGGTGCAGACGCTCGAGAACGAGCACGCTGCCCCACGGCGGGGCGTCATGGTTTTGACGTCACCGCTGCGCTGTAGCGTGATTCGCATTTCCGGTGTAATGGCCGCACACATAGAAGGAGACAGTAATGTGTGATATTTGGAAATGAAGGCGTGTGTTTAGGACACTGTGTTTGAGGATGGTGGTAACACAGCTGCTTCGGGTGGTTGTCTGTCTGCCGGCAGCTCGTGCGACGTTTCGCGCGCATAGGAGGTACAGCAAGGTGCGCGAGCTTTGTTATTCTTACAGTACAGTAATTACAGGCAGTGTTAGCTCCAGTGCAGTGTGTGACTGTGTGTGTCTCTGTGTTGTTATTGTGCAGAGCTCCTGCTGCTGTTGTAGCTCTACAATTAAATGGTATTTAATTGTTATTGGACAGAGATTGACACTTGTTGATAGACATCTATTTACATTTTATATTGGTTATGTAGTGTAGCTGGATTTTCTGTAAATTGACAGAAAATCCATAAGCTACTATTTTTATTATCTTATACTATACTACTATATTTATTATCTAAAAAGATAATCATGTCCCTTTTCAAGTAGATATGCCACAAATGTTCTTGCTCCATCATCATAAATGTAATGAGTTGCTGCCTCTGTTGTAATATCATTCTTTACAAGTTAGATTTGGGAAATTAGAGATTCTTCTCAAGGTTCAAATATCTAGACAGAAGAAATGGAAGAAGAAAATAAGTAGCTGACAGATAATCTGACAATGAAAATACAGTGTTAAACACGAGACATGAAATCCACTGCCTCTCCCTGTTGTTCCCTTTAAATAATAATTTTGCACATGACAGTATCAGTTTCACACTTATAGCTGGATGTTATTCAGGTATTAAAGGGGAAATTTCTTTAAAAAAAAAAAAAAAAAACTTTCTTATTGTGTGCCTATTCCTTTATATGTTATTACAGCATTTTAACTTAACTTTTGAATTGCAAATTAACATCTCAAGGAAAAGGTACAAGTGAAGCATCAACACGGTGAACACTCAGTTTTACAGTTTATTAGGTTTACAGCAGCTTTGCCATAAATCCCACCTTCATGAACATTACACTGTAGTTTTTGTTGAAGCTGGTTTAAATATGTGTTTGTTCACATTCTTGGAAGCTGCTTTAATCTTCTAGTTATGCATTAAATCAACTGGTGCCTCTTTTTATATTTTAGTCCACTACTGTGTAATGTAAACTCATAGTGAGGGATGATGTTACTTAGGGGAAATGAATGGGCATATTAAGTTAACCCATATGCTAGAACAGCAGCATTTTATTACATATATCATTGTAGATAAAATCTTCAATGACATACAGGCTGATAGTCTCTGTCTCCTATTTACTACTTTATATTTCACCTCTGTTATCCAGTTTTGTTGCTTATCTCTGTCTCTCTTGTCCATCTGCAGGTGTCCACAGTCTTATCTGAGCGACTGCGGATCTATGAGTCACTCAGGGAGAAACAAGTTACTGAGAAACATGTTGAAGCGTCAGAGACACCGCTCAGCATCCGACTGGCTGACGGCCGGACAGTGAAGGGAACAGCAGGCGTGACCACACCTCTCTCTGTTGCCCAGAGTGTCCGGTAGATATAAATATAATTCAGAAGAAAGTGTACTCTATTGTGTTCATTCTAACTGTTGTAATAAAACTATTGTTGCTTGTGTGATTTCAGGGTGAAGGGAGCGCTGGTGAGTAAGGTGAATGGGGAGCTGTGGGACCTTGGACAACCTTTAGAAACAGACTGTGAACTGCAGCTGCTGGGCTTTGACACAGTGGAGGGAAAACAGGTAATTACGCATTTTCTCTTAACTATTCTGAGTTTCTTGAATCTGTCTGAAATGACCTTTTCATTTCAATATTTTCAAATATTGTGGCTTCTTTCTTTTGCTGATCAGTGAGAAATGTCCGACCTGTAAAGATGGACGAGCTAAAATAAAAATAGTCCTGCTGCTAAGAGATTTTAATTTCTTCAAGTCAAACAACATATTTAAGAGCAAGGTTGACTGGTCAAACCCACTCTCTCCCTTTCCCTTAGGCAGCATGGAGGACAGGAGCCTGTGTCCTCGGCAGCGTGTTGGAGAGGATGTTTGGAGCTGACGTCTGCAGAGAAGGAGCGTCAGAGCTCGGGTTCTTCTGTGACCATCTCCTAGACAACAGGTAAGACATTCACTTAACAACGTCTGGTAACGTAGAATTAGAAGTGTAAACTTTGCTGAAAATGTGTCCAGGCGTGTTTTGATCTTTGGTGTTTTTACCTGAATCTTTCTTATCACAGTGCCTTGTCCCTGAATGATGTAGAGGACAAGTGTAAGGAGGCTGCAGCCCTCACACTCCCTCTGTCCAAACTGGAGCTGAATACGGACGAGGTACGGGAACTCTTCCAGGTCAGTAATCACAAAAGTACTTTGTTCAGCATAAGACTTTTAAGACTGAAAGAACTGAATGGGCTGTTGCTTTAACCAACATCATTAATTATATCTGTGCTTTTGCTGCAGTGACATTTCATTTTTTATCCACTTACATTTATAAAAAATAAAAGCCCCAAGTTGTTATTATTATTATTAGAGGTGAATAGATATATGGAGACTTTATTGATCTGATCAAGGAAATGATTGTGTCACAGCAACATAACATAAACAACGACAAAAGACAAAAAAGTAATGAAAGCAGAGGAAAGCCCCAAAAAGATGACATCGAATAATAGTTATTATTATCATCATTCTTGGTCTTATTGTTGAGTTAAACCTGGTGCAATAAATAATGTTAAACCTGGAACATGCAATGAAAACACACGTTTTTTTCAGACATGTCATTAGGTCGTTCTCATTTGTGTTGAATCTGTTGCAGCTTGTGTGAGTCAGTGTTTACAAACGTGACCTCTGATAACCTGAGCAGCGGTGATAATTCTCACCGTGCAGGAGCCGCTCCTCTTTATGGCGCTGCTGATATTTCCTAGTGTCCCAGTGTTTACTTAATGAGGTCAGGCTGCTTCTGATATTGTTACCTACTGAACAGTGATGATGTATGAATTTTCTGTGTGTTTTGTGGGTGTTTTTTTTTTTGTTACAGAGCAGTAAGTTGAGACTTCAGCTCATTGAGGAACAGATGAATGGTCCCACTGTCACAGTATACAGGCATGTATTAATACCTGCACACAGTAGATGATATTTACTTACCTGCTTGTTCTTTTAAAGTCTTGTGAAAATGTTAAACCTGTTTCATGTGTTTTGTGTGACTCAGGTGTGGAGACACAGTGGGGGTCTGCAGCGGCCCCCTCCTCCCACACACTGGTCTCCTCAAGTTCTTCAAGATGCTCCAGGTTCGTCTTTGACTGTGTAACTGACCTGTCCTCTGCTTACTTTTTTGTTGTTTTACCTGTGTTGTCTCCTTCTGTTTCCTTGATATTCTGTTATTTTTTTTCTCAATTGGACACTCAAGGATGAGGTCAAAGGTCATTGTAACCTCGTAAAGCCTGTTTTTGACCCTTTCGAAGTGACACTTTGTGTCTTCAAATTTTGCAACGTTTACTCTAACACTCCTATCACTGATTAGATTTTGATGGTCGCAGGTCAAAAGTCAAAGTCACAGTTTCCTCACAGTCTTTTGAACATTTTAGATCAGGAATTTCCAGGACTTTCCAGGCCAGGACTCGAGCTTGAACCATCTAGATTTGATTGATAAAAGTCAAAGGTCAACATAACTCTGACCTCTTGTTTTTGACCATTTTTTTATGTGAACCCTCGAGATGGCCTTCACTGACTTTGGAGTAAATGTTCGTTTAGGCAAAGTCGTTTAGATGAAGTGATTAATGAGTCTGTTGGGTCAAATGTCATAGTTACAACAGGTTTTTGGCCATAACTCATTAATTAAAGTATTAATTATCTCTATCTGGACTTGCTGACGGAGGCATACAATGATGAGGCCTTAATTCTTGTTTTTATCTTTAATAATTATCAAGCAATTAAAACAATACCCACACAATAATAATCAAAGATGCTGGTTAACCTCATCTAATCTCTATAAATCTGTTTCGTTTGGCACCGTCCATCCTGCGGGACACATGCTGATAAAATGGAATTTTCCTCGTCTTTATTGATCCAGAGAGAGGGAGGAGTTTCCATACTGGGGCTTTGACTGGGAAGACTGGAATTTCATGGCAGCTAAGCTGGAAATATCAGCAGCAGGATGTTGTGTTTTATCAGAGGCCAGCTTCCTGTCCTAGGCTTTTACAAACACACTGTCCATCAGACAAGCTGTCGCCTTCATCGCTTCACCTTTCCTCCTCTAGCTGACAATCACACTCTTTCTTTCTTTCCACCTCTTTAATCACTCATTGTTCTCTCTCTCTCTCTGTTTCTAACATCAGTTGTCAACCGTGACTTTGGCCAATCAGACAGAGTCGTCAGGTCTGATGCGTCTCTTTGGCGTCGCTTTTCCAGGAGAGAAGGACAGAAGTGAGTGGGAGAAAGAGCAGGAGGAGGCGAGGAGGAGGGACCACAGGCGCATCGGCACAGTAAGAACCGAGTCTGAGTCTGGAAAAGACAGAAAAAGAGAGAATTATAAATCGAATGTTAAAGGGTGTGTTCTCTGATTGTAAACATCATTGTGTGTGTTTCTGCACAGGACCAGGAACTGTTCTTCTTCAATGAAGTCAGTCCAGGCAGCTGCTTCTTTCTGCCCAAAGGAGCCCACATCTACAACACACTCACTGACTTCATCAAGGTGAACATACAGTACTTCCTGTTCACCACATGTACTGTAATACTGTAAACATGCAACAATCCAATGTTAGACATTATATAAGAGCATTTTATAAGATTAGAGTTAATCCAAAGGTAAGAACAGCAGCTGATTGTTTATAACAACTACTACATAAAATAAAATAAAATAAATAGTCCTAGTTTCTAAATGAAATTATAGATGCAGTGTTTATACAACTGTTCAACAGATTAGTAACTGAAAAAATACTTCTATAATCATTATAGTTTTTGTTTCCCTCCAAATCTTGAACTCATTCTAGTATATCTGGGTCGTTACTCTACTGTTTAGCAGTTTTGTTAAAGAAAATTCACGTATAAATGATCATGTGCTGTGTGAATCACATCCTGAGCATTTGTTTTCTTTCACTTATTACACAATTGTGGCAGTTTGACCCCGTCTTGCACTCATTGTCTTACACCCATTTCCTTCCTGACATCTCAGAGTGAATATCGAAGGCGAGGTTTCACCGAGGTCGTGACCCCAACTCTGTACAGCACTGCATTATGGGAGCGCTCGGGCCACTGGGAGCACTACAGCGACAACATGTTCACTGTGACGGCAGAGGGCTCCCAGACCTACGCTCTCAAACCCATGAACTGTCCCGCACACTGGTGAGCACACACACATACATTCCTGTAGGTGAATGTTATTACTGAGACTTTACAGTGACTCAGTCTCTCCTCTTGTGTTTAGTCTCATGTTTGAGCAGCGAGTTCGCTCATGGAGGGAGCTTCCTCTACGTTGGGCAGATTTCGGGGCGCTGCATCGTAACGAGCTGTCCGGAGCTCTGGGAGGTCTCACTCGTGTTCGCAGATTCTGTCAAGACGACGCTCACATCTTCTGCACACCCGATCAGGTACACACGAGACGTCTAATCGTGCCGCCATTGTTTTGTAGCGGATTGACCTTTTCTATATGACAGCACCCTGTTTAAGGTGCAGTAACTGGGACAGAAACTGCTAATGGGACACATGTGGAGCCATATTACAGCGATTAGATGGGCTGTACAAATAACTCGAGACATTCCAGGAGGCCTTAGCCCACATGAATGAAGCTCTTTGTGCTGTTCAAACATTACACCTCCATATGTTCATCTCTGTGGATGTATGGTCTGATGTAGGTTACAGCCTGCCTGTCGTCATGATAATGACTGAACACCTCCAGCTCCTGTTGTTTCATGGAGACAACAGGCACATGATGATCATCACAACGTTAGAGTCTGAAATGCTAATTCAATCTGTGGAGCTTAACAGTACAATACACTAGCTGTTTTTTTCCACTGTCGACTTAAATACTCTGTTAAATTAAATCCACCTTTTTTCTCTTTGCAGCTGGAAGAAGAGATTGTGGCATGTTTGAACTTTGTGAGGACTGTGTATCAAGTGTTTGGGTTTTCTTTCCACTGCCTCCTGTCTACTCGTCCTACACCGTGTCTGGGGGAGCCTGAACAGTGGGATAATGCTGAGCAGGTAAACACAACGTTCACAGACACACTTTATCATCTTGTGGTATGCTAGAAAGAAGACAAAGTCCTAGAAAGGGCCGGCTGTTCATGTGAGTTTACAGTGAGTGCTGCTGGGCCCAGTTTATCACAGCTACAGAGGGGAAAAAACTCATTTAAACAAAGTGACAGGATATAATGATATCCACTTAATCAATTAGTGATGTGAGTGGTACTTTCCAATAGAGCTGTGCTCCATGTTGGGCTGCTGGGTAGATGTATATCTCTAAATCCCCACAGAGGCCTTTTAAATAGGCACAGCAGCAATTAAAGCTGATTCAGTTGAGTGTAATTGACCATTATGGTTCCAAGCTCCCACTGCAACTTCACACACACCCACCCACACATAAACACAGACGGCCCGACAGGACGATCATAATGTACATTAATGTAGTTACATTCTCTGCTAGGCTCACACTCTGACTGTGTTTTGTTTGTGTTTGTGTTTGTGTGTGAGCAGCAGTTGGAGAAAGGTCTGCGACACTTTGGTGAACGTTGGGAACTGAACCCAGGGGACGGAGCTTTCTACGGACCAAAGGTCAGTGGGAAGGGCAGCGGCAGTGAAGAAAACTGGTTTCCACAAACAACAAGAGTAAATGTTGTTTATCACAAAACCTGCAACCAAAATGTTGTAACACTTCCTTTCACTTTATCCACTTCTCCTGTTTTTATTTTATGCCACAAGTAATAGCAGAGCATAGTTTAACGTTTTAGATCGACATGTCACCATCTTGCTAAGAGCAAATTTAAAAACGACACATTTACGACAGGCTATTTGCCAGACTATTTCTTTGTCTGAGTGGCTGGAAACTTCATGGCGACTACAAGACTTTTTTTTTTTTAAATAAACAATAAATGTGTTAATTAGTGAGCTTCAAAGACACTTGATTTATTCTTTTGTTTTGTTTTTGGGTAAAGCCAAGCCAAGCTAACTGGCTGCTGCCTGTAGTTTTATATTTACGGTATAAAAAACTAAGAAACATAATTCTCAAAATGCTTCTCCCTGCTTCTTATTTAGCTCTTTCCTCTGGGAACAGTTCATTGGCATTGCAGAAAAGAGTTTTTCTGGTTTGACAGAAAAGTGAAAGATTTAGAGATCAATACATCTTGTGCTAAATTGGTCCTTTAAAAAGAATCGAAAGCGATGGTTTTTTGTTCAGAACTGAAACTGGTGTAACATGAGAATGACCTTGGTTTTCTTTGAATCAATTCCACTTTCGCATGTAATCGCACAACAAGTCTATAAGCGTGAAGAAGAGAACAGATGTTACATGATGATACAAAAAGTTGAAATAGGTCAAGCCAGGGGAAACTTAGACGACATACACGAACATGCCCCATGAAATAAACAAATATTCCTCAAAGTCATCTAACGAGGGTTTCGTAGCCACAGTTCAGTGTTAGCAGCTTGTCTTGGCAACTCAGTCGCAGCAGTGTCTGCCCAGAAAAATGCAGTTAGTCACCAACAGCGTCTCAGGGCTCTGAGATTTGTAGATCTTGGCTGGAAAAGAGAAGCGAAGCACGATACTAAAACACTTTTACGTGTTTCTTCTTAGATTGACATCCAGATCAAAGATGCCATTGGCAGACAACACCAATGTGCCACAATCCAGTTGGACTTTCAGCTTCCAATCAGATTTGACCTTCAGTACGTTGGGTGAGTCAGAAAGTTCTGCTTTTGGCTTTGTCTTTGAAACATTCCTACATCTGCAGTGTTTTAAACCTGTGCGTATGTACCATGTGCTTGTCTGTTTGATAAACCCTCATGCTTGGTGCTCAAGTTAAAAAGGCACAACTTTAACCGCCTAATTTTATTGATTTAATTAAATGAAAAATTCGTCCTTTATTGAATTCATCAATTGGGAAGAGCACACTCCTCGTTTCTGCCTTGAACCTCTGTCTCTTATTTCTTTGCCCTACTTGCCTCATAGTCTGTTTATGTAAAGGTGTTTTGGATCACGCAGTTTAGAGAAGATCAGTATGTAATTTTATGTTGATACATCGCTTTATTTTTTGATATATCACCATCTCTGAAGAAATAATTGAGAGATTGTTCTGCTTGAAATATCCTGACAGACAGGTCTGTTTTTGGTTTATCCAGCAACACTAGCACGCCAGTGTATCTTGTCATATCAACCTTCTCTAGATTGATGGATCTTTTTCTTTTTTTTTTTTTTTTTTTTTTTACCTTTCACTCAGGCGAGACGGGCAGTTGCACAGGCCAGTGATGATCCACCGAGCAGTGCTGGGATCACTGGAGAGGATGATCGCCATCCTGGCTGAAAACTTTGGAGGGAAATGGTGCGACAGTAATCACATGAACTCAGATGCATTTTTTTATTAGCTCTTCATGATACTGTCACTGTACCATAACGCACCACCTCTCTCCTGTACTCATCTTCCCCTCATCCAGGCCACTGTGGTTGTCTCCAGCGCAGGTCATGGTTATTCCTGTGGGGGGCAACAGTGAGTCATATGCCAAGCAGGTCAGTGTGTGCAGCCGATTTCATTGCGGCACTTGCAGCAAACCGAGCGTGCACTTTTCTTTTCTGACCTTTTTTTTTCTTTGTTGCTTCTATCGTTGTTAATGTTCTCATGCAGTTTTAAAAAGACTGTGCTTCTCTCCTGTTAAGGTGATCCGACAGTTCCATGAAGCTGGCTTCATGGTTGATGTGAACGACGATCAGGGAGCGACCTTAAATAAGAAGATTCGCTCTGCTCAGCTGGCTCAGTACAACTACATATTTGGTAAAGATCAATGAAGGAAACAAAAGCCCGTCACACACACTCATACTCTTCATTCATGACTTTTAACTTTATAGCTCCTAATTATGACTGTCAGATATTTCATTTTGGTGTTTCTGTTTTTTCTTTCTACAGTGGTGGGGGATAAGGAGAGTGAAAGCGGAACAGTGAATGTGAGGAGCCGAGTGGGTAAACAGCTGGGTAGGAGGCCGACAGAAGAGGTGCTGACATGTCTCACACAGCTCCGAGACACCAGGAGCAACGCTGATGAGTTCTGAAGGAAAAACTGCAGGAAATAATGAGTCACTGATGTAATTGAGGTTTGTTTCACATGTTCAAGCTGTTACACCTCATGTTCGTATGAAGAAGTGGCTGCTACAATTTGTAATAAAATATAATAATTCATTCGTGTCCATGTTCTCGGCTCAGTGTTGATTCGTCCGGTGTAATGGCTTCGGCTGGTAAATCTTGATTTCAAAAAGTCCAGATTTGAGCTTAAGGTTATTTTAAGATCACTATCAGTCTAACATAAGCATTACTCAGCTACAAATGCAATTTGTTCACTAAATATGCCATTAAGTATGCAAACATCCAGCTGATGCAAGGCTGTGTCATGATATCGGAATAGAAAACCAGTCGCACCTTTAAAAGACCAGAGGAAAGCGAAGACACAGAGGGAGATTTGACTAAAATAGGAGAGAGCAGCTGTGTAGGAGCTGTGTGTTTTCATGTGTGTTTGGTGGAAACAGCCAAGTCAAGGTAAAGGTCAAAAGGATTGGAAGTTTTTCCCTTTTAATTGAAAGAGGGCAGCAGGATGGAAAAGACATCAGTCACAACAGTGACACGCAGAGAGAGGGAGGTGTTGGCCTTGAGAGAATAAACAAGTCAGCTGAACAAAAGGAACCACTTCGACAAAACCAATTGTGAAACAGTTTGAGTCGATGGTGTGTTTAGTTCCAGAGATAATTCAACAGGCGAGAGAGAGAGAGAGAGAGAGGTGAAGCAAGTTCATGATGGAGCGGCTCAGGTCACCTCAAATCAAAAGGTTTCGATCAAGCTCAGACTTGAAACCATTAAACCCAAAGATTTAGAAGTTGAGCAGATATTAAGTTGTCACAAGAACTGAGCTTTTATAGAAGAGAAATAAAACTAATCCCACCTAAGAAGGAGAGCTGAAGCGTACCTGAAGTCACCCGAAATACATAAAAGGTAAAGTTTAAGATCTTCCGTCTGATATTTCCACCTCACTTCCACTTCACTTTCAATATAAAACTGTGGTATTCAATGAAATTTCCCTTACAGGGCCTAACGGTATTAGGAAAAAAAATTACAGTGAAGCAGCCACGCAGCAGCTCGGTGAGTGTCAGTCATGTTATAGTGTCCAGCGTGTTTACCACTAAACCACCAAGAAGCTCAGCTGAGGCCAATGAGGGTGAAGAAGTCATGAGTTAAGCAGGTGTGGCTCCAGATGAAAGGTCAGTAGGGGCCAAAGTTTAGGGGTGGGTGGGGGTGGTTGTACCACATGTCAGGGTATTTGAAATTACTTTTTTTTTTTTTTCAACCTGCAGGTG
Source organism: Polydactylus sextarius (assembly GCA_016801845.1). Classification (NCBI taxonomy): domain Eukaryota; kingdom Metazoa; phylum Chordata; class Actinopteri; family Polynemidae; genus Polydactylus; species Polydactylus sextarius. The sequence continues at coordinate 12,934,887 of CM028913.1, read as the reverse complement.
AAGCAGAGGATCATCCTCTAGGGACCATGATTCATCTAAACACTTGTTTTGATGTTTCACTAAACCTCATATTGTATTTTTAGCATCTGAACAGATGAAGCCAATCTAAGTTTTAGCATTTTTTCTTTATTTATTTATACTATATTTATACTATATTTAATTTAAATAACCGCTATTAATAGGAAAATTGATTTAATGTTTTTTTTTTTTTTTTAATCAAAAGCATCTAAAATCCACATGGAAACTGTGGGGGATGTATTTATTTGGCTGGTAAGTTATTGTAAAATAAATTTTAAAACCTATTAACAGATTAATTGATTAAAATTGTTTATAGCTGTTCCTCGTAGAACGCAGTGTTCTGCAAACTTTGTGCAAATGTGGAGATAAAAATCGGCCTCAGGCAGCGCGGCCACTGGCCAACATTGCTCAGCAGTTGCGTAGTGATGACATAGACCATTAGCTTCAGTAAACAGGCCTGAAGTCTTTAATATACAACAATATCGGACTCTTAAAACTGTACCCACACCCTTTCTGTTCCCTGTTACACACACACATTCACACAAAGCAATCCTTCATCTAACTGGTGGAGTCATACAGAGTTCATAGGAAATTATTTTTAGCTAAAGGGGTTTACCCAAAAAAAAGAAAAAGACAAATCAGCTATGGGGGCAGTGAAGAAAGAGTTTTACTAGAGAACACAGTGAGACAATAAAGAGAATTCATTCAGGGAGGCACAGATGGATATCTATAGCTGTATAATATTAGAAGAACAAAGTTGAAGTCCAGGGCCTGAAGTTAAAGGCCAAAACAAAACAACTTCTTACTCTGAGTTATGGGGCTCCACTTCAACATCGTGCTATTTCGGCTGAGGTCACAAGAGTTTTGTTTATTTCACATCAGATATTTCTTCTTTTTTCCCCTTGTGTCCTTGTGTCCCTTTTCCCTTCTGTGTGCAGTGGGAGCGGCACAGTTGGGAAAAGATGATGAAGATGAAAATGATGATAGTTGTTGTAAAGTCTGTAACAACTGGAGCTGCAAACACTGATAATTTGCAATTGTGGTTACTTTTGGGGGGGGCTTTTTGTTTTATGTTCACCAAACCCTGAAGGTATTTTTAGTGTCTAAAAATCTGGAGCCAATAAATGGTTTGACTTTTTTTTTTTTTTTTTCTTCGAATTGATCATTCAGTTATGTCAAACGTTTCTGAGTTACTCCACATTCCCCATGTGGGTGTTTCTGTGCTCAACCCAAAATGAATAATAGTCAGAGATGTTCTTTTAGCTTGACGTGACAGTGGCAGCAGTAAATTGGTTCCAGAAAGTGTTTCCTTAAGGAGTATTTGTATTTTTGAGGAGCCCAACAATGGTTGTAAAGTAATTTTGAGATCCCTGTTGTCCTGGAAGTCGGGTTTTTCCTGGAGGGAGGCAGTGTGACGGTGACCAAGGCCCAGGCGGTAGAGCCTCCCAGGCTGGCTGGAGGAAGATAAACAGGCTGCTCTCTATTGTTCTCCTGGTATCACTGAGAAGCTGTCACACTGACTGATTGAAGGCTGAACCTCCCAAAATAGGCCCTGTGAGGTTCAGCCACCCTCCACCCCCTCCACCGTGTTATAAATAACCCTTCTGTTTGTATGCATGTGTGTGCCCTGTGTTCATGCATTTTGTGTGTGTGTGTGTGTGTGTGTGTGTGTGGGCAAGCGGGAAAGAATGTGTGTGAGAAATGCGATCACTACCGACTCGGCCTTAGAAAGTGAACCCACGGAAAACAATAACAGCAGGTCTGTGAGGTTTCGAGCCAAACGGTGACACCACAGGGACACGCTGGTCTTCTTTTTAACACACTCACACACTGATTTCAAGACTTGAACGTGTCTGCAGTAATGGTGCACCTCCCTTCAGTATTCAGAGTCCAACTCGCCCATACGTGTGTGTTTACATTCACGCCTTTTGCACGTATGTAGTTAAGTCAGTAATGTTTGGATAAGGCCTTGTAAATTACGACCTGGGGGAATATCACTAGATCATTTGGATTGTTTACTCTGTTACAGGTGTGCTGGGGCCAGTGTTTTTCATGCAAATATGAGACAGCATTGCAGCACTATAGTGCATACATAAAAAAAAAAAAAAACTCACACACACACACATAACAAAGCATAATACAGCTAAGTGGGTGGGGTTACATTCGCTTGTGTACCATTCCCGGGCAACAACCAAACAAAAAAAAAAATCTTTCCTTTAAAATCCAAGACGGCAGAATAAAATCAGAAAACTTTCTACTTTGACTCTAAAACCTCAGCCCACCCGCACCGCCTGGTCTAACAGGCTCCGCTTTTATTCCCTCCTCGTCTCTTTTCCCCTCTTTCTCTCTCTGTCTCTCTCTTTTCTGGGTCCAGTAACTCAGCTCAGTCCAAATTCCCCCAAAAAACAGTTTCTGGGTATGTTACTGCTTATTTAATCTGGCTGCTCTCTTAACCCGTCAGACAGTCTGTACACTAATCTGCCCGGTTGTACAGTTTACGCCTTTCAATGCACTCGCACTTGACTTTATATTCATTTTTAAAGTAATGGATGCTCACGTCAAATCAGTGGCAGTGCCAGGTCTGGTGAAGTCGCACTCACAAAAGACACACAGATAAGTCATAACTCAGGCACAGTAGTGTACGGTCTCAGCTTGGCCTCAGCCTGCTCTCAAAGTATGTCTGCTATGCTCAACACACTGCTGACCTGATTTCCTATCCCGCTCTCATCAGAGATACTCAGAGAGAAGACAGAGCAGACAGAGGCTGAAAGGAGAGAGAAGCTCTGTCCAATTAAAAGGCCCCTGAAAGAGGCATGCGGTTTATTGTTCTAGCCAACCTGTTGAATTACTCTCACAAGGGAGGAGTTTATGGGTTCAGGAGAATGTCAGAGGTCATGTTGACTCTCAGGCCATTTTAGCAGGTGAAGAGAATAAACCAAGCCTTTGGTAAATTCACAAATATTTACAGTTGCCATTCTCTTGCTGCAGCAATTCACTGTAAATTCTTGAATATTTTATGAGAAGGAGCAAAGAAAGGGGAAAAAAAAACTCAGGAGGAGAGCATCAGTTTCGAATTTACTCGGGTGATTTTGTGCCAACCCATGTGGAAGACGCCCGTGTGCTGATATCCCATCCTACCGCTGGTGTTGTTTCAAACCTTACAGGACAAACCTTACAGAGCCCAGGCAGACTTAAGACCTAAAAAAAAAACAGCAGGAAAGAAAAACTGACAGAAAACCTGAGGAACATAAATCTAGACTCAAAGACGTCCAAGTTGTAAGTTAACCGTTGAAAACGGACAAGTGATAGCTACCAGAGTTGATTTATATTTGCTTATGTAACAGAAAATTACAACATTTTGGTAGCAGGGGAAGTCAAAGTGATGTTATATTTACTGGAACGTTGCAGTCACACTCATCCATCACTGCACACCGTGAAATAAATATTATTAAACATAACACTGACTGCAGAGAGTTGATTCAAGTATTTTTTTGTCATAAAATTCAACTGTAGATCAAGTAATTAAAAACACATTTGCGTCTTTTCCAACTATGTGGAAGCTGTAACTGAGGCCACAGTGTGAACCTGTGTTTTACCACCGGGAGTTCATTCAGAAATTCAACTCTATGTGATCTCCTGTCCACGTAACATGTTGTGTAAACTGCCTCTCCCCATTTTCCTGGTTTCCCGACGTGCTCTGCACAAACTGGCGAAGCCTCAGGGAGCGCGAGGAGGATCGGCTGACCTTAGACTTTGACCTCAGTTTGTTTTCAAGATTCCTGCTTTCAGAGGGTAACTTAAACCGGACTGAGGGAAGGAGAGATGCACCGGTCAGTTCATACAAGGTTAAAGTAGAGAGGGAGGGAGCTGCAGCTGACGTCGACGTGGCTCTGGGCATGTTTGAAATGTTGTGGGGCTTTATCGGGCAACGCTGCTACTTTATTACATACCCTAACTGTTTGTGTGCATGGTGGAGGTATAATTACTTATTTTCCATTTCTGCAAGTTTATTTGTAGTCTCATTATAACAGCTGCTTGTGAGCATGTGTGTTGCAACAGTTATGGAATACTTTATACCATCTGAATGCCATATACTTAATGTTAAAAAACTAGTTTTATTCCATTACTATTTAACACATATTGTGTTTGGATATAAGCGCAGCGCAGATGTATTAAAAAAAACTAAATTAAGATGAAATCTTTTGAATTGAATGTAACTAAATCTGATCGCTCTCTAAACTAAACATAAGTCCAACACTCACTCACTTTCTTAACAAGATTTAGATGAGACTGATAAAACTTATTTTGTAGGATACATAATAAGCTTATGTTAGCTTATCTCAACATAAAGACTGGGAGTAGATTCTCATTTTTATGTTTTCCATTAGTGTTTTCAGCCCAGATGATAATAATTACTGTTTCTGTGGAGCTTAGATTACAGTTCATGCAGCTGCCCACTGCCCAAAGGCCCCAAATACCCCTGGGGGCGACTCTGTGTTTCGCTAAAAATCATTTTGTTTCATTTGTTATATGCTAATTTGATTGAATGTAAATGTGTGTGAGGGTATGCACCATTCAGGCACAGTATCAGCTGAACTGACGCGGGCCTCTCTCAGAGTCCTGTATTATTAGCCAGTCTTGCGTTTCTGTTGTCCATAGATCTGGGCCCCTCCGCAGCACAGCGGTTGGTTGGTGACCACGGCCCCATTTGCATCGTGGGTGTGCCACAGTGAATCGATCCGGACGGGATTTACATGCATAATTAAGTAGCTTAAAAGGATCTTTTTTTTTTTTTTTTAGGTTTTTAGGTGAGGATTATGGTGATGACTGTTAGTAAAAGTAACAGCATCTAATACCCTTTGGCTTCTTCTTTGTGTCACATCTTTACAGCAACAACAGTAAAATTGCTGACAATAATAAGCACTTTAAAAAGGAGGACATCGTTTGTGGTTAATAAAAATTAATATAAAATCAATTCGGCCATTTTTAGCAGCTCTGGCATTATGACTTAACAAACATGAAGAGCAATGTCAACAATTCCTTGATTTTACAACCATGTAATTTTGTACAAACATTTTTTTTTTCCCCAGAAGATCAACCATGTTTTCTTTGGTGACTCCTTTGACTTTTGCTCTGGTGCTGTCAACAAGCAGAGCTGGAATCCACCAGCAGCAGTTATCTGAAGGCTTCAGACTGTGATACAACACACAGTCGTCTACAACCAATCATCCATAAACATACTGAACTACTTGTTACACCGCTGCGTCCTTCCGCTCTATCTCCTCTGACCCAGCGTGTCCTGTGCCAAACTATACCATACATGTCTGTTCACACAGACTATAATCCTGTTGTTTGTTGTTGTTGTGGTGCGTACATGTGGCCTAGCGGCTTGTCTGAATGAGCAACAATTGCTCTTTGTGGATTAAGGTTATTTCAGCCAATTAGGGTCCAGTTGAGCTGACATCTCTCTCTCATGTCCTCGTCTCGCCAGTAACTCATTAGAGCCTTGCACCAATCAATTATCTGTTTTAAACTTTCTATATTTTCCTTATTTTTGTTTCACAGTAATTTTACACTTCAGCTTTGTTAGTAGCTCCTGTCTGGTCATTTGCTTTTGATCAGCCATTTTCGCGTCTGGCCCTCTGCACCCAGATTCACTACACACATGCCCCGCTTTGATCCAGACCCTGGCAGAGGATTGGTGGAATGGAGCAAATATTGACTCCATCTGAGCCAGACAAATCATTCCCCCCTTCCTGCATTTTTTCCCCTCTTTCGCTTTCCTTTACACTTGCTCTGCTCCCGTCTAATCTGCCATTACCTCTTTTTCTCAAATTCTCTTTCATCCCCTTTCTGCTGCTGCCTTTTCTTTTCACTCCCTTTGTGTCCCTGTCTGTCACTCTCTCTACTGTTAGCTCAGGCCTCTCCTCCTCCTCCTCTGTGCTGAATTTGATGCCTTCGCAAAGATCAATCTACTCATCTTAGAAGCTCAATGTAAAAGTCTGCCCCAAATTACCTTTATGATTGACATATACGACTGTGTTTCATGAAGGAAATGTGCAGCTGTCTGCTTCATTTACAAAACCAGACCAGGGAGAAACAGGAGAAGTTGGAAAAAATCTTTTCCAGGCAATATTTTTATATTTGTTTTCCAGTGCCATATTTTATGTATTTTCGCAATTTGTACACAAAACATTGCCAAAAATACACATAATTTGATTTACTTTTCATTTCAGTCATGGTGAAGTTGTTTCTTTATTTGTTTGTTTGTTATCAGTTGGGCTTCAGATATAGATAATTTGTAGCTTGGTGTTTGGAGTTTTACACAACTCTGATGTGAGCTACAGTCCTCCAACTAAGATTAAGGCTGTCATTACTCATCTGTAAAAATGCATTTAAATGTCCCTATGAACCAACACGGAAAAAGAGGTGTTTTAAGTTCCATCACATCACAAAGGAACTGTTTCATTCGCCTTCCACATCCCAGGAAGTTCCAGTAGGTATCATATAGATGTCCAATTTTTGTTCATGACTGGTTACATGTAGTTCAGAGAACCAAAACGTGAATGAGATAAAAGGATCAACAAAGTTTATCTACTTCGAAGCTGTTGAGACATTTCAGGCAAAACAAATCAATTGTACAAATCAATAAGATGAACGTATACATCTGAAGCAGAACTTCATGAACAAGCACACTGAGTGGTCAGAAAATGTTTAATGATGACCATCGGACAGGTCTTCATACCAGTCGCATCTCTTTGACCTATTTAAGTCAGTGTGTCTTGCTGCCCCTGCCCTGCAGTGGTCCAACCCCGAATCCTGACCTTTTGCTGGTCTGGAGAAGCCTGGAGGCCTCATTAACTTTAACAGTAAAAGGGTCGCAGGGCTCACTGTGTCTGGGCCTGAGGCTGGGGTGTATGCGTGTGTGCGTGTGTGTGTGTGTGTGTGTGTGTGTGTGTGTGTGTGTGTGTGTGTGTGTGTGTGTGTGTGTGTGTGTGTGTGTGTGTGTGTGTGTGTGCGCGTGCGTGTTAGTGTGTACATGCAAGAGGTTTTTTTGAGTGATTTATCACTCCCACAGGACTGTGTTACTCTGATCTGCAGGGCTATTACTCAGATCAGCCATGTGAGACATAACAGATCTGCTGCTACATATGGACCTCCCTGGACAACACACACAAACATACACACACACTATGTGTGTTGTGTTGTGGTGACTAGTTGATACAGACATCTTGCTAATCGGAGCTCTGCGGTCAGTGGCGCATGTCTACAGCCCGGCATCTAAGTTATTGCTTCTCAAGGATCCAGAGAAAGGAGATAGGGAAATAAGAAGAAGAAAGAGGCAGATGGAGAGAAAGAGCCAGGGAGGAGGGCAGAGGGGCTATAAGTGGTCACGGAGCACTGGTGACCATGGCAATGACCTCTGGCTAATTGTAGTTACTGATAGACATGCTGCTTAGAAGTCCAGAGATATCCATTTCACTAATCACACACAAAACACACCCTAAGCTGCTGCATGTGTGTGAGCGTCTGGAATCTACCCTTTTTCATTCTCACTATGCCCTTTGTACGTTAACATTTTTATTTTAACAGATCAGATCTTAAGCCCGGTCTGTAATGTGGTTAAGTCGTCAGTTGTTTTGCTTTGATGTCGTTTAATCTCCGCCACCATCGCTGCGCCTATGTGGTAGGATGCCTGTCCAAGAAAAGCAGAGGCCTGGCCCTGGGACATCTCAAACCCTGGGTGTGTTAAATATGTGTTCGACCATAACTCACTGCATACCAGTGCTCCCCGCTACCCACACTCATCATCTCTCTCACATTTCCACCATCTCATTTCTCCACTCCTCTCAGAAGCAGCAGGGTGCGAAGTGTGAATAAAGAGATTGGAGATCAGGAACTGGAGGGAGGGTGGAGGAGGCTCTGGTCAGTAGTAAACCATGTTTTAGCATCACTTCAGGGTTACTGTCCCTCCCTCTTCCATCATTTTCACTTTTACTCTCCAGCTCTGTTTTCTGTATCAACTCTCTTCTCTTTCTGCTCAAGAAGAAGAAGATGATGATGGTGTTTTTTATTACGCCTGTGTGTCTATGCTTGGTCCCGGGGGGAATGAACACACCACAAATTAATATAAACCAGACGTACAAAACAACGCATACATTTTTAAACAACTCATCAACAAAGAGTTGAAAAGATAAAGAAAGCCAAATCACGTAATTCTCATAAATGACGTTCAAAATCTTCAACAAAAGTCATAAATTATTTACTGGAATCGGAAGAAACAGTAAAAATCCATCTTGTCTTCCTATATTCTACTTTTAAGACAAACTTTCCAAACTAATACAAATCAAAATTAAGTAATCACTTCAGTTTTTGTAAGTTGTTCACAAGAACATTTCCTCTGTCGTGTAATTGTATCTGTCAGTCTCAATAGATAGAGGATGAACCCGGATTCTAATTTAAGCTACTAAAGACGTTTTGTTAAAACGCATCCTGTAAATGACTCAAGCTTGGATATTTTAAACCTATGACTGGAAATGTGACTTTAAACATCACAGCAGAAATCACGGCTGTGTGTCAGCATCTTCGAAAAACTTAACTAATGCACTTTATGCCATCAAGAACTTTGACCGACTGGGAAGGTTTGTGGATTATAACCACAATAAACATTGTGTAACCAAGTTGGCATTAAGCTGTTTTCACATCTGCCTCAGACCACACACACACACACACACATACTGCGAAACATCGCTCCTGCTCCAATGTGGCACGTCTCTTGGCTGCATTTATCTGAACTCCAGAGTGGTGGAGTATGTCTGGTTTCAAGTGCGATTCAACACTTAAAGAGAAAACACAGCCGTGTTTGTATCCTTCAAACATCTTGTACATAGCAACTGCGGCCATATTTCATCCATGCACAAGAAATAAATATTAATAATAATAATTTTGCGCTTTGTAGAGCTTTTCATGTCCATAACTTTTTTTTTACAGGACAATTAATGTTTATATTGGCACCACAGTGAGTCCATAATGCTTTGTACTTTCTCAACAAAGTGTCTCTGCTGCAGATGCTGCCAGCTCAGGGTTGTTTCCGACAATGAGCAGATCATTACTACTGATCAGTGTGACCTAGTACAATGGAGCATTCTTATGCTGGATTGTGCAACTAAGAAAGCGGCTCTGAGAGTTATTATAGCTTAGTCAGGGCCCATAGTGGTGTGTGTCTGTGTGTATGTATGTGTGCATGTATGTGTGAGGGGGAGAGAGACGGTGGGACTGTATGGTGGCTTATGCGTGTGAAAGTGAGAGAGGGAGAGTTGTGTAATCTGTCCGTTTTGTATCTCCTGTCTCCCCCTTTCTCCCCCCTCTCTCTCTCTCTCTCTCTCTCTCTCTCTCTCTCTCCCTGTGTGTGTGTGTGTGTGTGTGTGTCTCCCCCCTTTGGCCCCCTGGCTACTAGGCGTCACACCAGTTTATAATAAGGACCCAGAGAAGAAGGAAAAAAAGTTGTCGAGTGAACGGGACTGAACGAAAGAGTGAGTGAGTGTGTGAGAGAGAGGGAGGGAGAAAAAACAGAACCCTTCCCACTCTCCAAAAATCACGGGGAGTGACTGTGACAGGAGGAAGGGGACACACAAAGAGGGAGACTCGCAGAAGAAGAATCAGAGGAAACTTTCTCTGGACTTAAGGAGCGGTCTCACCGGGGCTGGATTCATAATCAATAGCGCTGATCGTCAGCTTGAGAGAGAGTGTGTGAGAGAGAGAGAGCGAGAGAGAAGTGTTGCGGGCTGAGACTCTTGGAGGAGCATGCGGCTCGGTTTACTATTCAGGTAAAAACGTTTTGACTTGACACAGCTGCAACCTGCTGCTGCTTCTTCTCAGTCTGCACCTACACACAATAACACCAGTTTGTGGGTTTTGTTTTTTGTTTTGCATCCTCCTTGGATCGAGCAGAGTGTTTTTTCTTTAATTTACTTTGACTGTGGTTGAAATTTAAAGGAGAGATTTAAAAAAAAGTTGTTTTCTTTTATATCAAAGTTTTTGGCTTTTACGCACGACGTCTTCTTGTTGCGCACTGGACGCTGTGTTGTAGGAATTCACCCGAAGCCATCTGGGTTTAGGTTTAGAGCTCTCTCCTCCTCGGGGCAGATTTTTGTGAGATTTCCCCCTCTCCTCTCCTCTCTTCCTCTCTCTTCTGCTCTTCTCTCTTTCTGTCCGAGTTTATTCTACAATGTGCCACTGTAGCGACCGAGGGAAACGTGGAGCCGGGTAGGGGGTCGTTACTTCGGCCTGGGCGGCTCTGTTGTGTCGGACTGTGCGGGACCTTTGTCTGTGTTTTTTGGGGTAATTGTGTAGTCTGGTGTGGGGAAGCTTCCAGAGAGAGACCACGGCGGTGCACCACACTGGGAAGAAGGGACCAATTACTCTGACTACATGTGGCTTGTGGACTGGTGATTGCGGTGATGGTTTCTGCCGCTCGTGGTGAGCGCTGAAATGTCCATCTTAGCGAGTCGTTTAGCATCATGTTCAGGCTATTTTCTTGGCAGATGCTGTGATGGTATTCCACTTGTTTCTGATGCACTTGTTTCGTGGAGATGTTTGTGATTATTATGGAGAAATCCAGCTGCTTTAACAACTTTCAACGTGAAACAAGTTTATTTTCTGTGTAAACAAGTGCATCCAACTAACATCTTTGTAAAAAATCAACATTTTTTTTCAGATCAACAATTAAATCACTTTTCCACATGGACTGCCAGTTCAGTGCACACTCCTCAATGATTCAATGTGCTCCTTAAAGTAGTTTGATGTCAAATTTAAGGACTCAAACCCAAAATTAAAGGAGAGATTCAAACACCAACCCAAACCATAAACCGCCTCCCGTCTTGAATATCAAAACCTCAAATAAAGACTACCTTACGATTTTGGATTTTGTGACTGATTGTGACTGCGAGCGTGGTTGTGAGTGTGTGTGTTAAAACCACATCCTCAGGGTGTGTGCAGTCCCAGAGAGAGGCATGCGGAGGGAAAACACGCTTGCTGTTTAAACCTATTAGTTTGTTAGCGCCTCCCAGGTTTCCCCCAGATTGATTGAGATGTTTGCCTGTGAACCCTGAAGGCAAAAAGAAACTTTTGTTCACCCCTCTACCCACACTTTGAGCCCACAAGCCACCTGTAGAGAGAAGAAAAGTGGCATAATTGGTTGCTAAAGTAAAGTTAGGTCACTGGAACATTTGATCAGCTGTTCAGTCAACATGTTCAACTCTGCTTTGAAATATATGTACTGGGAGAAAAGGTTCAAGAGAGCTGATGATCACTGGAGGGAGAATAATGAAAGTCTGTGCAAGTTCACACACCATATACTATTTTAAAGTTTAGATCATGGAACGGTTACGTCCTTTATGAAAGAGCTTATTCAACCCGCTGATATATTCAAAATCCTGTGTCTCTGCCACTTCTTTCACTCCTCTCTTCTCCCTCTGTCCCTGCAGACTCTATGCGCTGTGGGGCTTTGTGGTGGTCGTGACCTCTGTGACCAAGGCCGCCAAACGAAAGGTGAGTCATTAGCTCATCATACGTCTCATTCACAGACAATGGTGTCTCTGTAGAGGAATGAAAGGTGATCACATTTAAAGGATAGAGTCACATTTTGTTTCAACTCTTGCTTGAAACCAACCAACGCTCACATGCTTATATGCACATTGAAAGAGTGATTAGTCACTGTTACCATTTATACTAGCTGCAAAGAAATCTTTTATGATTCTAGCTGACCACAGTGTACAACACAGTCAAAACTAATATGTTGGTTTCACAGTTAAAATCAATCAAAGTAAAGTGGATATCTTCCAGCAATGTATTTTTTTTAGTATGAAAATCCCCCTTTGTGTCTCCTCAACAGCTCAACAACATGCTATACGTAAGATTTCTGTCGCCAGATGTGGTTTCTTGCAGTGGTGGTGTTGATCATTTTCCAAGAGCTTCAGCCATTTTTTCCTTTACAAGACAAGCGGTTACTTACTACTGGTCTACTTTTTCAGTGTAGACTGAACACCACAGTTACTCACTATTGGAAACTGTGGAGATCGACCGGCCAACTGGGATTAGCTGGTTAGCGTGAAGCGACAGCAGTTCTGCTCAGCTTTACAGAGCTTTATGGAGTAAAACCTGTAACTTTACAGTTTTGGATCACTTTTTTCCCTATCTCATGGTTATTATTATCATTTTTCCAATGTCTTTGGTAGCTCTTTTCAGCTAAAAAGCTCCAAAAAACCCCTGTACACCACCTGTTTAGCACCAAACAGCAGATAGATACACTTAGTGACCAGGTATTGAATATTGTGGAGAATTTAGCAGCTAAATAGCCTGAGGTTTCCCTCAGATGTTGGTAGAGACCAAAGTCTGAGCTAGAAATGTGACGTTTGGATTTTTTTCATTAAGTTGCCAGAAACAGGCTTACGAATGAGTTATAATGTTGCCAGATGTGTAAATATGCAACTATTTGCTAACAAGTTTGACATATCAACTTGACATGACCTGTTTCTGCTGCCCCCTAGTGGCCACAAAAACAACCGCGGAAATTACACTTTCTCACCTGTAATTCCTCAACAGTTACACACAATGAAGCATTAATAAAGCAAAACATTTTTTATTTTGCCTGTCAAGAATAAAATCAACACAAGATTAAAGTTGAAATGTTGAGAATACAGCCGACGTTAATAACATGTTTTTATTTGACATGTAGATTTTATTCTCGACATTTTTACTTTATTCTCAATATGCAAAATAAAAAAATATTCCACCGCTCGTTAAGGTCCACTTTATTTGCGCAGCCTTAATACTCATTACACATGTACGCAATAAATATCTAGTGATATTGAAATAAACATCCAAGATGACGCAATTTTCCTTCCATTTTTCCATTTTTCCTCATCTTATTTATGTCTTTATGACATTGTCTTTTAAATCTAAAATCTCAATACCAAAAAAGAAGAGGAAAATGGGATCTCTTCAAGAGGAATTATTGTATTTTGACTATAAGAATGAGTATTGTTTTAAGACTGACTTGAGAAAATGTGAAGTTTTTATGAGGTCCAGACGCACAGTAAAACCAGTATAACCAGGATTTACAGCTGTGGCCCAGTCAGGTTCAGGCCTGGTGGCACAGTGTCTCAGGAGTTTAACCAGTAGCTCTAGAGGTCGATGGTGTCTGCTGCGGGGTCACTGCACGGAGCTCATTAATGGTCCCAGTTATGTGGCAGCTGTGTGTTTGATGTCACTCATTGCGACAGGCCACATCCCTACACACACACACACAAACACACAGTCATTAGGCCCGTCTGCCTCAGCCTCCTGCCTCAATCTCTTTCACCCGTTTTCTCCCACCATTTCACCTCATTCTTTTAATCTAGTGGGGAGCTGGACAGTTCAGTAGCTAACACATACACAGAAACACTCTGCTGACACCTGTCATCTCTCCTCCATCCATAAACATTTATTATTGAGTGTTTACTTGTACATTTCCACCTATGTACACACTCATTTACACACTCAGTGGGTGAGGTGGGAGAGAGAAAGAGAGGGCGAGAGGGGGGTGCTGATTTATGTATTGGTTTGTTCTGAATGGAAACTTTTGTTCAGCTCTCATGTTTGCTGGTATGCCAACCAGGCCAATGCTTCAGTTATGAAATGACTGTTTGTAGACAAACATTTATCTACAGCCGCAGGAAGGAAAGGATCAAAAGCTGACCTCGTACCCACGTACATGCGCTCGCACACATGTGTACTCAAACACAAATGCGCGGCCAGATTAGCGCTGATTATGTTGTTTCTCTGCAGCGTGCTCATATGACACTGGCTCCAATGAATTCATCCATCGTCTTATAAGCTGCTGGCAGGTGACTGAGTCTCTCCTAAGTCTGAGTGAACTATGAAGAGTTCATGATTTATATTTTGGACTCAAAGGAAGGAAACTCATGAGACTGCAGCTCATCAGTAGACTCAGTTACTGTGAAGAAATAAGTCTTTCCAGAGATTTTAGATTCTGCAGTGGTAACAGTTTTGCCAAGTGAAGTGCCTCTTTAAAATACTGCCAAGGCTTTCGGTTCTGCTCTTTTACAACAGAGTCAGTGTTACAGTTTGTAGTAGTGCACCTTTTAACCTGGCAGATCGTTTTCAGCTGACTTGAATTGATTCAATCATAACACTTAAAAATCTTTTTTTTTTTTTTTTATGTGATGTAAATCAAAACAAAATCACTTTGTACAACTATAATGTTGTTTCTCAGAAATCCCTGGCAATTTCAGAAGAAATGGAGCTTCCTCATAAGTTGTCAAAATGAAAAACAAGTTTTATTTGTTTTTAATTTAATTGTAATAAATTTGGAAGCTCCAGCTTCTTACATATATATGTCTTATATTCTGTTTTTCTTCATCTTAAATAAAAGTGAAAATCTGAAAATTATTGGACTTCTGGTCAGACATTTTAGGATGGCACCATGGGCTCTGAGAGCTTCTGATATGATGACATTTTTTGTTATATGTTGATATTACATCAGCCCATGAGTAATCATTTAATTATTAACTAATGAAACATATAAATAAATATATAGATATCTATATCTATATAGACATGAACTACAAAAATGGCTTTTGTTGCCATTAGTATTGTGTAATTTTTAGTCAGATTTTTTTTATTTTGCATTAAAAATGGAAGTATCATTTTCTCTCTATGTGTTTCTTAGGTTGCAGGCCGACGGTCCAGACAGGTGTTTGAGGTGGAGCCGGTGGAGGGGGTGTGGTCAGTTTGGGGGGAGTGGTCAGAATGCTCTCAAACCTGCGGCGTTGGCGTCTCACAGAGGAGCAGGACATGTTTATCTCCTCCACCTCCACAGTCGCCTCCCCTCTCACGCTCCCCACCTAACTGGGCGGGGTATCTACCAGGAGGCATCGGAGGTCCTGTCATCTCACCTGGGCACCCCTACTATACTCCTCGTTACCCCGGGCAACATCTTCCTTATCAATCCCGACCAATCTCCACCAATCACAACCCGGGATTGTCTCTGTATCGAAATCCCCCCACAGCAGGAGGTGGAGGAGGAGGAGGTGTAGGAGGAGCAGCTCCTGTTCCTGGACAGTCCTCATCTACTACATTTTACCAACAAGAGTTCTCTCCAGAGTTCTCAACCAATCAGGACCATCGTTCTGTTTACCGACCACCCTATCACAACCCTTCACACAGCTACAACCAGCATGGACGCATCATCAGGAGGCCAACCAATCCAGGAGCAGCGAGGGGTGGAGGAGGCGGGAGCAGAAGATCAGCTCCCACCAGTCGGGAGGGTTCGCCACCAAGGAGGTGAGATCAGTATGAGATTTGTTTGAAATAAACAGCTTTTATGTTGTTGCCAAAAACAATCTCACCACCGTTCAGATTAGCAGATTTCAACCATATTTTGCTATCGTCATCGACAGATGGAGGTTTTCTTGTTGTGATGAGGGTGAATGTTCAGTTTTCCACTAATTTTGAGCACTTTTAAAAACAAGTATGGGAAAGAAGTTCAGCAAATCTGCATTATCACAATGAACAGGCCACATCTGCTGAGAAACACTCAAATCTCCAGAACATCCACTGAAAAGAGCCTCAAACACAAACATCACCCAACATTTCATAATCAGGTGTTTTTAACTCACAAATATAGATAGAAAATAGACTCACAAATATAGATATAGAAAATAGAAAAGTACAGTGTTGACAGGGCTCTAAAAACAGATGTCCATAGAGGTTAAAGTGATGTTTTATAAGACAAAGGTCATAAACAATGATTAAACTCATTTCCAGCTACTGGAAGCTTTCACATTTGCTTGTCTCAGTACCCTGAGTTTGCATTTTCCAAGGAAACGCTCATAGGAAGTGAGTCGTCACCACATTTGAGCAGATAAACAGAGGATGACTAATCTTACTGCAAATACATGAAAAAACTTGTAACACAGCAACGGCCAAGACTTATCAACAGCGATGTTACCAAAATAAAAGAAAACGCCAGTTATTCTGTGTACCATGTAGTGTACACACTTCAGATTTATTCGGGTGCTGCTAGTTAAAGTGTTGACATTGTTTAAGCATCTGCTTAAGCATTTGCTTTAAGCATCTGCTTAAGCATTTGCCAATTTGTTACCTATGGTTTTTGTCATTCAGACAGACTGTACGTTACTCTGCCTATTTTCTCTGTCTCCTTCACCATGTCTGGTTCTTTTTGTGCTTCTGTAAATCTGCCTTTCTACATTAAATATTGTCTATTTCTTCTTGGCTCACAGGTCTTCCTCCATCCGTCCAGGTCAGTTTGGGTACGGAAGAGTCCCCTTCTCTTTACCTCTACACCGTCCAAACCGGCAGGTTCGCCACACGGCTAATGGTACTGATGCTGCCACGCCGGCGCCTGGAGCAGTCGTGAACGAAGATGAGGCGGAGAAGGAAGAGGAGGAGGAGAGGAGGAGTAATGAAGAAGACAGGGAGGTGGTGAGGAGAGAAGAGAAAGAGCAGGAGAACACAGAATCACCTGGCGTTGAGGAGGTTCCCACAACGACCACAACGACTGTCAAACCACACCACCATGTTGACAGACCCTCGCACAGGCACACAGAGCATGTGAGGGGACGAGATCGAGTCCCATTCCATCAGTCCTCCTCACGCTCCTCATCGCCGCCGGTATCTACCCGCCACCGCTTTGACTGGCACTCTGTCACCGCACCGCCTCCTCCTGTCTCTCCTCTCTCTCGCCCAAACTCACCCGCCATCGCTTCTCCATTTTCCCCTCCTCTCCACCGTTCCAGCCCCCTTCACAGAGACAGGGAGCTCCACCCAGGATTCAGCCCTCAGGTCCCACCCGCCAGCAACATCTACCCGCTACAGCACCCCCACATCCCACAGCTGAGGGTCGAATCGGGTCGGGACGGAGGAGGAGGTGTTCCTCAGGTCTACAGATGCCCAGGTCCAGAGAAGGAGTACCGCAGATGCTTCTCGCAGGTAAAAAAAAAAACAAATCACCTCCTCTGTACTTAGATGTGTCTGTGCATAGCCTGCAGGTGAAGGTCAGCAAAATATGTGATCAGCAGATCTTTGCTGAGCTCCAACACTGGCTGGTTGTCTATAAGCACTTGAATGGAAACTGCTTTCTGTAGTACCTCCGCTACCTCAAGGTATGTGTGTATTTTGGGTCACGACCAGAATACACGCCTCAGTGGCGCAGCTATACACACAATTTCAGTATCTCTGGGAATGATTGCACATGTGTGTGATATGTGTATGAATATGTGTCTGGATTTGAATGTTTATCTGTATGTGTGTGTGTGTGTGTTAGTATATATTGATGTTACATCCCGTCCTTACCCGGTGGCCTGTAGTGATGATTGGGGTTGCGACCTGCTTCATACCTCTCAGTGCGGTACAGTGAGAGCATTATCAGTAGCAAAGTGCCAAGAAGAGCAGCAGCTGGACACGCACAAACACAGTGCCAGGCCGCCAGTCGTGTCAGATGGGCCGACTCGGCCTCAGCACACAGGTGAGAAACTGAGGTCGACTTTGCTGTAACTCAGGTTTCACTGACATAGGAATGCAACGCTTGATTTAATTCAATTAAATGTGAGACTGAGAGTGGATATAGAGTTTACACCTACGCACCGGTGAGGTGTTTCTGTCACAGATCATATTCACAATTTAATTTCATTAATATGTAAGTAATATACTGTTTCTGTTGGTATGGTAACCAGCATCTCCCCTGTTGTAAATCAGTTTCTTGGGCTTCACCTGCTCTGTCAAATACGTGTGATACATTTCACATATGTTTATATAAATCAAATACATAAGCCCGGCATACCACATTTGACTAGCTTGCATATTTTCCACCTTTTGCAGTGGCTGCTTTAAATTAACAATATGCTTTCCAGTGACTTTCCAACATCTTTGCCATTTTTAAACATCAATCAATCAGCTTCTGGTCCCTGGAGATCAGGAAAAAAGCCACCACATATGGAAAGGCACAGTTTTCAGGTTCATTTATCAGTTTCCCGACAATACTTAAATCTATGTCTGTGGACAAACTTCCTTCTCAGGCTTAACAGATTGGTATCTTAAAACACACACACACGCACGCACACACACACACAGACAAATATGCAGTAAAGAGAAGTTGCATTCCAGCTCAAGTTTCATGTAAAATCGATCAACTGTGAACGAGATATCGCATATGATGGATAGAGAAATGCACACATCAAATAAACAAAGAAAACTGATCCACAGTTTTTTTTATTATTATTATTTTTGTTAATACCCAGAGGAGACGAAAATACCCAGAGGAACATGTGACGGATATGTGCGCCAGCAGGCTACTCATAGCAGGTCTGTCTTAAGTAAGTGTGTAGAGGGGGATGATAAGATTGACATTAACAAACATCACACACACATGCATGCACACACACACAGAGACAGCTACAAACGCACACATTTCCACTCTTACACATTACATCTATAACCGGCTCTCATCAAGTGGAAGTAGACACTTGAATCCAGGGCCAGGTTGGCACTCTTAAGCCCTTGACTTTTTCTCTCTTTAGATAATTTGGCAGCCTCTCCTGTTGTCTTTCATCCCCCTCTCTTTCTGTCCCCGCTCAACTTTACGTGATAGTCTCCATGTTAAAACAGATTTAGTAGCTGGCAGGCCTCATGCTCTCTGTGTGCCAGCAGCACTAATAGCAGTCCTGTGATGGCTGAGCCTGACTCACTGGCTCACATATTTACCCAACATTAGCCCCTGCTGTAGCCTTGTTTGCTCCTGCAGTAGATTATTGGTCCATAGTTTTATATGTCTCATAATTACTTAGAAATAGGTTTGAAGTGCTGATGAATGCAGGACTTTGCCCAGACCTGTATTCACTGTTTATAAGTATGAGCCAGAGTGTGACACATCCATTAGGTGTGTTTGTCATAACACAGCGTGCCTGAGGCCCATAGCAAGTCTGATTTGCTGTGTGTGTGTGTGTGTGTGTGTGTGTGTGTTTTTTTATTGTTGCGTAGAAGCGAGTGGGGAACCAAGAGAGGGACAGAGGAAATGAAAAGGGCAAAAGGGGAAGTGTGTGTGTATTTGTGTGTACAAGTAAGTGTAAGGGGAGATTGGCAAAGGAAGTGACGCAGTTAAGTAGTAGTGAAAGAGAGTACTGTTTTTAGAAAATGTGCTCACAGTGGTGGGAGGGTGAGCTAAGGGGCACAGGGACAGAAAAGGTAGAGAGGGAAATAGAAAAGAAATAAAGATGAAAGTAAGGTGAGGATGAGTGAAATGTGTATGAACGGATGGAGAGATTCGAGTTCGTGTAAGTAAAGTAGGGTAGCAACAAGTAGATTGAGATGGAGCGAAAGAAAGAAAAAAAAGAAAGTCCTGTTGGATTGTGTCAAAGGGAGGACAGGGATTCGTGAAAAAGTGTGTGAGGAGTTTGTATATACAGTATCTGTGTGTGTGAGGGAGCGCAGAGTGTAACCAGAGAAGTTATTCTGTGAGAGCGAGAGGGGAGGAAAAGGTGGAATTTGAGAAGAAGCTGCCTGAAAAAAAAAAAAAAAAAGAAGAAGAAAAAAACAGAGGAGACAAACCAGCTTGTAGCAGACATTTCACAAAGCCTTTGAAATCTTTCATCCTGTATTCTGATGAAGCGTCCCCTCTCGGCCTTGGCTCCTCTTCCTGTCGTCCTTCATGGACTCAGTGTTTACCAAGAGTCACTGACAATCCTCACAGAGCATGTGTATTTAAGATGCATGTACTGTAGGTAGCAGTTCACGACCGGCAGACACAAGGGATTCAATTCCTCCTAGGGGACACGAGAGACACGTCTTTTTCACTTTTGATGTAGCAACTAAAATTCTTTGAATATTATCCTCTTACTGTTCATCTGCCTGTTGATACATTGCAGCTTGACCAGCAGCAGAGTGTGTTTTCACTCTCAATTTCACCTTACAGGCTTCATACGCTCCGAGACTGCAGCTAATGATTGTTTTCATTATAAAGTGATCTGCCTATTATTGAGCCCATATGAAAGGGAGACTTCAGGCTCTACTCAGGGCTTTAAACAAGTGCTTCCACAACCTTTGTAGTTAATGTGACAGAACAACTCTATTCATCATAATCTGTCAGGTCCCTATTAAGAAAACTAAACATATTATAAGTTGGATTAATGCAACTGATATAATGGAAATGTGTTGGTTCTTTCCACTTTTAAAACTGAAACCACTTACTGAGCAGACATAAGACCCCAAGAAATAGTCTATTTAACGCATAAGCTTTAGTATACACAACAAATGAGACTGATTTCATTCCTGTAGCTGAAACCTGAGGACTTTATGTTGTACCAACCACATACAGTAAACACTACTTCAGGCTGCTGCAGTAACTAGTGAGATGAGCTAATAACAGTCTGTCATTACACAGAGAAGGAAATATATTATTACCACTATCAGCATGGAGCCACACGCCTCAGCTGTAATGACTGCACACAGACCCTGCCACGCTGACTGTTGTTCTCGTGAAGTGACAAACAAGCCCAGATGTGTTGGATTACGAACACAAACACAAAGACCATGAGCTCATTCCAAACTGTTTCAGTTCTTTAAATCAGCAGAGGTACCTGGTTTTCTACAAAACACAGGTACCTCTGCTTGTTAAAGTCTGGTTATATTAGATCCCTGACTTCTTTCATGTTTCTTTTCATCTCTTTGAGTTTTTTTTTTTTTCTTGCTCTCATTCAAGCCCATCTGTCATTACTCACTGTGACACTTTTTTCACTAAGAGTTTAAACGAGAAGATTGAGTTCTCACCACTCCCGCGTCTGTAACTTTGAAGGCATCACAAGCTGCTGATTAGTTTGGCTCAGCATAAAGATTGGAAACAAGAGGACAATCGAGTTTGGCACTGGCTAAAGTATTAAAATCTATCTCCCTGAAGCTCAGTCATTAATGTGTTTTATCTTGTTTGTTTGATGCATACCTTTGGTCAGAGTCTGGCTAGCTGTTTCTCCTCTGTTTACTTCACTGTAAGTCCAAAATGTCCAAACTGTTCCTTTTAACCAGGAAAGTATGATTTACATTTAGATTCTCTGGAGTTACAGATAAAGACCACAAGACAGAGCACAGCATACCACAAAATCAACAGTTGCAAATGCATGCAATTGTAAAATAATGAATGAATTCTAATGCAATCACACACACACACACACACACACACAAAAGATTTCTTCCCAGAAATGATCAAAACTGCACCTAGGACAGGCTAAAAACCATGAAAAATAAATGGAACCAAACTAAGAATGCTCGGCAGCCAGATCAAAGTACACACAGTTTCTGCAGAAGTGAGTTGAATTTGCAAAAAGACACCAGATTATGCAACTTTTAAATCCAACTGCAGACAGTTCCAGGGAGAAGAAGCGGTTTTGCACAGTTAAAACTCTTTTTTTTTCACTTAGCTTGGTGTGGTTTTTGGTTGGTAAACTGTTGGTAAAAAATGAATCTTGAGAACAAAAATCAAAACTGTTCACACTTCCTCATTTTCCCGTTCCTCACACTGATTTCACATTACAAAAATATGTCATATGTCAGAGACATCACCGGGCATGAAAGCGCTCTGGTTTGTAGAAGTATGATGTGGGTTTGTAAAGCTGCTACACGGAAAGTTGAACATGGAAATATTATCATCTGCCTCCGAGTGAAGTTCTGGTTTCACTTATTGATCATGTGGTTGCAGTTTTTATCTACTGCTTTTGCCTTTCTTTGCCTCAAACAGTTAAGCTGTTTTGGGGTTTGAATTCACATTTCTAACTTGAAAACAACAGCGTATATAAAGCAGCGTGGGGGCCTACTGCTTCACTCTTTGCTTATTGTTGATGGATGAGCACTGCTTCCTCTGGAGGACTCTGACCTCCACACTGGGTCAAAGCTGAAGGCTAGGTGGTGCCCTGCGAAACGCAGACACATGGCCTCGGTCACAAGATTAGCCGTGGGGTGTTAATCGCTGAGGACAAACATGCACATGCGCGTGCACACACACACACACACACACACACACACACACACACACATATATATTAACGCATGTTACGGATTTATGCGCATGCATACAGTGATTAGTCCTGCTGTGTGGAGCGTGTTGATTTATGGCTGCAGGGGCCAGCAGTCAGTTGTTTAGTCTGTGTTATGCCGCAGTAATGCTTCAGGAATGACCGGTCGGCCTTAACCTGTACGTGGTATTGAGGCGATGTGGCCAGACTTAGATAGAGAACGACAGCGACGTGTCATCTGGGCTTTCTCTAACGGAAACGCACTTGTGCTGAAAGGTTCCTGCTTTCCACATAATGTGTTCCTCCTCAAACCTCATCAGTCTTTGTCTGGGTCAGTGTTTGTATTTCACGCATGAGCGTAATGTGTGATCAGGAGCTCGGCCCCTGTGTGTTTATTATACGTGTGTGGCAATTTAGCCATCAGCTACTACCCAGCGCCTTAACCCCATACTCCTTCAACCTGGCAGTAAAACACATCTGCAAGTTTCACAGCTCCTGCACAAAAACATTGTCCTCCCCC
This sequence comes from Polydactylus sextarius, assembly GCA_016801845.1. Classification (NCBI taxonomy): domain Eukaryota; kingdom Metazoa; phylum Chordata; class Actinopteri; family Polynemidae; genus Polydactylus; species Polydactylus sextarius. The sequence goes on along the minus strand of CM028913.1, from coordinate 12,912,267 downwards.
CTTTCACCAGCTGTATTCACTTTTTCTTTCACCTGATCTCTGCTCCTTCTTTCACCCCCGTCACTCTGCCGTCCAGAAGCAGCTCCATGCTTCTTTTATGTGCACTTACTCAAGCCTATCTGTAGCTTTAAGTTGCTCCATTTCAGGTGCTTCATTTGAGGTTAAGGAATGAGATGTCAGCAGTGACTGTAGTTAAGTGAAATCTGTGAATCCTCAAAAAAAAAAAAAAAGATCAAACCATTGGAGAAACACAAAACCAACACAGATTTTAACCAAAAGACAGATTTGTTTTTTTATCAGGTGAGGAAAGTGAAGACAAAGGGTAAAATGGTTTCCCAAACTGTCCGTAGTTTACAGACTTATTGATTCAACTTCAACTTTTCCTGCGCTATCAGGGATTATTACCAACTACTGATGTACACTCACTTTTGCTTGAACATCTTTTAGAGGATTAGATACTCTGTCTGATCTAATAATCTGGTTTAAACATTGGCTTATTTACGATGCTTGACCACCATCTTAAGTCTTAACTTGAGTGAACACAATGTTATTATAACTAACTGATTGGCAGAATTACGGAGACAAAAAAAATGCATTTCAATCAAGAAAGCAAAGAAACAAAATCAACTTTCTGTCAACACAAATGTCACAAGCAGCCAAACAGTTTATATTGAAATTAACACTGCTAACAGAAACTGACCGTGTGTCTTATGCCAGTTTTTAGTACTCACTTATTTTCATTACACGTTGCTACTGACACATTTCAACCTGTTCTGTAAAAACAATACCTGAAGTCTGCGCAACCAGAAACTGCAAGTTCTTTTTTCAGTGTTGTGTTTATAGTAGATTTAATTGCTTGATACACAGATTAATGTGCTGGAAGGAATCCAAGAAAGATTTAAAACTGTGTTTCTTTTAGATGTTGCAAAGTGTTACAGGAGTTCTTGTGGTTTTTAGTGTTTTGATTTCATCCACAGGCCCAGACCCATCCTCACCACATCTTTAAGTATTTTTGCTTCTGTAAAAGCCATCTCTCTCTCTCGTTTCTCTCTCTCTTTGGCCAATTCAATAACTGCCATTCTCCCTCCCTCCTGTCACTCAACCCCTCCCCTCACCTTCTGTTAACCCTCCCCTTGGCGCTTATGAGGAGACACCCTAATACGAGCTCACAGTAAACGAGGGGAACACTGAAGTATACCAGCCTCTACAATAACACACACATTCTGCTCCAGAACTATAAAACTCCAGTGAACAAGTGAACACCAGTTTTTTGCTTCTGTTTTTCACTCTCACTCCACCTCCCTCCCTCCCTCCCCCTTCTTTTCTTTTAGCCCATTAGCCTCCCTCTGTTTTTACACACCCTAAAACTCTTTTGGGAATAGAATCCACCGGCCCTGTAGCACTCGTACAATCACCAACGCATGAATGCACACACTTGACATTTTCCTGCATTCTTTCTTTTCATTTTCTTTCTGTCTTTTAAAGAGGCCCTTTCTTTACTATACTGTAGAGTCCTCCTGCTGCACACTCACAAACCTTGTGTGTGTGTTTGGAGATGTTGTTCACTCATTGTTTATGGTATTACAAACACACAGAGAGACTGATAAATGGAAACCATCCACTTTAAAATGGGGCCCAACATGTTTATGCCCAGTAGTAACATTTGCAGCCATTACCAACAGCATTTCTTACAAACATCCGAGGCAAATTTACACAGTTACTTTGAAACATCAGGTCATGTGTGTGTGTTGTTGACCTTTCGGACCGATGCCCACATACATACACTCACGTGTCTGATGGATCCAGCTCAAACACTCGCTCTAGTATTAAGAGGCTTAAATCTGACTTCAACATGTCGTCCATAAATAACACAATATTAAGTGGAGTGAAACTGCGGCAGAACGTCCCACATAAAGTTTGACGAGCTGGTTTCACACTTGACCAGATTTGAAACAACAGATGATCTCTTGTGAGCGCCTGGTGACATGACAGCCACATACAGTACATTCTTTCACACATAACGTAGTCAGAGTGTGAAATTCAGAAAGGCCGCTGTCAGCGAACACATGAGAGCGTTCTTTTACTTTTCTGTCCATGGGAGTTTTTTCGTTACACTTTGTGGCTAAGGCAGGTTCACATGGGAACTGTCGAGCTGTGTTTCTCTGTGTGTGTGTGTGTCCACTTGACTACTCCCTTGCTCTTGACTCTCCAGATGAGGAACTTTCCAGCTGTTGTGTGACAGCTGTGAGTGAGGAGCGTCCTGAAAAAAAAAACCCAAAAGGAAAAGAGGAACGAATCAAAGACAGAGAGAAAAGAAAGACAAAAAGATTGTTGAGCCGATGGAGATTAGGATTGTGAGGAAATCTGATAGCCCTGTGTGTGACATGCAAGTGTGTGTGTGCTCATGTGTTTGCATATATCAGAGGGTTGTGAACTTGGAGGGTTTTTGAACAGACGAGCTGTGGTGTCCCAAAGCAATAGCACCTCATGAAACTGAATGAGCAGAATGTGTGTGCACTTTTGAAAAAAAATCCTTTACTAAATAATAATGATAAAAAAAAAATACTAAAAATAGAGAAACACTATTAAAAAAACTGTTAGCAGTATGTTAGCTCAGCTTTGCAAAAAGACTGGAAAGTAGGATGGAAAAATGTTAGTGTGGCTCTGACCAAAGGAAACAAAAATCCACCCACCAGTACCTCTGTGGTGTTAATTAATGAGCTGTAGAGGTGTTTGTGGATAGATATTGTTACCTATAGACAGAGCCAAGATAACTGTTACCAAGATTTTTTTAGTCTTTATGCTGAGATAGGCTAACTTGCTCATGTATAATGAGTTCTTAAATACTAATGCACCAAGGAATTCATCTGAAAAGTAACTAGCAACTTCAGCTGTAAAAGTAATACAGTTTACAGCTACGATAGCAGTTCTCCGAGGCTGCGCAGCAGTGTTTTGTGTAGCATGCTAATATGTTAACATTTGGTGTTTGGCAACATTAACAACTGAGGAGAGATTTGCAGACTATTTAGCCATGAAACGAAACACAGAATGAATTGAATTTTTGACCACATGGTGGCATTTCAAAATTTCAGTCTTGAACAAAGTGGTGAATGTAGTCAAATAAAGTGCCACTGTAGTATAAAATCAAATCCTCAAATAAAGTACAAAGATTATACCTAAGTATAGTAGTTTATTTTCATTGTGTGTGGATGTGTGTGTACTTGTTATACTATATTTGTGGGATCAAAAACCTGAAACCTTCTGTGTGGAGACTGATACCTTCAATGGACCCCACAAGTTTAAATGGCTCTTGGAGGAGTTAAACCTTGTTTTATGGTTGGGGTTAGAATTAGGTTCAGGTTTGGTATTCTGTTATGATGGGTTGGGTTAAAGGGCAAAGGAATGCATTATGTCAATTGTGTGTCCCCATAAAGATGGGTGTACAAGTATGTGTGTGTCCCACAGGACTGGGGCAAATCTCGGTGAGTTATAGTCAGTACGATATGAGCCAGTCTGTGCCGATGTTTCAGCTGTCATTTAAGTGCAGGTTAGGGCCAAAACTGTTTCCATTCTACGGCTCCATATGGACCCTGCTTGAACGAGCGAAGTTGGACGTGCTCACACACACACACACACACATGCATGTACACGTGCTCACACAGTCACAAGCATTCTGTGGTCATGCACTAAAAGCTGCCGTAGATTTATGTGAACAGCCGCTTCCAAAAAATCTATTATTTCCATATGTCTCTAATACAGTCGCGGGCTGCCCAGTGCAGCATGTACACTGTGTGTGTGTGTGTGTTTGTGTAAGGTTAGGGTGTATACGTGCTTACTTCTATGATCTCAATTTAAGTCCTTTCGTCTTTATTAGCTGTTACTCTTCAACTTCTACTTACAACAGACAACTACACGCTTACACGATTAATGGGAGAAAAACGCATTTAGTGGCTGAAGGATTTCATGATATTCATATTTTTAACTTTTCTCTCTGTGTCTCTGTCCTGCAGGTGTGTGGAGGAGGTGCATTGGATTCCAGAGCGGAGCAATGTGCAGCATTTAACACCCAGGAGTTCATGGGTCGCCTCTACAACTGGGAACCTTTCACTGAGGGTGAGGACTGAGTTAACGCACACTCGGTAGTTTAGGCTTTAGCTGCATAATGCTGCGATGTGATAATAGGCTTATAGGAGACGGGGGTGGGGTGGGGGGTGAAATAGCGTCACTATAATGTGTGTTTAAGTGAGTTAAGTGTTGCTCTGGTATTAGTATGTGTTGGCAGGCTTCAACTGCATACCCAACCCACCACAATCCCTTCTTCTCATTGGAGCAGGCTCACATCTACATGTACATGAGGCGTCCAGGGTGGCGCGAGTCAAGGGGAAAAGAGAATGGCTGGAACTCAGTCTGCTTTTATTCCTCTACACAAAACACTCTCCCTCCTCTCTTTTTTTCCTCTCATTTGTTCAACATATCCCTTTCTCCCTTCCTCTGCTGCCAGACTTCTCCTCCCTGCTCTGACTAAGCACACAGATTCCTAGCGAGTGAGATAAAGAAGGAAAGCAAAAGAAAAAGACATGGAGACAGAGAGAGGTGAGAGGTGATGAGATGCAAGTGTTTTGTCACATGACCACTGGCAGCTGAGGGAGACACTATGGCTTGTTTGTGCGTGTGCTGGAGTCTGTGTGTGTGTGTGTGTGTGTGTGTGTGTGTGTGTGTGTGTGTGTGTGTGTGTGTGTGTGTGTGTGTGTGTGTGTGTGTGTGTGTGTGTGTGTGTGTGTGTGCGTGTTTGTTTGCTTACTTGTAAAGCGTGCAATAGTGCAATAGTTCAGCACAATGAAGATTGTGTCTGTTTATCTTTATTTTCCACTGCTGGAGGGGAAGAAAGACAAAGAAAGTAGACTCTAAACAGATATTTGAGGAATTTGACAGAAAAGGAAGAGCAGATAGAGAGACTATTACAAACATGAGGAGGTTTGGGGAGTGAGAGAGAGAGAGTGGGGGGGTGAAGAGAGGAGAGAAACACAGCTGTGAGATGATATCAACACTATTTGTTATTAGACTTAGACAAAGTGTGTATGGGGCCTCTGTGTGTATTTACAATGTGGCTTTATTGGCACTGTGCTGGCACTGTAGATGAATGGCCTAATGGATGTGACATAATATGTGGAAAAATGTTTGCACACGTTCAGTATGTTTGTGTATCTGTCTGTGATTATACTGTATCACTCAGCTGCCCGAAGCTCCTCATTCACAGCGTAGAACCAGAGACACTAGATCAGCAACAACATCCCACAACCACATACTTTCCTTTGATTTTATGCAAAACACGCATAACACACTCACACACAAACAGTTTTTTATACATTTATGTTTGAGGGTGTCAGGATCTTAAAACTTCACTTGTCTGTGTTTGTATATTAACAGTAGATCACATAATCAAGGTCACCCACAGTGAGTTATTTTCCAATTACACAGTTCAAGCTTTTGGCTCTTTGTTTTGGTTTTCCAGCCCACATCTTTATTGTTAGGGTTCACCACTGCTATTGGCAGAGAGCAGTTTTTAGTGGAAAAAACTCTTAATAAAGTTAGTATACGCACTAAACACTACGCACAACCTCTACCACAAACTGCAGACTAGTTAGTGACTAGATGACGAATATTGTGGAGCAGATTTTCCAGTTTTGAGGATCTGAGTGTAGAGACAAAAGAAATGAGGTATATCAGACTGTTCATTACAGGATATAGAGACATAACTCCAATAAAGTTTTTTATCCTGTTTTTTTTTTTTTTTTTTCAATATCCAAAGTTTAATAACAGATGATAACTAGAATCATAAGACATTCAGAATAAAATACTCATGTAATGTATTTGGAACTTTTGTTCTTGGGAAAACTAAGGTTCTGCTGTTTGTGAATAAAATAACAGAGGAAATATTTACACTAAAATTAAATATTGCCTTAAAAGAACCATGCTATGCATACTACGCCTATTATTTGACATATAAGCAGCAACACACAAGACTTCAAATTCTTAGGCTTTTTTATAGTTGTTGGTCTTGTCAGAGCAGACTGAAGTTTTGAGGATGGATGCAGATCTGGACGATGCATGCTGGACATCTGCACCAGTAGTCCTCACCGGGGTATCAGCTGGAGTCAGACTGTCTGCATAAACACACCGGGGCTTTCCTTATACCCACCACCCCTCTTGCTGTGTGTTTGTGAAGTGAAAGAGTGAGATTACTGTATTTATCCTGACCTGACTTGATCCTAATTTTTTCCTGTCTGCTGTGTGTCCTTGCCCTCTTCTCCACTCAGCTTTATTTTTGGAAGACAGAGAGAGAGAGACAGAGAGAGAAAGAGAGAGAGAGAGAGAGAGAGACGAAGGGGAAGAAAAACAGAGGCAACCTCTGATAGGGAGGCATATGGTTAAAACGTGGTTCTTGCATTAGAAAGAAAAACGCAGTTCACTTGTTTTACTGTCATTTTTTTGTCTATTTCTTTTGGACAAAAGAAGCCATGAAATGGCAGATGTCACGTTTATTGGAAGCTGTTGTAATGTCATCTGTTGGACTAGATACAGTACTATAAAATATTTGCAGATGACGTCAGTCAGGTCAAACACACTCCGTGCCTGAGATGATTCTTTTTCACTTTGTTAAGTAAACTGCACCACGCTGTTTACATCAGTCCGATCCCACTGGCTGCCGCCCAGACCTTCATATCGAGCTTCCCATCAACATACTGCAGGCTGCGAGGAGTGTGTGAGTGTGTGACAATGAATAGTGTAATAGTCGTTTTACTCCAGCTGTGCTCATCTGTTTAGGACTGTTGCACATATTTTACACAAGTATTTATGTTGAGCTGTGTAGCTCTGCATGTGTGATTCTTTTGGCTACAAGGTGACAGCACAGTTATATATGTGGTGCTAAGTGTTGTGGCCTGTGCTGGAAGTTGAAACTGTAAAGCTGCTGCTGCAGTTATAAATCGCACAAGTGATAGTCCTGACTTTATATCCTCCCCTACGAGCTCAGCTCTAAAAGCGGCACCTCTTTAGTTTTGTAATCGGCGCACGTGCAGGTGTTGTTTTACTTGAATATTCCCTTGTTTTCAGGCCTCATCCCCTCTCTGCACACCCTTCCTCCCCTCTTCCTGTCCCACTGCCTCGCTCTTTCTCTCTCTCCGTTGAAGTTTGTTTAGACGGAGAGATAGTGGGGAAGTATATTTAGACAACATATATTCCACTGTCTGAACACTAAGCTCAGAGCAGGCGAGAGAGAGACAGAGACAGTTGAAGAGAGAAGAGGGAGAGAGAGGCCAAAGATGGAGGAGACAGAAGAGGCTAGAAACAGAGATAAGGACCAAAATAATGAGAAAAGATTAAGGACGATTAGGGTCTGTGGAGAGCTGGAGTGTGACTTTCAGAACAGAGATCGAAGGAGAGGAGGCGAAGCATGACGGAGAAGAGGAGTAAAAAAAAGCGTAGGGACAGAAAGAAAGAGAGAGAGAGCCAGAGAGTATATGAGTGTCAACACGTCTCTCTCTCTCTCTCTCTCTCTCTTTTAGCTCCTGTTCTCCGCTCTGTCACTGTCTCCAGTCTAATCTCACAAAGATAACTGTGACAGACAGAGAGCAAGAGAGAGAACGAGGGAGGGAGAGTGGAATCTGACTTCATTTACTTTTTGTCTTTCACTTTCTCTCTGAATATGTACAGTTCATCTGTCTGTCTGCAGTTATCAGACCGTGAGACAATAATGGCAGCACTGTTGAAAAGTAGGAATGTCAGGGACATGTGATATATTAACATGTACTGACCTTCCATACCGGAAATATATGTACATGTAGAATTATATTGTTATTACATAAGAACCTTATTTGAAATTAGAACAATTTTCCATATAACATATATATGTATAGCCCATCTAAACCATTTGTTTATATATGCATAATTCATAAACTGTGTATATACAGCATATTTATCTTGGATATGTAATATATTTTATATTTAGTAGACATATTATAATAATACTTCCCTTTATATGCAACATATATGGCAACGTCCCTCTTGGTTAGGTGCTTAGGGGCAATCATGTCATATATTACATGGGTATGGGCAGTGACTCGTGCATACACATGAATATGCAAAGAGGTCAGACATTAATGAGATTAATATTTACTTTTGTGTTCATGAAAATTAATGAACTGAACTGGGTAAAATCAGTAAAAACACAAAACGTGCAGATTTATTTATTATTTTTTCTCATTTTCTAATAAAATATGATTGGAATAAAGTAGTATATAGGTAAGTTAATGTTGAGCTATTACAAAGATATTATAAAATTGAATATTTCTAAATCATTTTCTCCTTTGTGGCACAAAGAGGGACAATGATATAAAACCTTGTCACTTCTGTTCTTTCCGTAATGTTTCCTCATACGCTGATGATACACTGTTTTATATAATGACACATGTTTCTCATACATATTTAAGAAATATTCATAGAATTCATTAAAATCTGATAGGGCTGCTCCTCCAATGAACCTCACACTGCTCATTACTCCTTCAAAATTACTTAAAGAAGTTGGAGCTCATGTGTAATGATGTTGAAGGACCACCACTGCATTTTCAAAGTGTATTTACAAGCAAATTTTGTCCACTTAGCTACATATTACCATCACTTCCATGCAAGCTTGCTGAAAGACAAACATCCCGTCTGGGTCAAGTGCTTCACTTGTATGGTTTCCTAGGTAAACAACCATGGATCAAAGGCAACAAACCACACATGGCGTCTTGGTTTGAGCTAAGCTCACGACATCGCCCATCCCTGATGCAAAAAACATTAAAGAATAAAGCCTACAATAGGCCACTTTTTGTAATTAAGATAATAGTTGGTTCACCGTGCTATTTCACTGAAATACTCCTTTTGCACCTTATCCTTCAGTGTGGGTGGTATCCTGCTCACATGGAAACTCACCAAACAGTGAAATGGCATCTTAACCATCCAGTTTTACTGATCTCCCTTCTGTGTGTGTGTGTGTGTGTGTGTGTGTGTGTGTGCGCGTGTGTGTGTGTGTGTGTGTGTGTGTGTGTGTGTGTCCTTTACCACTTGTATTGACTTGGGTGCTACTTTTATTACATCTGTTGTAATCCGAAATTCAAAGAACTTGGCAAATTCTGTGAAAACATATGGCGTTCCTTTGAACTCACTACGTACTACAAAGGTTTCTGGATTCTTGGACTCACAAGGTAAAAGCAGAAGTGAGGTATTTGATCTTTACTTTTCGGTCTTGGCTATCTCCTATGATCCTCTTGACTTGGAAGGTGAAACAAGCTTTGGGCGATGTGCTGTTGATGTGTTGGGAGAGGTGAAACAATCCTCTGTGTTGTTGTATGAAAATTTATAGTAATATAATATATGATATCAGGACCACAATTTGATGACTTTAAAATGTCCAATTGTTTTTACAAAATAAAGATTTCTGAAATGAAAACTCTATTTTTCAGAATAATGAAAACGTAGAATCTTTTCTGACAGCTTTTGGCAAAGTGTCACGCTGTTAATGTTTATATAGAATTTATTAGTGGGTATGTTTCCCCCCCGTATGTGGCGGAGAAACATGACACCACAGCGGGAAGTCACAATTTCAGAAGCGTAGAAATTGTCCTTTTAACCCCTGAACTCCCAATGACAGAGACCCCTCCCTCCCATCTGCAGCTTAATCTATGACCCCTTACTTGTGCTATGAGCTCATGTCTATATTTCTGCTTCACACACCAGCACACCCGCTACGCCAGAGGCCTTTGACCCAAGTTACACGCCCTAACTCTTACTACTGCCATTGTCCCATTATCATGCTTTTGTTTATCTCTGCCTGTTTGACAACAGTGGAAATCTAGAAAAAGATTGACGTTCATCCATACAGTATCAAGGCACACTTTTTTTGTTTTTTTTTGGTTAGTAGCCTTAATGAGATTTACAAGAGGCCTTCATATTGCCCAAACTGTTGAGTAATCCCTTAAACCTGCTTATTGTGTTCCACCACGTAGACACGCTCTTATTTTCTTACTCCACATTTTTCACTTGTACCTCACCCCTATTCCCCTGTGAGATCCTCTGTAATCTCTCTGCCTATTCTCTCTCTGAGTACTGAAAGACTTTTCATTTCCTCTTTTACCTTGAACTGTCTTTTTTCCTCTGATTGTTCCCGTCTGTCCTCGTTTTCGATGTACATGTCTCCCTGCAGTGTGAGCCTGTTGATTTCCTCTCATAAATCTAACCTTCCTTGGGCTTACATTTACACACCTCTCTTCAGGGTATGTATCTCCTTGAAAGGTGCAGCAGCGAGTGCCCTCATACAAGTGAGCAGCAGAGGGAAATAGCTAATCGGTCTCTAACCGTCTGACAGTCTTGTGTTATATGGTCTGACCTCGGTTTCCTGGCCACATGGAAAGACGTTCATCACCCAGCTGTGTCTTCTCCTTGCCAGGCAGACACATAAAGAAACTGCACACAAGTCACTGAAATCTCACAGTCACACACACGTTTAAGACAAACATACGCTGTGCTATAATCCTACTGTGCCGTGTCTCTATTGTGTTGCAGTTGGTGCAGACAAGCAGTGCGAACTGACCTGCAGACCTGCCAGCTATCGTTTCTACGTTCGTCAGGCTGAGCGCGTCAGAGACGGGACTCCCTGCTTCAACGTCAGCTCAAATGACGTGTGCGTAGAAGGACAATGTCTGGTGAGTGGATTTAAATGTGTGAGATTTTTTGTTTTTGCTTCAGGTGTCTGAGCCTAAGTCCCTTCTGTCTAGCCAGGGGTTGACAAAGTCCAGAACCTGGCTCTTGTACACTCATGTCTGGAGGTTGATTTAAGCCTGGCATTCAGATTCAGAGTGTCTCCAGTCTTCTTTTTATTACCCTGCTCTGGGCCTCTTTTCTCTGTATCTTTCCTTCTTTCTCTCATTTGTACTTGATTTCACCCTGATTCCACCCTTATGTTTCTGGAAGGAATCTGGCAAGCTGCAATTTCCAGTTTCCAATTTGCACAAGCAACAGTGAAATAAACACTGGCAGTAATTGTGAAATGTCAACAAGTTAAGGACAGTTCTTCTACACTCTGTCTAGACATTTCCATTGTCCCTAAATCCTACTTTTGCCCCCATTATCTGACACATCACTCATCTTGTCACCTTCTTTTCCTGCTAGACCGAAGGCTGTGATGGGGTACTGGGCTCTGGCGCCGTGGTCGACAGGTGTGGAGTGTGTGGTGGGCGGGACTCCTCCTGTGAAAAGGTGACAGGAAGCTTTGAAAAAGTCACAGTTCCCCTTGGTTACCACAAGATCCTGGATATCCCACCTGGAGCTACATTTATTAATATCACGGAGAGACGAGCCAGCCCTAACTACCTGGGTGAGATGTAATAAACACACACCCTATATGCAGGTTAAGATTACTTGAATAATACTGCTTGCAATTCCAGTAAAAGTGAGAATGAAATTTAGGCCATGAGCGTGTGTGTGTGTGTGTGTGTGTGTGTGTGTGTGTGTGTGTGTGTGTGTGTGTGTGCTGGCGTAAACTAAGACTGTACATTTTGTGGCCTTGTAGACTTGACGACAGATAAAGTTAGCATTGTTAGAGTCCAAACAGAGCCAATCAAGTGTGTATGTTGTGTTTGTGTTGCCATCCTGTTGTTTGCTGATGACACAGCACTCTGTGAATATTTGAATGTGTGTTTGAGCTAAAGGGGTTTTCCTGAGAATTCACTACTGTGTAGACTAAACAAAGATAAAAATAAGAAAACCAAACCTAAATCACGATCATCTCCTCCCATCTGACCAATTTCTCCAGCCATGAGGAGTGGCACAGGGGTGTCTGTGGTGAACGGACGTTGGGCTGTAGATCCTCCAGGCGAGTATCAGGCGGGGGGTACTACATTCACCTACACTCGACCTAGAGCTCAAGCTGAGGGGAGGGAAGAGAAAGGAGAGTCCCTCAGTGCCCCAGGACCCACCACCACACAGCTACAGCTATTTGTAAGTACTGGAACACAGGAAGGCATTTACTTTAACCCTGTGAGTAAACATGAACCAGGACATGACATAATTAATATATGATAAGAATCACATACAGACACATATACACACAGTGTATTTCACATTTCTATAACATTGTCCTAAGCCTGAAGCTATGCTCTGCTGCTTTATTTCAAGATCCTACAGATAGGCAGCATTATTTTAGCATTATTGTGGGATAAAGAAAGCCACACCAAAGCTTAGCCTGAGCCACATCAGGCCGTCCATGGATTAATAATAACAACTCTAACCTCAGGCTAAGATCTTATTAAAGAATAGGAGTCATGTGTAGCTTTACATCCAGTAGCTACACAGCAGGAGGGGGTATAAATAGCAAGCATTCACCAAAGCCACAGGTTTGATCTCTTCTGTAATCACCTGCATTTTTAAAGCTTAGAGGGATGTAGAAAAAGACATAAAAAAGACCTAAAGTCTCTAACCATGGCAGTGGCACTCTGTAATGCTAATTACATGTTAGAAAAGAAACTGTTATATGGATTAAAATAGAAAGACATCTCTACCGTATGTAGATCTTTATCACTGCTGGAAGAAAAAAAGTTTCCCTGTGTCCCTGACACTATTTCTTTCCCTAGTTTGCATCTATACGAAAAGCTTGAAATAACCAAAAAATATTTCTCAGAAACTATGTTTAGTCTGTGGCTTGTGCCACAAGAAAAAATATGCTGTTACATTAAGCAAAGGGCCGTATCCTCTGTAAACAGGAACATCTCATCTCTGGCAAAATACAGCAATACTGAATGTTTTCCTGTGAACCCTGCTGATTAAGTTTAGATGACCTTTACCAGTGTTAAGTCTTAAGGACAGGCTGAGGAACACATAGTGACAAGCATACACCCTGCTGAGGAATCCCAGAGCGTGACACTAAATCCCTGTAGCTCATCCTGACCTCTGATCTCTCTGTGCAGAAAGGCGAGAAGTAAATATCTCTTTGGGGATCAGCTAAGCTGTTTTTAAGGAGGCCATTGTCGTCTGCTGCTTTTCACCTTTACCTCTGTCTTTTCTCGCTCCTGGTTTTGCTCTGCAGATCATTTTCCACAAGGACAACCCAGGCATTGATTATGAGTTTTACATCCCCGTGGAGAAGAAGGAGACAGAGAGGGTGAGAGTGACAGAGACAGAGAGGGAGACGACCAGAGAGAGGCCAAGAGAGCGGGAGCCAGCGAGGTCGCCACTTCGCAGTATGTCCATCGCACCTTCACTTCCTCTTCCTGCTCTCCTCTGGAAAACATTGCAACACTTGTGTTTCCTGCATGTTCCTTTCCAGTAGCACAGACTAGTAGGATGTAACACACATTGCAGTTTATTCTGATGGGTGGCAGAATTAAGCCCTAAATCAAATTTGAAGACTAGATTCATTCTTTCCAAATTACCCAAGGAAACACCATCTCATAATCCTTGGAGAATGATTGACGTGTTTTTGGATTACGATGGGTGTGGTTGTGGCTCGAGTGAGAGGGAACATTGTATAAGTGTGTTTGCATATTTGTGTATGACCCAGATGGGAGGCTATCTGCTCCACATGTTCACTGTCATGAGACCCTGACCTCATCATGACATCAGTAGCGTCTGACTCACCACCTTCCGACTATTCTCAGTGTTTCAACATTCATGTTTTACCTCTTTGCTCACACATTATCGCTCTTCCCTCATCCCCCTTGTGTCTGTTTCCCAATCTTTGCTTCTCTCGTCATTTTTCCTGCCCTTTCTAATTCGTTTTTATGTCCTTTTTTTCCCCTTCTCTCACAGGTCCTCTCACTGTGTCTGTAGAAAACCCTCTTCCTCCTTCCCTCCCCTCCTCCTCCTCCTCCTCCTCCTCCTCCTCCTCCTCCTCCTCCTCCTCCTCCTCCTCCACCTCCTCCTCCTCCTCTGTGTTTTCTCCTCCAACCTCAGACCGGTGGGCACCTGACAGGTTGCGTACTCGAGGATCAGCACCCAATAGAAATGCTCGGATCCCTCCTCGTACTGACCTGCCTCCGGACACTCAGTCACCATTTGTTTGGCAACGAGGTGGACTCACAGAGTGCTCTACCTCCTGTGGCAAAGGTTAGATTTTGATAAGACATTTAATGATGTGGCAGTTAAAAATCAATTGCCATTTACTAGATAGATGCCTTTTCTGTTATTTTAAATGTTGTGATATCTCCCTCTTGTGGTTGGTGAGTGCAAATACAAGAAGATGGGGACTAAAATCCTTGTCAATCTGTCTGTATCTGTGTAGGTTTTCAGCACAGAGAAATTGTGTGTATAAACCGTCACACAGATGAGGAAGTCCCAGAGACGAGTTGTGACTCTGCAGCCAAACCTGTTCCTGAGGAAGAGCCTTGTAACACACACCCCTGCCCACCATTGTGAGCTGATACACATTATATAGACAGTCCTCTACTGTTTTATCACAAATTTTCAATTTTGAAGTGAAAAAACAGAAGTCTGTGTAATTTTTCTAGATAATGCGCTGCACAAAAACATCTCTGCAAATCTCTTTTTGTCTTTTTGAGTCATCTAAGTCTTTAAGAAATCTAAGATTTACTTTACCATCACATTAACCTTTAACTTGTCTGTGTGATAGCTGGGAGGCCAGTGAGTGGTCTGACTGTAGCGTGTCCTGTGGCCCCGGGGTGCAGCAGAGGCAGCTCCAGTGTAGGCAGAGCTTTGGAGACCGCTCCACCATGGTTCACCCACAGCGCTGTGCCGACCTCACCCGACCCGAGTCCACACAGACATGTCAGGTCCGCCTCTGCTCCCACTGGGAGGTCAGCTCAGACTGGAGCTCGGTAGGTTCACAACACCAGAACATGACTGGGGAATACATCTGCTCATATGTCTACTCAGAAGTAGTTGTGTCTTTATGCATAAGAAGTACGTTTTAGATTGCAGAAAAGCTGGGGGGAAATTTAATGGTCTATTTGTATTTGTTCTGTCACAGTGTTCAGTGGACTGTGGAGTAGGGAGGAGGACAAGAAGTGTGCGTTGCGTCAGTGATCAGGGTAGTGTGGTGAATGACAAGGAGTGCAACTCCAGGCTCCGCCCACAGGGAAGTGAGGAGTGCAACATGGGACCCTGTGTCACCAACTGGTACTTCACCGACTGGTCAAACACTGTGAGTGACACACACATACGTAGGCACAAAGGAACGACATGTCATTCCTACAGCACTTCATGGTAATCCTCAACACGATCCTCCACTCTGTGTGTCTGTCAGTGTTCGGCACAGTGTGGCCCTGGGGTGCAGAAGAGAGAGGTGGTGTGTCTGACCCGAGGAGGGGTCAGAGAGGGTGCAGGAGGAGGGGACTGTGTTGGCGACAAACCGTCAGAGTTGAAGGCCTGTAATGGAGGTCCCTGTGTGCCGATAGCCATGTGGTACACCAGTCCCTGGACACAGGTAGGAGACCAGGAATGGATCCACTGTGTCTTATTGAATTCTCTTTTTGTATTTTAAGGTCTTCATTTATTTGCAGTAATACAACTTTAATTACATGAGTGATTCTTGTTTGTTTTCCAGTGCAACGTACCGTGTGGAAATGGAACTCAGCGACGAGACATTATTTGTGTCCACAAAATGGGAAATGATTTCACTGTTGTAAAAGCTAGTGAGTGTGCACATCTGGACAAACCTGCCGCCGTCCAGCAGTGTGAGATGGGAGAGTGTCAGTCACAGTGGTTCACAACAGAGTGGAGCGCGGTGAGATGTTGGGGGGAATGACCTGGGGAAACTGAAAATAGATACACAGACAGACAGACAGATAGAAAGATTGATAGATTAGAACAGAATAGATAGAATTAAAGGAAAGATATTAAAGAAAAGAACCTGCAAGTGGTCAAATAAACTCAAAGTCTGTGTAGTGATGTCACGTTGATGTTCCTAATAATATTGTTCACTTTGTTTTTTTCCTCAGTGCTCCCGTTCTTGTGGAAAAGGCTTACAGATGAGGGAGGTACGGTGTCTTACTCCAGACAAAAAGCATAGCCTTGAATGTAGTTCTTTCACCAAACCTGATCAGGAGCAAATCTGCAACATAATACCATGCAGTCCACAAGTTTCAGGTTGGTTTGTGAGTTCATGTTCATGAGTATTTACCGTAGGGGCATCTTGGGTTTCTCATTACCCTCAGCTGCTCTTTCTTCTTTAATTACAGATGAAAACTGCAGAGACCGACGTCATAACTGTATGATGGTGGTGCAGGCCAGGCTGTGTGTGTACTCCTATTACAAGAGCGCCTGCTGTGCCTCGTGCACCCAGAGTGCTCAGCGTACCAAGAGGCAATGAAATGTCACACAGGAAGTCGAGGATTAGGTCAAAAGAACTGATCGCCCGAAGTATGTAAATATGGACAGCCCAGAGTAGACGTGTGATGGCATGGTGTTCAGAAAACATTCAGCTATTTTCTCCTGAATCTTCAGGTAAAACACTGTGAAAGCAGCCGGTTCCTTTTACCAGTTCTCTGTGTGCAGATCTACATTGTCTCTTAGAGCTACATAGAGCTGAGCTTGCTTCTGTTTCCTTTATGCATTAGTTTTAACAGGTTCATGATGTGTCACACAGGGCTGAGCAACACATTCGATGAGATTTCCACACTTGAAGGCTCATATCTATGGCTGAGAGATGATGATGGATGGTCCTCACTGAGGACACAGATGTGGTTCAACAGCAAATTTAGCCATTGTTAAGTGTTAAGATTAGACTCCTAATCTGCAGGATCTTAAAGCAGATTTATTCAGACATGCATACCACTAATTATGTGCTGAACAGTTACCATGTGTGCTAGATTAAGTGTGTATACTGTAGTTCAATGTGTGCTAAAGATCTACTGGAATAGATCTACTGTTTCTGTACGCTGTGGATGCCCCCCACTGAGCTACAGTGGCAACTCCCAACTAAGCTAGAAGAATTTCACTTACATATCATGTCTTTTTTTTCTGTTTGCCAAAAAAATATTTCCTCAAGTGTCCTCTTATTGTTCAGTTCAGTATTTGGACAGATGAACCAAAGGAGTGGGGTGACCATGGCAGTAAGTGACCAAATAAAATATATCAGAGCAGAAAGACAGAGGTGAAAGACGAGGATGTTTAGTCATCAAGATAGATTCTGTCAAATCTTTCAACGTATTCACATTGATATAAATAGAGCTGCTGGACTGGTGTGAGGCCTAAACTTAAGACAATTCTGCTCACTAAATATATATATAAAAACATGAAATCAAGTGATAAAACTGATGTTGGATGTCAGCTACAGGTTGTATATGTTTCTTCTTGTCAACAAATCACATGAAAAGACCAAAGTCAACATGTACAAATTTGTCTCGTCATATTTGACGACTCTTTAACAAGGCGTCAACAAAACCAAGTATATGTCTGGACTGTGTATGGTCAAGGTGCTACATTGAGAACATAACTGTTGTTGAACCCTCTAAATGTTTACTTTTAACCGAAAGTAGGTAACGCTTGCTCAGAAACTCAATGTCATAATAAGCTAATTCTTCATTACGTTCTTTTTACACTCTGACACATTCAACACTTCATGTGTTGACTTCTCTATTACTCTCGTGTTCTCATGTACAGTATTTTAACAGAGCTGAACTACTAATGGAAACTGTTCACAACAGTAAATAAATAATTAAAAAAAAAAAAAACAATAAAAAGCCTCTGATACTCACCCAGCTGACCAATGGTGTAACTCCATCACTCAGTCGGTGTTAATAGGCCCCAGTGTTGAGGTCCACTCACACAAATATACAGTCATTTAAAAAAAAAGGCTAATTAATCTTCTAAAACAGTTGAACACTGTAGTCTCTGGCTAATGTTACTCAAACAGACTTTATTGGAGTAACACACATTAGTAAGTTCATCAGGATTGTCTAAGTGAAGTTAGTTTCAAAATAAAATACAGTGTGTTTGAAGGAAGATTATTTACATACAGTTTTAGGTCTATAACACAGAAAAAATTGTTATTAGACGATCTGGTTACTCATTCAATGTGTTAATTTCAACTCACTGTTACGTATGTGGTCTTTTCATGGGATTTGTTGATTACAGCAGGAAAAATGTAGCATATCTCCTTTAACCATGAACTTGATGACACAGGTTTGGCGAAGTAAAATGATTCGCTCCTGACTGAGTAATTTTTCATCTCGGTGATCGTGCGGCACCGTGACGATTGGGCTGAGGTCTCAAAAGAACACATTTTAATATCCTCCCTATTTTTTTTTTTAACCTCACCTCAGTACATCCTTTACATCATCAGCTTCTTGGGAGGAGAGGATGAATCTGTCCTCTGAGAAAACATGAAGCCAGAATTATTAAACATTATGAAGACTGAGAGAGCTGCTTTCTTTCTTACAATAGACTTTTAATAAGTTAAGTTATGATATCGATCTAATACAACCAATCTGCTTTGACCCGAAAACGAAATATTTTGCATATCAAAATTGCAACCTCTGTATATGTGTGTAAGTACTCTTTATGCTTTGTCTCTTTTTCTTTTTTCCTTTTTTCTACACCTCCCACCAAGAAACATATATACTCACCCTCTGCCCGCGCAAAGGTGAGGAGTCGTCTGTATATTTATCAGATATGTTTTAATGTCTATAATTTCATTTTGAACATAGTAGGCGCTTATGTTTTTATAACTATAAAGAGTTATCAGAAGTGTTGTTTTAGACTGCATTTATTCACATCTAATTGTCATATAACAAGTTATTTTGAATTCAACAAGTGCATGTGAGCTGCGGATGTTTGTGATAGCGAGTGTGCATGCATGCGTGTATGGTTGTGTTTTCGTTGCTTTGAATGTGTCCTTCTTGTCTCTAATCCCTTATAGGAAAAAAAAATTACATTTTATATAAAAATGAAAAAAAAAACAATAGTAATTTATCTATTATCTAAAGAACATGTAATTTATTTTCTGTTTTAAGAGGCTGTAGCAATTTTTGTTTGTTTGTTTGTTTGTTTGTGTCCACCAGAGTTTATGAGATTGTTATTATTGATACTTGGGCGGGTTTTTTCATGCAAAAACAAAACAAAAACAGAGTGAAAAAAAAAAATCATTGAATGAAGAACTTTCGTTTTAAATAAAACAGAAACAACAGAGACATTAAAATGTGTTTCATGTTTTTCTTCCTATCAAGGAGGTTGATATGACCAGTTTCTTCCAAATGATGGCACCATTGAGTCTCGTATATGTAACAGACCCAGTACAATAGCTGTTCATTAAAGAGAAATGGCCAGTATCTGTCAGATCAGTATAATAAATAAATGAGAATAGAGGCGGTAATTTTTTTTTTACCACATTCCTGTATAGCACAAATACAAATTTAAACCAAGAAGGACATGAAATAAACAAGGTCACTTTGTAAACAATTATAGTTTTTTATCACTATTTGTTGTGTTGTGTGATGCTGTGTCTGTAAAATTATGTCAAATTGTGGATAAAGGTCAATATGTTTTTTCTAACCCAAAAGTTGCCAAATATAAACATAATAATCTTTAATAAAATTAAATATCCATCATGCAGTTACACAATGTAAACTCCAAATTCCCAGGATAATACAGGACATAAGCTCATTGCCCTTCATTGCAGCCAAGGCCCAGCCAGATGACAGCTACAGGGTGTTTCTAGAAAATCACCAGACTATTGCACTTGTTATTAGATTTTTGGCCAAGGAGAGGTTTTCGTGCATTTGGCCAGATCACTGATAGTTACATTAAAATAATTAAAACTTGCAGCTGTTGAGTTTTTATGTATCTGTGCAACCTAATGTGGTGTACCTGGTGTTGCTCTCAGATGAGACAGAAAATTACACGGAGGAACATAGAGTTTAGGTCTCCCTGGACTTGCATTTGCGTGTTTTGTTGTCTTCTTCATCGTGCAGGGAGGCTTAGCAGCTCCGGTGGCGTGCTGCCCACTGCCCACACACCGTTCACATCCTCAGGGAGCAGCGGGCCTTGCGTGTCTCTCCTGTCGGAGCTGGGTTTGTAAGAAGCCCCTGGTGTGGTGTTATACATATAGCCTATACATGCAAGTTTGTGTGTGTGTGTGTATGTGTTAGGAGGGGGCGTATGGTGCATGAATGTGGCGGGGGAGGCTGTCTCACAGAGGGCACGAGGCAAGGCAGGCAGATGGTGACCTTTTGGAGTAAATTACCATGAACCCTGTGACTCTCTCTTTCCACTCAGTCTTCTTCCAAGAGCCTGATCGCGCGCGCGCACACACACACACCTTAAAGATAAGGGAAAGCTTCCTTGTCTCTACATAGCAGCACAATGTCAGCCGGTTTAACAAAGTACATGTTGTAAAGTAGGCCAACTCCAACCCGGAGCTATCTCTGCTTCTCTCTGTCACACATTTTTACTCCGTGTGGGCGTGAGCGTGTCTTCGGGATCGGGCGTGAACAGCTGTAGTAGTCGTGACTGAGTGCACGACGTCGGCCACGCGCTTTGGGCTTCACCTCAAGAGGCAGCGTTTCAGCACCAAGGCCAGGGCTCGCGGCTAGAACAATAGGCGGCTCCGCGCACGGGGTTCGCTTAGGCAATGTCTGAAAAGGTTCACCCGCACACCGTCGCTTATGCACGGCGAATAAAAATACTTAAAACGCTCTTTAAAACACTAAAGGTGGATATAATCATGGCAAAAAGCAAGGTTTAGTTTGGCAAATATAGCGGTTAATGATGGTGAGTGAGTGAGAGAGGGAAATTACATTTTTTTCGTGCGAGAACTGCGAATAAATTTGTCGACGGTCCCTGGCAGTTACGTCACAAGCTGGCAACCGCTCCGGTGCTAGGAGGGGGAGGGAGGGAGAGAGAGAGTAAGGGAGATACCGGTAAAGGACGTGAGAAGCCATCCAGCCGTTGGACGGGTGAGACGCTACAAGGAAACACTAAATAGGCAAAATATTAAGTGACAAAAACCCCATTAACGGTTGGAACAGTAACGGGAAGGTCAAAAGAAGCTGTTAGAGGAGTACAAGCAAGTTTTAACAGTTGGAAGCTTCCCGAATTTAAGCTTCTGGTTTGTCCGTTATCACTTCGTGATTTAATTGGAATTATAAGAGGGGACTTTGGTGAAAGTGATAACTAGCTAGCTAGCTCGGTGTACTTTCGACAGTTGAAGAGGTCGGTTGTGTTTTTAGTAGGACTTGGTGACAAGCTGTGATTTTGGGACTCACCTGCCTGACTCTCCTCCGCCACCTCCAGACCAGCACTCCTCCAGAACCGGGAACAACACGGGGAGTTTTATTTTGTTAAAAACACAAACGAGCCTATAGTGTTTGTATAGCAAGGAGTCGAAGAAGAAGGAAGGAGAGGAAGAAAACGAAGCAGGAGGAGGAGGAGGAGAAGAAGGAGAGTAATACGGTAGGCACAAAGAGAGGAGAGCATCCAGGAGGAAGAGGAGGACGGCACGGAAGGGAGAGCGGACAACAACGGGGATCCGACGGAGACCAGAGCAGAGCATCACTCTTTAAATTCTGATCCGCACAGGCAACACTGTGCTCTTAGGCTCCATCTGTAAACGGTAAGCGCTTTTATATCTCTGTCTGTAAATCTGTAAATCTGTGAATCTGTGTTGTTGTGTTGTTCTGTTGTGTGTGTGTGTGTGTGTGTGTGTGTGTGTGTGTGTGTGTGTGTGTGTGTGTGTGTGTGTGTGTGTGTACATTGAGGGGGATCGGACAAAGAGCAAGGGAGCCCCATGACATCCGTGTGTATGCTGTAACCTACAGCTGGCTAAACAAAGAAACCGATGATTTACCCCCAATCACGTTGTTTCTTGTCTGTTTTGTGTGTCGCCATTTACGCAGGAAAAAAGCAAAAGAATATATATATATATATATATATATATATATATATATATATATATATATATATATATATATATATATATATGATTTTTTTAATTGAGGGGAAAAGTGCCATTATTGTGATTTGATTGGCTAATTAATATTTGCATAATTGTTTTACCACAAACCACTGGAGCCCTTTGTCATCAGACTAGGAAATAAATACTCAAAACAATGAACTCAAGTCTTTACATTTATTTACATTTTTAGGGCAAATATTTAATAATAATCTTAAAGCATATTCAAATAAGATATTTCTATGTTTGTAATGTTTTTTATTCTTAATTTTTGTACTCTTACAACTAGAAATATTTTCAATTCTATTATAAATGTTATCAACATAAGCCCCTCAGGGCATACTATAACAATGATTGCATTACCATAGGAGCTTTAAGATCAAAGTGTATTAAATATCAACACATTAATTGTATATCACAAGCCACTTATTGAACATTTTTAGGATTATTATTCTGATTTTTGACCATGGTTTCCTGTTTTCTTTTTGTCTCTACCACCTTGGCTGTGACCCAAAGACTCATCCAGCATCAGTTGCACCTCTCCAGGGATACCTGCTCCTGATCTGTTTACCCCTCAGACCCTGCAGTACCCAGTCACATTCTCCACTCCGTCCTGATGAAGGAGGCCGATGCCATCAAGCTGTTCGTGGGGCAGATTCCCAGGAATCTGGAAGAGAAAGACCTCAAGCCTATTTTCGAGCAATTTGGCAAGATCTATGAGCTAACTGTGATTAAGGACAAATACACTGGCATGCACAAAGGTAGGTCTTGCCATTATAACTGCTTAAACATAGATAGATAGACAGATAGATAGATAGACAGATAGATAGATAGATGTGGAGGCAGAGAGATGGGTGTTTTTTCTTTTGCTGAGTGTCACATGTCTCCATGGAAACCGTCACACCTCCTCACGTCTTCATCTCCTATTAACGCTGCAAGGCGAGATCAAACTCAGTTACTACACATGAGTAAGACTGTTGCAAAAAACTGGTTGCCTACGCAAAGAGGAATAGAAATTTGTGAATATGCTTGTTTATATTCTTCAAAATATAAACAAAAAATTCAAAAAATAGTAAATTGTCACAAACTCATTCTCTCTCTCGCTCACTCTGTGTCTCTCTCTTTCACACACACACACACACACACACACACACACACACACACACACACACTGACCTGGGGTCCTGTGTGTTATGAACCAGATTAGGCTGTATGCTCCAATCAGTGTAATGGGCCTGTAAGCCTGGTTGACACAGGGGAAAGAATCTGTTGTTTTGAGAATCCCCACAGTCACAGTAAGCCCCTCTTAAAAGCAATGAGATGGGCCACAAGATGCATATGAGTGTGTGGGTGTGTGTGCTTAAGTATGTTTTGTCTTTCTGTGTGTATTGAATTTATCTTTTGGCAATGTAAGTCATTGTCAGTTTTTCAGATATAATTTCAACGTTAATTTTTCCTTCCTAATGGTTGAATCTTCTTCTCTTCATTGTGAATCTACATTAGTCTCTCTGAGATGTTACCGGGATGCTAACCTGCTGCTAATCTTGTTGTCTTAGTGCTGGTGACAGGTGTAGTAAACAGCTCTTGGCAGCCAGCTCTACTACCTACTCATCCCTCACACACACAGACACAGGTACAGCTCATAGGAAAACAGAGGGCGTGTATTTGGAGTGATCGTGAGGCATGCATAGTGGTTGGTATAGGGCAGGAACCTGATTGTGCCCAGTCTGTAAAGGCCTTGTTAGCCCCACGCACATGTCTGTGGTGCTGTCATGTGCTGACTTCGTGCCGTGCCGTTCTGAAATGTGCCGTGCCGTGGAGTGTCTTTCTCTGCTCTAGAGTGCATCATCATGGTGGTTTCAAATAAAGTTACAGAATATATAGTGCATGAATATATAGTTTTTTAATTCTCTGACTTGCACAGTTATCTTAGTGATAATTCAAAGTAGGTGACAAGTAATCAGGGAAGGTGTCAGAAAAGGATACATTTAGATGATTTAAATGGTGTGTGGCTGTGTGTGTTTGTAGGGGAGTGGTACAGAGACAGATATAGAGAATGACAAATTTAGAGCTACTCACTGAACTTTTCTTCCTTTGCCCCTTTCTGTTCTCCTCCTCTGCCTCTCTCTGTCTGACAGGATGTGCGTTTCTGACGTACTGTGCGAGAGAGTCGGCGCTGAAGGCCCAGAGTGCTCTACATGAGCAGAAGACACTACCAGGGGTAAGTGCACCTCACAAACACGCATCCCCAGACAGTACACACTTCACACTTATGCAACAATGCACACAAGCTTGCACATACACTCACATCAAAAGAGCCCCCTCCCCCTCTCACAGGCACTGCCAGCTACCTTGTACGCATACACACACAAGTAGCCTCACATCAGTGTGTCTGTGCTGTTGGAGGTTCAGCTCCCATTAGTAACACTGTGACATAACATAACATAACAGCCAGCAGGCTTCTTGCTGCTAAGGACAAATACGGCCTCTCACAGGAGACACACAGTGTGCTACGCGAACACGATCATCTCCATTTCTTAATCTTTCTCTGTTGCTCCATCTCTCTGTCGGTCCCTTCGTTAGCCTCTGGTGATAGCTCCCGCCTGGAGAGTGTGTGTAATTAATGTGGCCATTCCCCTTTGTCTCATCCCAGTCTCCCTCAGTCTCTCCAGTGAGGGATTGTGTGCTGCAGCTGGGCTGCGGTAGGACACTGTTCATTATGGATGGGGCACCGAGCGAGATCTGTGTCTGTCTCATAGGCTGTACCTCTCTGTCGCTCCCTCACCCTTTTTTTCTCTCTGACCTGGTTTCTGCTGCAGTTAACAACAGATTTTACAGTAACTATTTCAGAATAATTTGCATTTTTAACCAGAACAAATGTAGTGTGTACCACTGCCCAACCAAGGCAGACTGCTGATTTTGTAAGAAATGACATGTTTCTAGCTTAAGATGAACTTTGGTCTGCAATAGTCAGAACAGAATAGTTGAATTTACCCCTAGCATCTCTAAGGTTTTCACTATCTCATTCTCTCTATGTTGCTCTGCCACTGATCAGAATTTCAGCTCCTGCACCTTCTCTGCAAGCTGGAGTGTCGATAAGATCTATGTGAGAAAATGGTTGTTGGAGAGCCTGAAGAAAAGGCTTTGGGGGAGGGGAAATATTCTGACACACACAAGCACAAATCTTTGCATACATACATATTTCAATCATGCAACCAGGGGATGCCTCTGCATTCATACAAACACTGACATGTAAACACAAGGAAGTTGTTAATGACATTAATTCAATTAGGGACAAAATTACCTTCCCACTGCCTGATGTGCCCTGTTCCTCTCTCTCTATCTCTATGGTGTTTCTCTTTATTCTTTGACTCACCCCTCTAACCCTTTCCACAGGTTCTTACTGTGTCCTTTCCTGTTGATAACATCAATAACAGGCTCACAGGAGAAAAGGGAAATTATCCCCAAGCTTGTTTTATGAGCCGATAGTTGCAGTGAATTTTACAGATGAATTGTGATAAATATTCTGGACACACAGAGGAAACATTTGCAGGAAGGATACTCATTAGCAGTACAGATTTACTAAAGAGCCAGCACACAACAATCAGAAGCACCACTCCCCTGAGAGAGAGAAGTGCTGAAACAAGGGTGTGGCTGTCGTGTGCTGGGTTTTCGATAAGCTTGAACTATTAATGAGCAACATTATTGCGTTTCTCTGTGTGGCTTTCCTTAATTTGGAGTATCTTGCCTTGGTCTTTAAAGCTTATTGGTAAAATTTATAATCCAAATTCTGTCCAGCGTGAGCCCAAACTCTTCTGAGTAAAATACTCACAAGAATATGATCAAATGTTTAGTGAAGATCTTGTTTTACTATTCTTCTCTGACTTAAATGGATTTGTTGATTAAATACAATAGACAGAGCGAGGCTTGTATATGTTACTCATTTCCATTAATAACCTTGTTAATCTCTCTGATATGACTCCTGCCTGAGTTTGAGATAAGTTTACAAGGCATAAATCAATATCTCATCCAAATTAATTTCAGACTTATTTTTTTCATTTATTTTAGTTTGTTGGCTACAAGACACAGTGACGGCTCCCTTCACTTTATCTTTTCTAAGGTTTACCTCCATTATCACTTTTCTCTGCCTGTCTGCACCCTTTCTTTCTCCCATATGTCTTCTTCCTCCTTCTTCTTCTTCTACCTACTCGGCAGCTGCCTTCTTTGACAGGATCTAGAAACGACTTCAGAGGATTTCTCCTCCCTTTCACATATCCTCCCATTGTCCCATTCTTTTCTGTCCACAAGAATTACTTTTTCATCTCTTCCTTATTCCTCCATTCACCCCCCTCTCCTCCCCTCCATCCCTCCACGCTTCCCCTCATTCCATTTTATCTCTTTTTTCCCCCAAATCCCCAAACTCCTCCCCTCATGTCTTTCACTTTCTCTGCACCAGTAGAATATTACAGTATGTTCCCTTCACTACCCCCCAACCCTTTCAACGCTTGCTCCTCTAAAATGTCTTCATGGTATCCCTCTCTCACTCTCCCACCCCACCCGCCCAACCAACCCCCTTTTCCCTTCCTGCTGTCTTTTACTCATTTTTTTTCCCTCGCTGCACACTCACGCTCCCTCCTCGGATTCTCATTTCACAGTCATTTATGGTAACCCTTCTCCTAAGACCTCCTCTCAACATTATTCCTTCTCTACCAACACCCCCCCAACCCCCCTTCGCCACCCTCACCCCTCCCCCCCCAAGTTCCTCTACCCCTCGTCTCATTTCCCCTCCTCTTGATTAGTTGACCCTTTTGACCGTTTCACCCCCCACCACCACCACACACACACACTCCCCCCACCACCCCCATCCCACTTTCCACCCCTTCTTCCCACCCGATCCTCCCCCAGCTCCACTTGTTAAGCTTCATGATTAGTTTCTCACAAACTCATTTTCATAGTCCGATCCTGGGCTCAGCGTGGGATGGGATAGGATGGGGGGGTTGCTCGGAGAGTGTGTACATGGTACTCGTGGCTGAGTGGGCTGATCTTGGGATCTCTCTTGATTGCAGGAATCGGTGGAAAGTCAAGGACCTCATACAGTTTTAATAGAACTGTAGCGTCACACATTCATACAGAAGTGATTCTCTTACACCCACTGCCACGCAGTTAAATTTTGGTGCCAAGTTAAATTCTAGAGAGCACTATTCCTGCTCCTGTCTGTCACTCACTAGTGGGTTTTAATGCTGATTTAACAGTTCCTATAGAAAAATGAATGGAGAGAGACAAACACAGAGAGATGCTGAGACACTATACCACCTATCTTCCCACCACTAGCATTAGCTGGGGCAGTAGACTATCAGACTGGAAAATGAAGAAAAAGGACAGAGGGATTGCGAGAGGGAGATGAACAGATGGTCTTATCAGAGTGTCCTGTGCCTCGTGTTTAATTTGGACACAGAGAGCGAAAGAGAAGCACAGAGGGACCACGAGATGAAGGCAGAGACAGACAGAGACTAAGAGAGACAGAGACGCCTTATATTAGTCACGGTCGCAGAAATTTATCAGTGGAAACACAAGCTAGTTCCACTGTAGCATACAGATGTTTTGGTGTATTAGACGTGGTGCACAGATTCCCCCTGGGATACATACACATGAAAGAGCTCATATTTGGCTGTCGCATGTCAGAGCTTATTTGCACTTGAAAATTGAATTTCTCGTTCACATTTACATGCGAGATTTGCACCAAATGGGGAGCGATGAGTGAAATATGCAGTGAGGTAACAGGACAGGACAAATCAGAAAATAAATCACATTGTCACAATGGTTTTTCATTACTCAGATACATACATTACAGATGTACTTATAGTTTAGAATAGAGTCGTGGGTGTCTCGTTAGTCCAGAGATGGTGGCAGGAGGCTGACGGCGTGTGTCCGGGGTCAAAGGTCAGGGCTCAGCCTCTTGTCACCAATTTAGGGGAGGGGGGGGCGTCTCAGAGCTGTAAAACTTTTCTTCCAGGAGAATAATTAGAGGGATACAGCAACTCCCCTGAGTGTTTGCACCATCATTATCCAGCATAATGCATTTGACAGAATGGTGATGGTGAAGATGGTGAAGTGAAAGTTGGATACAGCCCAATAATTTAATTATTTAATTAGAAGCCAATTAGATTTTGTTTGTTAGCCTCAAAACAATAACTTATAATTTGTGGATAACTAATAATTTGTCTAAATTTAAGCAAAAAAGCAACAAATCGGTTACAAATAATAATCCATGATCAATAAACTGAGAATTTATCCTAGTTACAAATTTTATGACACACGGCACCAGCGGTCCTTGTTCATATAACTGTCCTTGCTCCTAATATCCTGTTCCCCAATCCCTCCTTCCTTCCCCTCTCTCTCTTTTCATTATGCCATCATTCACTTCCAGCCCGTTCAGATTTTAACCTCATATCTGCCTCCACTCTCTTTCGGTCGCTCTATCTCTCCTGGGCTTACTGCCTCTGTACTTCCTCCCTTATCTTTTTCTTTTGTTCTTTGCCGTCAGTATCTCTCCCTCCATTTAATCTGCACTCTCTTCTTTCTGCGTTCATCACTGCCTTCATCTTTGTCCTACTTCAAACACAAGTGTTCGTACATGTACACATACATGTATCCAATCACATGCACACACACGCACACACAAACATACACGCACGCATCTGTTTGGTCATGCTGGCATCCACAGATCTCTGTGTAGGTGAAATTAAAGTGTGATAAGCAGCTTACCAGGTGTGTGTTGTCATGCTTCACTGCTCTCCAGGCAGCACTCTGCTCCCTGTTCTTTGATTAGAGCCAAACCAAAACATATAAACACACACACACTGTACATTCAATGACACACACTCGATGCCCTCTGAATTATTAAAAAGGCAGAAGAAGTGCTACAGGACAAGTAGTTAACATTACCTGATACAGTAGAAGATCGATAGTTATGAAAAATATAATAAAGTTTGTGCTGTGGATATTGATTAAATGTATATGGTTTGACGGTGTTCTTAAATTAATATGTTGGAATACCTCCACGGTTGCTGCTGTATTGTGAAAACATGTCAGGAGCTTTTACTGAGTCTGGATCGAAGAGGGACGGAGTGAAGTTATTTATGTCCTGGGCTGAAAAGGCTATACTTAATATGCATCAACAGTATGGACTCGAATAGACATAGACATGGTCTAGCAACAGAAACTCTGTAGTGATGCCAGCACTGAAAAACCAAATATATGGAAATAATCATGACATATTGGTTCACGAACATTCAGTATGTTAGTAGTGTTATGAAGTTAGGCACAATCTTTTCATCTGTCCAACATCCAGTGCTTGTACTTGATGTTTATCAAAATGTGTATCGTGTGCATGATGTTTATGTTCTGCATGTTTTTCCATGTGGAATCTAAGATGCCTGGCAGGCAGCCTCCCTATGGGGCAAAGCTATGATGAGCAATTATCCACTAGGGCGACTTCGTAGGCTAATTTAGCATATTTATGTGGTCAGCAGCAGTGTTTACTATTCCCCTTCACTGCTTACTGCTGCACTTTCGATCTAGAACAGACCCCAGCTCACTCTCTCTCTTTCTCTCTCTCTCTCTCTCGCTTTTATTTTCTCTGTCTCTTCCTCCTCTGCCATCCCTCTGCCTCTATCTCTCCCCGCCTGATGGGGTTTGTGATGTGTATCCCCCCCCACCCCCCCTTGTGCTGTTTCTCTATTTTTATCCTCACTGTGTGTGGGATGGGAAGGGAGTAGAGGGACAGGTGTGTGTGTGTGTGTGTGTGTGTGTGTGTGTGTGTGTGTGTGTGTGTGTGTGTGTGTGTGTGTGTGCGTGTGTGCGTTTTTGTTACGTGTTTTGTTACCTTTCCGGTATAAACACTGACCTTGTCGAGACCAGTTGTTCCTTTTGAGACCGAAGTCTGGTCCTCAACTGTCTTAATGTAATTCCTAACATTTTGGGTAAGGTTAGGTATGAATTGCTGATGGGTAGGATAATGGTTTGGGTTGAATGAAAATCAGAACAATGTCCTAACAAGAATAGCTGCACAAACTTATATGCGTGTAAGTGTGTGTGTACATGATGTAGAGAGACAAAGGAGGAGCCAGGGCGGGTATATGCTGAGCAGAGGGGTGTTTGTGTGTGGTTGTGTACAGCTAAGACCAAGGGGGATTTACCCTGTTTGTTTTAAACATAAGTCTTTGCTGTGTGTGTGTGTGTGTGTGAGAGAGAGAGAGAGAGAGAGAGAGACTTAAAGTACGTGTGTACTTGTATGTGTGAGTGCATTTGTGAATGCGACATGGAGAGAGAAAGAGTGCCTGCTTCATATTTCACCACAAAATTGAGGCAGAATCTAATCATAGCCTCATAAAAGCCTGACCCTGGAGAGCCCCTGCCTCTGTAAGGCCAGACACACACATGTACATTAACACACACACACACACACAAAGAGGAACATTTGTATCTCAGCCAGTTTGACAATTATGTTTGTGTGGACACATGATTACCAGGGTATGTGACTGTTCACTGCCAAATCTGTGTCTCTCAGATGCTGAGCTCTAAAGTAGCCCTAAGTTGAGTTGAGTCCATATCACACACCATCTGTTTTGTAAATCCAACCAGCTACAAAAATCTGCAGGGCCTAGTTTCTACACTCACAGAATGAAAAAAAAAAGACCATTTAGTTGCAATTACCAGTCGCCATCATTGCATCTAATGATGAGCTAAAGTGTGCTTTGTTCTGAAAGTTAAGCTGGCTCCATACCCTGAGTGAAACACAGCAGCGGCAGACCTAGCGTGTCCATTAAATCCTGGATTCACACAGTGGCTTACTGCAAGCTGCACACTTAAGGTGATGAATCTGGAAATCAAATCATGTCTGTTGAAATCTTCATTTTGAAAATAGATGTAAAACATAGATATTACACACTGACAACCACAAATTACCACAAAACCAGAAATGAATTTGACTGATTATGGTAAGCACCCACGGACAATGTCTCTCATTTATGTATTTGAGTTTTTTAAAGAAATTATCAAGAAAGAAAACAAGTGCCAGGAAGGAGAGTGTGCCAAAAAATCACTTAAACGCAGTCACCTCAACAGCTGCCCAGATCGCAGCATTGGCACTTGAGTGGTGCTTTGATCATTTAGCAGTGTCACTGATGTCCAGTGCCAGATCATATAGCAAACATCACTTCTTCTTTTTTTCCCCCCTCAGTTACTGTAACAGTCACCCTTTCATTTCCACAGATCAGTACACTTTGGGAGGTGCCAACATGTGCTGCAAATCTCTGAATCTATGTGGACAGAAAAAACATTGAATTTTAAATTGCCCGTTACTCAGTGCATATAAGCTTATCCAAACCTGAATTTCAAGTCATTCAGTCCTTTACAATATGCATGACGACAAGCGAAGAATGACGCTGACACGCTTGAAGTCAAGTGAGACGGTTAAACTAAAGCCTACAGCCGGGGATCAAGACACCTCGTCTCAGCATGTAATATTTATATGTCTGCGCTAAGATGGACGTATAGACCAAGGCCCATACCATACGGGGGGCCCTGAATGAGTGTGTGAATTCATCTCAATGAAAAGGGGGTTTAAGAGCAGTGGAGGAGGGCCATGAAGAGGTTTGGCATAAATGAGGGTGTAGAGACAGGGAGGGGGCAGGGTGAGACAGGGGAGGAGTAGAGGAGGTCGGGTTAGAGAGAAGGAGGAAACAAGACAAAAGTTTGCTATAATGAGCGTGGAGGAAGGGGCAGGCGGGTGGTTTGTGGAAGAAAGGGCTTTTTCTGGGTGGTGGAGGAGTGGGAGGGAAACCGGGTGCACTTCTGTCAGTTTAAACAGAGACATCTGTCAGGGGGCCACTGGTGTGTGTCTGCATATATGTGTGTGTGTGTGTGTGTGTGTGTGTGTGTGTGTGTGTGATTAGGCGGGCTAGGGGATGACAGGACTTTAGTTGCACCTGGGGTGTGACCTCCGCTCCGAGGTCCCGTCTCTAACCACACTTCAACCTGCTGTCTAGATAATGGCCTTTTCACACTGACCACAGGGTGAAGCTGGAGCTTTATACCATCAAATTACACCGGCGTAGATCACCACTCTTAACAATGCTCTGACCAACAAGAGGCCAGGAGAACAAGGAACTGTTATACATAGGCCGTGCTGGCTCATGTGTAGTAGTTCTGTGTGCCTTGATAGGAGCCTTGTTTTGATTACGCACTGATTTTATGAGTGTGGGTCTATGTCACATAAACTGAAAATTTGTAGGTTTAAATTTTTGGCAAACCCGTAGACTCCAGCGTGATCAAATTGATATCAACACATAAAAATAAAGTCACACAGGCCTTTGCCACCAACTTCCTTCCAAAGTGCTGGCTTTACACTGTGTACTATTTTTGTTTGATGTTGATAGACCAAGTAAAACCTCAGCTACAAAAATAGGAATTGGGATATTTTTTTTTCTTCTGTGTGTCAGCAAAATGGGGATGTTGTGGGTGTTGCATTTTTCCTAATTATCTTAATGTTTAATCTTTTCTATCTTTTTTTTCTATTCATTATCTTTCTATTGTTTTTGTCAAACAAACAAACAGAATTAGGGTACGTTCTTAGGTTATTGTAAATTGTAAATAGTTCTTATTTTTTCATAGTGTGATTTTTGTCTCATTCTTACCTTTTATATGCTATATTTTCATCCTTTGGAAACTCCCTGGCTAGTGGAAGACCTGTAATGTTGCTTGCAAGATGTAACTTCTAGTTAATACGCTAGACTTCAATCTGTATACATATCTGCTGGCTTTGTACTGATTATTCAAGTACACCTAATGTGTCTTGATAATTTTTCAGTCTTAATGTTAGTGAAAGACGACAGAAAATTTTGCAATAACAAAAAGAGGTTTATTTTTATTCCAGTGAAATGCGCAAAAAGAGCGTAGGAGTCAACGTGACATTTTTCCCTTCAGTTTAGATGTAAGAAGAACATCCAGGTCATTTGCATATTTTGTCCTCCCTTAATTTTATAGGATCCTGTCTAACGTTGTAACTGCTTCCGTAAAGTATTTGAAAATGTGTCACTGGCTCCGTGTTGAATGTAATCTCAGTGAATATGAGGTTTTTGCAATCATGAATTTGCATGGCTTTGAGCAGCCTTTTTAATTCACCAGCTCATTTCCCAAAGGACTTAAACTCCCTGAAATAGAAAGAAGGTCCAAGTGCATAGGTCTAACAGTTATCCGCTATGGTGCTGTTGGATTATGTTGGACTAAATCCAAAGGATCAAATTTCAGTGAGTGCTCCACTGCTGTATGCAGAATGTTTTCATTGGGGTTTGACAAAACAGCATAATATTATAGGGATCAACAAGGTAGTTAGTTCTACTTTATGCATGATTTGATAGCATTACTATGGAGGGCGATAAAGAGAAAAAGAGGGTGTGAGAGAGGAGAATATGTTGGTAATTCATGCTCCAGTAGAGAGGCTGATGAAGGGTTAACTGCCAGATAAGCTACTGAGTGGAGGAGAAGGAGGACAGACTTCTCAGGTGTGAAGAATGGAACGAGAGACACAGAGGAAGGTGGGATGAGAGCAGGGGGATGGGCCGCACAGGAGCTTGTATTATGGTTGCGGGCCCCCGTTGCCTGGTAACCAAGCTGAGCGAGATGCCAGGTTGCTAGGTAACCCGAGGGATGCAAAGCCTTAACGTGGTGCGATAGCGAGTCACAGAGAGGTGGGGTGGAGCTGTGCTGCCGGGCTGCTCCACCTTCCCGCTCACTCTGTTTCTCACATCTCATTATCTTTATCCAGCTGTGAACGAGAGCCGTGAACGCAGCTTCATCAGGGACGTGATGATACACGCTGCAGCGCCTTACACAATCTAACACGGCACTGAAAATACACAGCTGGTATGGATTCGTTTCAGTGTAAACTGTAGTATTTTGTTATCATGACGTAGTGTCTTGATGCCTTTTACGGAATTACATAAAGTACTGAAACCAATACCAAATATTTTCTCAATTAACTGTTTAGTTCATTTGATGTCAGGTGAAATATAAACATCACACATCAAACTCAGAGTCAGTTGTGACAGCATCAAATGCCCTTGATTTTTCCAACAAAAAATAACAGAAACATGTAGGTTTGGGAGTTCAGTGTTTTTGCATTTTTGCTTTTAAAAATGTCTTATCTGTAGCTGTAAATGAAAAATAAATGTATCTAGTTATATAACCATACATACTACAAATTATTTTCTATAAAACTTGCGTTAGGATCTTCTGAAAACATCAGCAGTCATATCCAAAATACTGGCACATTGTCAATTAGCTGCTCAATTAGAAATATAAGATGGTATTTTTCACTTTTATTTATTTTTTTCTCTCCTTTCTCTGTTGTTTTGTATGAAACAGTGTTTCTGAGAGAGAGAAAAGGGAATGGGGTTAACAGAGCTGCTATTTAGTTTAAATTCGGCTTTCTCAAATCAACGTAAGGCTTCACTACACTGATGGTAATGAATTTGCAGGCCTGGAAGGCATGTTGTAGCAATGGTGAGGAAAATATCAGAGAAGAAGAAAGAGAGACGAGAGAAAGAAATGACTGAGAGAGAGATAGTAGGGCAGAGAGTGAAAGGAAAAAAAATTAAAAAGCAGAGATGCCCATGTCAGGGTATGAGGAGATTATGGAGCTGAGGGTGGAAAGAGGGGCATCGAGGAGAGGGTAGAGGAAGAGGGAGAAATAGTGGAGAAGGGATAAAAATAGTTTTCCTTTCTTGTGCACTCTGGAAAATGGACATCTGAAATTGTGTGGATGGAGTGCTCCAGAGGGAGACTGAAGGGGGGAGGGTACGTTAGTGTTTGTATGAGGAAAAGAGATATGAAGAG
Organism: Polydactylus sextarius; assembly: GCA_016801845.1. Lineage (NCBI taxonomy): Eukaryota > Metazoa > Chordata > Actinopteri > Polynemidae > Polydactylus > Polydactylus sextarius. The sequence goes on along the minus strand of CM028913.1, from coordinate 12,877,430 downwards.
AGAGCGTTTGTGTGTTTATACACACTCACAAACACACACACACACACGTTCTCACCATTCTCCGCCGTCATGCTGTGCTCTGTAATCAGTTTTATATTTTTGTTTTGTTTGCAGGGACGTGTGCCGAGTATTGCCTTCCAGTGTTTTGTTTTTGGCAAAAAAGACCAAAATGATAGTGTTCAAAACTGTAGTTTAATCCATGTTCCAAATAGTGCATGTACAAACACACACATCACCCCCTACCCTTATGATGTGGTGTTCCACTGATTTTGCGTAGGTGGGGGAGGACGTAGAATACGATTTGATTGGATAATCCAAGGATTTAATATCCCCTAATCCTGGTACAATCCTCTCTGCATTACTGCAGGGAGTAAGATTAACTGTATGTGTGTAGTATGTGTTTGTACTAAAGGGCATGTGTGTGAGAGAAGAAAGAAGTGTAGTGTGTACCATGAATGTGTGTGTGTGTGTGTGCGCGTGCACATGTGAGTGACATGGACTGTGTTTGTATTTGTGTTGGCACCGCAGCATGCAAATTGAACCGTGTTTGCATGCAGGGGTTTGACCATGCGTGTATGAGGCGGAGGTGCCTCCACTGAGTGCAAGCGGTCATGCAATCTCACAAACGATCACATATCACATATCTCATGCCCTCATGCACCGCCACACCGCCGCTCACATACAAATCCACTTTTACTCAGAAACTCTGGCTTTTGACGAGGGGCTCCTTAGTATGCAGCAGGACGGATCAAACCGTGCCACGGCGTTAAACCGGCTCCTTGTGCTTTCCCACGTTTGCAGATGGTTACTGTTAATTAAGTCTTAATTGGAACGTGAGTAATTAGAGGATAATTTGACTTGAAAGGAGCGTGCGGCTGTTCATGTGTGTTGGGAGTAAAGGAGAGATAGGACAGAGTGGAGTACAGTGTGACTGACTAGCAGCCTCTATACTTTATTTGCATTTTTCTCTTTGGCTCAAGGGAATTTTAATTACTCCGCTACAATATAGATTCAGTTCCTTCACCTTCTCCCTCACCTTCTCTTGCTCAGAGCCAACTCACACTTACTTCCTCCTCTGGATGCTTCCCCACGTCTATTATTCTCATGAATTTCCTGTCCCGTTCATTTCCCTCATTTTCATATAATTTTACTAACACTCGCTCTCATTTATCACCTGCCTTTCATTATTTCTCTCAACACAAAAAGAGAGAGACAGAAAAATACTATGAAGCCAGCAAACCACTCTCCAGCACAAATTCTTTGTTTATCTTAAGAGCACAGCAGTAGCCCTTGGCAACCAGCATCCTTGTTTACCTACCCACTGTGCCGTCATACGATTGCCATGACAACAAGCTGGTTGCCATGCCAATTTTCCGATGCCATTGTGTTATCTTTGTAGCGGCAGTGTGCACCTCTCACCTGCTGCTTTTCTCCATCTTCTCTCTTTTTCATTCCCATCTTCCTGTCACTATACTACATTTATATTGCGTCAATATTTTAAGACAATGAAAGGTCAAACATACACACGCACACACATACTTAGACACAGGCTGATAATCTTTGATTGATAAGCCATAGCTTGTAATCATTAGGTGTTTCTGCTCGGTTTATTTTATGGTCACTGAGATGAGCTTGAATGGGCCTAATGAAAGAAGAAATGGTAGAGGTGATGGATGGATGAGAAGACAGAGAAAGGGTTAGTGGACACAAATCTTGCTACAATCAGCCCGGTCTACAACACAGCCTGAAATCAATGAACAAGACGGGACTGATCGATGAGTTGATACTGCAAGATGGATGGGTGTGTGGATGGACAGCAATAACACCGGGACTGGGATATGATAGATGGATGGACAGATGGATGGATAGATAGATGGATGGATGGATGGATGGATGAACGGATGGATGGACGAACGGACGGGTGGATGGACAGTGTGAATCCAAGGTCACAGCAAACTGTTAGAGTGTGTGTGTATTTTCTGCAAATTTATGTTTACGCGGCTCAAGTCAATAAAGGCATGGGGTTAAAAATGTTCATCATCCCTTCCTCTGTAGACCTTGTCTGTGTGTGTGTGTGTGTGTGTGTGTGTGTGTGTGTGTGTGTGTGTGTGTGTGTGTGTGTGTGTGTGTGTGTGTGCGTGCGTGTGTGCAAGAGAGAGACAGAAATAGAGAGTACATGATAACATGCACGCAGTCGTGTTTGCCTCCATGTGGGTTTCTCCAACTGTGTGTGATGGCCTTGCCTTAGATCAATAGCTTTGTGGTGACAGCTAAGAGCTGATTAATCAAATGTATGGATCAGTCTCTCTCTGCTCTGCCCTCTCCTCAATTACCAGCTTCATTACATTGCCTTAACACCCCACTGGGACCTTTCTCCATTCTTCCTCCTCATCCCCTTCCTTTCCCCACCCTTCGCCTCCTCCTCCTCCTCCTCCTCTGTGTCCCTTCCCATCCCCTTTCTCATCCTCCTCTCTTCCCTCTGAAAATTTCTCCTCCCAGTCTTTTAATAACTTTTAATAGATACCAAATACAGTTACTATAAATCTCATTTTGACTCTAAGCAGGGTTTATTAAAAAATGTGCTGCTTATTTTGATTTGGTTTTGTGATAGTTCAAAGATTTAGATTGTAGAGTCTGCTTCACAGACATGTATTTTCGTCCTCCTTTTTTTTCTGCTTTGTTTTGTGTGTCAATGTCGCGCCCTTCTTCACTCCACCCCTCTTTACTTTAGATTCCTCTCCTCGCTCCATCCCTCCTCTGGATCCACTCTCGTTTCCCTTCCTTGCACTTCTACACCCTTTTCTTCACCATCACTCTGCAGCCCCTCTCCTCCCCTCACCCAGTCCCTTTGGCACTAACACTCTGTCTCATTACCTCAGTGTTATGACTAAGCACTGTGTGTGTGTGTGTGTGTGTGTGTGTGTGTGTGTGTGTGAAATATGTTATTTATGGTTGTGTGTGCATTTGTGTGTGTGTGACTGACCAGTGTATGTGGAGAATTAACACACTAAATCTAGTGTTTGTTTTTAGATACATCCATGAACATGATTCTCATTCAGAAAGAATAGAAAAAGAAAGATGGGGGCGTGATTCAGTCGTGACAGAGCAAGTCACGACTGAATCACGCCCCTCTCCTCCCCCCATCTTTCTCTTTCTATTCTTTTTGAATCATCCTCTCAGGGGCTGCTTTGCTTTCATCCTCCCACTCTCTGTCTCACTCCTCATGTAATAGCTCTTTTTTCAGTGTTTCCATTCACTCCCCAGGTTCCTCTTGGCCTTCCACCTGCCCTTTCAGTCTGTCGAAGTCAGTCGGGGTCCCCCAGGCCTCTCTCTCTCCCTCTCTCTTTCTGTGTCTCTGTCTCACGTTCACCATGCTTTTATTTTTAGCTGACTGCGCCTGCTCCCTTAACACACTTGTCGTCTCATCTCACTATAATCTCTCTCTCCACCTCTCTCTCCTCTCTATCTCAGCCTACTCTTGTCCCTCATCTAATCCGTAGTTCTTCTGTAATCCAGATCAGCTGGCCTGCATTCTTAATCTCATCACTTTTCAATCCCCGCTGCCTTCATTCGGTGTGTACGTGTGCATGTGTGTGTGTGTGTGTATGAGGGAGAGAGAAGTCAGAGTCAGGAAGGATGTGTGTGTTTTGACACATAAAGAGAGCAGCCTGGGATGAAGTTCAGACACACCTGTCACGTGCTAACCTTGATTTATCAGCGACTGAAAAACAAGTGGACCTGCATGCACACAATTCATCAGTGTTTTAATTAAAGTTTTAATGTTTTTTCCAAGAATCTCAGTATCATACCTTGGAATTAGCAGACACAATTACCTTATATTACTGTTACTATTAGCATTCTTATTAATATTCACAAAAATTAGTGAAAATTAGTTCTATCTATCTACCTGTCTGTCTATCTATCTATGTTCTGTAATAAAATAAATGGAAGGAGACTTGTTTATGTTGACCATCTGTGTTGTTGTTTTTTTGGTCCTCAGATGAATCGGCCAATCCAGGTGAAACCAGCTGACAGTGAGGGCAGAGGAGGTGAGACAAACACGCTTAAACACACACATGCACACATTTCAGTGTGGCAGACAGAAGGGCAGGTGTCAAATAGGATCAGATGGAAATGGAAAGTAGTCATCAGGGTGCTAGGAGGGTTATTGGCTATTGGACTGTAGTAAATACACACACATATTCCCACTGCCCTGTCTTTGTAGTCAATACTGCTCCCTGGTGGACAACAAAGGTAGCTTCTGTACATACATATTCTACAGTTTCCTCATCAGAACGCTTATCAAATTTAAAGAAATAATGTCTGTAATTGTATCATTTTCTTTCTTGTGTTCTTGTTCTCTCAGAGGACAGGAAGTTGTTTGTGGGCATGCTGGGAAAGCAACAGAGCGATGAGGATGTCAGACGACTGTTTGAGCCCTTTGGCAGCATAGACGAGTGTACGGTGTTGAGAGGACCTGATGGTACCAGCAAAGGTAACACGCACACGCACAAACACACAAAAAGATGCCACGAACTACCTTATTTCTTTCAGCAATACTTTGTCATTTATTATCGTCTCTGTACTGACTCATATTTGTTGCAGGGTGTGCTTTTGTAAAATTCCAAGGACACGCTGAAGCTCAGGCTGCCATCAACAGCTTGCATGGAAGTCGCACAATGCCTGTAAGTTGCACTTTGAATTATAAATGGCTTAAAACCAGGCATATATATATATATATATATATATATATATATATACACAGTAACACACTCAGACAAACCAAGTACACACTTCATAATGTTTGAATGGTCTTCCAAGGATGTTTGCATAAGTCAGATGGGAGGATTTATATTTTATGTAAGTAATAATGTTAGATTTACTTTGGCCCTGTCCTGAGAATCCTCTATATGATGGTGATGGCCCATGTGAATTGTAAAAAGATTAAATGAAAAAATGAATTAATAAACATGGAGCCTAGTCCCATTAACACATAAAGCAGATAAGACGTAACATGACTTGTAATTGCAGTTGAAACTCAGGTCAGTCTCCATCTCTCACCCCACAGGGAGCATCATCCAGTCTGGTGGTGAAGTTTGCTGACACAGAGAAGGAGCGAGGCCTGAGGAGGATGCAGCAGGTGGCCTCCCAACTCGGCATCTTCAGCCCCATGACCCTCAATTACCCTGCCTACAATGCCTACACACAGGCGGTCAATGCACAGGCAAGCAATGCATGCACACGCAAACACTCACTGTTTTACACACGTATATACACACCAAATTTGTAAGGGGAGTGCTGTGCTTATGAAAGGATGTAATAAGTTTGAAGAGGCTATCAGTGGTCTAATTGGGACTAATGTTATTACCAAGACAACAGAACATACGTCATCTGGCATTAGCTTTCCCGCAACACACAACCATTAACCCACTGACTCAAGGCATAATGGCCTTGTAATTAGATCTCTATTCATCTGTTCCTCCATCACTCTCTCTCCATGTCCCTTCCTCTCGTTCTTCTCTTTCTAACTCTTTTTTTCTTTTTCCCATCTCCATTTAACTGTCTCTGTTTTCTCTCTCTCTCCTTCATTTTTCCCCCTCTCCCTCCCTCCTTGCATCACCCCCCCATTCCCCACCCCCAACCACCCCTTCCTCCTACTTTTATCCCCCTCCCCCTTCCTCCCTCGCTCTATGTTTCCTTCCCTGTCCACAGCTTGTCCAACAGCAGGCCCTGGTTGCCCAGTCAGCATACTTGTCTCCTGTGGCAACAGTTGCCGCCGTACAGATGCAGCAGATGGCAGCGCTCAATGCCAACGGAATTATTGCCACGCCCATCACACCCATCACACCGTCCTCGGGTAGGCTCACGCACAAACACGCTTTAATTTCTGCATGGTCTGACAGAACAGAATGTATGCTTGTTGTAGATGCCATCTGTACATTATACAGTAGAACAGTTATTGTAGTCAGATGATTTTTTTCTTAGATGCTTTGAGTCATCAAAATAAAGATCTTGAGAAACATCATACTTGGTTAATATACTGAAGGATACTGCGTTAAGAGAGACTTATTGTCTGTCTGTCTGCAGGTACAAACACTCCACCAACTATTGCAGCAACACCTGTGCCAGCTCTCCCTCCCCCAATAGGAGTGAATGGTTACAGCAGTGTGCAAGCCCCAACCAATGGACAGCAAGCAACAGAAACACTATATACCAATGGCGTTCACCCATATCAAGGTATTTTAATAAAGTTTAAATTTGCGTTGCATATTGTAAATTAAACCTTAAACAAATGGAAAATGAACGAGAATTTAGTTTTTTGTTGCTTTTATTTTTTATCCAGCTCAGAGTCCAGCAGCAGCCTTGGACCCGTTACAGCAGGCATACGCAGGCATGCAGCACTACACAGGTTGGTGTATGAACAGATTCAAAAGCTGACCAAATATTATTTTGGACTGGATTCCTCAAATGTATCTTTATCCAACTATACATATAATGGATAGTGTAGTGTATTTGTAACAATGGAGAAAAGCCTTCAGAACCTAAATCAGATTCACTAGATAGCAGCAGAATTAGGATGTAGGTTACTTGGTCAACAGGCAGGTTTATGAGGCAAACAAACAGAAACTGCTACTTTTTAAAACGATGAAATTTGCAGCTTAAATGCTCAGGTACTTCAAGATGACCTGACAAATACTCGCTTTATGCACTAGTTGGCAAATGACCAAAAGTTATAAAAGTGTACAGACTGGTCATAAGGATATTCACCTCTGAGTGACTTTGTCTCACTGTTTTTATAACATACTGTATGTATGTGAATATAATTAAAATCCAGAGTAGATACATGCAAGGTGCTTTGAAAATCGCTCCAGGTGCAGCAGACGCATATTGAGCTATGTTAATTACAAGTATCATTGTGTGTGAAATGAATATTAATGTGCAGCGCAGCAGGCAGCTCAGTCAGTAGGTTAAATTAACATTTCCATTTTTAGAGAACAAATGATGACATGATGTCTGATGTAATCGTAACACAAGACACATGTTGATGGCTGCACATGCAGCTACACGTGGTTCTTATATGATTCACTACCAGGTAGTAAAGGAGAACAGTAATCTTACATATCAGACTCAGAGAACCAGTGTGTTGTTCAGCAGACTCGCCTCATTCAGCTGTTACATTTTATAGTTCACCTTCATCATGAGACATTCAGTTCAAATGTAATGCCTCTATTGGACAAAACTATGTTGCCACCTGTTGTTTTTATCCAATCAGATTTTGTTACTCTCTGTCTCTCCCAATAGCGGCCTACCCTGCTGCCTACGGATTGGTCGGACAACCGTTCCCCCAGCAGCCAACGCTGGTTGCCCAGCAACACCAGCAACCCCAGCAACAGCAGCAGAGAGAAGGTGATGTGACTTCCTGTCTGTCTGGGGCCACACCTCTTTGTTCAGCTTAAAGTTGTTTATCACAAGGATTTCACTGTGTGATATCATTTATCATAATCTGACTGCCTGCCTCTGCCTGTGTGTGTGTGCCTCTGCTTGTGTGTGTGTGTGTGTGTGTGTGTGTGTGTTCCAGGTCCAGAGGGATGTAACATCTTCATCTACCACCTGCCCCAGGAGTTCAGTGACTCTGAGATGCTGCAGATGTTCCTGCCCTTTGGCAATGTCATCTCAGCTAAGGTGTTTGTGGACCGTGCCACCAACCAGAGCAAGTGCTTCGGTGAGACACACAGACAGCGAAGGAGGGAGAGGGGGAAATGGGAGGTGTACCAGAGGGAGGAAAGGACAAATGAAAAAGAAAGGGCTCTTGCTTTGTGGAGGATAAGATAACTATAAACTGCTGTTGATCCCTGCCTCTAAATTTAAGTGACCTAAAGGTCTTTTTTTCTTCTGGCTCTTCCAGGATTCGTGAGTTTTGACAACCCAGCCAGCGCTCAGGCTGCCATCCAGGCCATGAATGGTTTCCAGATCGGCATGAAAAGACTGAAAGTGCAGCTCAAAAGGCCCAAAGATGCCAACCGTCCATATTAAGTGACAAGTTAGAGGAGAAAGAAATGATGAGAGGTGAGGCTGTGGTCAGGATGTGATGACTGACACGACACTAAGGGAAGTGGGGTGTTGTATGTTTTGGGAGCAGCAGGATGAAATTAGGTCAGTGGAAAAAAAACAGAGAAGGTAACTTTAGCTTTGACGCTGCAATGCTAAATGATCATAAAGAGTTAAGTGGAGAAGCTTAACATGACATGAGTTAGTGAATGTACATTGGGTTACTCATATAAAAAAACAGCTTAATCAACTCAGGAGAAAGTGAAAAGTGAAAATACTAAAATATTGTTTTCCTTTTTATTTTCTTTCACAATCTTATTTATTTTCTTTCCTGCTGTTTTGATCTTTTCCTGAAATGGCAACTTACCTCACCCAAGATCCTTCCGTCCAATCATAATTCACGAGGACCCCATCGCTATGGCAATGGTTGCCTAGTGACCGATAAAGCCTTGACCCCCCCTTCCTCTCGCATTGTTGTAAGTTGATTGGTTGGCCTGTGTTTGGGTTGCTGTGGCGATTGATTGCCTGTGTTGGTTGCCCTTGGCAATTTTTGTTCTGTCACCTCGAGCAACCAGCCATGCGTTGACCTGCATGTCCTGTTGCTGTAGTGACCACAGACTGTGTTTGGTGCATTGTGACTTTATTTTGTATTGACCTGTGCACATACTGATCAATAACTGATATTAGACAGGACTGTACTCAGAATCAATTGATTTGATTGGACATTCGATACACTTAATCACTGCATAGTAATCTGATAAATTCTGTAGCAATGCTCGTTATTTTTTTGCAGCTTTGTTTTTGATCAGTTTCTGTAGCGTTCTGTTTGGTGTTATTATCATTTAAACAAATTGTTTGGGTGCAGTAGTGAGCGTGGGCATCCACATGTACATATGTGTCTGTGTTACACTGTTAGTGTGTAATACAGGAGCGAATAATCCTTGTTGTATCGGTGTCTGCTTAGAGGACTTCCAGAGGTTTCCATTGTTGACTGGTGCAGAAATGTAGAGCAGCACTACAGTTTACTGCAAAATGGGAAAACTTAACATTTTTATGATTTTATTGCTACATCAGAATCAGAATCAGAGATTAGTCGCTTTGTTACATTTCCTCAACACTCGGTAAGGAAAGAGGAGGTAAAAAGTAAAACTTTGAAAAACTACTATAAAACAGACGTAATAATACACAGGAAGGACGGAATCACTTCCTGTGGTGTTCAGTGGAGCACTTAGTCATTCTGAGTTTCTGGCTGAACGTGCTCCTCTGGCGAACCAGGACACTCTCCATGATGGAGAGGAGTTTTGACAACACCTTCCTCTCTGCAGCTCCACAGATGATAACATAAACTTACAGAAATTGCAGGTCATGTTGGACGAGACACCGTGAAATGATTATGACACAGTACAGCACACAGTTTAAATGTGACTACAACATGGGTCATACAGTTTAGAGGAGAAAGAGCAGACAAGACTATTTTAGCTTAATGACAAAAGCACACTATTTTTGGGTGAGCATGCATTTTGTTGAGCTGTACTGTGATAGGCTGAGTTTGTAATCCTGGATTCTGATTTGTTACTCTGTTTGATGTGGCACTTCAGTTTTTTGCTCCTTCATTTCTCCTTCTTGGTCTCTTTTACATCCTCCGTCACTGCTTTTGTGGTGTTTACTCCCTCTCCCCCTCACTACCTCCCTCCTCCACCTCCTCCTCCTCCTGCTGTCCCTTTATCTCCTCCTTTCTTCTTGTTCCACCTTTTTCTGTCAAATTCTTCCCTCACTTCTCTCCAACCCAGCCTCCTCTTTCTATCCCTCTAGCTGGTGTTTTAAGGTAAAGGGTATGTGGTTGTCATGGTGGAAAAACAAGTGCCTCTTGCTTATTGGAGAACAGCTTCCAACTATAGGAATTCTGGGAGAATTGAACACAGTGAATAAAGGATCTTTTCAACGCGAGGTAAATTTAATCCTCCACAAACCCTAACCTTTAACAAAGAACACAAAATGTGTGGCTGCTGTCACGTCGGTTTGTGGAGGCATCGTTTCACGGCGGCACACATTATAATTAAGGATCTTGTTTCTATTTCTGGACAAACTTTAGCTTAACAAATCCCCATGGGTAGTAAGGTCTTTATGTGTAACCTATGTGTGACCTGTCTAATGAAACCCTCTGTTTGAACCCTTAAATCCTGCTGCCCCTTCATTAGTCTGATTCAAAGTGTCACCCAGAATTTCTATACTGCAAATGCCAGAGAGTGATGCATGTCGGTAGTAGTGTTTGCTTGCCATGATTCAAGGCACATGAGTGCAGCACATGCTCTTAAGATCACACACATATAAACACATTATGTTCAGATACAGGAGCTCACACACTCTCTCTTTCACACACACACACACACACACACACACACACCTCCAGACACACATACACATAAGGACACAGATAATGGATTTTCACTGTATTGAGCTGCATGATTCAGACACTGTGTGTGTATGTGTTAAAGCACCATGATTTATTGCTGTTGAAAGACAAGAGCTTTACCACTGTGAATGATGCCTTCTTGTTTTAACTCACCAAGATGAAGCTGAAACAAAGACAAGCTAGGAGCATCCTGAGGTGCAGTTTGCTGCAAGATGTATGATAGCAGTCCAGGTCATGCCTACAGGAGAGATTTGTTTGATGGGAGGGGCATGTTTGTCAAGATGTAAGGACCATACAGAAACACCACTGAGCTCCAGCATATTTATAAGTCTAACATTTTCTCCCTCCTTCTCTGTCCCTCTCTCCTTGTTTATGCATCACTCCCTCTTCCCTCCAACTCTCCCTCTCTTCACAGGTGACCCTTCAGAGTCCAGCCGAGGTGTAATCCCAGGGTTCGTTGTGCTTTCAGTCTGTCTACTACCGTTGACGGTCCGGAGAGTGCAGCCACACACACACACACACACACACTCATAAGAACACACACACACACACACACACACACACACACTCAACACTGAACCTAAAACGGTACAAGGCTGATATACAAATGTACATAAAGTGCACAAACACACACACACTCACACACACACACCTGCTGATACTCACACAGATACACACAGGTTCACGCGAGTCAGTAATCTTACCCATACAGCCGAGAGCTTGGTTCGACCATAGTCTGTGTGGAGTTTGCCAACAGGGTGTTTAGTACAGTTAAGACAACTCAGACCAAGTGTGTATGAAAGGTACTGATGACAAATGCTGATATATCACTTCAATAGACTTTAATGTGTCTATACCATGTCTATTACATGACAAATATAGAGGGACCGATGTTTCATAATAAAAAAAAGAAATACAAAAAAAAATACAAAAAAGACGATTAAATGAGTAGGTTAGAGAGACTTTGGAGAAAATCCTAATGACCTGTAAATAATTTAGTTTACAAAGAGCAGCATTTAAAAAACAAGAAAAAAAATGCAAAAAGAATACTTCTTTAGATAAACACTGGACAGCAACAGGACACAGCGACATTATTATTATTATTATTATTATTATTATTATTATTACCACCACTAGTAACATCATCATCTACATAAAGGGATATTACATTCCAAATTGTAAAATGGGAAATCACTAACCTATTTTAAATTTCTACTTAGATTTTAGGTGAAACAACGGGGAGGGGGGTCGCACTTTTATTCTGGATGTTCTAATATTTAAGCTATTTTTTATTTATTTACTAATTTATCAATTATTTTGTTTATTGGGAGAAGGGGTTTGAGTGGGTTGCAATATTTTCATTTTAGAATTTTCTAGAGAAAAACCTTTCGAGGGCCTGTTTCTGTCAGACTCTTGCAATCGAGTAATTATAATGTATGTATTAATTATTACAGCAATTATATTTATTTCTAATTTATTGAATCCTGTTTTTGATCCACACTCTTTTTAAGTTAAAATAAAAAGTATCATACTAAATGTCCTGATCTGATTTATTGAGTGTGTATGTATGTGTTTGTATGTGTGAGTAATTCATTTCTTTGCATCTGTATTTCTGTTAAACCTGCAAGAGAAAAAAAAAAAAAAAAAAAGCCAAAGGCACGACCGCACGTGCATCTTTTAACCAGAAGGGGGCAGAAGTAAAGAGCATGTAATTACAAGAAGAGAAGATATTTTCACCCACTTGAAGCTGATACACTAAACCTGTAATACTACATTAAATTATGACAGTGGAATACTTATTTATCAGCTCAATTAAATACCTTGTTTGTTTTTAATCTGACCACGTACATTGTTCCTCACTTATAACAGTAACGATATCAGTTAAAATAGGAAATAATACCCTAGTGAGGTTTTCAGCAGACAATGACTCAATGTCTCCATTGATGTTTTTCTTTAACTTTATAAACTTTATAACTTTAACAGTTACTTACCTTGTCTTTTGACTTCCTGGCCGCTTCAGAATATTTTAAATATCAGGCTTCATACAATTAATTATATTTATGATATGATAGAATGAATATTATTTTTTAAATAAACATAAAATGACGTAATAGCCACCAGTTACTATCCATGTTAAAGGTCTCACTGATCTTATCCATTTGTACCCTCACACGTGTAAACTATCACTATCTGGGGCAGCTTCGTTGACAGGCTCAAGGTTATTGAGCCCTTAGGTCATTCTGAACCGTATGTCAGACTATAACCCCTCACATGATGTTTTTATTGGTCATGGGTCACAGCTACAGGAAGATTACCTATTCCCTCTGAGACACAGCTGTAGGCTGTAGGAATGGTGATGACGATTTAAGTGAAGTGCAATATAGTCGTGTGTTGTGTGGACATTTCTATACTTACAAGTCAATCACTAATAAACTATTTACTATTCAAAACTACTGTTCTCCTGGCAGGATATGATTTAATTTATGTGTTTAATTAAAAATGCAGTTAGTGATTATAATGAAATGCAATGCTTAAAAAATAATAATAATCAAAAAAAAAGTGACTGCTACTAATTATTCCAATGTTTATTTTCTTAATTATTGTTTAGTCTATAAAATATTTAAAAATGACTGTTGACCAACAGTCCAAATATACAAATATTTATCATGCAAAATTAGGATACGCAGCAAATTTCTTCAATTCAGGAACTGAAATCGAATAATATTTAAAAATGTTTGTGCATCAATAAAACAGAAAATGTTATCAGCAACATAGTTGCAAAGTGATGAAATGATAAGTGAAGGAGTGCAGCAGGAAATGCATGCTGCGTTTGCAAATAACAATGAGGTCAAAGGTCACAGCTGAAGCAAAAGAAAAAAGTTATTTTTGTCATCAGTTGAACATTTAAATTAGTGCTGGGGTTAGAAAGTGGAGATTTATAAATAAATCAGAATAAGAGGCTTTTAAGGGCTTAAGGAGGGGAGGGAAACAAAAGGCGAACGTATATGTGTGTGTGTGTGTGTGTGTGTGTGTGTGTGCGTGCGTGTGTGTGTGTGTGTGTGTGTGTGTGTGTGTGTGTGTGTGTGTGTGTGTGCGTGTGTGTGTGTGTGTGTGTGTGTGAGCTAAACGCTCCCTCTCTCATGTGCTCGGACGTCATCCCGTCCCTCCCTCTCCGTTATCCCCCTCACTCCTCCCTCTGTCTGCTCCGCTCAGTCCGTTCTCCCGCAGCCCACAACCTCCGCCTCTGCCCCGGACAGACGCCCCCAGACAGACCCCGCCGCCCCACGGACACAACCAGGAGAGGGGGCACAGACAGACAGAGCGGCAAAGCTGGGACACGACGAGCCTTAACACCAGCTGGAAGAGGGAAAAAATACCGGTCGCACTGCAGCATCTTAGATAATCACCCACTCTAGCTGTTTTTCCCCTGATTATTTCTTTCCTCTGAAGAAAAAAAACAAAAACAAACAAACTTTAACCTCAATGGAAAGATGTAAAAATCAGCCCGGATACTAAAAGTGAGCTCACCCAGCGGGGCTGGTCATCCGCTACAAGACCGTTAGGTTTGAGATTAGCGAGGTGGGACCCGGATCATTTTAGTGTGGAAGAAAAGAAAAGAAAAACAGGCAGACAGGACGTTGTTCCTCATTTTTCGCTTCGCCGCGAAGGGAAAACACCAAGTAAGTACCTACCGTTTCACTTTCATGTCAGCGAGTAGACGTTTTTCTTTCAATGTGTACGTGAGTGGTTGTAGACGTCATTACGTATTAATGTAGGGGGTCCGTTAATTAAATATAACGGGCTCCCGTGGGCTCTAAACGGCTGGAATTCATTTATGGCGTCGAAGTGTTGTTACAGTTTAGAACGCACGTTAATAACCGTTATCTCTTTACGTATGATGATGTGAGGACACGAGGGAGGCCTGGCGCGTGGGTTTACCGGTGGGGTTCTGGTTGTAAAGTTTGCTAACTAGCGCACAATTTCACAATACTGGACAACAAACATGAATCATCTGGGAAGTACAACATGTAACATGTAACATTTCCGGTGGAATGTGACTTAGTATAAATACTTAGATACTTTAGTCGGGTAAAGTTTTGTTGTGCTTGTACTTTGAGTATTCTACTAATGCACATTTAACTTATTTGTTACCTTGGTTACACTTGATAAAGTTCCATTAGTATCATAAAGAGTAATGATATTCACTTGACTAAATATTCAATGGAAAATAGAGATAAAGTCGAGCCATAACTGTGATGTGACTCTAATTTAGGTGTTCCAGATTAAGACTTTACATGTCAAAATGTTATAATCTTATAAACTACAGTGTGATGTTGAAGGTTACATAAACAGTGACCAACCAATGTCTACAGTCCTATTAACTTTTCACACGGTTTCATTTACATAAATCTGTGAGGATAAGGCCCAGTGAGGTAAACATTTTTAATTATTCACCAAAAAAAAAAAAAAAAAATGAAATATTATTGAAATGTCTCAATTTCTGCCTATTTAACTGACTCATGGCCCACACAAGCATTTCGCTCTTACGTCTGTAGCACAGAACTTCTATTTTAACAGAATATAAATAGTAGCTAGTGCTTTGACAAGCTAGTATTAACGCCTAACTCTAAACACAACAACTTCAGACTAGCTATAAAAACACAAGATAAGATGTGTGTAAACTCACTGACATTTAATCACCTCAGCCACTGTCAGTATTATGCGGTGTTGCAAATGCAAATCTATGACATAATCACAGGTTGTAAATGTAAATGCAAATGCGCGTGCATGTGACGTGTCCAGATCAAATATGATGTTTCCCTTCATCTTACGAAAGCCTGACTGTAGTGTGGAAACAGTCAATAAAATGCTAAGGGGATTGAGAGGAGATTATTCAGCAGCAAATTTAATAATTGATTCATTGTTATTAATTTGTAATTTATAACCCATCAGTATGAATGTTTGTCTCTCCAGCTCCAGACTAGAACATACTGAAAACATTTTTGATATGCTTTAGTTTGGACTCCATCTGTGTCTCTCCTGGACAGAATATCACTTCAGCTATAATCTGTCTGTAATTACATCTTCTGCTTCATTGAGTAATTTAGTTGAGGACAAGAATGTTGCTTTGACTTTTTTTTTTTTTTTCAATGTTGTTGGTGTGTGATGCTGATTATCCTGCAGAGTTTCCGCTCAGCAGAAAGAACAGAAGAAAATCAGCATGACAATGTCGCCATCACACCTCCTGAGGGGAGCCTATTCAAATCAGCACGCCTGCTGATTTAATCCCCTTATCAATAATTCATCAGGGTCACAGATCAGTGTCAGAGGTCGTGTAGCTGACTTTCTTGTGATCTCTATCTAAAACACAGACTGGCAGTCTGACCCTGGGATGACTTTACATTTTCTGTCACTTTGAGAATGCCATTCTCTATCATCTGTATGTTTTTTTTTTTTAAACACTGAGTTGTTTTTTTTTTTTTTTTTAAATCATGATGAATGGAACGTCGGAAATGTGAAGGATGTGCATGACTCACCCTCTAAAACCCTACAGCACAAAATGTCCAAAGCATGACCTGCGTTACAGCTAATCAACTATGTGTAGAAAACATGTCAGCCTCCTGAACTGCCATGTGATGCACAATATGTGGGCTGAGATTTTATGTTTAAGCAGTGGATTGAATTAGACTAGAGTTTGATTCGTATACGTGATCTCCATATTCACGTTACACTAGAAAATTTTATTTAATGGGCCATCCAAAAGAGGAAAGTGCTTACAGTCTCTGATTTCAACATCATCAGATTTACCTCAGTGATGTACATACCTGGTCAGTATATGTTTTTTACTCAAGCCTTTGTTGGAGGAATCCTTCATTTTGTCATTTGATAGCCGAGGTTTAGTATCAATGTATAAGAACCATTATTTAAAGTACATGCAGTGTAATATAAGGTATATGTTATCAGAAAAGCTGACCACAGTTCTTTGCTCTGTTCTGGAGACACACTTACTACCCTAAAAAGAACTAAATTCAGCCCAAGTTAATTAAGATAAATTTCATTTTTTAGGTACCCCAGTTTGAGTGTGTATGTATCTGTTAAGTCACAATGGTTGTTGCACCCAGTTCTGTTCTGTATGTGAAGATTCATCTGAGCTACAGGAATATTAAAGGCCCTGATTTAATTCAGGACTCCTGACTTATCTGACTGACCCTGCTTCAGTCATGTGACCTTTGTGATATCTGACTTATCAAATGCTCAGACCTGCACACTCAGCTTTGATCTCTCGTGTCATGTCCTCTAAGCTGTCTGACCTCTCAGAGTCTCTCACTTATGTTTTTCATTCATTAGTCAGTCAGTCAGTCAACAGCTTAAGTATGGATGGATATGTGTAAACAGGCGGTTATACACACATGGATGGTGTGTTATGAGTGACTCACAGTCAGCACATGGCTACTGTCTCATGACCTGTTAGTTCCCCGTCGACTCAGTCTCCTTTCATTCAGTTAAAGTATTTGGTGACTGTAAAACTACAAATCAGATTATATTCATCCATGAAGAGTGAATAGGAAAGATGAAACTCTCCTCCGGTTTGGTGGCAGTAAGTTTACATTCTCCAAATATTCCTGGACTCTGTACCAGGCTCTAGTCTGGTCTGCTTAGGTTTTCCTCACAGGGTTGTTCCCCCTTTTAATTCTTCTATACTGAGAAACTGCATTTCCAGTTTGTAAACTAAAGATTCAGGCTGAATGTTAGTAGAAATACATCAGTAACAGCTGGAGCTGGGCTCTGTCAGCCAGGAGCCTGATCTCTGTTTACAATCAGCACATCCCTGTAATATATATTCATGGTGAGGGGGAGCGAGAGACAGTCGGAGAACTTCCTTTTTCCCTCCCCTGCCAGAGGCATCCTTTATTTTTATTGGACCGTTAAAATGGTCAGAGTATGGTCATATGATCCTGTGGGCCAATGGAATGTGGTGTTAGGAAAGCTGTGGGGGGAAAGTGCTTTAACATGCTGAATCCACCAGATGATCTCAACTAGTAACCCTGAAAATATCCTCCCAAATTTCCTCCACACATCTCAGTGTGGTCGCAATGCAAAATACAAAGAATCAGCCTCTGTCTGGATGCTTGATTTCCCTCCTTAAATATTTATTTTGGTGTCTCTGCATCAGATACTTGTTGTTTATAGTCAGTGGTTGTCATGGAAAATCATTTATTACACAGTGAAGTCTCTGTTTCTTGGCATTTCTGTACTTTGAACCGTCTGTATCTGTACTACATAGCCTGTTTAGCGATCCGCTCGTTTAGCGACCTTAATTGCCCTTTGGGATTAATAAAGTATTCGTCTATCATCTATCTATCTATCTATCTGTTTTTGGTTCGATTACACAGCTTCCATCATTCAGTTCGGCTCACAAGATGTGTCTCTTAACAAGAAGTGAGATTTATTTCTGCTGAGGTGGAGGACCTGGCAGAATGACTGGGAAAAATATGTCACCCTTCCCATCCACCACCTGTGGCGGGGGCCAATGCTCAGCCAGCTGTGCTGTTGCAACAGGAAACAGGGGCCATGACTAACATGACATGATGTGGAAAATAACTCACACACTCAACCATGACAACGTCTTATGGACAGTGTCAGCGGCTCCGGACGGCAGCAATATGTTGTGTCTTTAAACAAACATCAAACATCAAGGGCTAATATAAGTTTATTATATTTAACCATTTACATCTTTATAACTGTTAACTGTGTCATATTTGCCACATGAGTTTCTGAAACCTCTATCTTATCAACATGATCAACGTGTCAAATAATAATAAAATAATTAATTGTAATAATAAATAATAATACAAATAAATAAAAACAAAAATATATGAAATGTTTGCATTTTTATGTAATGTGTGACGGTTAAATAAATTTAAAAAATGAGAATTTTATGGACATTGTTTGATGTGTCAGGTTTTAAAGGGTTAAAGAACTTATTAGGCTGCAAGACGGAGCTACAGATTAAACTTTAGTACAAAATGCATCAGTAAAACTGATCAAATACCAGGTTCCGGCATGGTAAAACTACGTGATTTATTATTATGTTGCCATGTTTAAACCATTTACCTTAAGAGGAATAAAACTGCAACCTTTGACCATAAACTTTTGCCAAAAAAAAAAAAAAAGTAGTTCTGCAGAGAAATATGTGTATTAGCTACTCAGATCGAGATATAACCCAGACGCTGAACTGCTATCAAAAACTTTCAGCCAAGTTAATCTTATTCATGACACACACAGAGCATGTTGTTTTACCACACCCTGCAAACTTATGTCAGTACATTATTTCCCAAAACAGCACATTTGTAAAGACCGTGGAGGGAGGGGGGCAGTACACATGGCTGTAGGTGTGGGCCAAAGAGGGAATCCTCCTTGACTACTGGTGGGGAGCAGCAGGGTGGGGATGGGACTGGAAGTGAAGCGGTTACATGGTTTTGGTATTTACAGCTGCAGTAGGTGGGAGGGGAGTTACTGTAGATCTGCAAGGGGAATCCAGAGATTTGTGTGTTTGAGTGTGTGTGTGTGTGTGTGTGTGTGTGGGTGTGGGTGTGGGTGTGGGTGTGTGTGTGTGGGTGTGGGTGTATGGAGGGGCGTTTGTTACCCCCAGGGCTTTTGCACATATGGATGAATTACGACTCATTTCCCTTACCACCAACCCTTTTTTACTCTCTAGTTTGGGCCACTCCCTGAACTCAGTGGCAGAAATATTCATCTCTGCGTCCTCTGAGTCAAAACCAACTCTCACACAGCTGCTGTTCACCGCTATGTGGAGAGTGCTGGTGTTAAAAGTGTGAAGTAAAAGATTTGCTCAGTTGTTGGTCTGATTTCTCCTCACGTGGGCCTCCTGAGCTCTCTGCTCAGGCAGGCAGGCTTCCAGTGAGAAGGAAACATTGTTGCTATCGTCTAAATCTCTTAATTACACTACTAAAAGTTCTCAATCACAGATGTCTTCCTACGTACATAACCAGTCCTGTAGAGCAGATGTCAGTAACGTTAGACTGCATGTGTATTCAGACTTTACTCTTTTTTTGTTCTAACACATGGATTCTTGTGTGTGCCATGTTGCAGGATGCTTTCAGAGCTGAGTGACTGGTTCTGGCAGGAGCGGCTGTGGTTTCCGAAGGGCCTGGGCTGGGCCGACCTGGAGGATCGAGATGGACGTGTGTACGCCAAAGCCCGTGACTTGTGGGTGGCGTTGCCCATCGCCCTTGTATTCCTCATTATCCGTCAGATCTTCGAGAGGTCAGTTCCCCCTTTTTCACCCCGTCCTACTCAGCAACTGTGCTCTGTTGTTATCAAACATTATTATATTTATATGTTTTTCCAGTATAAACTCTTGTCTTTTTTCCTCGTCTGCTGCTGCTTTCACTTTTTCTTTCTCTGTCTTTTTAGTCTGTCCATCAAAGACTAAAGACTTTTTATGCCCTTTAAAAAACCTTGCTCTGTTTACTAATAGGAAAAGCCCAAGTGACTCAATATTATTTCTTACGCAAAGTACAGGCAGTGTTCCTGTTTCCGGACAATGACAGTGTCCAGTTATGTTTTAATGCTAATAGCTCTCTTCCTCATTTTTGTTTTGTTTTTTTTTTAAACAGAGTAGCAAAGTAAAGAAAATAAAAGGAACAGAACAAATTAGAATATTAATGTATTTACGTATATAAACATGAACGAGCTGTTGCTCTCTGGGTCATGGGGACTGATATTTTTCAGCAAGGCCTTTTCTAGTTCGAAAACTATAATGTCTTTAATTCGATTTTATTGATAAATTTGATGGGGTTTTTTTTTCATATGTGGGTGTGTTTAACCCGTCATTTCATCCATGTGTTTGGTTTCTCACTGTGTTTTCATTTAATTGTCTTTTCTTTTCATATGTATCTGTGTCTCAAAACGTCTTTTTTATAATTACAGGACAGTGGCTACGCCTCTGGCTTCTCTACTCGGGGTTAAAGATACAGTACGACTCAAAGCCCCTTACAACCCCACACTGGAGTCCTACTACTGTAAAATGACCAAAAACCCCACACAGGTAAACACTCATACACAAAACTTGAAAAAAAAAAGACAGAATGCCATCATTTGTTTGTCGGGAAACTAAATACTGATGTCTTTGTGCTGTTTGCAGGGTTCAATAGCAAGTCTTTGCAAGCAGACTGGTTATTCAGAAAGACAAGTGCAGCGATGGTTCAGGAGACGGAGGAACCAGGACAGACCGAGTTTGCTGAAAAAATTTCGCGAAGCCAGGTTAACAAACGCACAAGCACACACGGACACACCGTGTCTTAAACATATACGCTGTGGAGCTACAGATCAGTCTGAAACAGCTGCCCGTCGTTGCGTTCCTCTGGCTATATGAGCACATTTCTGAGGGCAAAAGCAGCCATCTATTTTTAACATGAATTCATTACAATGCCACTCTGCTACTGCTGCGGCCATGCTTGAAGCCCCTACTCTTCTCTTACTCACACACACTCGCACACAAATCCACACACTCATTAACACAGCGCCTCAGTAACAAGGACTTTGTCACCACTGATGGTTATTTTTACGCATGGGTGATTACCGTAACAGAAGCAGAGAGTTAAAACAACATTATGACACGACAATACTGTTACTAACATTAATCTCAGCTGACAAGATCTACACTGTGGCAACAGATAACACTTAGAAATACATAAATCACCAGAATAGAAACAGGAATCAATGCAGTGATGTACGTATAGACAAATATATTATGTTGATGTATAATAATGATGATCTGTTAATGCAATATTACATCCCGTGTGTTGGTCTATGTATAACTTCCCTGTTGTTATGTGACCGTCATTAGTCGACATTGGTTAGCTTCAGTGTCATGGACGTTGTCTGTGATCATGTGACTTAAAGGTTTAGTTCAACCAAACTTCAGAGGACACACATTTCACAGTGTTTATTGGAATTATGCTGAACTTTAATTTATATGATTATTCAGGTTTCAGGGTTAACATAGGTCATTGATCAACAGAGTTTTATTTGACAAAAGTATAACATTTGGGATAATTAATTTATCATTCAGAGGGGAAAAAAATGCGAAAATAAAAACCTTCATTTTATCTTGTCTGTGAGGTTTTCCTGGCGTTGTCTGATCTGACACTGAATGAACTGAACCTGAATAACTGAATGTTATTTTAAGCCGTCCCAGCCCAGACTCTGAGATCGATAGTAAATAAAGTTAAACCAAAACCAACTTAAACCAAAACTATCTGCACAGTTGGATGTAACAAGATGTAATTAGGTGAACTGGCCCTTTAATCTGCATGGAAACAGTGAATTAGGGTGATGTGTGTTTTTATGTGTCTGTCTGTGTGAAAAGTCATATTCAAGAAACTTTATAATGGTCTGCTGTTGTGCACTTGATGTGCGTGTGGAGACGTACTTGTGACTGCATGTTTGCCACTCGTCAGCTGTGGTGTGTCTTTCACTGTGTGTGTTACGACATTTCTCCTCTGAATCAATCTATTGTCTGTCTCCCTCCCTTATTATCGCTCACTGGTGTATTTCTCACTGACTTTTATTTTTCTATGTTCACATTTCTCTTCTGTCCGACTCCATTTCTTGTATGAAAGCCTTATTTTTTTGGACACCTGTACATGAAGCTGTCAGTGGGTGAATAACCTCTCACAATCTCTGTTATTAAAGGCAGGATACTGAATGACAGCTTTCATTGTGCGTTCAGTCCCAGCTCTGTGTGTGTGTGTGTGTGTGTGTGTGTGTCCTGATTTGACATTCTCAGCGTCGTCCACCAGATTTTTCCAGGCTGTTCTCTCCGCCTGATATTTCTTTCCGGTGGCCATTCTTGTGTTTGTGACTGTGCGTGATGCATTTATGTGTCTGCTGGTAGAAAATGTGTCTATTGTCTTTACCCCAATGACTGAATAGAGAGTGTGTTTGTATGTGTGTGTGTTCTCTTGCAGTTGGAGATTTACCTTTTACCTTCTTGCTTTCATTGCTGGCCTGGCCGCCCTCATCGATGTGAGTATTGCCGTGTTCACCTCAACCTATTGTCCTTTTTTTTTTTTTTTTTATCTTCACACCCTCATTCGTCACCTGGCGGCTCATCATAACTCAGCGGCGTCCATGGTAGTTGTGGCGATGTCGCTGTGATGCTGTGATAACTTCACCTTTCAATACTGCGAGCGGGGCAGCGTTTGGCTCACGGCCATGCTGAGTCAGTCGATATAAATACACCTGTCGAGTTCTGCTGTCTCACTCATATCTCATCTCTCCTTCCAGAAACCTTGGCTGTATGACCTGAAGGAGATGTGGCAGGGTTTTCCTGTGCTGGTACGTCTCTGGTGTGACTGTCTGTGCTAAATGCACTAAAATAGTTGCAGATCTTATCTCAGTTGATAAAAATACCCAAGAAGGTATCAAAAAATCTAAAATTTGAAAAGATTTTGAGTATATTGTCTTACCTGTCAGGCTCTGGGAAGTCATCATACCTCCTTCACCTACTAAACAGGTTAGCCCAGAGGATGTTAAATCATTCTTTTGAAAATAAAATTGTGATATAAAATGATTTTAAAGGTAATCGAAGGCCATATTGTCTCTTATTTTTCCGACATTCATTGGCATCAGTGTGCACAAATCACAGCACACCCTTTTAATACAGAGTTTTCAGTAATCGGTTAGTTTCACGAGACCAAATAGAAGATTAGTAACACTAACAGATGTGTTGTATCTGTTTCCTCTCCTGCAGACTCTCTTGCCATCTCAGTATTGGTACTACATGATTGAGCTGGGTTTTTACGGCTCTCTGCTGTTCAGTGTGGCTTCTGATGTCAAACGTAAAGTGAGTGCATTTGATTTGATTTGATGAAAACTGTACCTTGTAACTTGTTCAAACTCTCATTAAGAGGATTACCACATCCTCACCTGTACACGTGGGGGGACAAACAGTTTGTTCTTATCACTAATGATCAGTTTGACATCTGGCATTGACTGGGTGGACATTAGACTGTTGTTACATGTGTGTTTGAGTGTGTGTACGTGTTTTTGGACTTTGCTCGACCATAGTCATCTTAGTGCATTGAGGTTGAAACATAGTATTTAAACTTAGATGCATCTTAAGCAGGATTTACCACCATGTACAGATACGTGCTTAAAACATGCAGCACACAAATTCATATGTCTCCTCTTTAGGACTTCAAGGAGCAGATTGTCCACCATGTAGCCACCATCCTCCTCATCAGCTTCTCCTGGTGTGTGAACTACATCCGTGCTGGAACGCTCATCATGCTAGTGCACGACTCCTCAGATTACCTCCTTGAGGTACATGTCTCCTCTTTTACTGCAGCAGTTTTCATTTTCATTAAAGCAGTTTAACATGTTGCGACAGCAGACGCTACACAAACATTGCCAGTATAAATATTTATCTTGACATATTTTATGCTTCCGTGTATCTCTGTCAATAAAAAAAATGCTCTTTAGACTCATTGTGTGCTGTATCTCAACCAAGATAAACGTTTTGTTTGTTTGAATGCTGCAAATCCTGATGGCACTTGTGATACACTGCCACCTAGTGGAGGAAATGACACTTTGCCTTTCAGTTTTCTTATTAAACCAATTTCTTTCTTTCCCTCTACATCTAACAGTCTGCAAAGATGTTCAACTATGCTGGGTGGCGAAATGCCTGCAACTACATCTTCATCGTATTTGCTGCAATCTTCATCATCACTCGTCTGGTCATCTTCCCCTTTAAGTAAATGTTTTATTGCAGTTCACTACCTCATGTTATCTTGCAACATGCTACCTTGTTACCTTGTCCTTAATCCTTTCTGTCCATGTTGCAGGATTATTTACTGTACGTGGGTTTACCCAGTAACCGTCTATGAACCCTTCTTCGGCTATTATTTCTTCAATGGACTTTTAATGATTCTGCAGTGTCTACATATCTTCTGGGCTGTCCTCATCATTCGCATAGCAGTCCGCTTCCTCACCAACAATGTAAGCAAACATAGAGACATCTCAGGATTTTTTTATATACATAAAACATCATATAACTTTCATTATTATCATTCTGGGCTGATTAAATGACAAATATAGCTCAACAAAATACATAAAGGATGTTTTGCTGAATAAAATGTATATTGACTTGTTACCGAATTTGCAGTTCAAACATCTAAAATACTCGAAGAAGCTGAAGTTAAAGTTCTGAGTTTAAGTTTCAGCGCTGAATAGATCTGAAGCTGTAATGTTAATTGAACTAAGACAGTACTGCACAAGGTGAAAACAGTAGGTTTTTTTTTTTGTCAGATTTTTTTCCAAGGAGAAAAACTGACACATGAAAGGATGTGAAATTTCACTTGAAGTGTGGGCGTGAATGGACGTGTTGGTTTAAACATAATCACGAACTCATAGTCAGGCCTGGAATAACACGTTTTTTTCTTCAACCGCTTGTTTCTTTTTAAAGTGGTTTTTTATTGGAAATAGCTGCCTGCTGCAGCCAAAAAATAAATAAATAAGAAATGCTAACAGGCAGGAAGAGTGAGCTAAACCAATAAAATTGCAGATGAGACAGCAAATCAATGAACTAGAACTTTCCGAACGGTTACAACTGTCTGTAGATTCGTCACTTCCTTCTACTCTTTTCACAGCTCATTTCTTGGTCTCTTGAAAGAATGAAAGATGAAAGCAGTAAATGTTGAAACTCTATAAGTATCCATAAAATAAAATATTAAATAGATAAATTATAACATATATAGCAATTTATGAAGATAAAAGCTGATAAATTTCACAGAGGCAATGAAAAAAAATGAAGGAAGTGGACAGGTTGAGTTGTGACACTGGCCACAGTTGCAGCACAGTCTGAGTGGACAAACTCCTTGACTCATGACACGTGTATAAACGTGGCCTCTTTTGCCTTTCCAACGCTTTTGTCTTTTTTTTTTTTTTCCTCAGGAAAAAGTGGACGACGAAAGGAGCGACAAAGACGAAACAGATGAATCTGAAGAAGAGGACGAAGGAGAGGTGGAAGATAAGAAGGACATGAAGAAAAATGGGCCGGTGCAGAACGGTCACGCGGTCCACAACAACAACCACAGCAAGACAGAGTGAAAACAAACAAGTGTCAGGACATAAGAACAGGAGAAGGACTCATATCCCTCGGTGGGGGAGCGGGAGGGAGGGAGGGATGAATAGAGAGAGAGCAAGAAGAAGGGAAGGGGCAAGTCATTCCCTAAAAAAAAAAAAAAAATCAAGAACAGTAGGAAATCGACACTGTTACTTTCTTTTTTGCACAACACTCAACACACTTTCATTCGTACTTTTTTAGAGGGCACAGAAATCCAGCAGATGATTCACACTACACCAAGTGACAAGAGTTTGTTCACTTTGTCATCACAGAGATATGTATCATTGCCTGCGTGAGTCCCAACATTTCAAAGAGACAGGAGAGAAAATGGAGCAAAGTGTGGAGAGGACACAGGAGGGGAGGTGATGCTGCTTCTACTTTAGCTTTCTTGTTCTAACTGTGTGCCTTAGAGCCAGCTCGTTGCTGTCAAAATGCCATTTTATAGCCTTTATGCTTTAATCCCGTGTCGCTTTATTTTGTCGTACCTTTTTTTTTTTGTAACTAAAAGAACAAGAGGGAATGTGTTATGAAAGTGAAACAATAGGGGCATTTATTTCCCTATTTTTTCTGTCTATGCAAGTACATAAGTGTTTGTTCAGCTCTTGTGACGTCTTTGCACAAACGTACAGTGTCTCTTCTACAGTATATTGTAACAATCGTGCCTCTGCGCTCCGTTGCAGACTGTGCCATTTAAAAAGTCGTCTGCCGTGTGGTTTTAGCTTTTTAGATGAACAGCAAGAAAAATCTTCCTTAGTTATTTTAAATTTCACTCCAGTTTTTTAATGCGACGTCTGACCTACAAATGTAAGTAATGCTCCAGAAATGAAGTATCCAGCGTATCCACTGAAACAGATCTTCCTGCTCGTTTAGACGGAGCTTTTTTTTTTTTTTTGGTTTGTTTTTTTTCCTCTCGGGTTCTTGGACTGAAGCAGAGTGACTCGATGATTCTTGATTCACACTGATAATGCCGGCCACAGAGAAGAGATGACTCACTGCAAAAGTTGTGTGTTGCTCTGTTGAAATTAAGGAGTTTTATTTTACTAAGGTGACTAAACATTTTCCAATAGTGTCCAGATTTATTCAGTTCACTGCCGAGTAGCCTGGGTTATATTTATTAAACCCTGCTAGAATCAAGTGTTGATCTTACTGAATGATTCTGGGAATGAAACAGGTTTACAGGTATGATGTATTTGTTTTGCTTTTTTAAGGAATCTGGTTTAAAGCTTCAGTTTTGATACTTAAGAAAAATTAATGAAATGATAAATGTTGCTTTTTTTGATGTTATGCTTTAAAGTTGTTTGTATGTCAAGTGCCTTATCTGGAATGTGCTGGAAGCACTGCCTCCTCTCTTCATGCCCTGTGCTTTTCTTTCTTGTCTCCACTTCACATCACAGATTCACAGATTGAACTTTAAGAACAGAACATCCTACCTCCCTTTTCTCCCTCCCTCCTTTCAAACTCACCCTCATTCCACCTCCATGTTCTTTCTTACTAACCCAGACCAACCAGCAACCTCTGCCCCAGTGAAACAGAAGGAACAGCTGTGTCCTAATTACAGTGTTATTTTTTTTTATTTCGTTTTTTTTTTCTTTTTGTTAAATAATACCTAAGTATTATTATTAATAATAAAATCAAAAATTATGATTCACAATGAGAACTCTGTGTTATTGTTTTCATTTTTTTATTTGTCAAAGCACAAACACTAAAGTTAGACTTTCTGACAAATGTCCAAATTAAATATTAAACAATTAAATTTGATTTTATACCTGGAGACACAAAATAACAGAATAAAATCTAATTTTTATGTGTTACTACTACATCAAACCAAAACTAAAACACAGAATAAAGACAGCGTCTATGAAAGAAGTTAATGGAAAAAGCCTACGTGACTTTGTTTTACTGCTGTGACGTCTTAAACGGTCACATGATTTGATCATGCTAGCGTGATTTCTGGACTGGTTATAATTATCTTTGTCTCAACATCTACAACATTAAGATGATCTTTATACAGTAAAAACTCATATAATGGTCATCCAGTAAATAGAATAACCTTAAAAACGTCCACCCGACTGCCTGTTCAGTACTTTCACTTTTGTTAGTTTAAGTAAATTCTAGTGAAATTACTCATGCTCTTAGTCATCCAGTGATTTGTTCAGTGCAGTTCTGGTGCTTTTCTTTAATACTGACACCTCCTGCAACTTGTGTCTCTCACTCAACTATATTTCAGTGTGAGACTGTGCTTTTCATCCCACTAAATTTATTAACAGTGCATGTTGCATGTTAAATCCAGTGGTGGAAGTGGAGAAGTGGAAGTATTCATATTTTACTGAAGTAGAAATAGAAACACCACACTGTAAAAATAAAATCATAAATTCAACATTCTAATTGTTGTTGTTTTTACAGCAGTTGTTTTGACATGAAATAGGTATTACTGATGACATTAACTAATGTTCAGCATTGAATAATTAACAATGATGCATCGATGTATGTGGGACTCATTTCAACAAATTAACACACATACAAATAAATAAAATGCAGTTAAAAGTAGCCCAAAACTGTAAAAAAAAAATACATACACATTGTCATAAGAATATAGTGTTTTAATATATATGTTTATACTGAACAAAAAACTTCCATTTTTGTAACTTTGAGAATATTTCCCCGTAGGGGGCACTAGTGTTAAGAGAAATGTTTATGGACCCTGACATTGACCTCCATGTACATGGCAGTTCAATTACTTCTGATATTTTATACTGATCAATCAATTCATTAAAAGTAAATAAATAATTCTGAAGGTGATGGAACAACAATAATCTCACAAACCTCCTCTAAAATTATATTCTTTTCTAATGTTTTCTTTCAATTTATAATACTTAATAGTCTCTCAATTGATAATAGAAACTAACAGAAAGTAAAACAAAGCAGGAGAATCAGTCATGACTAAAATTTGCTGGTGTAAATTTGTAATTTGTGAAAATGATCTGAGTCTTGGGGCCTGTCTCTTTTAATCCAGCTTTTAATGATAATAACAAAAATAATAACGTTTTACTTGGAAACATGACATTTTAAATTATTTTACTTCTTACTAAAATAAATTAGGAATCTTAATTGATTAATTGTTGAGATATGTCATCAATAATTTATTTTGGATTTATGAAGTAGGTTGTGATAGACGTGACGTCGTCACACTGACCAAAGAGCTACAATGTTACAATAACAAGTGCATTATTATACATCTGTCATCAGAAAGTGAAGGTAGAAAGTTTTTATTATTATTATTATCATTATTTTACCTTTTCAGATCTGCAGGTTGCTGCTCGCGGCCGGGGAGGCGGAGCACGTCATGGATTTCCCAACATTTCACGTCATGTGTATCTGGCTGCTGTGGAGCCCAATAGACAGAGAGAAAAGAAAACACAGCAGACAGTCTGCGCTCTGTCGGCCTCAAACGCCATCTTAAACAGAAAGGGGCTTTAAACCGGGAGAAAACAGAAAAACGGGCGCCGAGGGGGGGAGACAAGCCATTTTGTCTCCCTTGTTTGAAACTCTCTCCTCGGACTGAAACACCACCGGTCGCGGCTTCTTGGCGAGAGCGACGAATCAAAGTCGTGAGGAAATCGACGAGGGACTGGTTAGCCGCTAGCAAGCTAGCGAGGGGGAGGGGCGGGGGACTTTGAGGATTTTTTTCGCAGCCGAAGTTGTTTGTTTATGTTATTCCACGCCGACATGTCCTCTTCAAACCCAGGTAAAGTTCAATAAAAGCCTCAGTGGCATTTAGCGACATCGTACTATGCGACTGTTAACGTGTTTTGCACGTTTTTTCGCTTGCAGGGCTGAAACCGACACTTTGCTAAAGATAGCGTGACAGCAACGGCTAAGTTAGCTTAGCAGCTAAAGCTAATGCCTGATGCCTAATGTTAGCTCGCTATTGCATAAGTGGAAGCCAAGTGACATGCTAACACGCTAGTAGCGGCTAGGTGGCCGTTCAAATAGCTACTTCGTGTTATTTTTGTAGTGCAAAGGTGAGAAACCAAATCTAAGTTCACTGACCACCAAGCTGCTTTTGACTAACTCGGTTCACATGTTTGTTTTTGTAGATATTTTTGTTCTCAAGACTGAGATAAATGTGTCTAATGTGTTTTTTTGCCGACAAGTCAGGGTCGTACTAATCGTAGCTCCTAACAATCCACAATCGATATTTCAGGATAGTTGTATTGCTAACGTTATGTTTTATACAGAAGTGGTTTGATACACCTAGTGTCAGTTCTCAGCTTTTGTTAAATTGGCCTCTTGTCGTGTGCTCAAGTGAAGGGGTTTACTTTCCTCGAGTGTTTGAGTCACAATAGGAAATCACCTGTCTCTCTCTCTCTCTCTCTCTCTCTCTCTCTGTTATTTATAGAGTTACCAGACCCAAATCTGGGTATGGGGGCAAGTGGGACCCAAGCAGGTGCTGGGTCTGTTGTGCCTAAAGGAGCTAATAAGAGACGAGCTCCGTAAGTTTGTGTTTTAGTGGATTCGTCTAAATGCTGAAATGTCAGTAAGGTGTTATGTATGTTTGCTGACTTGTACTTTTGCTTTTGACAGTTGTGGTCAGAAATTCTTGAGAGAGCATATCTGTGAAGTTTCTCACATGTCTCTCTTCCCTTTCACTGCAGGCCAGACTTTGATGACGACGAGGGAAGCAAGTTATTCAGGTAGGTTTTATCTCAGTTTGTGCTTCGGTATAGCAAAATGAGGAACATTATCAAATGTTTGTATTTGTCTAGTCTGGCTCCTGAGATAACAAGCAGTGTTTGCTCTGTTTTTCCTCAGGTGTGATGATGAAACGCCAGGCTCCAACAATGACAAAGAGCGATTTGCCAGGTAGGATGACGTACTAGAGGCACAAATATATGTGGAGGGTTGTAGGGGAGTAATAAAATTTATATAATAATTACCCCCCCCGCTGCTCTTCCCCTCTTTTCCAAGTTTTTCTTTTTCTTTTTTTCATTTTTACACTTCTTTTTATTTTGGTCATGATTTTTTTGGGCCACTGTTTTAGTGGGTTGGTTTCATTTCCAGGTTTATGGAAGAAGATCAGAGTTTTGCAGATAAGGAAAAACTAGCCAGGTATGGCCTGTACCACTGTAGAAGACTCCCTCTCCTGCTTGTATTCAATATCGAATGCACTGATCAAATACTATCCTGTCCTGCTGGGACCCCAACACACTGTCATTTTGACAGCACAAAATTAGCGGTATATTTCGCTGCTCTGTGCATCTGTTTTGGTGCCTGTCATGATGTTATGCTTCTTTGCCCAAAGGGATTGTCTGTTTCAACCCACCACTGTGATATGTGTCACTAACCTCTGCGCTGTGTGTGACTCAGGGACATTTTTCACTGATAATGCCTTCCTTTTGAGCAACTGTCCTTTCTGTCTCTTTTCTCTCCCCCCTCTCAGGACAACTGAAGGGTCTTTCTCTTTCTGCACTTGCTCTCTTTTGTCACACAGACTGGCCTTGAAAGACCAGGCTCTCTTGCTTTCTCACTATCATTTTGATGGATCATTGACTACACTTTATTGTTTTGTGCGTCCATTACTTCTCTCACCCTCTCTCATTTCCATCTTTTCTTCCCAATTGGCATACTTACATTGCGACATTAACTCTAAACTCTACTCCATGTTGTCCACCTGCCCGTCTTCCCCCATCTCGACCCTTCCTCTCCTCTCCACCTCTGTCTCCCTCCCTCGTTTCCTCACTCCAGAGAGAACCACAGTGAGATTGAGAGGCGGAGGCGAAACAAGATGACAGCCTACATCACAGAATTATCAGACATGGTGCCCACCTGCAGCGCTCTAGCACGGAAACCAGACAAACTGACCATCCTACGAATGGCTGTGTCCCATATGAAGTCTTTGAGAGGAAGTGGAAATACCAATGCAGATGGGTCATACAAACCTTCCTTCCTCACTGACCAGGTATTAGCAACCCACAGACAAAAATGCAAAAATTGAGAGGCTGTCAGCTGTGAAACTTTTGTTTTTAAATGCCTCTGCACAGATGGCAGCTGTGTCTGGAGTGTTACCATTTTGAAGATTTTCTCTTTGTGCGTCCTGTTCTATTTTAAAGCAAGGTCTTGGGAACGCCAAGAGGAACCTTTGGTACCTATTTTTATTCAAGGAGGAACTGATCTGCTTTTGATGGTTAAATGTCAAGGTCACTGTGACTTACTACCTACATGTACCTACATGTGGTACTTGGACTTGAGATTGAATTGGTCAAATATTGATGATCAAATTTGAAGGTCACCATGACCTCAAAACTGCTTTTTGGTTTCATGAAAGATTTTGGAAACACCTTAAGGTAATCGCTACAGATTTAACATGAATGTTCATTTGGATTTGACATCAAGGTCTGTGTGACCACATGAAACATTTTTGGCAATAACTCGAATTTTTGGAATTGTTATTTGTAACTCATCTGGCCGATGGTTGCAAAGCGGTAAGTCTAGTTCCCTCCAAAGTGATTCTGACTTAGTCTGGGTTCCCACAAGACCACATCGTCTCCCATCACTGAAACACAGAACTGTTGAGAAGTTTTCACACATTCAAGCATCTCTCTTTTAATTGTGGTCTATGAGCAAAGCTTGCTAGTTTGCACTTTGTAAAATGTTGTGTTGTAACAGTAGATCTGTGTCTCACACTGTGCAGTGTTGGATCATTGAATGTAAGCGAAATGGTCCTGAAAAGTCCTTTGATGTTTAAGAAGGTGTTGGTGTTACTTTTAGTGTGGTAAAATCCGACCACTTTGCTAAAAGCACAAACAGTCAGTAACCTTTTTTTGACATCTCTATAATGTCTTACGTAGTAGCCAAGTTCGCAGATAATGTCATTCTCTTCTGAGTTCAGTGGAAATGGAGTGGAGGAGGTGTGAATGTAGCACCTTTTAAATGTTGCAATTTTTCTCACATTGTATGTGAAGATCAGTTTCTACCTTTGTCCACTTTCTCTGGTGTAGCTAGGTAAATCTAAACAAATTACTTCTAATTTCGTCATTTTTTCCTCCCATTTTTAGTAAAACTTCAAACGCAAAGGCACTATTGGTAAAACCATTGATGAAACTCCCCAATTCTCTTAACAAATCAATAACACAGCAAAAAAAGAAGAAAACAGAGGCTACTGCGCACTTAATGCATGCATGCACATCCACTCATGCATAGACCTCCATTCAGTGGGCAAGCAGTAGTTCAGGACACAGACTTTCAATGTTTATTTAAAAACTTAGTGTTATGTTTTAACAGATTGATCATCGATATTTGTGACAATACATTCATCTCCACGGTATCTGATCCTCATCCCTCATCACTGAGTAACTTGTCTCTCATTTTCTGTCTGAAGGAGTTGAAGCACCTCATCCTGGAGGCAGCAGACGGCTTCCTGTTCGTGGTGTCATGTGAGACCGGGCGCATTGTTTACGTCTCGGACTCTGTGACACCTGTGCTCAACCAGTCGCAGTCTGAATGGCTTGGCTCCTCCCTTTATGATCAGCTTCACCCAGATGACACAGAAAAGCTCAGGGAGCAGCTTTCCACTGCAGAGAATAACAACACAGGTATAAAGCATTCACAGGTACACGTGCACCTCAGAAGATTCATGACCGTTTCACTGACATCAGTGTTTTCCTTTAAAGGGAGGATGTTAGATCTGAAAACAGGAACAGTGAAGAAGGAAAGCCAACAGTCGTCAGCCAGAATGAGCATGGGAGCCCGCCGGTCATTCATCTGCAGAATGAGGTGTGATTGATATTAATGTGAACTAAGAAGAATACTATTTATAGCAGTATTAATATGTGCTAGGATTCATAAATTGTTCACATGATGGCTTGTTTGTATTCAAAGGTGTGGCACGTGTCAGGTGGAACCATTGTCAATGAACAGACTCAACTTCCTCAGAAATAGAAACAGGTGACAAAAACTTCTTTTTTTGTAATCCAATAGCATGATTTTTTTTTCCATAATTAAATTCTTTTATCCCCTCAGGAATGGTTTGGGTGCACCCAAGGAAGGAGAGCCCCAGTATGTAGTGGTTCACTGTACAGGATACATCAAGTCCTGGCCCCCTGCAGGTAAAACTAACCATTTTTTGATATGGGTACGTATAAAAGATAGATTATACTTTATGACCCATGTTAACACTTTTGCATGTTTGTGTTTCAGGTGTTTCATTAACTGATGATGAAACGGACAACACTCAGGGGAGTCGCTACTGTCTTGTTGCCATTGGGAGATTACAGGTGTGCTGAAGTTACAATATCTGATCATAAATGCCTTTTATTGAATAGTATTCAGCTGTTAGAATAAAATTGTCTTTACTGTTATTTGTGTTAAAAATGCACATCTACCAAACTCATCCTAGTGATATGTTTGCTTAAAGTTTCTATACTAAATTCTTCTCCAGGTGACATGCTGCCCAGGTGACACAGATCTCAACAGCGTCAGTGTTCCAGTGGAGTTCATCTCGCGCCATAACTGCCACGGTGTCTTCACCTTCGTAGACCACCGCTGCATGGCCACTGTTGGCTACCAGCCACAGGTTAAAATAGCAGCTGCTGCACATGACGCGTCCCAACAATGTTTCATGTCTTCTGTGTTAATAGAGATTGAACTATTTTTTGCTATGCGTCTCAGGATTTACTGGGTAAGAATATTCTCGAGCTTGCACACCCTGAAGACCAGGGCCTGCTGAGAGACAGTTTCCAGCAGGTAGGACACTCTACTTTCTGTATATCTCATGTTTGAACTTCTTCATCACTGTGTTTACATGCACCTTTCCTGTTGCATTATTAGACCATAGTTTATTAAAAAAAAAATCAAAGTCAATGCAGTTGAACAAGAGTTATCTTTTCTTATTGCACTTATTTTTTTCATCCTTGTCAAAACATGTCACCTCTGTCGTCCATAATGCAACTTGATTTGATCCATTCGACTATACAGATTCATGTGTGTTATATTAACAGCAGCTAGTGCAGCCTCGAGTCACAAGGCTCAAAGAAAGATAAAGAGCAAACAACAAAGATCTGATAAGATATTTTCTTTTCTCAATCACCCCAGATTTTTTTTTCATTGTCAAATTTTTACTCTGCACCAATTGTTGTTGATCAGAGATGTCCTGTGAAGCCGTTAATCAGATTTCATGTGCACAGCGCATACGTTTATTGCATCATA
Source organism: Polydactylus sextarius (assembly GCA_016801845.1). NCBI lineage: Eukaryota > Metazoa > Chordata > Actinopteri > Polynemidae > Polydactylus > Polydactylus sextarius. The sequence goes on along the minus strand of CM028913.1, from coordinate 12,842,610 downwards.
TGTCTATACACAAAAGGTTTTATGTAGCATTTTCACTGCTTTGATCTGCTGGAGTTTCTGTTCAAGTAACTGGATTTCTGTTGCCCTCCTATAGTAATCTTATTTCTTAAATGTCAAGGTTACCTGTTTGTGGTTTGTGAATGTATGTATGTGTGTATATGTGTGTGTATATAGGACGCCTATAGCTATGTTTAAGACTTGAAATGGGAAAGTACTGTGGTGACAGCGCAGCCAAATGAAAGAAAAAAAATCACTACATGCAGCAAACTTGAAAGTACAACCAAATATGATGTAAAATGAAACCAGAACTAAAACGGTTCCTCAATTGCTGTTTACAGTTTACAATGTGTTTCCACGGTTGACAAATTCATAGCCATTCATGTTGTAGTCAAAATGGTGCTCACTACAGGGCCTGTCCCCCTCTCAATTGTCAGCTTTAAACATTTTGTCCAGTCACGTGTAACCTGGTTTGTTATGTGTAAACTAGTCACTCATTATGTAAACACAGCATTGTGAATATTTGCCATGTTGGCCTTGTGTCCTCAGGTGGTCAAACTGAAGGGCCAAGTTTTGTCTGTGATGTTTCGCTTCCGCTCCAAATCGAGGGAATGGATCTGGATGAGAACCAGCTCCTTCACCTTCCAGAACCCGTTTTCAGAGGAGATTGAGTATATCATCTGTACCAATGTCAATGTCAAGTGAGTCACACTTCACAGACTTTTTAGATTTTTTAAAACAATACTGATGGTTATGTAAGTTGATTGCACAATCAAATACAGCGCATAATGAAACCATTGATGTGGTGAAATGTGACTGTTGGGAAAGATCCCTCTGTGAATGCTTACCTATCACCCTCTGATCCCAGTTCCTCTTACACCATAAACACAACCCCTTTGAATAAACCACACACTGATCACTCTCTCCCTACACCTCTCCTCTGCACCTGTCTCTGATTATGGGGCAGTAGAAACTCGACTCAGGATCCCCTCACCCCCATCTCCTCCCCAGGGGGTATGCTGCCCCCTTCTCAGGGCCATAGCAGCCCGAGCGGCCCTCCTGTAGTGCTCAGCCCCGGGCAGGTGGCCACCAGGTGAGACCAGGCCTGACCTGACTACTGTCCCCCTGCATGGGAGAAGGGGGGCTGCTTCTTCATGGGACACTACTGTGTTTCTACCAAGCTATAGTCCTTCTGTTGTTGTCATTATTTCCCACACTGAGTGATTCTTCTCTCCAGCGTATTTGTCTCTGTTCCACTGTAGAATCAGAAAAATAGAGCCATGGTCTAATAAAAGAAGCATGTTGTTTTCTCGTAGTGAGTAGCAAAGAGATCAACTTTTAACAGGTGGTGTAGCATGGTAGCAGTATCTATTTATACAACAGGTTTTTCTCTTCTGAAGCTTGTCACTCTTTATTTTCTGTCCTCCTTTCTCTTTTGTGTTGCCATGGTGACCGGTGGCGGGTTGAGTGTTATTTTGTCAGCAGGTGCTTGGGATTTCTCACTCAACAGTGGAGGGCATGGAAATGGAAATGAGGCTATTTTAAACCAACCTCAAATCAACTCACCCTCTTGGTTTCTCCCTTTTCCAGGCAGTTGCAACATCAGCAACAGGCCGAGCTGGATGGAGGCAGAGCAAGAGACGGACTGTATGAGGCAGGACCAATCACCCTGTCACAGGTTAGGCCATGTATGTGTGTGTGCATGCCTCGTCTAATTGAAGTGTAGATTCTGGCCTGTTTGTCTTGGGTCCTTTGTTGCTTGTTGCAGCAACTGATCAGGTCTTTTCTGGGAACAGTGGCAGGATGCTGATTATTTTTCTCAGCAAGAAAACAACTGGATGCTGGGAGGCTTCCTGCTCTCTGTTCATTAGGGGTCCATGCAGGAGTTGCAGGATCCCTATTGTTATTATTACAATTTTTTTAATTATTATTATTATTATTCCACCCAAAAAGTGTCTGCCCAGGACGAACCCCAAGGGCGACAGTAAGTAAACTAGTAAGTAAGTAAACTTTATTTCTGTAGCACTTTTTACAGATAAAATTACAAAGTGCTTTACAATGAAAGTGCCAATTTAAGGCAACTAGACAATAAAAGTAACACAACATTATATGACAATTTAAAACATATCTAAAAATGATATAAACAAAGAGACAGTCAACCAAAAGCTTGTCAAAATAAAACAATATAAAAATGTAACAAAAAAAAAAACAATTTAACCAAGGCATCCGGTCAACTAAAAGCTTGTCTAAATAAAAGTGTCTTTAGCTGTTTTTTTTAAAAGTCAGCAGAGTCAGACAAACGTAGAGACACTGGTAGAGCGTTCCACAACCAAGGGTCGACAGACTGGAAAGCACAGTCGCCTCTAGTTTTGTAGCACGTTTTGGGCACTACCAAGAGGTTTTGACCCGACAACCTCAGTGATCGTTTCTGAGCAATATGGAGTTAAAAGATCACAATTGTATTGTGGGGCTTGTAATGCTCCAAAAGTCAAAACTAAAGTCTTAAAATCAATACGAAGTTTGATTGGAAGCCAGTGTAAGGCAGATTAAACTGGGGTAATGTGCTCACGTTTACGTGCACCAGTTAAAAGTTTGGCCGCAGCGTTCTGAACGATCTGCAAACGATTTAAGGAGCCCTTGTTCAAATACATAAAAGGAGAGTTGAAATAATCTAATCGAGATGAAATATAAGCATGTATAATCAACTCCAGGTCAGAGTTTGAGACAACGGTCTTGAAAAATGTTCCTCAAATGAAAAAATCAGTTTTTTACCAGATGCCTTGCATGGTTCTCCAGGGACATAGAATCATCAAACAACACCCGAAGGTTTCTGATGCCAGACTGGACTGTGGAGCACAAAGACCGCAGGTGTTGCTTGATGAGAGCAGTTTTCTCGACAGGGCTGAAATTCAGTGTCTCTGTTTTTAAAGGATTCAGTTAAAGGTAGCTGTTAGTTAACCACTTTAATGGCTGACAAACAATCTACCAAATTTGACAGCTTTCTCATCCATGGAATAAACAGTAAAGCTGGATTTCATCAGCGTAAAAGTGGTAGGACACATTATTGAAAAGACTAATAGAGGGAACAAGAGGGAACTTCCAAGAGGGAACATATATAACATAAATAAGATGGGTCCAAGTACAGAGCCCCGAGATACACCACACGACAACACATTTGACTCAGAAATGTTGTTAAGTGCAACACTGAAAGTTCTACCAGTGAAATAGGAGGTAAACCAATCTAGCACTGTACCAGACAGCCCAACAACACCATGCAGGCGCTTTAACGTAACAGTATGGTCAACTGTATGTAAGCTGCTGTCTGCAGCCAATAGTAAACCTGATTTATGCTCGTCCGTATGCGTCATTAACATAACGACACAGAGCCCTCTGCATCGTTGCTTACCCCGTCCGACCCCTTTTCCATCAGCTTACGTGCACCTCCCCAACTTTTTAACTATCTGTAGAAATGACGGCGAGCTCACGGAGACTACATAGCTCTGATTGGTCCGCAAGAATTGCCTCATTTCCAGAATCTCGCTTTGCCGGTTGTATTCCTTCAACAACAATAACATCACTACACGTCTCCTCTTTAGTTCTCGTCTCAGTATCTACAATAAAACAATCTGTTGTTCAATGTCAATCAGTTCCAGTTCCAACAAATGTCTTTTCTTTTCTCCATTGTTCGTGTGTGTGGAGGAACAAGGCCGGGCCTTAAATAAACTATCAGCGATAGTTGATAATTGTAACTGAATGAAATGTATCACCCCCTACTGTTCTGGCAGTGAATTTCTTTACAACACCCGCCAGCTGACAGAGAACTCCGAATGGATTCACAACTGCTTCAATCCAGCACACAGTCAGAGAAGCATAATTCAGCCTTTACAGCCAAATTAACATAGTTGAATACGTTAGGTGCAGACATTAGGTATGCATTGTATTGTCAAGTGTAACATCCAGCTGTGCGAGCAGAGCAGATTACCATAAATGTGCCGCCTGCATTAACGTTGGGATAGTTAAATGTATGAAATTTTACTTCCAATTTGAACATTTTTTTGAACTTTTATCCTCAAAATTGTACATTTCAGAGATGATTTCAAGGATAAAATAGTATTGCTATTACAAGAAAAAGCTAATCTAACAGGCACCAAACTTGGCAACATGGTAGAACTTGTGGCATTAAACTTTGCTAATGTATCATTACACATGCATTACAAATTCTTTCACCCTTCAAAAAAAACTGAAAATCACAGTATAAAAGGGCAAAGGGCTACACATTGCGATTTATTTACCCAAACTTCATGAAACTTTACAGATTTGATGACAATAGGATTTGCTATAAGCACCCCAACTTTTATGGCCCTTGGTCTCTAGGGGGCGCTACAAACGCGCCATTTCTATATCTCAACAACTTCATACAATCTGTAGCACCTTCTGTACGTTCTTGCCAAGTTGTGTGACATTACATCCACAGGGGGCGCTACAGGTAATGTGGAAACTTTGCATATGACTTTAAGATCTATAACTTCTGAAGTATTTACCCTATCCTTACGAAACTCAGCAAATGTCATCATAATATGCTTGCTTACAATCGTGCCAAGTTTTGTGAAATTCGGGCTGTAGGGGGCGCTACAACGGCTACATGTTTATGTCACAGGTCTAAAACTTGGGAAGTATTCACCCAGTCCTTGTGAAACTTAGTAAATGTCATCATAATATGCCTGCATACAAACTGCCAAGAGTCTAGGGGGCGCTACAACGACTGCATGTTAATATCTCACAAACCACCACAGCAAACTGCTGGAGTTTGTCCCCATGCGAGATGCCGCCACATGGGGATGAATTGCAAGAAGCAGGAAAAAAAAAATATATATATATATAGACAAACTAGACGATTGCAAGGGATCACAAAGGGGTCCATGCCCTGGCTAATTTGTCTCCACACAGGGATTATTCACAGCTGCATAGCTGTTATAGTTTTGTAACATGTGAAACAATGAAAATATTAGAAGTTATGCTGATAAAAACCTTTATTACCAATAACAAAGTTAGTCTGAGTTAGTCTGCTACGTTAGTCTTTCACTAAGCCCCACTCTCATCAAACACCACCAGCCAATTATATTTCTTGTTGTTGCACAATGCACTTAGACATCCTGCCCATAGGTAACTATAGGAAAGCCTGAGAAGTGAGAGAGAAAACATGCCGTTGTGTGGAGTTTGGTTCAAAGTGTATGTAACCTCATACCGTATATTTGCGAGCTAACGTTAGCTCAGTTTAGCTAATCATCATTAATACTATGGCCAACTGCAGCTACATAACAATAGTTCATCTTGTGTATTGTAAAGTAAAGTAAGATTTGATGTTTTATAAATTTTCAGTAGCAACAAGGATCAAAACTTGAATCCTAGAACTGCTTCATGAAGATGTTAGAGAAACAAAGTATCACCAGTGACATGACAACATTGTACTTCCCCATAGGAGGAACAAAAGAGTAATTAATCTGACAAACATGGAGCCTTTACGGAACAGATGTAACAGGAACCAAGTGTGTCGCATTAGCAACAGATTGCCCTTAAACAGCAAGTAGAGCTGGATTTTTCAGCACTAACAGAAAAGGAAGTTTACAAACAACAGACACAAAAATAGCCACAGGAAGATTCGTAATGCCATTAAAACATAATGACTCGATTATTTCTTCTCACGTCTAAAACTATCCGACTGTTATAGTGTTTGTGTTTGGTGGTCAAGATGTTAAAGGTGATAGAGAATCTAAAAACGTTTTTATCTCATCTTTTTTGTAGATTTTATTGTGTACGTGTCACATCACTGAAAAAGGTTCAACCATTCTGAGTCACCTTTAATTAATTCTGGTTTACTCAATACACTGACAGAAGAAAAAGACGTTGGCAGTTGTCTTTCCTTTTACTTCTTTTTACATCTGTTGTGATTGTCATGAATAATTTAGTATTGATATTTAATACATGTTACAAATGATGTCAGTGTCTTCATACAGGCAATTTATAGTGGTGCCGTGTTAGACAGCACTCTGACTCTTGTTGAACGCCTCAAATTCAAGTCAACAGGAACATTTTATCTTAATTTCATGCACCTTTTGAGTCAGGTTTTTCACACTTTGAGAGTGAACATTGATAACTGTGATGATTTTGCTGCTCCTTAGATGCCAGTCCAGCCAGTGCAGCCAGTCACAGCTGCAGGGCCAGACCACAGCAAGACCCTTGAGAAACCAGAGCTCTACCCCTCCCTGTACCAAGGACCAGATCAGACCAAGTCCATGCCCTCCACCTCCACTCCCTCCACACAGATTTACCCTCCAGCCAACAACTTCACTGCTGGTCGACCTAACGATGCTTACAGGTGGGAAGCCTCAGGTGTACACACCATCATCCTGTGCCTTGATGTGAGGTCATCTCAGTCTTCTTTTTTTCTCATGTAGAAAACAGATTTATTGGAGCCGCCTCATTAAATGAATGTGAATTAACTGTTAACTTCCTACTCTTATTTCCTACAGAACAATTTGCATCTGGAGAACACAGTAATTCTGTCAAATTGAGCTCTGACTTTGACTCTGTTCTTCGGATAAAATTTAAGACCTGTGATCATTATCTACTGTAAACGACTACAGCTACAGTGACTCAGATGTTAATGTAACTCACCGACTGCTTTGCATATTTGAAGGTTTTGCCTATGAGATCTCAGCTGACAAGGCTACTGTGTCTCTGTGCGTTTGCCCATGTACAGCAATACTTCATGGGAACAGTTGCAGTTCTCTCTGCTGTGAATCTGCCACAGTTTGTAGTCCACGTGAAGGCTGTAGGACAGCAGTGCTCGAGTGTTTTATGTGGGTGTAGATGCTGCTTTTATTATGAGCACAGTTCTGCTGTTACACAAACTGTAAATATAGTTTGCCTCTTTACATAAGAAGTTGCTCCATGGCTCCTAACATATTGCATAATAAGATGAGATTTGATTTTCAACCAAGTAATGAAGCTCTCTCGCATTTCTCCTCAGACCAGTCAATATGACTCCACAGATGGCACAGCCAGCCCACTCAGCTGGACAGATGTTGGCTCAGATGTCTCGTCAGAACGGCGCCCCGCAGTCGGTAACCCCCTCCAGTACTGGAAGCCCCCTCCATGGAGGACCAGCAGGAGGATGGCCTGGAGCAGGAGCTGGAGCTAGACCACAGTTCAACAGCCAGGTAAGTTGATACAACAGGATTAATTTTGTGTTTTCTCTTTACCCTGTTAAATATTTACTTATTTAACATATCCTCCCTCGCTTCAGGTCAATAAACTGGAGGTTGTCTTTCATTTCTAACCAGCAGGTGGCTCCCCAGGCAGCAAAGACCATGTCTCCACAGTTTGCTCCCATGGGAGGATTTGGAGGCGGATCCTCCAACTCGTTTGGCCAGATGCCGACAGGTGCCGCTCCCACCCCCACCAGCGGTGCAAACTATCCGCAAATGAACGCTCGCGCCAGCCTCAACACCAACGGTTATGGTAGGTTGTGTGCACACATGTGCCAACCCATGTCTGTGTTTATATTAGTACATCCTCTTACTCTTCCGTGTTCTCTGTAGCAGATGGCTCTCAGTCTGGAGCACAGTTTCCATCTCGAGCAGCGGAGGCAGTGTGGCCCCAGTGGCAGGGCCAGCAACATTCGCAGGGTAACGCAGAGCAGCATCCTCAGGCTCAGGGCAACCAGCAAGACATGTTTCCTGTGAGTGATAGAAGCTTAATGTTTCTCAAGCGCTGGCATCACTCCCAATTTCTGTGACACTTAAAGTGCATCTCTGTGTCTTTTTATCTGATTTCAGGACGTGTTGTCTATGCTGGACCAGCCTGCCAACTTCAACAGTGATGACTTTGAGATTCCTATGTACCCTTCGTTTAATGAGTGACCTGGTTGTTTTTTTTATGCTTCTATCCACCCTTTTGTCTTCTTGGCTGTTTTTGCCATCAGTCTTTCTGATATTTAGCTCTTCTTCCTGTTTTCTTCCTGCTCCTGAGAGTCGCACTCTTCCCTTGCTTTGCATGGCTTAAATTGCACTCCCACAAGCCAGTTAAAGACGGAGAGATGTATCTGACTTCAGACGTATAGGAGAGGAAAATCAAGGATTTGCTACTGACTAAAAGATTATTATATTGACAGTATTTTAGCCATTGTAAGAGAATTAATCTCTAACTAGCACTGCCCAAAGCTCATCAACATATGTTGCAGAAATGTGGGGAAATCGATGGAGGGATATAGAAGCGCACAATCACACAACCACACTTGGAAAAAACAATGCACAAAACACTCTACACTATATTCTGGTGAACATACACAGTTAGTAAATACACACAAACAAAGGCCTTTTATTATAATATATACCAGGTTTTTCTCAGGCATTGGGGAGGGGTGTATTTTTGCTGTTTTACCCTCTAGCATGTAAAGTAATCACTCAATTCAATGATTTAAACTCTCAGGAAATTGCAGGGATATACAGCTTTAGTGAATTTTTTTTTTTTTTTTTTTTTTTTAAATTTGTTTTGGGTTTTTTTTTTTTTTCTGTGATTCTCAGCTGTTCTATGCACACAACCATGATCTGTCTTCTGTCACTTCACTCACAGTTTTAAACCCTCAGCATGTCTCTGCATGTCAGCACTGCTTTCATGGAGCGCTTCTACAATGTGTAGATTTATATCCAGTACAGTTTTCTATGTACAACCGAGGCTTCACCTCTAAAGTTTTATTATTTCCTGTTCATCTTAAGGAACATTTAAGGTTTTTTTTTCCTCAATGGAATCATGTACTTAAACAACACAGACACATGGTGTTACAGTGGCTACATACTGTTTGTCTAGGTGCCCATTGGAAATATATACAATCTATTTTCTTTGCCTATATATACATATATACAGTATGCATATGTGTATGTATGTTAAATGGATGTGTACAGTATCATCATTAACTTTTAACACTCGTAGGATTTCCAACTTGCTTGATTTTACTTCTTTCTGTCATCCTGCTTTACCCTGTACTAAGTACGGGCTTTTTCTACTCATTTTGTAAGAGAAAAGTGAAAATGAACTCACACAGCAATAATTAACAAGCAGGAATTGTGTATTTTTAAAGCCATTCTTTATTGTTATTATTGTCATAACTGTTTTCCTTGATTTAATGTTATTTTCAATTGGCAAAATGTGGTAGTAATGTCTGATTTAATTCAAAACTTTCCCTAGTTTTTTTTCTATTATTATTATTGTTATTTTTTAAAGGTTTAACAATAACTTGAATTCTTTGCTGCCCCTTTTGTTTTGATTTATATATTATTAATGGTTTGATCAGGGTATTCAGGATTAAAATGGAATAAACGGAGCTAAAAGCAAGATGATCTACAAGCAAGAATGTCCAAAAAAGATTTTTTTCAGTGTTTTGTCCTCTTTGTTTGTAGTCAAGGACCTAATCTTTGCCAACAAGATCCAACCACTTGTGTTTTACAATCAGTTTTTTGAAAATTTGTATTTTAGAGGAAAGTTGTGGGCTAAAAGATAATGCTTCTGAAATATATTTGTCTGTAATGTGTGGTATTACTTTAATTTGGACCTTTTTTATTTCAGTTTGCCATGATTTGTATGTAACACTTTCACACTTATGATGATGACAAATTATGTAATTGTACGTAAACCCATGTTGAAAATTGTCCGGTTTTTATCTTCAAAAGGATGTTGGTGACTGTGCTGTCTTTGTTATTGTTGAGAACCTTTTGAGTTTATCTGTATCCAGTTCATTTTTTTGTTTGTTTTTTGTTTTGTTTTTTCAATGATGTGATCATTTATCACTCATAGAAACACAAATATATAAATATACTGTATATGTTCAAGATGTTAAAGAGAGAGTGTTTGGTTTTTGTATTAAATTGTTATATTGTCAAAAAAAAAGGAGTCATCAGGTTGAAATTTATGATCTTAACTGAGTAGGTTTCGTGTTCTTAACTAGTGAAGAACGTAAAACGTAGATGAGCCTGTATCATTTTTCTTTTCCGGTTTCTGTTTATCAGTGAAGATCCAAAGCGAACATATCTGTTGGTATCTACCAGGATCAGTTTCTACCTTCGTCCTCCCGTCCTCTCTTTCACAGCCCGGGGGTGAAAACAAATGGAATTGATGCTGTTGCTAGTCTCAGATAGGTTTACTTATGTCAACTGCACACTGTTAGGGTTGCACTTAAGTGACGTCTTGTGCAGTAAATCTTGTTTGTTTGTCTTGTTCTGCTACCTTTTTTACACTTACATACTCTGCTCTCAAGCTTTTTTGTCTAGATTCTGTTGTTTACATAGAGTCTTAGGTGTGTGTGTGTGTGTGTGTGTGTGTGTGTGTGTGTGTGTGTGTGTGTGTGTGTGTCTGTGTGTGTGTCTGTGTAAGTGGCGTCAGAATACAAGCAATCTGCATTTTTTTGGTCAGGATCAGTTTCCAACCCCTCTCAAGTGAATTGCCACTAAGGCATCATATCCTCTTTCTCTTCCTCAACCTCTTCTTTTTCCGTCTTTGCATCTTTACCACTTGAATTTTCCAGGACTTTCAGTTTGTGTAATGACCAATAACATATGAATGTGTGCATTGGTGTGTGTAGAGTGTACTGATTGGTTCAGTGTAGATGGAGCATAGAAATCACCATGCAGCATTTGCAGACTTTAAAAAAACTTGTGCAGGCTTGAGTTGTCATGTGTCCAAACATTGGACTGACCAGGGATCCAGTGACTCTTGTTCAGGTGTCATCTCCTGTAAAGGTCTTGTCTCTTGAGGTGACCACAGAGATGCCTGGGTGTTCTAATCTCAGGAACGGCCTGATCGTTACCAAACTCCTTATTAACTATTCATACTGGACACAGGTGCCAAATGGAGCTCTGTGTGGCTTATATTTTGGAGGAGGATGGTAGGTGTCAGTGTTGGGAGAAGAAAAACAGAGCAAGACACGGGAATTGATCTGCAAGTAGTTTAGTTTGAGATTTCCAGGGAGTAGCTGCAGCAGTACATCAATGGATGAGTAAGATCCATGGTTATATATGCTTTTGGAGTCATGAAGATGCATTTCAGCAACTTCTCTGATGGATGTAAACAGATGAGGCAGCTGTGAAACAGATGGACACTTTTCCTCTGAGTTGTGAGTTTGTCAACATGGACCCAGCAATCCCTCCTGTTGCCAGACTGGATATTGACGTGGATCTTGGCTTTGCCCTCTTCTTCTTCTTCCTCCTCTGCTTCTTCCTGTTGGTGACCATCATCCGTTGCGCTCAGATGGTACTGGATCCCTACAGCTCCGTCTCTGTCACTACGTACCAGGAGGAGCAAATGGAGGAGTGATGGACAATGACCTTCTACGTATGATCAAAGAAAGGCACGTCATCCTCAGACAGCGATGCCGTCTACACGCTGCAGAAATGACAAAAATAAATCATCGCAAGCCACTGAATGTTTGAGGATTTCCCTTATGACTGTCTTGATGGAGACATTTATGACTCTATGCTAACTTTTATATAGTTTCTACTAAGTTGACATTGGAGCAAAAGTCTTCAAATAAATTTCAAATGATGTAAGTATTTAATATACAGTAGTAAAAGAGTTAAAGATCTCAGTCTGTGCTTATGAATAATATGAGACATGCATAATATACGATCAAAACAAAAGAGGTAGTGTTTGTTGTTAAACCCACTGAGATAAGATATTAATTTATTGGTCCCAATGAAGGAAATTCAGATATAACAGTTCTATCAGACTAAGATGTAAATACATATGTATTTAAAATGTATGTATTTTGTCAAAAAAGACCTGATGCCCACACTGCAAAGTGGTAAAACAGGAACGATATTTCAAGTTGGATATTGCTTTTACTGAGCCAATGTTTTTATAATTTTTTAAGCAATTCTTTAAAAACAAATTCAAACCAAAGCAAATGTGAAAAAAAACAGTGTGGTTCATGGAGGTTAGATGTGATTTGTTCATCAGTGCAGATTCTACGTTGTAAGAGAAGCTGCTTGACACCGACCATGGAGGCAAACACCCTCCCTGCCACACTAATAGACTGCAGATGTTTCCAACTTCTCCATGTCTGAACTTTAATAGTGAACAGATGTTCTTGTTATTTTCCTCAAATTTTGACATTCAGTGTTTTTCGTGCATTCGAGAGGAGTTTCATGCAAAAGCTGGATGTTATTGAGAACATTAAATAAACCTCGAGCTTGAGGCATGTGTCATCAGACTTTTTTTTTTTTTTTTTGCTCGATGGCAAAAAAAAAAACAAACATCTGCAGCAGTCTTCAGAAACAGTGATCCTCACAGCAAATAGTGACTGGTAATTACTAATGAATAGTGATTATTGATTAGCAAGAGTCACAGACCTGCCTGAAATATTTCTTTAGGTCTTATAAAAGTAACACCATAATCTATTAAAAACAATTATTTCAATACATTTTTAATGCTAAGTTGTTTTTTGTTTGTTTGTTTTTTACTGTATTCACTGGAGAATTTCAGTAGTTTATAGTTAATAAAATGGCCTTTTAATGCAATAAATTCAAATATTAAAGTTTCTGGAGTTAAATTGATTTAAATGAATAATTAATATTAATTGAACAGTTAATGAGTTAACATTTGTAATAACATAAGTTAATAATGTGGACGAGTTTATTTCACTGCTCGTGGACATGTAAGTTTTGGTGAAATCAAAGATACATTCTGTGCATAGCAACTCATGCTCAGAAAGACACTTTGTTTTTAGAAACCTGGATGTCCCGTGTGGGCGGGGTTATTCGTATTTCCCACATATCGAACTAACACCGGTTTGTTCGGATACCCCGCACTGCAAAGCACGCACCGCCCATCGTAGCTAGCCGGTAGCATTAGCTAGCTAACCATATATTTGCGAGCAGACAGGATGGAAAACAATGATCGGTGAGTGATGTTTACTGTCCCTAACGTAAGCTTTATTTGTGTCCTCTGATGCATCCCTAAGAGAAACTCCAGAAGACACGGGAATGTTTGTTTTCCACTCATCTGCATCAGTTACACAGCAGATGAGACGTTCTCCATGCTAATGCTAGGCTAACACTCCAGCCCGCTCTCACTCATGTGAATCTGTGTTATGTTTTTGCTCATGTTGTGTGTTTTAAAGTGCTTGTGAAGCTGCTATGAGTTTTGTTTTAAATACTTTACTATAAGAGAAGTTAGCAAGGTAACACATTAGCATGTTGGCTTCCATGTTGCCCTTTGTTATGCTAACTAGTAGCAGGATACTCTCCAGTCTCTGGCAACTGCATTACATGAATGCAGACTGGCTAATGGTTACGTTTTATTTAGCAGACCACAATTCACCCGTCTCATCTGTGCACAACTATGTTCGTGCCACTGCTTCGTATGTTAGGGACTGTTCTGGATGTCATGAGACGGTCGTAAACAAAGGCAACGTCAACATGTTTATCTGTGGTGGTGGTGGTTTGTCCACATGTGTCAGCTCTGCAGTGTACAGGCTCTAAACCTGCAGCACAACTTCACCAGGTCAACTCACAAACTGGCACAATATAAAAGCATGTGAAAAATGTATTGATCCAGTGCTTCAGCCACACGGGAACAGTGAAAAAATAGAAATACGCATCTTCTATGAGCTTACAGCAGGGTTTACAGTTTGGGTTGAGTGAATTTCACCCACATTAAACTGATACAGTGTATTTAAAACATTAAAATTTTGCAATGAATTCAACCCTCCTGATGGTTATAATGTTTACTTACTTCCAGAGAAGTATTCAAACAATATGATCATTTTGTGGTGCTTATGTTTTCATCCCACTATCATTGAAATGAAAAGTGCGAAGCTTCATGCACTGTTTTAGATAGATGTGCCATCATATCTGAAATATATGCAGTACACAATATGACATAATCAAAGTGAAGTGTTGTTCACTAGTTAGTTTTTGATAATGATTTTCTGTGTGTCTATAACAAGGTGGTTGTTTGCAGAAAAGGAAGTAAACACTTGTTTGCCAGTTTATGATTTTCTTTATCAGTTTGTCTTAAGATATTTTTTTTTGAATTAAAGACACAGACACTATAGACACACTTTGTTCCCAAATATATTTTATTGACCACAACATGAATTCACAACATCATTAATTGATCTTAAGCCTACAATTGTTTTGGTACTTTCATATAATAGATACCTCACATGTTTTTCTAGTCAGCATGAATGTGTGAATATTATGTTATAGTAATCACGTTCCTGTTTCTGTCTGTTTCTCTGCAGGATGGAGGTGGAGGGCTGGGACTCCAGTCTGGAAGAAGAGCTCGGTGTTTCACTAGAGGAGCTGAAGAAGTGGATTGAAGATGCTGTGGAGCAGAGTGAGATTGTGCAGAAGAAAAGGGCTCAACTCACAGAGCTTAAAGAATGGGTGGAACAGAAAGAAAAGGAGGAGGCGATGACAGAAATGCTTCTCAGCGATGCCAACCAGTAAGAAGGAATTAACATCTTTATCTTGTTTATGAAGTGTTTTAGTCCCTAAACAGTGTTTATGCAGATCTACAACCCAGCTATTACTTATTGGTTTTTTAGCAAACCCATGTGGAAAATTTGTTCTACATTTTTGTAAATATATTCTATTAATTTTACTCATGTAGGTTGTTGCAGCAAAAAGAGAGGGAAGCACTTTCAAACACACTCAAGATAGATGGACTGATGGATTGATGGATGATGATAGATATTTGTCCCAGAGGGGAAATTAGTTTGTCATATCAGTCCAGTATATTTAAGTACAATAAAAATAAAATAGCATAAATCAGGTAGAAATGAAAATTACAGGTAATGTGTGTGAATAGTAAAGTGTATCGGCAAGATGACAGTAGTAATACAGCTAGTAAGAGTGTTAAGTTAGTGTTAATAACAGTATATAGTAATACTTTACACACACACACACATACATCTATACCATGTATATATATATAGCAACAGTATGTATGTAATAATCATAATAGTAGAATAACATAATAATAGTAACAATATATAATAACAGTCTATAGTACTAGTTGTAGCAGCAACGGAAAATAATAATAGTAGTAAAATAACAGTGTTATAATAATAGCATTGTTTGGGTAGCTGCGGACCTCTTTAGTCGGGATAGTGTTGTCAATGCAGAACCCAATGTACTCACACACAGTCAGGCCATCAATGTCCTCACTATGTGGCTCATACAGAGCGTCCCAGTTTGTTGCCTCCAGCGCCCTGTGCAGTGTTTCCATGGCCTCCAGAGACCATTTCCTCCCTGTCCTGACTGTGACTGGGCGCTACTGAACCTGCCTAGTGGTGGCAGGGCAGTGGAGCTGTACACATCCTTGAGGCCAACATGATTCTTTGCTCTAGAATTATTGTAGAAAAAAAAAAAAAAAGACATTTAAAGATATCTTGTGATGTGGTACATCGTATTGAGTGTCATTATTGATCACAAATTTCATGGATACAATGTGTGATGGTGAATACACAGTTCCAACTTGTTTTCTGAAATTTTTGAAAACTTCAATTCAGGATTTACCAAATACAGAGGAAACAATCTGCCTGACTGTCCACCAATGTCTTCCTCAGGTCTATAAAGGAGTGTGAGAAACTGGTAAAGGCGACCTACCATAGGAATGGTCTCGTTTACCGGGAGAGCAGCTCAGAGGATGAGGGTGGCGGAGGAGGCGTGTTGTCCTCTGAGGTCATTGAGATAGAGGACGATGACGATGATGATGTCATCGCTGTTGGCTGTTGTAAGTCATGAAGTGTTTTTCATACGAGAACAGTCGTCATTCACCGCTGTTATAAAATGCTAGGAGGAAGTCAGGTTGTTAATTACTCTTTTTGTTCTTCATAATGTTCCAGTGGTTCCTCCAAAGAAACCGGTGACTCCTGCCAAAGATCCAGTGGTGAGAACAATAGAAACATTGATTACATAGATCTGTACTGATTGATCCATCATGTATTGCCACCTCTATTACCACTTCTTTTCTAATTGTCTATTTTGATTGCGAATTATTGTTCTGGACTTTCTTACTTTCCACTTTGATTACCTGATATAACAAAGAAACGCTGTAGATTGTCTTCTATAAATATTATCATCTCTGGACAAAGCAAAACAATCTACACCAATGATTCAATTAATTATATAACACGTGTGTTTAAACCTGACTTTTGATGCTTTAAACATAAGTTAATATTGTACTGCAACATTAACCTTTGAACCATGTGGTACAGTTGTCAAAAGGGGATATTTTGCTCAAATGCTAAAATAAAACAACTATTTGAAAAGAAGTACAAAATACAATAAAGGAAGATTGCATCAATTCATTTGCAATATTATATGTTCCATTTTTATTGTTATTCCTTATTTGTAGTGTTTGTTCCCTAGATGTGATGATGATATTGTGTTTATTTATTTCCCCAGTTAAAAGAGGCGTCTGCAGCTTTACAGAAATCCACTCAGCAGGTCCAGAAGTTGGTCCAAATGGTCAACAAACCTGCAACAGGTGCTTCCCTGCACCGACCTCCAGGACAACCTCCATCTCAGTCAGGTGAGCACACACTCTCCTACAGATCGTTAGATTTCTGTATGAAAATGTTACATATTTGATACTGAAGGTGTGCACGGCTTTTCTACCCTGCAGGTATTCAGGCCTCAGTGCCAGCAGTCTTTGTATCACAGGTTCCTTCTCAGTCCAACTTGACTCAGCCGAACCCAAATTTGGCAGAGGATGAGCTCAAAGTCGGGATGAACATTCTGGGAAAGAAACGCACCAAGACCTGGCACCGAGGCACCCTTGTTGCTATCAACCCTGTTGGTATGTGGCCAGAACATTAACATCTTCTTTGGGATTCTTATGACATTATTACAGTCATTATTATTAATTGTTTGTGGTTTATGATCATGTAATTTAAACTACTCGTCATCTTTCCATTTTCAGGAAACGGTGTATTCAAGTATAAAGTGAAGTTTGACAAAGGAAAGAGTCTCCTGTCTGGAAATCATGTGGCTTTTGACTATAACCCCACCCTGGAGAGTCTGTATGTCGGAGCACGTGTTGTTGCCAAGTACAAAGACGGCAACCTGGTGTGGCTCTACGCTGGAATAGTAGCAGAGATGCCCAACAACAAGAACCGTATGAGGTGGGTGGACAAAGCCAAAGACTCATTGGATCATGTTGACCAGAGCTGCTAGTAAACAAAAAAATCCTACAAATTTGTCTTTGAAGTAAAGAGTTTACACTTCAAAATACATGCATCAGGAGGACAAACTATGTAATTCACATACACTGATATGTTCTTGACAGGCTAATTGGTTTAATTACTCTGTTCTCTGTGTTATAGGTTTCTGATATTCTTTGATGATGGTTATGCTTCTTATGTGACTCTACCTGAGCTCTATCCTGTTTGTCGACCGTGTAAGTGCTCAGCTCTTGCAGCTGTTAAAATTGGTTGCTCTAAATTTTGTGTGATTTCTGAATCACTTGACATAAATTTCTTCGTTGTTACAGTAAAGCGCACTTGGGAGGACATAGAAGATGCGTCGTGTCGAGACTTCATCGAGGAGTACATCACTGCCTATCCCAGCAGGCCCATGGTTCTCCTGAAGGTCGGTCAGATAATAAAGACTGAGTGGGAGGGAACCTGGTGGAAAAGCAAAGTGGAGGAGGTGGATGGCAGCTTGGTGAAGATCCTCTTCTTGGTACGTCTGCAACAGTGTTTAGAGTAAAAGAATCAATATCATTTTTTTTGATAAATTACTGAGTAAACTTCTTTGTGTTGTTTGATCAGGATGATAAGAGGAGTGAGTGGATCTATCGAGGCTCCACCAGGTTGGAGCCGATGTTTAACCTGAAGATGACGTCAGCCAACACTCAGGAGAAGAAGTTGGCCGGCCAGCAGAGGACACGACCCAACATGGGTAACGTCCGCATCTTGCACTTAAATTGCATCAAATACCTCAGCCATTATGATTATGATGGAGACTTTTCTTGTAAATTTAGTAAATTGATTTTCCACTTTGTTTCTTTCTTCTAGGGGCGTTGCGGAGTAAAGGCCCTGTTGTTCAATACACCAGTGACGGACACGTTGGAGTATCTCCCATCAAAACGCCGCCGGCCACATTGAGTCAACCTTCGCCGACGCCTCAACATCAACAGCGTCCACAACCTGCACAACCTGCACAACCTGCACAATCTGCACAACCCCAACAAGTGCAACAAAGCCCTCAGATGGCTCATCCTGCACAGCCTCCACGCATCGAGTGAGTCACGCTTATAGACATTACATTTGTCACTCATCGTCTACCAGTTGTCTCTAGCATGCAACCGAATAACATAAGGACAGCCTTGTCGAAGTAAAGCAAGCAGCAGTTAAAGATGCATTCTTACTTTTATAGAATAGAATATCATCTTGGACGAGTAAACATTTTTTTCGTTAGTTTTCATTTAACACCAACTTGAAGCCGCATCAACTGATGCTTCTGACCTTTTTAGCGGCAAAATAAAAAATATGTCACTGATATATAATCAACTTATAGCTGTGGCAAACTTGTTAGCAACATTAGCATTCATCTGGAGTGATGTCTCTGGTGATCTGATGAACGGAAATATGTGAACATACGTAAAGATGCCTTCGATCTCAGAGGTAGATGGTCAAGCAGCCACTTCCTTATCACACATTACTCTGATGGTCTCTAAATGAAAAGATACCAATTAGTGCAGCTGTAATCTGAAGTGGTTTGATAGGAAGTAAGTGGAGACATCTGATATTGACCAAGTGTCTTCATTTATTCAAGTAATAAACATCAAATGGCAAAGAAGAGTACTTCTCCATTTGTTCCTGGTGTGGGAGGAACACACGCTTCTAAAGTCATGCAGTCTCTGTCCTCCAGTCCCAGCAACCTGCCCGGGTGAGTTTTATTGTCAAATAACATCCGAAACATTGAAAGTTTTAAAATGTATCTGGTCTTTCTCATTCTCTGTCTTTTTCTCTTTGTTGGTCAATACATAGAACAAGATTATTAAATAGCCCAAATACTCCTACGACCACTTACATTCAGGCATATCAGAGACAGCTGCCGTCTCTGGCCCCCGCCCCCCCCTCTATGACCCACGCGATGGCCACCATCCCTCAGCAGCCCGCCTACCGTGCCCCGACAGATCGCATCTTCTACATGGTTCACAATTGTCAGCCTGCTTGTCTGAATCGTGTCCGACCTGTAAAACCAGACATGCACAGAGGAAAGAACCCCCTCCTCACACCTTTACTGTATGATTTTAGACGCATGACGGGACGACGCAAAGTCAACCGTAAGGTAAATGTGGTCAGCAACATCATATTGGACACTAAAATGTTTTATATATGTTTTTCATTTAACAGTTCTTCTCTTTTGTCTACGTCTCAGATGTCCTTCCATGTAATTTACAAGGCTCCATGTGGGCTTTGTCTGCGGAACATGGCGGAGATCCAGAACTACCTCTTCCAGACGCGCTGTGACTTTATATTCTTAGAGATGTTCTGTCTAGACCCCTACGTGCTCGTGGATCGATCTTTCCAGCCACAGAGGCCATTCTATTACATTCCAGACATCACCGGTGGAAGGGAAGACATCCCACTTTCCTGTGTTAATGAGATCGATTCCACCCCTTCTCCTAAAGTAGTATACAGTAAGAATCACTTGATTTGGACTGAAGCGAGGATTAGACTACATGGCTTTATCTTTTTTTTTTTGCAATTGATAATAGGAAATATAAAAAATCCCTCTGATTCTTTTCTAAACAGTGTAGTAAATGAACCTGTTTCTATTTCTGCTTTCTCTCATCAGGTAAAGAGCGTATTCCTGAAGATGGCGTCTTCATCAACACCAGTTCAGACTTCCTGGTTGGGTGTGATTGCACTGATGGCTGTCGAGACAAGTGAGTGAAGCTGCTCCTCCACTTGTGCATTGTCTTTCTCCTGATTTTGCTTTATTTGTTTCCTTTGAAAATATTCTCAATTTATGTCTCAATTACAGGTCCAAATGCTCGTGCCACCAGCTGACCCTTCAGGCTACAGGTTGTACACCAGGGGGACAGATCAACCCAAATGCTGGATACCTGCACAAACGATTAGAGGAATGCCTGCCCACGGGGTCAGACATTTTACACTCACACACACACATACAGAACCAAAGCACCTGTGGAGCAATTTCTAGAAAGACTACTCACTGTCACCCTTCATAACCTATTAAGAAGATAATTACTGCTGAATGTAAAAGCTAATTTGGTTTTAATGTCTCAGAGGCCATTATCTCTTCTTCTCTCGCAGGATCTACGAATGTAATAAGCAGTGTAAATGTTCGGTTCAAATGTGCACGAATCGGCTCGTTCAACACGGACTTCAGGTCCGTCTTCAGCTCTTCAAGACCCAGAACAAAGGCTGGGGCATCCGCTGTCTGGATGATGTGGCCAAAGGTTCTTTTGTCTGTATTTATGCTGGTAAGGAAAAGGAACTGACATAAAAAAGAGCAGTTTTGCTGGCAAAACAGCAGATGACATTCTGTATTCTCTCTTTTTTTTTTCCTCTCCCAGGTAAAATCTTGACAGACGACTTCGCAGACAAAGAGGGATTAGAAATGGGTGACGAGTATTTTGCTAATCTGGATCATATAGAGAGTGTGGAGAACTTTAAGGAGGGCTACGAGAGCGAGGCTCACTGTTCAGACAGCGAGGGAAGCGGCGTGGATGTTTCCAGAATAAAAATCCAACCATCTGCTTTAGTTTCATCTAACCCTGGGGGGCGACAGTCCAAGAAGAGTGAGTGCAAATCAAAAGAGTGAGAGATCAAGGCAATCTCTAATAAAGCCTGTCACATTCTCAGTGGTATTTGTTTTCTTTCCTCCCAGCTGCAATCTTATTTTCCCTCATTCTCCACATGATTTGTTACATGATTGTTTTTCTGTCGCAGCTAAAAGCCAGAGCTCAACAGGCGACAGCAACGATGAAGATGACAAAGACTCTAAGAGCGAAGAAGAGAGCGACAGTTCAGACGACACATTTGTGAAGGAGAATTACTACAGCTCCAGCTCTGTGTGGAGGAGTTACACTACACGTGGTCAGGTCAAGGGCAACAAGGAAGGTGAGCTGTCTGTGTATGTCTGTATCTCACAGTCTTTAATTTAAGAAGTTTAAGAAGACTAAAAAGGAGATGTAAATGACCCCTTCAGTTTTTCCTCCACGTTTCCTCTCTTATATCGAGTGGGGTATTTTGATAGATAACTGTTCTCTTCTTCCTGCCACAGGGAGTCAAGACAGTAAAGATGGATTAAGCGTGTCGGCGAGGGGAACTGATGACGAGAAGCCACCATCAATGCCAGAGGAGACGGGGAAAAGCAAAGTTGCTTCTTGGTTAACGAGCCAGGGGCTGAAGAGGGTGAGGAAAGAAAACGTTGCATGATTAATCATCCTTGATAACTTTGATTGGTAATTCATCTTTTCCTGTTTTCCATCACAGGACTCCGGAGACGGCAAGAGGTTAGTTGGACTTGGTCCTAAAAATATATTTTGTGAGAACAAATATTCTTTGACTCTCTGTTATTGATAATGTCACACATGATTCACTACAGTATTTTTTTGTGTTTTTTGCAGTCAAGTGAAGCCAGAAACAGGGAAGAAGCAGGATGTGATGACTCTCTCTGACAGTGATGATGTTCAGACCATCAGCTCTGGGTCTGATGACAACAAGGAGAGAGAAAAAGTCACCCCAGGTAAACTCAAAGAGGGGACAAACATGAAGATACTTGAATGTACACTGTTAAAGACCACATGTTTTCACCTATTTTCACTTTACATTCTTTACCTTTTTTTTTTTTTTTTTTTTTTGCTCATGTTGCTGCTGTTCTGGTTCAGGTGTGACTAAGAAACAAGTAGCGGTTAAATCCACTCGTGGCATCGCCCTGAAGACCAGCCATGGTATGATGGTAAAAACAGGTGCACCTGGAGGTACGGGAGGACCGGGCGGTCAAGGTGGAAAAACAGGGCAGCAGGGACAAACCGGAGGAGGCGGTGACAATGCTCCCAAAAACACACGCCAGTTCTTTGACGGCGAAGAGTCGTGTTACATCATTGATGCCAAGCTGGAAGGAAATCTTGGGCGTTACCTCAATGTAAGCGCCTGTTGCAGTAAAAACCATTTGATGTCACTTAAATAACAGTCCATTGTGTTTATCTTACACTTAACCACCTCTGTCTTCTCTCTCATTACAGCACAGCTGTAGTCCAAACCTTTTTGTCCAGAATGTGTTTGTGGACACACATGACTTGCGATTCCCCTGGGTGGCGTTCTTTGCCAGCAAGTGAGTTTTGAAGCTTATTTTATCTGTGACAAACTCGGCTTAACGAGAGAGGTGGGGGGGGGTTAAGATCATGAACAAAAATAACCCTGCAGGTCATATAAGGTTGCGTAAGGTTGCTGTGAAAAACTAACAAATGATCTAGATTTAAATTATAGATCTGTCAGTTAGAGATAATCACAGGCCAAAACACATCAGGAAAGATTTGAAAATGGTGGAAAGGTATTATGAAGCAGTCATTTTATCGGTTCCATCAAAAAGAATGAGAGAGCTGCTGTTGTCTGAACACGGCCTTAGGATGGCACTGCTGTGTCATGTTGAGGACTCGGTTGAGGTTTTAGAGGAAAAGTAGTTCTTTACTGTTTTAATCTATGGTAGAGTAAATGAAAAAAAGAGATTTAATGGAAACAGACTGGATTTAAAAAGCACTTTTACACAACCCATATCATTTATCCAATGACACACACTGATAGTAACAACCACAGCAGCAGGGGATGGTTCATTAAACATCTGATAAACACAGATACAGGATTTCCATCAACACCATCATATCTGTACCTTAGGTTGTACCGGTTTTGAGCCGCATCATTCTCTCAGTGCATCCTTATTGTATTAGTTCATCATCTATAAAATGTTGAGCTTTTGTCCTGTTGTGTTTTTTCAACCAGACGGATCCGTGCCGGCACTGAGCTGACCTGGGACTACAACTACGAGGTGGGCAGTGTGGAGGGTAAAGTGCTGCTCTGCTGCTGTGGATCCACCGAGTGCAGAGGACGGCTGCTGTAATGTGACGCTGCTGCATCTGTAGGAAACATAGAAGAGCCCATTTCAACACTGTAACTCTGTGATATTTTTTTGTTTGGTTTGTTTTTATCTTATTTTGTCTTTTTTTTTTTTTTTTTTTTTTTTTTTTTTTTTTAAAGTTGAACCATACATTTTATCAAGACAGTTCTTTTTTTATGTTTTCAGATTTATCTCGTCTTATCCATGAAGTGTTTCTTTACCCGTGAATAAAATGTAGTTTCCTTCAACAACACGTTGTCTCCTCCTTTTGTGTAACAACACATTTACCACCAGTTTACTGCACGTCCTCAGGTAACCAATAAACAGGCAAAGATCTGACTTTATTGTCAGTTGCCGTCTCATCTGTTGACCAATCGCCGCGTCTCAAACCAAAACATACTGGCACTGGTCATACCTGGTCATTTACTCTCAAAGATCAGAGATCAGATCCTCTCTTATGAGGAATCATAGCCACAATTTATCAGCCATTTCACTGACTTTGACTTTCTGAAACATTTTCTAACAATGTTTTACTACCCTACAGTTTTAAGGCACCATACTGGATGTTTTTCTACAATCTGGTGAGTGAAAACTTTTTTTTTTATCCAAATATTCTTTTGAAAGGACTGCAGTTCCTAGTTTGTGTAATTGTCAGTATTAATTCATGTCTTTATTAATGGAAATGTGTTTGAAACTTGATTATTCTGTCAGAGTTAAGTGCTTGAAGGTTGAATTTTAATCCCAGGGCACGGAGCATTTCTAAAAGAAGTGATTTAACACTTATTATTCATATAGACGTGAGCGGAGAAGCATAATGTCTCCATTCCCTTGTTAAACTGCTTTCAAGGTTCATTTTATCATATTTTTTTTCCTTGTTGGTGTCTGGTTGATGCCCAATGAGCACAGACTCTGTATCAGAGCAAGTCATAATCACATCTTTAATATTGCTCTGCCACAGAAAAAAATCAGGGGTGCAAAAATAAGTAAAATAAGGGGTGCAGGTGCATCAGCGGCACAGATAATCAAACCCCTGTGGCCAAAACAACAAGTCTGACACTTTGAAGTCTCGTTTAGACAAAAAAAACAACTTTGAAGATGAGGTGAAGGTCAAAAGCTACGTTAAGATAAAAGGGAAAAGCACCGATAGAACAAAAGTAACTGACGTGAAGACATGAAAATGATGCTCTTTAAAGGTGATTTTGCTGATGTGACATGAAACTGATCAAGTAATTAAAATTTATTTAAGTTTTCTGATCAAGTAATTAAAAATAAATAATACAAGTACTGAACCTCAAAAATACTACCAGTACCATCTGAGTTTATTCAGTTAAATACATGAACTCCTTTCTTTCTTTAGTACTCTTTAAATTCCTTTACTCATGTTTTTAAAAATCATTTTAAATTTAAATTCAAAAGATGTATAAATCTATAAAGAATCAGAATATACAAGAAGAAAATGACAGGTGCCCTTACCCTTAATGATATATAATAACATGATTATAGCTCTAGACTATAGAAATACTTGTGCATTGAAAGTGATTTTTATCTTATCATTTTTTTGTGCCATTCTATTAAAAGTGTATGGACGCCTGCAAATTTCTGAAAATATTGATATTCATAATATAAGTTAATAAAGATACTATGTGAAAAGCCCACATGAGCACTTTTAGTTCAATTTCTCATCTTGTCTTTATGTATATGTCTGTATGTTTATAATCAATCAACTGCCTGATTTCTATTGTTGGCTGATTGTAATAATTGAAATGTGATAATTAATTCATTCATTTTTAAACAATAGAGTGATAGAGACAGGAGAGCTGTGCTACAGACTTGTTGAATAGTTAAGTGACTACAGTATTTGCCAGATGCTGGAACAGTTTGAAGGTTCGATTACTTAATCCTCCTTTAGGATTCTGCTTTCGTATCCTGATGAATAAAATATGAAACACGATCGTATCTATGTCTTCTTCCTGTTTCAGGCTGGTTGCTACAAAAGGTATCAGAGTTCCTCGCCGGGATTTCCTAAAAGTCAACGTCAAACGCACGTGGTAGGAGGTTCATTTAAATACTTTCATATTTTATAATGAATTGAGAAATGAGCCATTGATCCTCAGTTTCTATCAAACTTAATGTCCTGCACAGCGATGACATCATGAACTACGTGCTGGAGCGAGTGCCACCACCTCGGCCTGGTCTCCCACGACCACGTTTCTCCCTCTACTTGTCCTCTCAGCTCCAGTATGGCGTCATCGTTGTGTATCACCGCCAGTGTGCGATTCTCCTGGGTAAGAAATTATTACCATACTGACAAATAGATGTTCTGAGTGTTCTTGACTTTGACCTTGTATCCTTCTAGAGGAACTTCACACCATCGTGGGTCAGCTCCTCAAAGAGGGGACACCCCAGAAAATAGATATGGAAGATCAGGGCAGGTGAGAGGAGACGCTTGAAATATTACACATTTTCTTGACTTTAGGCACATGAGGTAACTCGTGTTCCTTCTTGCAGACACTCACTGGACCTCCCAGACGCTCTGTCTCTCCTGGAGGAGACAGAACGAGCTCTGGACCCTTTATTTGGAAGGATGGACATGTCATATGCCATGGCCAGTCCCAGCACACTGATACAGGTATCAAATATAAAAATGAGACAGTAAATTATAAAGTATATCATAAGTAAATCATATGATTTACATCTAAATAATTGTTCTGATCTTTAATTAAATCCCTACGTTGTCCTTCAGAGGAGTGAGGAGCTCCTGAGAGGAGTTCCTCCTGAACATCCTGACCTGACCAGCGAAGCTGCTACTGATGTGGTAGAAAGAGGTGAGATGTTTTGATGAAAATGATGATCTTTGAGGGGGACTGTAAAAAAAAAAAAAAAAAAAAAAAAGGCCGTATCTACATGATTCATCAAGATAAATCATGTCGACCTCCGTAGCCTGTGAGCTCCTTCGTTCTCTCTTCCTCCAGATCTCTCTGTCTTCTGGTTCTTCTTCTCTTGACATTTCGAAATCTCATGTTGGACAAGTGAGGAGCATCTGCATCTGTTTGTTATAAACAGCTGTGGAACGTTTAGGAGCCAAAATAATACAACCATGGGTGAAAAGCGCCAATCTGTTGTTCAGAAGTTCATTTATCAGTAACTATTGTGTTGGTATGTCATTAAGATAACTATCACATCACCAGCCGACATGTTAATGTAAACTTGAGATCCACAGAGTTTGTAATTTTGCCACATATTCGGATTTAAAACTCCTAGTTATGTGATAATTAAATGTCAGCAATGCAGCTTTACAGTAAGAAATGTTTGGATACGTACAGTATGTGTGCGGTGACATGCACAGACATACTAACAGGTCACATGAACAGAATCAGTGTGAGTGAATCCAGGCAGAGATTCAGAGCAGAGAGACGCAGCTGCAGATCAGGTCAGGTCAGAGCAGACCGCCGTCGACAGCATCCTCCTCCTAATTGGCCGAGGCTGATGCTGCGGTGTCAGGAATTGTTGCGCTGCCGCACTTCACTCGGCACAAGAGAGCACTTTAATTATGACTTGATAGGTTATATCCTCTCCTGCTGGCTTGCGTAGCTGGGAGATGTTGAAAGTGGCTTTTTATTAACGTCATCCATGATTTTTCTCGCCCCACAGACATAACCGCATCTCCAGACACGATCACTCTGAGAGAGACAGAATCCGTCTCGATCCCTGTCACAGAGGTACAGCTGTCAGAAGAAGCACATCTGAAGATGTCTTATGTTGACTATCCTACTGATCTTCCCTTGTGCCTATCTTTCCTTCTCTTTTTTGTTTCTCTCAATGCTCAGTTTGAGGGTGCAGAGCTCATTGATCAACCTCGATTTACCGTCGATTTACTTATGGCAGAGACCGATCACTTTCCAGAAGGTGTGTGGGAAGAACTGATGTTAATATTAAGGGCAGATGAGAAGGAGGAAGGAGAGATCTAAGTATGTTTTTTTTTCCTTCCCTTAATCTTGTCCAACGGGAGATTTCGAAATGTCAAGAGAAGAAGAACCAGAAGAGAGGGAGATAGAAAGAGAAGGAAGAGAGAGAGATCTGGAGGAAGAGAGAATGAAGGAGCTCACAGGATCCAAGATTGAGTAAATTCTCTTGACAAATGTTTGTGGGAACACCGGCACGAACACACACACACACATACACATCCACTGTCTGTGTTTCTATCTCTACGTCAGAATACAGCCCAGCACTCTCTTCAGTGAGGAGGCCATATTGTTGCCCCAGGAAGAACCTAGACTGACAGCAGAGAAGCCGAAACTCCTCCCAGACCAGCTCACCCCCGTGTCTGAGCCCGTCCACCCATCACCACCGCCTGCAGAGAGAAAACGTGACCGGATGAGCATAGAGTTAGAGG